>JABMLP010000009.1:620326-1240652 GCA_013176395.1 Venturia oleaginea
AGCACCACAGTCCAGCCAGGGGGAAATGGAGCATGGTGTCCACTCAATTCGTTGGACTTGAAATATAGACCGCCGAACACAGGCGTGACAGTCAAATGCTGTCCGTTTGGAAGATGCAAAATATTCGGAGCCATTGTATAGGAGGGGTAAAGATTGATTGCGATGGGAGGTGGAGAAGATAGCAGAAGTAGGAGCCTCGAATCAAGAGCAGTGGGAACAGCTATAAGAATCTACAACTGCGGTCCTATCATTATGGGGTGATACCGTGCCAGTGACAAACCTTTCACACAAACCATTGTTAGCATTATTAGTAGCTCACAAAGCGACGCCGCTGATTCGATGGTTGTTGGTGGCGGCTCTCACCAGGTCAGACCCCAGCGGTTCTCTCCGCCCCATGTGATGTGAATGATGTCCCCAAATTGTCCGAGGCCGAGGTTCGTTTCTGATCAAGCACTGTGCACCGAAAAATCTCGACAAAAATCCAGAGAGAGGAGATTTTGAAGGTCAAACTCTGGCTGATAACGAGGAGCAATTCTTGATGGAGCTGTCAACTGATGAAAAGCTTGGAGCACCAATGGGAAAAATCGTATGTGGTAAGGCAGGCAGCTAAAGAATAGACTAGGAGACTCTGCATCTGATCAGAAACTTCTCAGATATCTTGGCCACCTAATCGTTTTTATGCGTCGAAAAGCGCCAGCTAGATCTATTCCAATTCATGTGCAGCTCTGTTGCTCTACATCTAGATTGCGATATCAATGCACTGTTTACATCTTGTACCACTGAATATTTCGCACGTACTGACGCATAACTTATGTTAAGAAAGTTGCCCTGTGTACGAGCAGCGGCCAAGAAATTGTCCTGTTGTTTTCATGCAGCAGTTCAGGCACAACTCTGACAGCAGAAAATTGCAACCCCATCTGGAATGATAGCATCTGGTAGCTTTGTGAAGCTGGCGGGACTCAATGGAATATTGGCGGGACATAATAAAATAGTATATTTGAGATCTGCAAGAACAAGATATGGAGTGTTCTGACTATCTAGCGATATTTACGTGATCCAAACATGCAGAAGTGGTCAAGCAATCTGTATCCAGTTGTCATCAACCGACCGTGGAAGACAAATGGTTGAACTACAAAGAAAGGTTGTGTCCCCTCTAGTAAGAGGAAAATTCGTTGATCGCGGAGGTGCAAGGATATATGTATTCTAGTAGTTTCCTCCCGCTAACGGCTTTATCCGCATGATGTAACGGTTTTGCTAGAGTGACATTGATTATTGATCAAGCACCAGATACCGACCCCTCACTACCACAACCAACAAGCAAGATGGCATCTACTTTCCTACGCACATCTGCTGTCCGTACAGCTCTGCGTGCTGGCAAGCAAGCTACCTCTGCACGAGCCAGTCTCGCAGGTGTTACTTTCATACGCGGCAAAGCTACTCTCCCAGACCTTCCATGTATGATGATCACCTCTCCAGTTGAGACAATTCATTGTTATTGATTGATCTGATACTCATTCGTGTCAATCCAGATGACTATGGCGCGCTGGAACCCTCCATCTCTGGCAAGATCATGGAGCTCCACCACAAGAACCATCACCAAACCTACGTAACCTCCTTCAACAACTTCTCCGAGCAATTTAAAGCCGCCGAATCCAAATCAGACATTGCTTCCCAGATCGCGCTCCAGCCATTGCTCAACTTTCACGGTGGTGGACATGTGAACCACACTCTGTTCTGGGAGAACCTTGCGCCCAAGAGCCAGGGCGGAGGAGAACCACCAAGCGGTGCTCTTTCCAAGGCCATCGACGAGACATACGGCAGTTTGGACGCATTCAAGGGCAAATTCAATGCTGCTTTGGCTGGTATCCAGGGCTCTGGATGGGCATGGTTGGTGAAGGACACACAGACTGGCAACATTGGCATCCGGACATACGCAAACCAGAACCCAGTCGTTGGCAGATATCAGCCACTGTTAGGAATTGATGCCTGGGAGCATGCCTACTAGTAAGAATTTCAGACCGAGGATGCCGAATAGCAATGCTAATAATTATTATAGCCTTCAGTACCAGAACCGCAAGGCCGAATACTTCAGCGCTATATGGGATGTTGTGAACTGGAAGGCTGCTGAGAAGCGCTTCACTTAGATGCAATGCTGTAACGAGCTGAAGAATGAGCTTGAGCGGATTCAAGGCAGATTGTACAAATAGAAAAATCAAAGCAAAATTCCATGACCAATGCCAATGTTAATTCAAAGAAAACGGTTCGGCCTGGCCGTCTAGTGCTCAATTCTCCGGACACAATTCACCTCTGGTTGAAACACGTGCACCGGCAACCTGTTGACGAGCTCCTACCATCAAAAGCCTCGCTGTCATCATCCCACTCTCTCCATAACCATCTCCGCACCCTGCCTACAATCAACTCTACCTGCCGCCCGGTCATCACCGCCGGGACAATGTCAGATCCTGCGTGGTTCACGGCCATCTTCCCTTGAGCAATCTCCTTCCGTGTTCTACTCCTCAAGAGCTATTCAGAGTCGAGAGACACACAACTTGTAGGAGCGACTGCAGCTATCCGTTGTCCCGGACTGTTTCTGACGGCCAAGCTCAAGAGCGTGCTAAGCCTACTGGCGATAACGGTACATTGCAAGGCCGAGTGGGTTGCATGAAGGAATCTTCTAACCGCATGCCAAGGCTGAAGCTCCCCACCATCCGGTCTAACTGGGGTAGCTTTGGTGAGCTATCCTCTCTTCTAGAGTCGCGTTGACAGCTACATTGCCAAAAGATAACGGGCTGTGGTCCAGGACCTCGGTGGATACCGTCACCGTCATGCTTGCAATTTTTTCTTGAGCTTGGTTAGCTTGACCTCATTCATGGATTGCGACCGCGCCTGAGGGACTATTATGCCCACACGTGGTTAGACAACAAGAGCATGGAGCAGGAATGATATGCACCTTGCAAGCTTACACATTCTGGCACCGAGGGAAGCCTGGTCCTGGCATTGTATATATGGCGCCTGTCTTCGCGTGCCTTGATGTGATGCAGGGAACTTTTTTGCTCCTCCAATTCCGTCCTCTCTGTCTCTGTTCAGACCCCTCGTTCCAATATGCGTGGTACTATCACTGACGTTGCCCTCGCGGCATTGCTTGCTCGTGTTGCTTCAGCAGCCCCTACTGGCTCCGACTACTCACCTCATACCAGCATTGAGCCTGAGAACCCAGTCGTTCCCTATTATGTCAGCTTGGGACCGCGTCCATACTACCTGATCAACAACATGACCGACAGTCCTTTGAAGAAGAAGCTTCAGAGCTGCGAGAATGGACCCTTTGGCATCTCGGACTGGTCAATTGGGCACCGAGGGGGAGGAACTTTACAGTTTCCCGAGGAGACGGTCGAGTCAACCATGGCTGGTGCTCGCATGGGCGCTGGTATCCTGGAATGTGATGTAGCCTTTACTTCTGATCGAGGACTCGGTACTTACCCGCTACCCTACTCTATTATCGTATAGTATACTTATGCCTAAAAAGTTTGCCGACACTCCCAATGCGACCTGCATACCACGACCAACATCTTGCTTCATCCTGACTTGGCTAAGAAGTGCACAACTCCATTCAAGCCAGCCAACGGCACAGCACCTGCAACCGCTCTCTGCTGTACGAGTGACATCACAACTGAAGAATACCTGAGTCTCTGTGGAAAGCAAGATGGATTCAATGCGTCCGCTAAGAACGTCGCCGACTATCAATATGGAACTCCAAGATGGCGAACGGAGCTGTACGATACATGCGGAACTCTCCAAACACTGGAGAGTTATATTGACCTTGTCGATTCACTCCCCGGCTACCGCAATTTCACGCCTGAGCTGAAGACTCCTCCAGCCCAAGTTCCAATGCCATTCAATGGCTACACCCAACAACAATTTGCTCGCGATATGATCAACACTTTCATCAACAAGGGCATCAGCCCCGAGCGCGTATGGGCACAATCTTTCCTGCCCGCAGATATCTACCAATGGCTCGCTGAATTTCACGCTTTCGGGAAGCAAGCCGTTTTCCTCGACGAGGACGGTGATACGCCTTCCACCTTGACGACGGCAATTGCTCGTCTGCCCTCTCTCAAGGCAAAAGGTGTTAATATCATTTCGCCTCCTCTTCCCTACATTATCGAAATGGGTGGACCGAACAATGATACCATTGTTGAAGCTGCATACTCCAGAGCTGCCAAGGCAGCTGGTTTGGACATTATTGCCTGGACTTTCGAACGCTCACCCCCTCTTGCGCAAGATCACATCGTCCCAGATTACTATTACAGTTCTATTCAGAATCTTACGCATCTATATGATGGACGGTTATTTGAGGTCTTGGATGTTCTGGCTCAGGAGGTTGGGATTGTGGGGTTGTTCTCGGATTGGTCGAGTGCGGTTACTTATTATGCTAATTGTTTTGATCTTAAGGGTGCTGTGGCTAGTAAGTATGTGTAAGGTGTAAATCTCTCGTATCTTAATTTGAAGGACAAAGGGGTGATATTTATGAGATGGAGAGATGAGATGATGAGGATTAATCTAATGTATATAACGAATGAATCCGGATAAGGTATATGAATATAATCACGAATCTCTGAACCCTTCTTCGCCCCACCTTTCACTGATAATCACCATCATCCGGCTTGCGGGAGAAGTCTTGAGAAGGGGGACAATGCTAGATTGAAATCGCGATGGGGTTGTTCGAGATAGGTATATACTCCGATCTGGCTCAGCCAAAGCAGAAAATATATCAGATAAACTGCATTTAAAACCGCAACATCGAGGTTTGGGCATTTACAAGTAAACATCTACCTCACCACTACCCTATACAAGCGACTCTATGATAATAAACCAGATCAATAAATCCAGAATATCAAAATTATGACGTGGCCATCTACAAATGTAAGTTAGATCTTACCCGGATCTACCAGCTATAACGAAGAAAGTTCACGAAAACGGTCGGGATGAAGGTCGTAATAAACTTCAAACCACAATATCTCTCCATAGGGTTTTTTTATTTTCGAAGCTATATTTCGGGAATCAGGAGCAACACAAAAGTATAACGGAGCGAAACAAATTAACCATCCAATATTCTCGCTAATCTCCACGGCACATGCACTACACTTTATTAATAAAAACCATTTCGACACCAACAACATTTCAAAACTCTCCCTTGTCATTAGCGACTATACAAAAATTAATAGTAATACTATGTCATTGTTTAATACTATATATAGCTAACGCCATGTGTCCACAAACCTACATAGTTCCAGTAACAAAAATCAAACTCTCCGAGATGGGAAAAAGGCCTCTCGTAACAATACCGACAGAGCCCCGTCCCTGAACCGGCCCGTCTCACTATACCCCCCGTTTACCACCCATAACATCTACACTATTGGCAGTACAGAGCGGCCCCATTCCCGGTCCCGAATCCTCAGTACACATGCCGCGAATGCTCCATTGTCGAATTCCAAGGATCGATGTATGAGCCGGGATTGGTCCAAACTCCAGGATCAAAAAGGTGCCAAGCACCGTGAGTTTTCCTTCCCACAACAAACCGTTCCCAGGTACTACTAGCGCGACTGTAGGCAAAATATGCAACCCGGAAGCTCGAGAACCCCCTGAACAATAAATGTGAGCTAAATTCGATATCAATACATCATTTAGCGGCGATTCAATCATCAAGACACTATGCAATACCCTCCCGCCGAATCTGCGATCCCATCTATGCCTTGTTACCATACCCATTATGATCTAAACACACAAGTAAACGCCGAGCCAAAGCAACAGAGCCAACCACGTTTGACAAATCCAATGGCGATTCTAGTAAATACCCTGCGTCCTATACTGAAACGTGTCATACCTACCAACAAAGTCAGCAGTCATTCGCGACGACCTGGAGAAAGCAAGGTTAGAAAAGTGGAAAGACTCACAACCTAGTATAATAACTCCCCGCACTTTTAGCAATCAGCTCCTCCACATACCCCTCCGCCTCCTCTCTGGAAAGATGCAACACAAACCTTGCTCTTAATGAATTCACCGCCGTCGCAACCCCACTGGCAAAACAAGGCATCCTCGATCCCTTACCCATAACATCAACAAGCATAACAATCTTCTCTGCCTGTTTCCTCAACGCCTGAAAAGCCTCTTTGCACCTATTCTTGAAAATATCAAATTGCGGTGATCCTAAACCGCCAAGGACGTCGATGTATTCTTGGGTGAGTTTGAAGGGGGCGGCTTCGAAGCCCATGCTGCCGGGAGAGTTGGAGAGCATGAAGCCGAAATCAATGTGGATTACGTGGCCGAAGGTGTCGATGAGGATGTTGCCATTGTGGCGGTCTTTTAGTTGGAGGACGTAGCAGATCATGCTGTAGGCTGCTAGGGATTTGCTGAATGCGTCAAGTCCCGCTGCGTATGCGTCGCTATCCACCTCGCCAAAAGTCTTCACAAAGTGATCTTTCAAGGTGGCGATTCTTTTCCGAGGGTTCGTTTGTGCTGCTATCGTGGCCAAGGTCAGACTGCGTTTAAGTGAGTGGAGCGAGACTCCGTTGGTAATCGTTTCGATGAGACCTGACGATTCGCCTGTGACGAGAATGCGCATCTCCTTCACCCAGACGTCAACACCAGCCGCTTCCCAGATCTTAGCACACACGCGAATAAGTTGGCAAGCAAATGCCTCTTGTCGCAAGTCTGCCCCAGTTTTCACGATGACACTGATGAGATCCCAATTCTTCATCCACCCATAAGGTGAAGATCTTCGAATGCGGTCCTTCTTGACAGACCACTCCTCACCGAAAGTCGCTGCACTGGGATCATCACGATCACCTCTCCGGCTGACTCCACCAGTCTTTTGATCGTTCTCCATACGTGCTGCACCTGCTCCAGAGTTCAGATTAGGATCCGCTTCTGCCTCCAGACTGTCAGTGAAACTCTCGGGGTCTGTTGATGCCACAACAGCATCAGCTTTCGCCATGATAGTCTCAAAAGTAGGATTATTCTCATCTTCGAGAAAGAAGCTCTGCTCCTCGAGTGACTGCATACTTGCGATGATCTTGGCCTTGATAGCTGCTACTTCTGCCTTTGGTCTCTTCGCACTGCTTTGCTCCAACTGGGCAAGCATCTGAGCTGCAGTTCGCATGTGAGTGGCCAAAGCTGAGATATCAGGCTGATCAGGACCTTTCGTTCCAGCTCCGGTCATCTTTCGAGGTCCAGGGCTATTTGATCGACTGATCTCTGTGTTCGAGGTTCTTGGTGTTGAAAGTGCTGTGAGTGACGACCTTGCATTTGTGCCAACTGTGCCGCTGGATGATCGTGCTATCGGTGGTTTTGCAACTATGCCATTTGGAATGATCGGTGATCTAGGACGAAGAGGCACTGCTTCTTGTCCCTGAAATGGGAATGTGCTCACCATCGGTGAATTGCCTAAATCGCCATTTGCTGGTTCCAACACGCTGTCTTCCCCTTCCACTGTGCTAGACTGTTTTGTAGAAGAATCCCAAGTCGCATCTGAGATGTCAAAGATGCGCCGCCTGCTTGAACCTTTCTCCAGTAGTATTTTGCCCAGTAAATGCTGATTCTCCTCACTATCCGGATCGAAGTCAAAGTCCTCAGTTAAAATCTCGAGCATGAGTAGATACGGCACCCGCTCTGCACTGTTCAAACTCGTTGCTTCCGCAGGGTTGATCCGCACAATGCGATGATGCCGACTCTTGCTAGGTTGTCCATCCTGCAGCACCGCAGGACTGATGACTGGTATATCGACCTCGGCCGGCAAATCTTGTGCGATCAGTGCCAATTCTGCTCTTAATGCACTCAGCCTCGCTGGCTTTGGTACAATCACCAATCGATTGGATATATCTTCGAGGGCTGTAAGGAAGGCGGTTTCGTTTCTGAAGTAGTTGGACCGTAACATCCGAACCTTTTGTTCGTGTGATAGCGCAGATGGCGTGAGCGCACGTGCGGCGAGTGTATGTCTTCGGTGGACACGGTCAACCGGTCTCCCAGCACTCACTGGCATTGGAGGCAGATCTATGCTCGATCGTTCCGGCTGTCGAATCTCAGGTAGAGATGTAGTACTAACTCGTGCCTCATTTTGCTGCAACGCCAAAGCTAAAGACTTGGAAGTGCCAGCAGACCGACTGCTTCCGGGCCGCTCAATCTCCGTCTGCTGTGTGCTCTCATTCTTTCGTGCAGTTCGTGGTCCCGATCTAGGTTGTCGCCGAGTCTCTGTATCCGAATGTCCCTGCTGACTAACTTTCCGTCTTGTTTTGACCGATCCTCCCGCTACAGTGTGACTTCTTGTGATCTTCTGCGCCTGTCCTGCATCGGAAATCATATCCTCCGTCGGTCTCGGACGCCTCCCTTGTGCAACTGCCAGAGGAATGGCCCATTTTGACACAGCAGGCACAGCAAAAGCGGCCATTATAAGACTCGAAAGCACAGTGACAGGTAACACATTCTCCTTGATCTTCTCCCTGTGCAGCCCCTCACTCGCCCCAAACACAATCCTCTGCACCTTATTGTAAATCCTCCTCGTAGTCTTGAAATGAACGGATTGCGGATTCCCGGAGAGATCGTGTAGGTATGTCTGGAACAGCCAGAAAGTCTTGTCAAAGTATCAGCCACTCGCTATCCGTAGTATGAGAGGAACCTGTGAATAGGGTCTAACCAGTAAAGCCGAGTTCACCGATTCCTCGCACAGATCGAGTATGAATTCCTCGAGGGCCATGGACTCGTTGTCCACGCTGACGAGGAGGTGGCATAGTTGCGGGAGGAAGAACTCGAGCTCCTCGTAGGAGAACTGGCGGAGCTTCGAGCAGAGGACATAGTGAATGCCAACATGGTCTGCATATCTTCTATTATTGCGAACAGATGAGCGTGTTGACTATAATCGATTCGGAATGAGGAAGGGAGCACATACGAGAGGTATTGAATACAGAGCGAGGGCTCGCGATTAAAATGGTCGCTCTCGAGGAACCGTTCAAGCAAGTTCCAACTCATCTGTGATACGTCATTGGGAGCTTCTTTCCTCGTTGAAAAGAAGAATTATATTGTTGAAAAGCTTGTGTTGTGAGTAATAGTATCGAGCAGGCCTAGGAATATAGGCCAGGTAGGTATGGGCGCATCGCGCCGAATCATGCACCCGCCTGAGAACTTTGATTAACTCAATTTGTAAGGCCCCGAGATTAACCAATGACTTGAGACGGAAGAGGTCCGGGATTCTCACGCATAGATGAGGCTGATAACTTCATGGCCTTCTATTCTAGTTGATCTTCGAGTTGCGCAATGGCTTCATCCATTCATTTCTCCATACATTTTGACAATTCGATGCACATACAGCCATCTCTCTGACAATTTGATACCCATACAGCCATCTTTCTGACAATTTGATACACATGTAACCGTCTTTCTAACCAAAATATCGAGGACATTTCTTCCAACGCCAGTATTATCCACAATGGTACGCAGGCAGCTATCAATGCTAAATACATAACAGAAACGCTGATCGATACTGTACATACATAATGGGGAATCTAGCGGTATCCTTTTTGAACAGAACTGTAACCCAAAATAACGCCAACATGTGCGGGAAGATAAGAAACCGTCATTATCTATACCTCGTTCATTACAAGGTGGCCTTTGGAAGTGAGAGCTTGTAAACCACAAATCCAGCTGGAGGAATGGTAATCCACACTTTGGCAAGTCCACCTCGTTTGTAGATGATCTTAGTAGCGTCGCTATCCATAGGAGGATAGACGCAGCGCATAATACCCTCCTTTGAGATCTGCTGATGTTCCTTTGGCAAGTGGACCCACGCTCTCGCTTCTGCGTCCGTGTTGGTGTTCATGGCACAGAGAACCTCTTCTTCATCGAAGGCACGTACCCAGGCAATGACAGACTTGGAATGGCGAGAAGCAGTGTCAGAGAAACAAGGAATGCGATGGGCCATACTGGCTGACGAAATAGTGCAGAGATATTGTCTGCCCCGGCGCAAGGCAATTTGGTTGGAGCGAAGATGGGTCAGGTCGCGGACAACGCGATATGTGGGCGTAGATTCGTCGAAGAAGTGGCGATTGTGTGTACCGAAAGCGCCAAAGGGACCACCAAACATGGCCTCACGGATAAATTGATCGGCGAAATGATCTTGAGAGTGAGGAGCAGGCTTCTCAGAAGTGCCATCAAATCTTTGCTCAGTGCCGTAATAGAGACAAGGGATACCCATAGTACAAAGGTTCATACCAAGCGTGGCATTAAGCATCTTCGCCGCATCGACCTCGGAGCAGAATCGCCATTTGTGTGCTAATGGTTGCCAGATTTGGTCATGGTCGTCAATCATAGTCACGACCTGGTTGCGAAACCAGCCCTTAGAGAGATCTGGAGAGTTGACAAAGTCTCTGAAGTAATTCGAAGCAGGCTCCTGGTTGCGTGGCACTTTTGTCAGCGATCGTTGAAGAGTACCAATCCCGAGTGCCGCGTTTAGACCGGTGATTGCCACAGTTTCCATCGCACGGTCTCCAGAAACCTCACCAACAAGGAAGAAATTTTCCTTGCCGAGCCGATGAGCATAGCTGTGGATTGTTGCTGCAAAGTAGCGTGTAGGGCCATCACCCATGTGCTTGACGGTATCCTTCGAATCCATTAGCATGTTTAAACAGCCGAATCGCAATTTTGACTCACTATACGGAAACCATCAACATCAGCAAAAGCGATCCAGAACTTGAAGCATTCGGTCAACGTTAGAAGGGCTGTTGTAGGAGCGAACTTGGCCGGATCATAAGCACCCAGATTCAACTTCTTGAGCCCAAAGAAATCTCCTTCAATGAATTCAGGCTTCGTTTCGAAATCGCGTATGGTACCCTTCAAACCGAAGCAGTCTGCACTTTGAAGCTCCTTGGGCCAAACGGCTCCATCAGGCCAAGCGTTGGGGTATTTGTTCTCATCCACGGGTCCCAAAGGGATCATATTGTTTTCATCGCGTTTGGCGGCCCAGAAACCGCGGGATTCGTGCGTCGTGCCGTCATAATGTACTGAGTAGTCCTTGTAGCCAAAAACATCTCCAGCATGGTTGAGAACTACATCGAGAAGCACATAAATGCCTACAGCATGGGCAGCCTTGACGAGGTCCTTGAGGTCTTCTCGTGTTCCAAATCGTGGTTCCACATCCAGAAAATTTTGAATACCATAGCCGTGATATGTTTCGAGGTCTGCAATCTGCTTGAAGATGGGTCCGATCCAGATTGTTGTGACTCCCATGCGTCTGAGATAACCAAGTTTGCTGGTGACACCCCTGATCTTCCCTCCAACGAACTTGCCTCCCGCATTCAGCCATTTATGTCTTTCATCATCGTTGGCGTTGACAGCATTTCCTCGATCCGATTCCTTGAAAAGCGGTGTCGTCCCTGTATTGACGACTTGATTTGCGATATCTTTGTAGCCTGTTTCGTTGCCGTCTGAGAATCGGTCAGGGAGCAGGAAGTACATCAACTGATCCTCCCATGCTTCCGGTGACTTGTGGAATTTGCGGCCAGCGCCTGATATGACGCGCTGGACTTCTGGATCCCGAATGCTCTTCAAAGACGACATTGTGGAGCAATTTCGAAGTGAAAAGAAGGAAAAGAAGGTGCGATGTTGAAAAGTCAAGGCTGCCGGGGACTTGTGAGGGGATGTGCAAGTGCAGTTGCTGAGAGAGGAGAGTATCAGCTGTGGGAGCTACTATTCAGCTTAAAGAGTGTGGCACTAAGACTTCAGTTGCATACCCGTTTCCCGGACAGTGTGGTGATGTTGGGAGAGGGCATCAGCATCAGCATCTTCCACCAAGACTTGATCTTCAGGAGACTTGGGACTTTTGTGGACTAAGGCTCCATAAAAAGCCGGCTGCGTAGTTCCAGTCAGGCGGAGTCGGAAGAGCACCCTTGCGACCGTTGCGGTATCTCCCGATCCGGCCGCCATCGTTGAGATGCCACCTCCTTACCCACAGTACACAGCAATCTTACCGTCGTGGCTGACGTAGGCAATCGATCGGATCCTTCGGGTAGGCACATTGTCCAGCTTCAACCCAACATGCTCACAATTCACATTCTGCTAGAAGATTGACCTTGAGCTATGAGTGCGTCTCTTGTCGTTGCTCGGCACATGTACCTTGTATCAAGCTCGTATAGCCAATTACAATCGACCGGCTCTTGGCTACAACAAGTCCTCGAATCGCATTGGCTCGTCATTCATAAAATTTAACCGGAAGGCTCGTCCTCCGATGTACAAGGCTGACGAAGATCTCAAGGAGGAAAGCACGCAAGGCTCTCTCATCTTGATCTTGTTGAAGCCGATACCTGCGTTGTTGAGCAACAGTGGGGGTGGGGTTAGATGCGGTATTTAATTCTCCTACGACTGTTTTGCTGACAGATCATCATTCCAGGCCACATGCAAGATCGATGGGCTTGATACTCGTTCCATCATGCCACATGTATGAGTTCGTGGCGATTCATTGAGCTGGCAACCACACTTCTATCATGAATCACATAGAGTACACACTCCTGACCCTCTTTCAATCGCTACAAATATCTCTGCTACTGCCGCTAAATCCAGGCTCTACACTAAATCCAGGCCCTACACTAATTTCAGGCCCAATACTAAATCCAGGCCTTATACTATTAGTATAACTCTCACAAGCGAGATGTCTAATCCACGACGGCCACCTCCACAGGGTTCCTCAAATCTGAGTGCGCAGGGCGCTCGGACCCACCATCCCATCTTTTGAACTTGAATGTATTATGCTATTTACCACACGTTTGACTTGCAATGGATCTCTGGTTTTTGCTGAATCATCTTACATCTCTCTGGCATCTCTCTGATCCTTTTCCGTATCATTGTGAGCGTTATCTTGTCCCATTCTGCCTGGATTTCAGCCTTGAAACGAGCCACCGACGACCACCTCCTGCCAGCTAATCTGGACTTGATGATGTTCCAACAAGACTCAATGGGATTGAGATCACGTGATTGAGGAGGGTGAATAAGTATTAGACCGCCTGCTTCTCTTTTTATGACTGCAGGGTCACTGTTAGGTGACTTGATTCCGTGAGAAGGATCACCATCCTCTTGAAGCCAGTATTTGCGCTGCTGACGCTTCTCCAAGGCCTGAATAGCTTCAATGTGTTGCGGCAGTATCTTTTGGGCGTAGAAAACCTGTGTCATGCAGTTTCCTTTTGGTGTTTCGTCCTCCTTTGCCTTAAGGTCTTGCCATACCTTCAGCCGGGCTTGGTACACTGAACCCAGCTCGTATTTGAGTTGTTTAGGCTGCTTGACTTGCCTACGAACCTTCTCTGATGGCTCAGCCGGATCCTTGTAGAATATGAGGTTTCCTTTCTTGTTGTATGAGATGCCGCCGGCGACGTGAATAGTAACATCCAAAACGCCTTCTAGCTCCTCATTGACACCTCTCTCTTGCCCTGGAAAGCATAGCTCATATTCAGGTGCATTGGCGAGTTCTTTTGACTGAATGGGCTTCATCTGTGAACCAAATCCAACTCCAGAAGCCTAGTATGGTCTTTTTCTCGTGTTCTTTACCGTATTCAACCCTCTTTGGCCGATTTGCCTGGGATATCTGCTTCTGATAACGCTTCTTGAATCGCCTAGCCCATGCATTGTATACGCGACGCTGTAATGTCTTTGCGGAAGGCTTGCCGGGGCAGGAATTGGCTTGTTCCTGCCAGCCTTTTTCATGTATGGGGTCATCTTGGTTCGTAAGGCGGGTAAGATCTGAAGCAGATACTTTGGTAGGCCGCCCTATGATGCAACTGCTCTTTCTCTGTGATCTGAATGCTGCATCACCAATAAGTTCTCGTAGTTTAAGCCAACTACGTGCGGTAGAAGTTGGTATATTGATTTCAGGGAGGTATGCGATTGTACCGACGCCGTCGGCCTCAATCTTGCAATCCCAGGCCTGAAAAAATCGCATTCTCTTCGTGGTATCATATTCTCGCCTTGCAGTCTTTCTTTTGGGTGTTCTAGGCGCCATGGTGGTGGTAAATTGAGCGATAAGTTGGTGTATACGTGGAAATTGACATGGGATGGTGGGTCCGAGCGCCCTGCGCAGTCAGATTTGAGGAACCCTGTGCTCTTGCTTCTGATTATCCAAACCCTAACACCCAAAACCCAGCAACTAGACAACATCCCCACTGTCTTGAAGGTTCTCAGCAACGACGTACTATTACGCCTAAGCCCATGAGTTATGAGCCTCTTAATCAAGGCTTTGCTTTCATCTAATCGGCGACCTGGTGAAACGAAGGGTAATAATACTACCACACAACCCTGGAGCCAAACCTGCAGGCCATTCAACCACGGTAAAAGCCATGACAGAGGCTGGCTCAGTTCAGGTACAGCTAGCCATTTCGATAAAATGATGGATGGGAAATTGAGAATGGTGAATGATATCATTGGATTTCTCGAAGAGGAATGGGTTGGTTCGTAACCTGATATGCCGATCCCGGATCCGATGAAGGTGGATGCGCAACCGAGGACTATGCGGAGAGCGCAGAGACCGGATCTTTCTGCGTTGAGGGGTCTGATGGATAATCCAGTTGCGTTTCCTGAGGGGAGGGGGGTTGGAGGGAGAGGAGGAATAGTTTGTATCCTGAGGATAAGCATCATCAGGTGGATTATATTCCTTGATGGGGTTGTAAGAGTTATGGATTGGATGATATTGGAAGTAGTGATGATTTGCCTGTTCAATGTATGGGTAGCTTATGGATGATAGAGTAGAGGATGGGATTTGTAATGGATGAAATGAAGAGACTTGCTAAGCTTTTAACGAAGGCTATATGTAGCTATACCTGAAATTTAATGATAGTCAATTTGCCGTACCTGACCTGCACATTTCTTTTGTGTTTACCTGACAGCTGCAGATGATGTGGATATGGTAGTACTTATCCGAGTCAGAACACAGGCAAGCGACGCGAATATCTCAGTTCAAGAAATCCTTCACGGCTCCACCCACGCCTTCCAAATCCAATAAGAATGTATCATGTCCAAACAAACTCTTCTCCTCGCCCAGCTCAATATGTGTAACATTCCTATTCCCCGTCCTCTTCAACGTTTCCGCAATTTCTCGTTGTTGCCATGCCGGAAAGAGGATATCGCTCGCTACACCAAGCACAAGCGTGGGCGTGTTCGAAAGAGGTTGCAGTCCAGCAATAAGGTCGGCGGGTGGTTGATGAGGATTCTGTTGTATCGCTGCTTCACGGTCTGAATCTGCCATTGCTGCAGAAGAGTCTTCTTGCTCTTCGTATGGTGTATCTGGGAGTGTGAGACTGCAAAGTGCAGCGTCCCCTTCCACTTCTCCGTATCTCTCCAGCTTCTGCGCATTCTCTGCTCGTAATGCGTTGATCATTTTTCTGTGTTCTGCGCCTAGATCGAAAAGATCCATTGCCTTGCTCACGTAGAGCAAACTGTTTGGGTCGTATTCGAGGCACCATTTCTCGCCTGCGTGATCTAGGTATGTTTCTATGAGGAAATCGGGACAGAGGGCAGGAGGACGGGAGGGATCAGCGCGTCTGCGGCCGAATCGTGCTTCCCATTCTGGACCACTTCGATATGTAACCGTTGCTATTTCGCGGGCAAGTTTCATGCCGCCATGAGGTGGAATCCCGGTATCGTAGTAGAAGCCTCGACGCCAATTGGGATCCATCATCAGAACTGCCAATGGTCACTATGCCGCTATAACTCAGAAAAAGATGGATCACTAACCTTGACGCTGCGTATGCCTCATAGCAATACTGTAGGGATGGCTTCTCGCACAACCTGAAATTGTTGCTATCCTTCCTACTCTTTCCGGGAATAATACTCCAGCAGCAAGTGATTGCATACCTCCCATACTACTTCCCACACTCGCATACAACCTCTCGATGCCCAGATCATCAAGCAGCCTAAATTGTGCCCTGACCATATCTTCCATTGTCAAGATGGGAAATCTCGTAGCGTATCGTTCCCCATTCTTAGGATCAACGGAACTTGGTCCAGTAGATCCATAACATCCTCCAACCACATTTGTGCAAACGACAAAATATCGATCTGTGTCCAATGGCTTGCCACTCCCTATGAACTTCTCCCACCATCCCGGTTTCGAGTTCTCTGCTGTTGAATGTGCATGACTTGACGCGGACAGTCCTGTATGTAGGAGAATGGCATTGGATCTATCCTTGTTCAAAGTCCCCCAAGCCTCATACGCAATCTTGTATTCCGGCAACACACCACCCCAATCTAGCAGTATGGGTTTCTTGGAGTGGAATGTGAGGTGCTTTCCAGTGGTGTAGGAGGGTTCTGGCCCTCCTTGAAGCGATTTTCGGTGGAGGGTTTGAGAGCGAGATTCGACGGCATCGAGGCAGGGGAATGATAGGGGTGGGTTCGAGGATTCAGCTGGTAGCTCTGGTGAAGCTGCTGTTCTAGCAGTAGCTTTCCGTGAGGATTGGTAATGTAGGCCACGGGATGGGGTTGTGGTGGATTGCCATCTTTGGCATGCAAAAGTTTGGCGTGGGGATCGGATTTGATTTGCTACTGTTCGTGAAGCATTCGCGATGCCTCTCGAGGATTTCATGGAGGGCAGATATGGATTACAGGATTGCTAGAGCAGTAAGAAATCGTTTTGAGAAGAGCAAAATTCATGGTCGTGTCTGGATTAGCAATTGGTATTGAAAGTCATTGCGAGCACGTCATTCTCAAATTGCCATTTTGGGTAAGTCAACATCTCGGTCGCTTCAAATTTCCAACCAACAACTGTAAAACTCAGAACAGAGCATTTGTAAGCTAAAGTCCGAAGGCAAAGTCAGAGAAGGCTAGAGAATGGATCTCTCTAAGCGCCTTCAGCTTCATCGAAGTTCGCGCTGTCAGGAGGTTATCCATTTCTCTTCAACCTCAAGATATCAGATCATATTCTCCATCCATTACCCATGGCTCTCTTCGTCCTCTTATTTCAAAAAGACCTTTCCTCATCCTTTTCTCATCTCTTCTAGTTTCTAGATCCCTCTCTATCCCGTAACTCATTCCATCCTAAAATTCATAAAAGAATATCACCAAAATGCCTTTAGCCTCATAACCATCTCAAATTCCTCCAAAATCCCTCCCAGAAGGTTATGCCCTTATAGCCACTCCCCGCCTACTTCAAATTCCGCCTCTCCACAGTCCAAAACCCCCCGCCGGAATCGGTACACGTTCAAAATCACCTACTCGCCTCCTCCAACTACAAATCCACCCTCAACTTCATCGATGCTCTCAAGCCACTTGGATTTGAGGAGACGTAGTGTGAGGAGGAAGAGATTGGACATGTAGAAGTATCGATATAGATAGGAAGCCGTAGTAAATCAATACATATCATAATAGCCTACAAGAAATATCATCAAGGGCAGAATCTAGCTATTGATATCCTTCTAATGAATAAACAATGCATCTTTATTATTCACATTTTGATTGAAGAGAAGGGGAATATCTTAACGGTCTATCACTTCTCTTTGGTGACCTTAACGCCAAATTTCAAACTGCTTGAATGCATCATGTTTCGTTGCCTTCACGCTGCCTTTGTACAGAAAGGGGGAAAAAAATACTACTCTCCACATCCCACTTTCGAGATAAAGTTATACAACATGCCTCATCGCTAATCAGATCGTCAAACCCCTTCGCCATTTCTCTAGACATTGACTCCTGTTCGTGTACAATGCATAAAAGCATACCCAAGCAACTGGCAAACAAAATCGCAATGCAATGCAAATGCTCGAACATGAAAGATCCAACCTGCACCCCCTGACAATCACGCAGTCAAAGCACTGCTAATCCCCAAAATGGCCATTCCGACAAACGCAAACATGATGCATAGGTTCTTCGAATGCGTCATATCCAGACTCTCCGAGAAGAGTTGAAGAGCGACGCTCGCCATAATCCCGGCTACAATGGCAAACATACACCCATAAACGCCCTCACTAGGTTCACCCCCACTGGTTCCCCCAGAGAGTTTAAACCACATTGCTGCTACTCCAGCACCCAAAGGTTGCGACGCACCGCCGAGAAGGGCAGACCAGAGCATTGCTTTTCGCCGAGAGTTGATGGCAAGGTAGAGGGGTAGAGCCATGGCGAAACCTTCGGTGATGTTGTGGATGAACAGCGCTAGGAAGACGGAAAAGCCGAGTTTGGGGTTTGCGTGGTTAGTGGCGTAGGTTATGAAACCTTCGGGTAGTTTGTGGAGAGCGATGGCGAGAGACGTCTGGAGACCGATGCTCAAAAACGCATTCTTGGGTACGTGATGGTGGTGATGTTCCGGTTGTACACCGTCAGGTTTATCATGGTGACCCGATGAGTGAACGTGAGAAGAAACTGGGCGCGAGCGTTCTGGTGACTTGTGATGGTGATGGTTATGGCTGTTTTCAACATAGGTTGCTGTTGAGGTGGAAGACAGATCCGAGTTCTCATGGTGATGGTTTGAGACTTGGAGGGGCTCCTCTTCCTGTACAACTGTCAGATCTGGAATAACAAGAGGTTGCCGGTCATTGTCAGCTGTTGTTGCCGGGGTTGAGGCACTTCGTGCTAATCCTGGATGCGTTGTGTTTGATAATCTCGACCCTCCTCTTGCTTGTACGATCTGAAAGCAATCCTGTCCACAAGGATCTGAGTAGCCATAGCACTCCCCATCGCCATCACAAAGCTTTTTTAGCTTGGTAGCATTCACAAGTTGTGAGACCTTTATCACCAATGACGGCCTTTGAGACTCTGATCCAAGCAAGGCGGTCGTCTCAGTTACATCATGTGATCCCGATGTATCGGACGATGCAAATGTAATGTAAGATCCGTGGTTGGAATGGGGACTCCGGCCTGACCGCGAGCTTCTTTCCTTGTGGTCATGCTCAGGAGCTGATTCTTCGTCCTCATGGCTATGGCCACAGTCCACCATGTGAGATGGGATATAATGGTGCAGCCACCTTGATAGCACCTGGATACCTAACGCACCGCCCAGAAAAAGCCCGATCATCATCCAAGATGCAGCTTTAGGCGAAAATCCGCCTTGTATTAATGAACGTCTCGAGTTTGGCAGCATGTTGTATAACGACGAATAAAGCTAAGGACATGGTCAGCACAGTCTTTTAAGTGAGAAGTGGCAAATGCTACCATGACTCCAAAACTGAGTGATAATGATGATGAGAGGAAAGCATTGCTATCCTGTAACTTAAATTTTCGATGCCCTGGTATTCGTTGAATGATCAGGTCAACGCAGATGATGGATGCTCCAACCATGCATGCTATCCCCAAGTCAGCGCATGTCTCCAGAGTCTTATTCTCGAGTCACCCACCTATGCCACTGAGGGCAGTCATAATCCATCCTCGTGTGTCGTTATCCATGGTTGCCGCTTTGACACAGTCGTGTAAGGCGATGTCCGAACCTTGGAAGCTCCAGAAGAAGAACAGTTTAGTGAAGAGGTAAGAATCGGAGTCCGTCTTTGCATGGCGTGCCCCCAAATATGCGGCAGTGCAATGATTAAGAATAAAGAGCAGTAACAAAGAAAGAAAGCCTCAGTGATGGATTATAGGCTCTTGCATTTGCCCCAAGTACTGTGATGGCCTGCACTCAGGAGCACGTTACGAGGTCTCACTCCGTCGCCAGATGATCCAGATCCATGGATCTTTCAGGCAAACTGCAGCGGTCCGGCGGATCTTAGCCACTGGAAATGCTTGCAAATGGCCGCCTTCTTACTGGCTAACAAGCTAGCTGCTCCGCCCACGCTGCATCTGTCTTAGCACCCTTTCTCAACCTCACATCCTAGATCGCGGGCTGAGTTGTCCATGATAAAGCGACCACAGCACCCGCTTCAAGCGATCAAGGACACAGCCTCTCCCAGCATCATCATCATTCACCGACTGTTACCTTCAGAAGGCGAGATGCGCTAAGTGCTGGCGAAGAGCGCGAAGAGCGCGAAGAGCTGCCTTAAACAGCCCCCTCTAGGCGGTTGTTGCCTGTTTGTGCCCCCCAATGACTGCGACACTAGGCGATCTGCCGTACATCCGCCCAGCATAAGATAAGCTGCCCCCTTCGCGACTTACTTCTAGATTATCATACTGCACTGCGACTTCCCCAATAGTAGCCTACTACTCAGTCCTATCAAATCTTGGTAAGATCTTCTTGTCATGTCCGCGACTGCAAACGCACGACTGTCATCCATTCGAGCTCACCTTCGTCAAGCAGTATCCAGATCTATTACGACCTCTCCATCCCCTCAAACACATATCGCCATGTCCGTCAAAGACTCTATGACGTCTCTCGCTCTCCCAGCCGATGCCAAGTGCAAAGTCTTCAAACCTCCAGTATGGTCACAACTTGTTGGGCCTTCAATCTTCCTCGCAGGGAGCATTGAAATGGGAAAGGCGATTGACTGGCAGTCAGCGCTCTCAATCGAGCTTGCTGACATGCCGATATCCATTCTGAACCCTCGCCGTGGAGAATGGGACGGATCTTGGAAACAGGATATCTCCAACAAGCAGTTTAAAGAGCAGGTCGATTGGGAGATGGACCACTTGAACAGTGCAGATGTGATTGCGCTCTACTTCCATCCTGAGACCAAGAGCCCCATCAGTCTTCTAGAGCTTGGAATGTATGCGAATGCGGTGGGTATTGCTGGCAGGAAGTTGGTCGTTTGCTGTCCGGAGGGATTCTGGAGGCGCGGAAACGTGCAGATTGTGTGCCATCGATATGGCCTTGAGCTTGTGGAGACGCAGGAGGAGTTGATTCAGAAGGTGAAGGAGAAGCTGCAGACTGCGCTGCGTGAGCAATCAAGAGACATGTCGAGAGACCATGACTGACAGTGGAATACGATAGACGCGAAGACGAGTAGCGGCGCGAGATACGGTTGGGAACACTACATGTAAGGACTTCTGATATTATACTTGCGGGAATGTCTGGAGTCTATGGCGAGTGCTAGGTCTTTTCTTATGATATGATACCATGAATAGAAGCTCTAATATATCGGCCCCCTGGGTGCGCTGCAACTGACGTGTGACGATCTAAACAGTCTGATTGATAGGGAGAACAGTAAGAAGGCGGCAACAGTCTATTGAAGCATAAAGGAGACCTGCAAGATGTCAAGGGAGTACAATGGAGTAGTGGTGAGTAGGTGGTGAGTAGTAGGGAAGGCACTAGTTGGACGACTTCCTTTCTGCCACACAAATAACCTTTCTCTCGCAAATCTCCTTCCCACAATAACAACAACCTCACTGTCATCCGCATCCGCTCTCTTCGTTTACCCGCTCTCTTATTGGCACTGCTTGTGCTTTTTCACACTTCCCTTCATTCGCAATACGCTGAACGATCATCATGTCGGGGAAGCAACCAGGACTCGAGAGCAGCAAGTGGGCTCCTCCCAAGCAGCAGTTGCAGTTGATGGGAAAGCCATTCATGAATCCAAACCTGGCCACTACCTTGAACTTGGGGTTAGGCCCTGCTACTCCAAAGTCCAGGTCGTTCCCAGCATTGGGCGCTGCAGCTGCTTTGGATTCATCATCGCCTGTTGGTTGGGAGGCCGTCACTCCACAGACCCGGGAGCGACGCGAGCCGTTCATCAACAGCGTTCGCAAGGTAGCCTCGGCCACTGAGGTCTTACAGGACGACACTGGTATGTCAAAGACCCATCACTTTATCACTCACCTGCCTCACTTTCATTGACTCACTCACATTTGTCGTATTCACCAACCTCTCACTTCGCACTTTGCACTTTGCAGTTCCTCTCCCAGTTCCACTCCAACTCCCACTCTTTCATCAAGATATTCATCACACTGGCACAGTGCAGTCTGCAGTGACAACGTCTAGGCATCTACACTCTCTTTGCTCATTTGAAGCTCACCCAGCTCTCAACTGCGCTTGCTGCTCACCACTCAGCGCTCACCGCTCATCGCTCACTTCTGTTCTCTCATCTACTTCTCTCTCTCTCTCTCTCTCTCTCTCTCTCTCTCTCTCTCTCTCTCTCTCTCTCTCTGTCACACACACACACACACACACACACACACACACACACACACACACACACACACACACAGATCTGAGAAATCAAAGAACTAACGTGACCCAGACATCACAGTGGTTAATCCCCCCACTCCTTCTCCAGCAAAGCCAAAGGAGAATCAATTACCAGCTTCGGCTTTACCATTCACATTGCGCTCAAGCTCCCTACCACAGCCTTCGGTCGCCGACAAGATGGCCAGCGCCAAGCCCCCAAGCAGCGCTGCTGTCGACCAATTCGAGTTTGCTGGCAGAGCCCCTTTGAGCATCGCTGAGCGTCTATCCCTTCTGAAACGCAAACATGTCAACGGGGTCAAACAGATATCCCAGGCAGACGCGAAGACCGGTGAGAAAGCCCAGCAGGACAAAGCTGAAACCGCACGCATCGAAGTTGATCGAATTGACAAGGAGAAGGATGCCGCCGCTCGCGTTGAGGCCGAACGACTTGCCCAGGATAAGCATCAAGCTGCACTGCGCGAGCAGTCTCAACGCGCCGAGCAAGAGAAGGCTCAAGCTACCGCTAAGGAAGCTGAACTTCGTGCAAAGGAGAAGGCGCAGGCCACTGCTAAAGAAGCTGAACGTCTCGCAACGGAGAAGGCACAGGTGGCTGCGAAGGAAGCTGAACGCCTTGCAAAGGAGAAGGTCCAAGCCGCTGCGAAGGAAGCTGAACGCCTTGCAAAGGAGAAGGCCCAAGCCCTTGCTACAGAAGCCGAGCTTCGCGCAAAGGAGAAGGCTCAAGCCGCCACCAGAGAAGCTGAACGTCTCGCAAAGGAAAAGGCTCAAGCTGCCGCGAAGGAAGCGGAACGGATTGCGAAGGAAAAGGCTCAAGCTGCTGCGAAGGAAGCAGAACGAACTGCAAAGGAGAAGGCTCAAGCTGCGGCCAAGGAGAAGGAGAAAGTAGCACGACTTGCACGGGAGAAAGCCGAGGCCGAGCGGCTGGCAAAGGAGAAAGCTGCCAAAGCTGCCGCCAAGGTTGATCTTCAGAAGGTGATCGATACCACTGAGGTAACCTTCAAAGCTCTTGAAACAAAGATTGACTTTATTAAAGATACCCACGTCAAGATTGACCAGGAGGGTCTCGCAGAACTTGAGCTGGCTCAGCTTTTCGTTGAAGAAGTCAAGCAAGATCAAGAGGAGAACTCCCGCCTCATGACTCAGGCGATCTCCGAAGTCGAACAGGCCCAAGCAGTTGTGGAACAGGCTCAGCTCGTCGTTACGAATCTGAAGGAGAAGGCTTCCAGCTTGGAGGATACTTTGGCTGAAGTCAACCAGATCGTCATCGACAAGCAGAAGAATCTGTGCGACATGAAGAAGGATGCCCAAGACCAGCTTACAGTTCTTCGTGTCCAGCGGGATGAGATTGTCAAGAAGCTGGAGCAGTTGGTCAAGCAGTTCGCCGTTGCCGACACTTCCAACCACGCTACTCCTGCCCAGAAGGTTAGTACCTACTTCCACCTCTTACATATGCAATGAAATTTAAGCTAATATGATAGCAGGCTGATGGCGAAGTCGCTGTTGTCGCTCCGGAAGCTGAGACCGAGGCTACCGCAGAGATCAATGGCCAGAATGGTTATGTCAATGGTCAAGCTAATGGTCAAGTCGAGGCCAAGACCATTGGCCAGGTCAATGGTAAGACCAAGCTGAACAAGCCTCTTGATGAGCCATTCAACGCAAACCTAACTGCAGAGGAACGGAAGAACGTCGAAACAGACGGAAAGCTGACCTTTAGCGCCTGGCCACAGGTTGCAGCAGACCGTGAAGGTATGCTCACCTTTCTGCCAACCTCCTCTTGATTTGCTAATATTGTGATAGACCTTGCCTTCCGCCGCGTCAAGCTCTCCAATCTGCCTTCCAAGGCAACCTTAAAAAACATTGTCGGTCTTGTTTGGGGTGGCAACATCCAGGAATTTGTCTACGTTGATAGCCAATCCTGGGCAGAGATCCTGTTCGTTAACTCTGAAGACTGTAAGCGCTATTACGACTCTACTGCAAACGGCATCGTGTATCCTGGTACCAAGGATCGTCACATCGAGGTCGAGGCTTGCGAACCCGAGTCTACTCGTGGCAACGTTAAGGAGATCATCGGGAAGGGTATGACACGTTGCGTTCGCGTGATGGACGCTGAGCCCGACTGGTCCAAGGTTGCTCTGAACAAGGTCGCTGCTGGCAAGGGCAACAAGCGTGCTGTCGACAACGTCCTCACTGGATTTGACCCTAAAGGCGTAAGTTTATCCCTGTTGTGTTGGATGTGGCATCGTGTTGCCGCCTCGTTGTCCTTGTCTACTTACTAACCGTGAATGCAGCGCCGCGTTGTCGATTTCCGCTTTGGCAACATCGCTGATGCGATCATCTTCAAGGCCGAACTCCACCGTGACATAGAATGGGATGGGTGTCCTACCAACTTCGGTGTGGACCCATGTGAAGCCCACAGTGGCATCCACGGCAAATAAATGTCATTGCCAACATCCAATACGCGGCAGTGGGACCTGTCAATTCTTTCCACCCATCTTCTTCTCTGGAAGCGAGGTTGATTGAATGACTTCTTGATGCGGAGCAGGATTAGCGAATCGGTTGCATTTGAAAGAATGTTTTGGGTTTCGCGGAGGCAGAAAAATGTTTAGGGATGTTGATATGTGCGTGATTTCATCTGACGGGCATCTTTTCTCTCATGAGCAACGAAATTACACCAAAAAAATCATTTCATCACTAGAACATGACGGAACTGGGGACTGCTCGATGGGTTGCATGGACTTCTTGATGGTATGGCGACTGGTGTAACGGTAGGCTAGTCTTGAGATTTCATTTGATTGCAAGAGCAGAATGGGCTGCGCTCCGGTAGATAGGTCAATGGCAATACGATTCACTAATCACACTTCGTATTTCTTCCTTCCCTCCTCTTCTTCTCTGCCACCACGCCAGGTGGTATTCCACTATGCTAGTATATATATTGGTTCTTTTGCGATCTCTGTGGGCACTAAATAAGTGAGAATGGACCAGAACCGTTTTCCGGAGACATATGGCCTTCTTGTTGACTTACTTTATGGCATGTAACCAGTCCAATCCATAGATCGCTTACGGCTAACTCTTCTTTGGTTTCTCCTCTATGTCGGCCGCTGCTGATATGCTCTCCTTCCACTGATTTCCTCAACGGAGCACAACCAAGACACATCATCGATAGTCACTCAGACTAGACCTGGATGTATGATTGATTGATTGATTGATTTTATCCTACTCGGTTGCAGCCGCTTAATCACGCAGCTATGTCCGGTTAGGAGGACTTCATCAGACAGCCGACACGTGATAGATTATATAATCCACCGCGCCCCACTTCGCCCCGTTCACTGAAACAAGACCAGCTGTCCCCTCGGTCCTCTCTCTTTTCCCTTAACCAGAATCTCCAAATGCCCGCTGGCTCTTGTAGATACTGGTTACTCTGCTAGTATATCTATGCTATGTAGACTCAAGAGGCAATGCCTCGTGTTTCGCTATCCTTCTACCTACAGTCTCCCTCTAATGCTCAGCTTTGTCTATCTGTTTCGCCTTATCCCTCAAGGCCAATGGGTTCCCTAAGTATGTTTCTGCTTGTGAAGTTGCCTTGCACCAGATTCCTATGCGGCGGTGTATTTGGTTGTGTGATGCTGGAGACAATAGTAACCATCGTAGTCGTGATTTCGCTGCTTGGGTGTGATACTCCGGGTATGCCCGTGGACGAGGCTGTCTGGTAGCTGCCGTATTGTATGGCGCCGATCGTGCTATAGACCTGCCGTCTTATAGTCGGAGCCTACCTGCTGCTAGTCGCTCTCCCTACTTGCTATATCGCGCTCCTACTCTTGCCAATGCCATAACTGGGACGCAACAGTCTGGGGAGAGGCTCAAGGCTACGTCTGCTGGCTTGTAGGGAGGGGATTTGCCGCCAATAAGCTCCTTCTATACGTCCTTACTGCTTACTGTGTTGCGCACCTACTCTTGCCAATGCCATAACTGGGACGCAACAGTTTGGGGAGAGGCTCAAGGCTCTGGACATCAGCTTGCAGCAGGACGGTTTGCGGAGACGATAGTAGATGAGGTTCTCTAGCAGCTGCCGTATCGTGTCGCACCGATTGTGTTGTAGACCTGTCGTCTTATAGTCGGAGCCTATCTGCTGCTAGTCGCTCTCCCTGCTTGCTATATCGCGCACCTACTCTTGTCAATGCCATAACTGGGACGCAACAGTCTGGGGAGAGGCTCAAGGCTACGTCTGCTAGCTTACAGGGAGGGGATTTGCCGCCAATAGGCTCCTTCTATGCGTCCTTACTACTTACTGTGTCGCGTACCTACTCTTGCCAATGCCATAACTGGGAGGCAACAGTTTGGGGAGAGGCTCAAGGCTCTGGGCAACAGCTTGTAGCAGGACGGTTTGCCAAGACGTTGGGAGAGGTTGTCTAGTCGTTGCAGTGGTGTGTGGTGCCGATTGTTGCGCACCGGGCGTCTGGTGTTTGAGTTGTGTTGAAGGTATTGCCGTTCTAGCAGTGACTCGTCGACTCGGAGCGTTGCAGTGTCATCTGGGGTGATGGACTAACCGGGAGATAGTGACTAGATGGTTGCTGTTGTCTTTGGTGGACGCATCGTTCGTGTAGCTTGCTCATGTATTCGTCTGCTTGCTCTGCCGTGGCCGCGACGGCGACTCTAGAGGTATCTCATCGACGCTGAGGGACGCGCGATGGCCTCTAGAGGCCGGAGCGGCCACTGGCAGAGGTGTTTTGATGATCTTTAGATGATACTTCTGTAAATTCCAAAAATTGAGTTCTCGCTGTGTGTGCTGTTTTTCACCTGGATGTATGAGCAAACTCCTAAAATTTATGGTCGACGGGGCTGTAGATATTGGATGTTATTACACAATATCATCATTTAGCAGGCTAGATGGTCCTTGATAGAATATGGGCGGAAACTGGGACGGCTGCGATGGCTTTGTGCGCTGACGAAGTCGATTTTGGGATGGAAGAGGTGGATTTTGCAGGCTTCATCAATGAAAGACATATATGCCCAGGAGGCGGGCTAGCTCTTAGATTAAAAGGTTGTGGTTTAAAGGTTACTTCTAGTGGATAATGGTAATACACAGTGGATACACGTTCACAGAGAGATCACTGATACGCTCGAGAGGGCTGTGGTAGAAACTTGAGCTCGGAGGGATGGCTGCACACGGTTGGGTTGTAAGCAAAGGTCGTCTCTCTGCTGGAAGAGACGGAACATTATCGGCTTTGTGGTCTGCAAGTTCGTAAACTTGGGAGTAATTATTAGGCGAAAGGAGGCGAATAATAGACTCGGCGTGACAAGGCTTCAGCCTGAAGCACAAAATGAAGCACAAAATGAAGCACAAAATCCGTGTCGCCCAACAAGACTAAGACAAGGCAAGAAGTTCAAAGAGAAATTGATAGTGGCTCCCATGTCAGCATGAATGATGTATCAAGATCAAGAGTTCGTCTCGGAGTCATACCCGATCGTCTGCACTTCGCCGTGGGACGGCGCGTCTGGTAAGGCAAGGCGCAGCCTTCGGGGAATCTGACTCGCGCTGAGGATTCAGCGGCATTAGATGAAGATGACACTCACCTCAGCCAAACAACACCACTCCAGACACACCATGGCATCTCAAGTCCAGTCCTGATACTCGATTCGAAATGTTCGCCCGTCGACAAGCGGCGCAGTCCGCATTCCGACCATATACGCGACCTCCCTTCCCTCGACCTTATCCATCCTTACATTCGCCATTCAGGAGCGCATACGCACAAACTTCAGGCTTCTCTCAACAATCCTTCCGGCGTGGACCCCAGTATAGTTACACTCAATATGCCGGCACCAAGAACGTGTTCCAACGCTGGGCCGCATCCCCATACTTCTACCACCAAGTCGGAGGCCTTGCGCTTGTCAGTGGCGGCTTCTACACATACAATCTGGAGACAGTGCCTGTGAGCGGCAGGAGGAGGTTCAACTTTATCAGCCCAGAGATGGAAGAGAGCATCAGTAAAGGCCAACACGCCCAGATATTGCAACAATACAAAGGTCGCATTCTTCCTCCTCATGCTCCGCAAGTTCGTAAAGTGAGACAAATTCTTGATAGGTATGGGTAGATGGGATCCCGACTATTCCATGACATGAAGATTGAACGGAATGCATTCTAGATTGATACCCGCCAGTGGTCTTCAGGATCTCAATTGGGAAGTGTTTGTCATACAGAGCGACGAGCAGAATGCCTTTGTTATCCCTGGGTATGTTGGTTCTATATCTCCTTGCATGGTTCAGAAGATTCTACTATGCACGAGCATCTGCTGATTGAGTCGTCAGGGGCAAAGTGTTCGTCTTCACAGGCATTCTCCCCCTGTGTGAAGACGACGATGGCATTGGTATGTATCATCAGCCCAGACCACCACGGCAGTCCCTTCTCCTGCCTTCGTGTCCCCCCATCCAACCACCTTGCCAGAATTTGTCAATATCGATCTTGAATGAAGAGTGTCCCACTGTTCTGAGGTACTCGGTGGAGGGACATGCATCGAAGGCATTCCTTCTTGTCCAGAAGAATAATTGACCAATGCTAGCGGCTGTACTGGGCCATGAAATTGCGCATAACGTCGCCCATCATACAGCTGAGAAATTGAGCCGATACAACATTCTCTCCTTTGTGGCTGTGGCAGTCGCATTTTCCCTCGGTGTTGGCGACTCTATCGTTAGGGCTGCAGTCCAGTTGGCCTTCGAGTTGCCAAACGGACGTGCACAGGAATCGGAGGCTGATTACATTGGGCTCATGATGATGTCTCAAAGCTGCTATGATCCGCGAGGAGCCATCTCGTTCTGGGGCCGAATGGTGAAAGCTGAGAAAGGCGCACCCCCCGAGTTCATGTCAACGCATCCTTCTTCATCTCATCGGGTGGCGAGATTGACCGAATGGCTTCCCGAAGCAGAAGACAAGAGGAACCAGTCCGAATGCGGAGGGATCCTTGACTGTGGTAAATTCTGTCCCTATAATTTCTATGTTCGAAAGCTACAGTAGGGCAGAAACTAACGGACACAGCCCAAGACTCCCGAAGAGCCTTCCCGCAGACACGATCGTAAGGGGAACCGCTTCGTTGCCCAACTCAACCGTGCGGGTAGCAAATTTTAGTGCTCAGATACTCTCCGCTCGTGCTCCATGAATGCTTCAGGTCGGAACAAGACTTGAGTGCATGAACTCCACTCCATCTGCTTCACCCCCGTGCCATGATTTCGGCAAAGCCCCTACTCGGCAATGAACTAGCCAGCAATCCGAGCAAGATGAAATTCAAGGTTATGATCAGGACAACGATTCATCAACGATTGGATTGGATCATTATTCTGGGGATGAGTTTCTTCAGTTGGATGCAAGGGCAAAGTAAATGTCGAGGGAATGATTGCCATGTCCAGCGATGGCAATCATTGCTCAAATTGAATTTGGTTAGGAGCTTTCAGAATCATAGGCTCAAGACGTGGCAGCCTCGACAATTCTAGATTTTGCCACGAGGCAGCGATTGTGCGATGCGACGTCTGCACACAAAAGCAAACGGCAACGGGTGACTCGCTCTTCCCGCGACCGGCATTATCTTGAAGAATGGAACAATTGCTCGAAAAGGAAAATAATTTTTGGGCGTTCTGTGATCCGTCGACTTTACTGCATTAGACCCTCCATCGACCAATGGCGAGTCGCTTCGCCTCGAGCTTGCTTGTATGGCGCTCACCCTAACTCCACACTGGAAGTATCCTTGAATCCTGCATTCCTCATCAGACGCGCCTTTCGAGCTCTCCACATATCAAGGACGAGACGTTTTCGTGCGACTACGACTGACTTGTTCAGGCGCAATGCTCGCTTGTGCCGCAGCTGCTCCGGCACCTACACGCTTCTTTCCACTTTTATGTGTTCATATGATGAAACTTTGCTTTCTACCCAGTATTCAGAAGACTCTCCTTGATAGTAGCCAGGGACCATCCTCTTCTTCTTGGCCGATTTATGGGCCTTTTTATAGTAACACAAACTGTCCAACAGCCCTATAGTGCTCCCCACATTTGCCATCATCAATGTCGGGGAATTCGAGCCTCTTGGCTGGCCTCTGATACTTGCATAAGTCATCATGGATAGCTCCTGGTGTATGCACAACGCTCCCGATCTCCGCGCTCCAATACTGTCACAGTGTCGACAACTCCAGATCCTGCCATTCATGGCGGAGCCCTGGTGCATTTTGACCGCTGGAGGCTTCCTGTGCTAGGGAAAACGGTATCTCTGTCGACGTATCGGCCTGCCATGTTGCAGGAATAGATGATATCTTTGCAGCTGCTATTGCCGTAATTCGATAAGCGCTAATCCTTTACAAAAGCCCGTTTTTGGAAGAGACCCGGTCAGAGTTCTTTCGTTTGCAAATGGCGTACACGATCGTCCAGCTTCCGCCAACCTCGCGCCAACCCGATGGCTGAAGCTCATGCAGGGAGGAACCCATGTCAACGTATCGATTGACACGGAGACAACAAACGGCCTATTGCGCAGACAAAGGGTGCAACACAGGCACGATCACAAAGTGACGAACGGCCTAGTTGTGTTTCTAATTATCTTCGATTCCATTTGCATAAGCCTAGCCAGGGGCAGAAGACAATTTCGAGTCTGGAATGATTCGATATGGGGACGGATGGCTTTTGGCATATAGCCCAACACCACTCTGCCTTACTTGTTCCTTCTGTCAACCATTCTCTACTCATACTTTCTCCCTTTAACCCAACCTTTGACCTCGTGGCACTCAACTTTGTATCTTGTGTACTAAGACTACAAGATATTTATCAGGTCCCATCCTTTGTTCAGCCTTGCCATTCCACAGCATATCATCAGCAGTTCAACCGGTCGCCCAACCTCGAGACATAACAATTTTGACCATGGTCTTACTATACACCCCCAACTCGAGTTTGAGTTGCAAGTATGATAGCCCAAACGGGAACCGTCAACTTACACCACCGGACAGCCCACTGCCATCCATTCATGCGGTCCTTGGTAGCAGCAAAGCCCACACCCGTAAAATGGCACTCGACTTTATTGCTCCTTCCAACGACTCGAGCAGTGACAAACCCACACTGCCAGGACTCGACTGTTTGAGTGCAGCAGCAGCCCTTCACCGTGGGTCCAGACCTTCGACACCAATGGATTTGCCAATCATGAGCTCCCACTATTCTCCGCCTGAGCCAAGGGTCCTACAGATGGAGACGCCTTACAATACTTCGGAGAGCTACGAATATCGATCGCCCATGAACTATCCAAGTCCACCAGAGCATCACGACTATCGTACCTCCAATCTACCAAGTCCCGTGTGGTCATCGAGCAACTCGGATCTTTCAGACTCACAAATATACCACATCGATCCGCCATTCCCACATCAATCGATACTTCCACCTCCAGTTCACGTAAATATGCTCCCGCTGTTCGAATCCCGGTCTAGGGGTATGACTTATCGACACACACCACCTCATAGTTCTGTCAACAGGTTACAGAGGCGTTCTATCCAACACCACGCTGAGAACAAGCTCTACACTACCTCGGGATCGATGAGTAGCAACAATCAGCCAGCACGACCTGAACGATTTCCTTATGACGACGAGGAGCGTTACGCCATCATTCACCTTCGTGGTCTCAAGGTCCTGAAGTATGACGATGTAATCATTCGATTCCACTGCCTGTTCCCACCAGGCCGACCAAGACGGTGTCGAAGAACTGGCGATCTGAAAGGATTGCCCAAGGTCTACCCACCACGAAACGTTCAAGGTCTACAATGCCGGTGGTACCGTATCAGAGATGAAGAGAACCTGCCCAAGCTCAGGAACGAAGGCCGTGGGGGGGATCGCATGAGAGTGGAGGATGTCCTCGATCTGATGAAGGTGGAGAGAGAGTTGGGACCCGGGTTTGCCGACAAGGTCCATGCCATCGCCGAGATGCCAAATGAAATGCTTCCCCGCTTGCCACGGATGAGCATTTGAGGATCCCAAGCGAGACCCCGCGATGTGTGATGACGATATAATATGAAGGGAGGTGTGCTGCTGCGGGACTCGACGATGAGATGAGAGGGGACCGACATGGTTAACGGAAACATGATCTGGGGCATATTTGCACAAGGTTCGCAGTCGATCTGGGGAATGCAAAATGCAAAATGCAAATGCAAAAGAAGGTACACGGCATTGTTCATGCGCAGTGCCACCACCACCACCCTTTATTGGGATCGGGCTCGGGCAGGGGCTGTACTGTGTGTGGTACACGACACGAACGCCTTGCCAGGACTGCCATGCTTTGGTTGTTGTACTCCAGGAACCGACCCTTTTCTTCTTCTTCTTCTTCTTCTTCTTCTTCACTCTTTTGGTTCGGGGATCTTATTATTTCAAAAAGTCCTTGGATGAACTAACTAATGTCTCTTACGCCCGCTCATCTTTTATGATGATTATGGAGATATGTATTTATGTATGTATGGCCTTTATTTACACATGATTTATGACACTACAGGTGGAGGAGTAAAATCGATGGCTCGCGAGGCACAATCATTCACTCGATCTGACACAAAAAATGCTGCGGATTTTCCAGTCTCTCTCTCTCTCTCACTTTGGACGCTCTGCTCTCTCTGAAGCGTTGTATATTTTGTACTTTTAGGTTTATTCGATAGATACCCCCATTCAATTAGCGAGACTGCGAGGTCCTCTTTGTACATGATGTTCTTTCTCTTCTGCAAGTCTTTTGAACCCGTTGATGAATTGCCTTCTTTCACAAACCGGTTGCCTTCTTTTCCTCCTCCCATGCACACACCATACCATTGCCCAGCGTGCAGTACCCACTCCATCTCCACCCACGCACGGTGCGCATCTCAAAGCACATCGCCCCCTCCCCCCCAATAAAAAAGCTCATGCCAAAAACTCCCATCGCACATCTAAGGAACACATCACAAACTTAACCCAACATAGGAGATCCCTCAACTATACCCCCACCTTTCCCCACTTCCCGGCGAACCAAAGAAAAACCAATAATAATACTAAAAACCAGGCCATGTTCCAGCCTTCCCGACCTCGTATCCACCCGCTATTCTTTGATTGACGTTGTAAACGAACCACCTAATCACACCTATCCAGATCCCTCCAGCCTCTGTGTAACAGACCGCAATCCATAGCGCGCCACAACCCCGAAAAAGAGAGCGATTATGCAGCTCACACCACAGCGATTGGCGAAGCGGAGTTCGCTCCTCCGGCGGTGTCCGTATGGTTTTTTGTTTTGCTTTTGGAGGCATTGGAGGTATCAGCTCGATGGGGGAAACATCGCGATCCCTAATACTTCCTACCCCGTCCTTATTCCTTTCTTCCCTCTTCGATTCCTTCAGCCGGCGCATTGGATATGGAATGGGATTTTAATACATGTGGGTTTCAGACGTGCGGGTGGATGAGACGGCATGGTCCACACTCCACAGTCGTTCGTTCAAATTTTCTCCACCACCATCTCCACCACCATCTCCACCACCATATCCACACACAATGAGCAACAGGGTAGCAGAGTATAGACGAGGTCGGCGACCTCAAGTTTCATCGGGTAGTTTGAGATGCGATTGCACCAATCGAGGGGCTTACCCATGACCTGGTAGGTAGACTGGCGTAACTGGCTTGCAAACGAAATACCCCTCGATCCAAGCTATACCAAATTAGGAAATCATTGAAAGTTCTCGTAAATGCCAAAAGCCACATCGCCTGCCAGCCAACGGTTACATGCATAGACCACGTTGTTGTCCTACAGCCAAAATTACATCTAAATGATCCAGCCAATCATATACGTCCTTTGGAAGAAGGAAAGTATAGGCTGAGGTTACTCACCACCATCGACATTGGTTTGCACTTTCGCATTGGCCTTGTCGGCCGTGTCTCTCCTGATTGCCCTTGCGAACACTCGACCAGTCGAGAATTCACCGTTCTCGTCTCCAGAGCCAACGACTCCATCTTCGTCGTCTGAATCGAGGCCGGTACCCCATTTGTTCGTCATCTGAGGCGTACTTGCGATATTCTTCGTAGGCCCCTCGGTCGTATTCGTCGTCTTCTGCAACTTCGTCTTCGGGATAGTCGGCACCATAATAATCTTCCGCTGTTTGAGGGTGTATTGTCAGTATGTCAATGATGGATGTGGAGTGAATAAGTGAATGAGGGTGAGGGGAAGATAGAACGAACCATTAGAATCTTCCGAGTCTGTGTCAAATTCCTTCTCGGAACCATCCTCGTCTTCAATGTACGCATCCCATAGATCTTGATCTTCTTCGGAAATAATGAGATGCCCTATAGCGCCTTCACCCACCACCTCAAGTTCGGTGTCTGCAGCCACCAGATGGCGGACGTATGTATCGTACACATAGTCACCTTCGTTGTCAATCTCCATCTCGTCCCCTCCACCGTCATTTGCATCCACGCTCCCAGCCTGTGGCTTTCGCGTATCGACCTTGCTGTTTGATGACTTGCTCTTCTCTGCCTCTTCTGCCCATGCCGCCATCTTACTCAGTAACTCAGCATCCTTCCCAGAAGCAGTGTCTTGACCTCGCACATCCTCACTGCTTCCAGACCCCAGAATAGGCACCCGTGATTTCGCGTTTGGTCGCTTGAGCTTTCGCTCAGCTGCTATTACCTCCGTCGGTCCACTCTGCTGCGTTATGCGCGTGACGTCCGCTTGATCCGCGTCTGATGCCTCCCGCACCTGGCATATAGCAACCCTTCGCTCGATAAATGTTGCAACATCTGCTTTTCTGGCACGTTTATTGGCAGGAGATGAGAAAGACGGTGTAACGGGTCTTGAGAGGTGGAATCGGCGAGGTGTAGATGAGGATGCGGGCGAATGCGAGGAGGGCTTGTAAGGCGTTTCCACTGTGATACAACAGACTTAGCAGCTCTTCTTCTCTATGTGCCTGCCGTGCCCGCCTCATGGCTTATCATACTCGTTCTAGAAGCACCCAGATGTTCAACAAAGGGAGTGGATATGATTACCTTTCTTCAGAGCCCACGGGTCACGCTTCTCTTCGCCCGGTTGCGTGGCTCGCACTGTGGGGATGCCATTATCGTTTACTGTCGGTTGTGGGATGGATCGCGTCTGTTGCAGGTAGCGGCGGAATACGTAGATGTCTTCTGTTACCCGTCTCTTTGCCAGGCCTCTCTCCAAATCTAAACGGGTTGGTTAGCCCCCAGCTCTTCATTCCTGTCGTGTCAATCCAATCCTACGGAGCACTTCGAGCGGCGCATCGTCTCTCTTCCGCTTGATGCGAATGACCGGGGGTGCTGCAGTGGGAGTAGACATTGCGAATGGTGCCAATACTTGCTGCGCATTCTACGGTAGGCGCTAATTGTGATGATTAGCGATTATGGTGTTGGTAGAGATTCACATGAACACAACAATCGTCGTCTGTTTACCGTATCGAGTGACGTGTAGTGGCTGACGAAAGAAAATTCCCTTGGACGGCGCCACTAACAACCAACTCCCTCCAACTCCTCACCAGTAAACCATCAGCGTGTCTCCCTTGCTTGCAGAGGAGGACACAACCATACTTCAACACGATGCGGAATTTGCATAACTACCTATGAATAGTCCCAACAATGCCAGGCACAGCGCCGGGAGGGCCGTCCACTACTGCTAGTACGCCATGAGGGCAACAAAGTAAGGGAGGACCAAAGAGGGGAACGCCAATCCTTCAAGGAAGTCTTCATGCTCCGATCTGGGGTGTACCCATATACTCACCCTCGCATGCAGACATCTTCGGAGGCTTCTCTCCACACTTACGCCATGCACACCATCCCTCTGAGTTCCTGGCCTTCTTTCCTGCAACTCTGCGGCGAACACATGAAAATGGTGGTGTGTGGGAAATGGAGAGTGCCGGAATGGGGTTGGTGGCGTTGCGGTTGGGCACGGGGACGATCATGAGCTTGGAATGCGCCTGGCGATGGGCTTTACCATGATAATGGACCGGGGCTAATACTTACGTGGTGGTCGTATGTCACTCTTCAAGGAAAACTTGATGGGGATGTGAGAATATTATGATATGAGGATGCATTGCTTGAGAAAAAGCGTGGCTTTGGACGGCTGATAGACACGCCATTGGCCTTTTGCTCATTTTCATGTTTCACCGCAGATGACAAGAGACTCTCAAAGGTGATCTGTTGCTTGATCTTTTGGTAGAGATTTGCGGTATCGCTGATTCCACGATTTACTTCGAGCCTGAACGAATCTCGAGAATCACGAAAGTCTCTCCCTTCATTTTCGTAAATCTAAAATTGCTGGAGACTAGATTGTTGACAAAAGTACATAGATATTCACTGTCCTTGCTATAGTCTTAGAATGACCATATCACAGTCGGCTTATCAATCCATGTCCGCTAAGAACGAGATAATTTACTTTCATATAGCACTTGTGATTCATAATCAGTATCGATAATTTTCTGGCAATTTACTTACAGAAGGTTACCTGAAAATGATTGATCTTTATTTGATTTAGGGATATTGCAATGGATCAAGTCAGCTTCTTAGCAGGCTAGAATGTATCGATGAAGAGACTGGACAGAAACAGCCCGTTCCGGAATATCCCAACATAGCTGCTATGCCATGAACAAAATCAGAAAACTGAATTACCTCGATGTAGTGAGGTGGCCCACTGGTATGAACTGAGATATTCTCGATCAAAGATGACCTCGCAAATCCAACCTAATGAAGAAAGAGAGTTGTAAAATACATACATGTCATTGCAGAGACATCACAGTGGCTTCATCAATTCATTCCCCCTCGAGGTATATCGAAACTGATTCAACATCTGTAATTCGAGATGGATTGATCAATTCCTGCCGCCTCGAGAAACGATTTTGCCAGAAATTTGTCAATGTTGAGCTTAATGTGAAAGACTTTTGAGTTCGAGATAATATGTGATTTCTGTAGGCCAGAGGACCACTACCTTGACAAAGCCGCTGTGCCGTGGCGACAAATATGGAAATTATCTGAGTCCCGAGTATCAGCTAGGTAACACACGAGCTTCGAGCTACTGCAACCATACCCTTGCAGAAGGTTGAGTAACGTTCGTACAATCTACGCTGCACACATCAACTCCCACCGACGATCCTGTCAGAACTAACACTGCCCTCCCTCGCCTCTCGCTTCTTCCTCCACCAGTTGAAACCATAATACCACACAATTCCAATCACCAATTCTACAACCAGCACTGCAAATTGTATCGGTGCAAACACAGCACCTCGAACCACCACGAAACCACTCACAATGCAAAAGAGTATCGGCAAAATGATGGGAGGTTTATAAGGCCTCGCCAAATCCGGTTCTCGAAAGCGCAAAATGATATCTCCAACCACGGTGAGGAAGAAGAAGGTATACTCAGCCATCCCATCAAAAGTGAGCAAGGCGCGGAAGTTTCCGAGGAGGATGTAGAGGGATGTAAGGACGGTGGAGAGGATGAGGGCATTAAAAGGAGCGCCGTCTTGCTCGGTATCTTGATTCTGGAACTTTTTTTGTTGGGGTCGGAAACTACCGACTCTACTGAATAGAGAGAGGATGTATTTGTTTTGTGCTGCTGCGACGGTGAGACGGCCTGTAACGAAAATGTTGCCGTTGAGGGCGCCGGCTATGACGAGGCAGATTAGGATTGCGAAGGCGATGCCTGTTGCTTTGCCTAGGAGATTTTTAATTGCGACCTGAGGACGTTAGGAAAATGTCTATGTCCATTTGAGGTGAACTTACCACAGCTATGGCGTCTGTGATGCCCACCTCGCTCCAGGGAAGGAGAACGTAGTAAACGGCGTTGACGAGAACGTAGCTGATGATTACAGTTGGCAGCGCTGTATTGATAGCTAGCGGAAGCTGCTTCTTTGGATTTTTCAACTCTGCTGCCACGTAGTTTGCCTGCAGTCATTAGATCTTGATCACCTGAAGAATGATAGAATCCATACCTTATCCCAACTCGCATATCCCCACAGTGCAGCATAGAGAGCAGTAGCATAATGCCCGAAAGCCTCCCAAGTGCCGACCATGGTCCAATCAATAGTTTTCTCCGGTGTAACACTGGGTCTGGACTGAAACCAAGATCTCTCGTGCCAATCGCCACCGCCATAATCTTTCTTCCCGTCAACAGTAAAAATAATTGCAACGATCAACCCAGCAAGAACAAGCAAGGCGACAGACCCAAGCTTGATTACCAGAAAGAAATTTCCCAGTTTCTGACTAGCTTTCGTCCCAATCGAATTCGCCAATCCCATAATAACAAGAACAAGAATACTCAAGAACTTATACCCAATCCCATCCGCTGTACCTCCAAGACTAAACGCCGAGTACAAGCTCTCCACAAACACAATACTCAGAATGGACAGGGTGGCAGGCATTACGGCAGTCACCCACGCCCACGCAGCAAGAAATCCGAAAAGATCGCCGTAGATGTAGCGGAGGTAGAATTGAATCCCACCTTCGCCTGGGAATGCAGTACCTAGTTCGGCCATTGTTGCGCTGCCAGTCCAGGCTAGGAGGCCGCCCACGAGCCATATTAAGAGAGCGACGCCTGGAGAGGGAACGTTTGTGTCGACTGCTGCTGGGGAAGCAAAGATGCCCGAGCCTATGGGAATTTTTAGCGTTCTACATTCACTCGAGATTGTTGTGGAGTTACTGACCTATAATGACACTAATAAGAAGTGCAAATCCATTGAACGCGTTGAGTTGGCGCGAAAACGTTGATGATCCAGTTTCGATATTGCTCTCTTCGGTGGTTGTTGGACCATCATTTCCAGACAGCAGAGGCCTCTGTTCATCAATCTCGGAAGCCATAATGTTTGAACTCGGGCTAAGCCTTGATGAAAGATTGATGTCGAAAGATCAGTAGGTGATACGGTTCTTGAGGACCACGCCAATAACGCAATCTCAACACGGTAAGACGTGCAAAAATTCAATGCAGAACAAGAAGTAGACGAGATAGCATCGCGAGTAAGCTATGCAGCAGAGAGATATGAGGAAATGATGAAATAGATTATTCGATGAAGAAGTTTTGGCTGGCCATCAAATTCAAAAGGTGGCTGGTGACCCACCCTATCACCTGATGACTATCCCAAAGTAGTAACACAGCCTTCACCAAACAGATGCGACAATACATTTCCAAAGCTTGAATGAAGGCAACCTTCTCAGTGTTACAACTCTTGCGAACTGCGAACTTGAGACCCACGGTACAGTAGCAGCGGCATGCATAGAAGAAGAAAAAAGATCAAATAGTATAACGTATTCCACCACCCGAACCGCCACACCACCCAGCCCGCCAAAACCTCTTGGCACGACCAACTCATGTTACGACTCTTCAATTTTATCGCTATCAACAATAGATTCCAAGTCCTTCGTGCTACTATCTGATTCAAAATATACCTCGATATCCTTTTTACACGTTCGCGCATTGTGCCCAGTCGCGCCGCAGTTCCCACAGCGCCTTTGAGTTGGTCGGGCTGTTTCTTGACCACTACTACTACGAGCATTCTTTGATCCCTGAGGCGCAACAGACGCCTCAGCAGCTACCCGCGCTACCGCAGTTCCATACTCCATAGTACCACCTTGCTGGATCCGCTTTCTTTTACGCGATTTTCGCTTCGTCATTACCGCCAATTGCTCTTCAAGCTCGTGGTTTCGTGCAACAAGTAGGGCGTTCTGGTGCAGCATCAATTCAGCGCCTTTAACAAGCTCTGAAAAGCCTGCCTGCGCATTAACTGGTGACCGAGTAAAAGACTCGCTTACGAGCTTGGATTGGAATCCAAATTCATGAGTATTGCTTGGAGCCTTTGGCTGCCACGGCGTTTCTAGGAGACGGGGTTCTGGCAGGGTACGTAGCCGTACTTCAAGGCGATCCAACACTACCTGCGCGTTAATAGGGACTAGCCCTACTGCCTGAAAGGCCTTTCGATAATTCTCTTCCGTGAACACGTCGAAAAAAGCGTCTTTAAAGGCAAGGAGAAAGCCTTCCTTAATGATATGGTAGACGCGTCGGCGTGCCAAGTCCCGGACGCGTTGGGAGTACTTGCGCTTCAGTGGCGAGAAGCAGACCACGTCAAGGGGCTGGAGTACATGCGACGAGTGCGGTGGCATACAGAGGTTTAGGATCTTGTTTTCGAGGCAGTAGTCCTTGAAATCCTGGTTAAGATGGCTCTCATGGCCGTTCAAAATGAGTAGCCTATGCCCCCCCACCTGCCGCGCGTTTGTACACGCGTCAAAATGCTTCAACCACCTAAGACCAAGCGCGTTGTTTGTCCAGCCGTTCTCAGAGACTGAGAGCTTCCAATTCCGTGGTATATCTGCCTCCTCATACCATGCAGAGATGTGAACGCGTCCTTTATAGATAATGAATGGCGGGGTCGCATATCCAGCTGCGCAGATGCTCTGAATAACCGTAACCCATTCGCGATCGCTCGGCTGGATGAGTTCAGGCCTTGTACGTCTTTCAGAGGCTGTAACGCCCATCTGGAAGCCAATCTCGTCAAAGTTGTGCCTATCCTCATCGTGGACGCCGTACTTTGCCTTAGTGTCTGCAACGAGCTTGAAACACGCGCCAATAATCTCTGGATCTTCCTGTAGTATCCTCTGCCTATTCTTTGCTCGATTGAAGGCTATTTTGAGCTCATCTGAGCGCGTTACGAATCTCTCAGCCCAGTTTTTGCCTACTGGCTCTCCACCGCGCGTATACTCAGTAGTTTATCCGCCATATCTGCTACCTCACACAGCCGGGGCGCAAATCTTCGCGAATTGAGGTCGAGAATATATTGGATAAGCGTTTGCTCCTCGGTAAAGGTAAGTTTCCGACCGTTTGGTAGTATTTCGAGGATAAATGGGAATCATCGGGCGTGATCAGAGAGGTTCTGGTGTTTAACGTTAAAGGCGCGCGCAGCAGCCCGTTGGCTTCGGAATTGGCCGGCTTGGAGGACTTGGAGGGCAAGCTGAAGTCTCCCTTCGTGTTCAAGTAATAACGAGTTGTGCTGTTGAGACATAATCAGATAATGGGGGAAGTGGTAGTCTTGGCATATTTTGGCGGGTCGGGTGGTGGAATACGTTATACAATACATTTTCCAACATGTCTTTATCTTACATAACCCCCAACTCCTTACCAAGCCCGCTCCCTCTCAAAAATACCCAACAGACTCAACCTAAATCCCAGCTCCCTCCGCCCTTGCTCCCCCCTCCTTAGCCAAAGGCAAAGTCTGCGCCTTACAATTCCCCTCCATCTTCATCCCATGCCCCGCCCCAAAAGCCTCCACCAAATCCAAAACTTTCACCGGCGCATTAAGAGATAATCCCCTTCCCACACATTAGCAAATGCCAATATCCGCATACATACTTGTTGTCCCTGTCCAGACTTACTTGAAACCCTTCATCCCATACCTCTGCCCAACACTCCCTCCACTAGCCTTGACAGCCTCCCCAATCATATCCAGTACTGAATCACTGATATCCTGCGTCGTCGTGAAGAGGACGGATTCCTGCGAGAAACCTGCACATGTTTGTGCCATTTGGATAGAAGCACCGGCGGATCCGCAGGAACGTGTGGATTGTGGTGCACCACCTTGCGGGATTACAGAGTCGGCGGGGAGGGCATTGGTGAGGGAGAGGAGGAGAGAGGTGAGGAAGAGGAGGGTAGCCTTTGAGAACATGGCTTGGTGGAGAGAAGATCTGAGGTTCGAGCTGGGAAAAGTGGCGACAAACCGAGTAATTCGAGCCTGTTTTCGTAGTAGATATTGCCTGAGACAGAAAGGGTGCGATCAGCACTGACAAAGTGGGATTATGCGAGACTGTTATACCCACACGTATGTGATTCACGCTGCGGCGTCGTTGCATCTCGAACCTTCCTCCCTTATCAAACCCCAAAATAGCCCTCAATGAAAGCTCCCCACATCGCCGCCTGATGCTAAAAGCCTATCTGAGATGAAAATCTCATCAACACAAATCACACCAGTAAGGTTTGATATTAGACAGGCGGTGCCAGCCATATCCATGTGTCGATCAGCCGCTTATCATTGCAACATTGATCTGAGATCGTTGAGAGAAAACAGCCACCAAAGATGCTGATTCGTTATGAACTCGATTTTGTTTGAAGCTTTCAGCCTGCATGTGAACCAATAGATTTTTTCGTACCAGCAGCTGCACTTGTTCCGAAAAAAGTTTCAGCTTTGGAGATTTGAAGAGGAGGCGGGGGGGATGAAAACTAAGATTAATCATTTACCTTATCCCAATCCTCCTCGACTCCCTCGTTCGTCAACAGGACTTTCGTCTCCAAGTAATCCTGTCGTATCCTCGTCACCGCCAGGTCCTCGCCGATCCTCTCTTTCGCCCAGCTCAGCTCCCTCCACTCCGTTGAGACAAAGCCACACATCTTTCTTGGTTAAGAGGCCTTTCAGCCCGCCTCTTTCGACGAAGACCACATACCGCAATCCCAGTCTCATGAACATGTTGACGCTCAGCTGCAGACTTGCTTTCGAGTTCAACGTGATCGGAGTCTGATCCATCCACGGCCGCAAGTCCAAAGTCGTTGTTAGGTCGGCAAGGGGTTGGTGAGCAAAGTATGCTTCTGTGTCCAAAGGCAAGGTGCGAGGGGCTGCAGTGGCAGACTGCAACGCGAAAGCCAATTCAGTACGAGAGATGTATCCCAAAAGTAGTGCGTCGCGTGGATTATCTATTATAGGAAACCCACGGAAAGGGTGCTCGTCAAGCAATTTTTGCAGCGTCTGAATGGTATGCCCGGTCGCCTCGATGATAACCAAATCCTCGATTCTAGTATATACTTGACTCGCAGGCACATGCGGTACAGTGGCAGCATCATCGTCTCGATTGTCCAAAAATGGGTAGCCATTAAATTGAATCCAGGCTTCGTAGATTCCTTTCGGCTCAATAGCATCGCCTATCCATTTCCCAAGCATGACCGCAATCATGATGGGCAGAACATAGGTAAGAGCCCCAGTAAGTTCGAACATTATAACAACGATGGAAACCGTCATTCGAGTGGCGCCTGCAAGCGCTGAGGCAGCACCGACAATGGCATATGTTCCTGGAGTGATGCACGGTATGTCTGGTTCGCAATTGCGAAATACTATCCAGGCCGGGTGTGCAGCCTGCCAAACCTCGAGAATGAGACCGACTGCACGGCCGTAGAGAGCGCCGATGGCGATTGATGGTAGAATGATTCCAGCTGGAATTTGAAGACCAAACGTCACGGAAGCAAGAAAGAAGCCCAATATCGCTGCCACAATAAGTAGCGCAATGACTCCGGTGTTCGCCCGTCCAGATTTGCATAACCCGAGTTGATCATCGGTAAGGTCAACACACTCTGCGAACAATGTATATACAAGCTCCGAAGCCTGAGCCCGCATAAATTTGATGGGGAAGTTGATCAGTGCTGTAATGATAGCAATGACAACGACTTCAAGTACCGGACCTTTGAAGATGAGACGGGACCTTCTCCATTCGGCCACATACATATTCAACTTGATGAACAATCCGCCGTAAAGACCCCCCAGAATTCCAAGAAGAGCGAAGGGAACCATTTCGAAGCCGTGCCATCCGCTGTGATAAGTGACTTGGTATAAAACAAGCTTGCCGGTCCTAAATGGGTTGAAGGCCTGGAGTGTGACAGCCGCAACCATGGCACAGACAAAAGATTGCCACATCGTCTTGTCGGGAAAATAGTAAGACAGCTGTTCAAGACTGAATAAGACACCTCCAACGGGTGATCCAAATGCGACGGAAATTCCAGCTGCGGCAGCAGCAGATAGCACCTCGCGTTTGCGAGCCTCGTTCTTGTTGATGTTGGGAAATCCTTTTGCTAGAAGATTTGCGCAGCAGCACGCGACATGCACAAGAGGACCTTCCTTCCCAAGCCATAACCCTGATGCAACAGCTAGGCACTGTTTCTGAGTTAGTGACCATTCTTCGAAACCAGAAGGGGCAATATTCCCACCAGACCAATTGATTTGATGACCAAAGTCCATGCTCCCATGAACCGCCTAATCACGAATCCACTAAGAACCGTCTTGATCTCAGGGATACCAGAATGCTTCGCATATGGAGCATATTCCCAAACCAGAATACTTGCACAGGCGGCAAACAGCACCGAGAACCCAACGAAGAAGATGTAGTCGATTACGAATCCTCCTCCTGTAGACTTGACACCTATCAATTGGGCCCAACTCCTCCAATCCAAGCATTTATCCAGCTCATCATTTCCCCAACAGCAAAAGGCTTTGCTAAGGTAGAACTTGCCCCCATGCTGCACATTTCCACACATACCGCCCTTCATGCCTGCAAGCCAATCGCTGGCCACGTCGATGAAAGCAGCTACCAGTCCAGCAGTAATACCAGTAGCTATGAGTATGATCCATATTTGTGCAGCGTCAGCAAACTGCCGTATCTGCCCTATCAAGCCGGTACAGTTCGACCTGAGAACGCGTAGTCTTTGACGTTCTTTGGCATATTCGAAGATCCAGTCGATAGCCGTGAGATCGTCGTAACCTACCCGGCGACCTGGCCCTTCGACATACCAGTCCACGCCTGTTGAATCTTTATTGTCACCATCTAGGGCTTGATTTTCGGCAGGAAGGCCATTATATGTTCGCGAGCCATGCCGACGATGGCCAGTGTTTACACTTAGATTACGTGGCGCTTGTGTAGGGTTGGTCGTGGCAGATTGGGGAGCAGATCGGAGGAAGCTTGGGAGAGAGAAGGCACTTCTCGAGGGAGCTGTCGTCTTTCGCTTGAATGTGAGACTGTGACATTGATATCAGCAAACGACTTGGGGTTGTGTTGTTGAAATCTGAACTGCAATTACTTGGACGCTAGATCTGACTCCAAAGGATCTGTAGAAAGCAGATTGGTTTCGTCGTCGCTATCCCCTTCCACGACGAAAGGCTGCCTCATGGGGCTGCGGCTCGAGGATGCTTCGGCGCGAACATCTTGTGGTCGAAATGGTGAGCTGGACATGCTCATATGATGTGCTGTGAGGAAGAGCAATTCATCTCAAGTAATCATTTCGAAGGATTGCCACCTGCGACTGATCTGTAGGTTTGGGAGCTGGATCCGCGTGTTGAAGCTGCGCAGCAGAAGAAGTGCAGTACTTGTCAGCACGGTCAATGGCTCTTAAGCAGGTATATTTGAGAATAGGCTCATGATTGAGCCAATGATCTCGGATTGTGTTCACAGTATGTTGTTACTATCACGAAGGAAAGGTCACCGGGCCAGTGAGCATGAGAATCGTTGCAATCATTGTGGTACTCCTGTAGCTATTGCAAAATGTCCTCTCCAACGCCATGCATGAAGACCACCGGCAAGAACAACAAGTATAGGGTGAATCATCTCGCCCCCGCCGCCAGTCTATAGTATATCCTAGCCCAAACAGAAATCAATATCATAGTGCGTCGTGGAATCTTGCGATTCCTTTCTTGACCTCTCCCACAATTTCCTTCGCTTCTGCCGCCGTTGTTGCTTCAAAATCGTATCGCTTCGTCTCTCGTTCTTTGAAAATATTTATTTTGAACGCCTTCGGATGTCTAGAAGACACTTTGCTTCCCACTACCGAGCTGAAATGTACCGTGGTGACTTTTCCTGGCTGCTCGAACAATCGAGTTCCGGGAGGATTGTGTTCACCAGAAGATGGCATGATGTGAAAATACTCCCCGTCCAAGGCCAACACCCGGGACGATGTAGATGAGAATGACATAGGCTGTTTCCGTGTGACATTATATCGCTTGTAAGTCGAAGTGTTTGCTGCCAGCGCAGCAAGAGAAGCATATGGCGCATTGCTGGTTACCTTCTTGCCTCTCTTTGGCTGACCACCAGGTTGAATGAGCAGTGGGGCATTCGGCGAGCTACTTCCTGGAGAGCCACTGAGGCCAAAAGCACCATCTCCGATGAAACGTCGACGCTGTAAATCAAGATCTTTGCGATTACCCAAAGCTTCCACGGTTCGATCTGAAGGTGCAAGTGTCGAGCTGCCCGACACTTTGAGAACATATAAACCTTTGTCGACTCCCAAACGCTTGCAAGCTTGGTCGAAAACTTCGGCAATATATGTATCAGTCGTAACCTCAATGACAGTAGTACGGCTGAGAAAGTCCTCGCTCGTGAAATGTATCGTGATGCTTTTTGGTGCTCCCGTGCGAGGTGTTGCGGTGGGCGTGGGAGCCGCCGGCTGGTCAAAAAGCTGTCTGCTTTCAGTCCGCAAGGTTGAAGCAATGAAAGAAGGTCCAGTGATGGGATTGCGAACGTAAGATGGCGTTGGTGAAGTGGCCATTGTTGGTACCGATTGAGGCGGCGCAAGAGCTGCAGGCGGTGTGGACACAGTCTCTTGAGCAGATGCGAAAGCCTCAGCCGCCTGTTTGCTGTATTCTGGTGTCAAGATCTCGTTCTCCTTAAAGCTAGCGTCCGAGGCTTCGACGAGACCAAATTCATCCCAAGGCTTCTCCCGAGCCCGTGCCCGAGGAGGCCGATTGTTGTTAGATGTGAAGTCGTTCATGTTCGTCGTACGCTTCAAGGCAGGAAAATCATATTCAACTTCGCCGTCGTCTACCATGCGGAACTCCCAGCGATTCACGTTCATCTTGGACAAGGGAATTGGGAGTTCGAGCTTTTCTTCGCCACATCTGAACAAGGCAAAGCCAACCGCTTCTGCCACAGTCACTGGTCTTCCGCCATCGGTCATCTTGCGCAACAGGATCTCGATTGGTTTCGTAGGTTTAGCGGAAGAAGGCACATACACCTTGATATACAGAGGACTTGGATCTCCTTTACCAGAGATTGTTGCAAATCTGTCAAAGGGACTTTCTGGTGCTTTATCTTTCGCTTTCAAAGCAAGCGTAAGCACACTGACTGGAGCCACCATACTAATGGGTCTTGGTGGAGGAAGAGCTTGTAGCATGGTAAGAGCTGACGGTTGAGGTCTCCTCCGCGGTGACGATGCATGAGGTGTGTCTGTCAAAGGTACTCCAGGTAGCTTTGTTGGCAATGAAGTCAGAGGATCAGTGTCCCCAAGAATAGATCCAGTATCAGCTGTGCCAGCAAATTCCGATGACATGGTGCTATCGGATTCGGCGCCCTCGTCGACACTGCGTAGCCCCAGAGCAAGTCCCAGATCATCATTGTCTTCGCGTTCATCTTCTTGTATACGCTCAGAAAGCAATGCACTAGCTCTTGCGGCGCGGCGTGGGTTTACGGTTTTTCTTTGGAAATAAGACGCATCTAGCTCATTGTCAGACGACATTTCGCTACTCGTTGTAGTGTCTTTTCGTGGTCTGCCTTTACTTCTCATTGGTTCCACGGCGCCCAAAGAGCCACGTCTGAGTCGACTGTCGTCAGGCCGTGATGGTGATGTTACGAGTAAAGACGGACCATCTGTCAGGTTTCCACTTCGGAGTGGCGAGGATCCGGCGCGAGACCTCAAAGGCATCTTGGAGAACTTGATCTGTTGGACTGGCCTGTCCGGTTGTTAGACAAAGTGAAGCAATGCGACAGCACTTTCTGACCTTCCGTCCGCATCTTCGTCACTTTCATCGCTGAGATCACTGCTGTCGTCCTCCTCTAATTGTTCTTTCCGCCTCCGTCTTCTGGTTCTCATGTCTGGACCAACAGTGTCATTGCTCCCGCCTCCCCCGGTCACCATTCCGCCCTCTTCTTCGTCATCGTCGCCAAAATCAGCACCTCTCACGCCAATTGATCTGGGGGCCTGGAAGTATTCGGACGTTATAGCAGTGGGTATGGGCGGCGAGTAAGTGCGCTTGATGTCTGACGCGTTTGGCAACCATCCTGCAGCGCGGAAAGCAGGATCATTGAGTACTGAGGCATTGACAGTGATTAGACGCTCGCCTACACCATCTTTGATATGCGAGAGATATGAAGTCCGGAGTTGGTATAGGACGAAGCTGAGTCAGTCAGTATAGGAGCAAGATGGTAGTGAGTAGGGAGTTACTCTTCGTTCTGCAGCAGAGACATAGTGTTGATCTGCTTGTTGTCTTTTGTGTCATCGTATTCGTGTCAAGTAAGAACATAAGCAGACCAGCTGCTCAGAAACAGATTGGGTATAACATTCTACCTTGGAGAGCGACTCGAGCTTCACTTGGAGCGTCGTGGAGTCCACGAACGTGAGGGGGGACTGCAATGGATCGGCGGGTGACCTTCTAACGATAGCAGGGGTCAGGGCGTCATCTCTCAGTTCTTGCTCAGGACTTGTATCTCCTACAATACAGTAAAGCCTCTCAACGCGCGATCTACGCCTGAAAACCTCGAACATTTTAGTGTACTTAAAAGAAATTCGTATAGCTCTTTCTACGAACTCTACGCATGAATTCTCGCGCACCAGACGCTACCAAGATTCCACAATCACGACCACCATATACCATGAATCTCGTCGCGTACTCAGACTCGGAATCCGACGGCGAACCTCAATCAACGCCAGCTCCAAAAGCAGGGACTAAAGCTGGCCCGAAGAAACTGGTCAATCCAGGCACACACAAGGTCACCATCAACCTGCCTGCAGTGCAAGCCGAGAAGGACGATATGCAGAAGGACGCACCACCAGCGAAGAGAGCCAGAATCGGTGGGGGCTTGAACATCAACGCTTTTCTCCCCGCGCCCAAAAGACCAGCAGGAGGATTAGGGAAGGGCTTCAACCTCAAAACAGGAGCAGAAGCAGCTTTCGAACGAGCACCCAAGACTTTCGAAGCTGAGGGGAAGAAGCAGGATATCAAGGATGTGATTGCAGAACTCAGGGCGAGACCATCACAAGCAGTTAGCGATGAAAAGACTGGAAATGGCGAGCAGACGAATTCGACAGCACCGGCTCAGAAAGAGATCAAGATGGTTGGGAACGCCATGAGGTTCAAACCGTTATCAGTTTCGAGGAATGCCCAGAAGAAAAAGAAGAAGATTCCTCCGCCAGCAGCAGCGGCACCCATCCTAACTTCCAAATCAATTCAGACGACTCAAAGAATAGATTCGACATCTGTACCTGCAAAAGCCAAGGTGCCTCTATTCTCTATCGGCCAGGAACAAAACCAGCCATCCTCAGGCGCGGGATACAGCTTCTTTGGCGAAGACGGGGTGGATGACGAAGAGGAGGAGCAGGTCATTGAGCCTATGGAGGAACAGACTTTTGAGCCGACGCCTGCTACACAACCGGGAGAACAAACCCTTAATTCTATTACGAAGGACATGAAACTATCTGACGCAGATATGCGACAACTGTTTGGCCGACAGGCTGGAAAGGGCGGTAAAATGCCAGACTTGTCCAACATGAAAGTCGTCAATTTCAATATGGATGACGAATACAGAGCCAACAACGAGTTGATTGCGAAGGGAGAGGTCATCTCGCACAATCCTGTTCGCGCCATTGCGCCCGGAAAGCACAATCTCAAACAGCTAGTCAATGCTGCAGCTACTCAGAAGGAGGCCTTGGAGGAACATTTTGCAAAGGGAAGGTCAAATCAAAAAGAGGCTTCGAGCAGATATGGATGGTCATGAGGGAATCCCCTCTGAGTGGATATTATTACCAGGTGATTACTTGCTCCGCAGCAAAGTATCAAACCGCATCAAGTGCGTTATTTAATTCTCGCTCACTTCGTGCTCAATGGCTGATTGTAATAGAAAGTGCTCACGTATGCATCGGCGGGAGGAGATACTATTTCCAACACAACATCAGAAACTTGACAATGTGTTATCATGTCACAACTATTATTACAGGATAATTTCTAATCGCTCAGAACTCCTTCGCAAGACACATATCCGCCTAAAAAATTATTGATCCAACAACCACGCGTTCGGCTCTTTCTGCATGCGGTTGACAGCCTTGATCTTTTCATCGTCTTCCTCTGCGTCTGGGAATGGAGGTTCTCTTGCTGGTGGCAGCCGACAGGGCTTTGATTGTTGGGCTTTCGGTGGGCTCCATGGAGCGCTTTCGGGAGGAGGACGATTGCCCTTAAGAGGAGTGGATGGTCGTCCCGACTGCCAGGAAGAGGCTCCTTTTGGGGAAGATTTGGGGATAGTTGCGATCCAGGCTGTAACTTCGTCTTCATCGTCGTCCTCCAATCCCCCACGACCTTTGATGGGATCGAATTGTGGGGTGCAAGCTACGAGAGCGTCTGAGAGGTCATGAGACCTTGGTGATGGGAATGCTGAGACAGAAAGTACCAAAGCAGTTGCGATTATTGTGGAACGCATTGTGACCCGGACGAGTTGTTGAAAGTGATTGAAAGAGAAGGACCGACGTTTACAAAGAACCGGGAAACCACTCGAAGTTATAACAACACTTCGGACAGGGCAAGACAAATCTGATTCACACGATGAGCTCACAAGCATCCTGGAGAGAATAGGGTATGAGTGCTGTCAACAGTCTGCGGACTCTCACTGGTGGTTGGCCAATTCTCCACAGCTTGCGGACACGGCCAACGCACTGAGGTCGGGTACCTATTTGGGGAAATCGAGTGCCCATCATAATTCCCTGGTTCATGGTTGGGTTTCCCTACCAATCAAAATTGGGTATATGTTGGGGTTAGATATACTCCAAACTCGGTTCGTACCAATTGAAGGCTGCCACAGTATTTTGATACCGCGCTCTATTCTTTTGTGAAGGAGACACTCTCAACTTAGTATAAAGCTAACTCTGGGTACGCGTCCTACTTTCCAAAGATAGAATTGGGAATGTCATCTTCTATATGTTGGTGCATCTATTCTATATGACGAGTTGATCGATTCTGAGGAACGCGTCGACTTGAGCACAGTTCGAACTTTACGGAAGTCCAGAAATATGTTGCCTCGGAACGGGTCGATGGGTTGGTGGTATAACGTAGGCAAAGAAAAACCTTTCCGTAGGGTGACGAGTGACGACATGTGCGTGCGCGTCGTTGACAACCTCTCTGCACGCTAGGGCAATATGGAATCTGCGCTCTTGGCACTTTCTGTGTAGTGCCTTCCAGTGGCATCTATATAAACGGGTGTGGAGCAAACTACAATCCTTTTTCAACATCATTCCTCATGGTATGCGTGTACAACGACAACTCCAGGCCCTTCAATGACTGATCCGGAGGACAGGGATTTATCTCACTGGCGGGTCTTGAAGCCGAGCTTGATCGTGTTGCTATTCAAACCCTCGCACGCACTCACTATAGGGCTTGTTCGCCTCATGGTCATTGGCAGTCCTGACAGCCTGGTCATCGACGCCAGTGCTCTGCTTCCTGAAACGCACAACTTGTCTGCTTACCGGAGCTACACTATGGAAATCACTATTGAGCACGGCGAGGCTAGATACCTGGTGAATTTCGAGTTGCTAGGAATCTAGCGATAGTTATGAGTCTGTAGTAAAGAAGCGTGTTTTTCGAAATCATGCTAAAGTGATGCACTATAGCTCGGGCGTGTAGGCAATACACCCAACATGGCCGCTCTTTTCGAAGGCAATATGATGGATGATACGACGTCAATTCAGCCTGCAGGAGCATATCCATGAAACGAAGGTACTCCCATCACAACGATGATCTGACTACAGCTTCCTAGGTAGCCACTTCCGCTCACATTATCACCCAAAAGGGCAAAACAGTTGCGCGATTTCCTCCATAACTCGCGCACATCTTCAGGTTGCGCGAATCTATGATTCTGGCAGTACGTTGCAATCTCTGTATACTTTAAACAGACTATTCGACCACCCCTCTGTAGCACCTGGAGCGCGCTACTGATTTGTTCAAAACGCTTCGTCGCAGTCCTGCTATGCGGATTGCTCGTTTCAAGTATGTGTAACTCCATCCCCCAAACCCCAGAGAAGAGGAGTACTGACCACAAAATAGTACGATAAGAACTCACCTACCACACCACAGTGTCATGAACAGATCCCCACAGAGCCGTCGAATTCATGAAGGTCCACCAGCCCCTCCTCTATCGAAGAGCCATCACCAAGTTGACGCAACACGCAGCGCTTCTTCGTCGGAACCTCCATGTACAATTTCTCCCTCACTACCTCTAAACTGTCCATAGCCCTCCAACACCGCCGCATCTTCACTGATGGCACAACAAACATATTCCTCTGGTGCACCATCGCCCCCATAATCATAAATTGCATTCTGGCCCTTCTTCACCAACCTCTTCTGTAATCCCGTCCGCAAGTTTTGGAACTAGAGATTCTAGAATCTTGTCTCAATAGGAGGCGTGTCTGGTTCTCCAACGCAGGAGCGAACATAGTTGAAGCGTATAAGGGCATTTTTCATAATATGCGGGTTAAGGAACCTTCGTGATTATTGAACACGATCAAAATGGCTAGTCCGGTAAATCATTAATATCACGACCGACCAACAGGTAGAATGACAGACAGCGAAAAAAAAAGTTAGCAATGCAAGCATGGTACTCTGAATCAGATGAAATGCTGACTATTTCTCCATGACCCACGCCTCGTAGCATTCGAAGCGGAAGATTTAGCGGGTAACAGGTGATTTGGTCTCGATTATTGACGGGAGGAGACAAGAGGTAGACAAGAGTTAGCTGGCAATAGAACTTATAGCAAATCAACTCTATCAACCGTACATGACATGAAAACATACAAATTTTGATTTCAATTATATACGACTGTGAGACGCGTTTTTGTCCATGTTGCCACAACTATGTGAGAACAGTGCCTCAATATGAAGTGAAGGTGAAATGGAGAGCGGATTCGCGCGTGCAAAGGATTGTGGGGCAAGCAAGCAAGCAGAAATCCATGAAGTCCTCAGATTAGCTCTCAGGTTCTCACCGACAACACGGCTGTCACTCGGTAGTCCGAAGACATCAGAGCCGCTGGCTGCCTACTTCGAATTTGGCTTTTGACATTCGTATCTCATCACCGGACTTATTCGGGTTCTGCTTGCAAGACACCCGGCACTGTAGTGTTGGTACCAGGCCGCCAGCAAAACCAGCGCTCCGATTGAAAACTACGTTTTGTCTATCGTCTCAGTAGCAGTCCACGTCAGGACTAGTGACGGCGCTTCGAGTAATGCTTGGTATCGTCATTGCGTGGTTTTGCTGTGCGAGTGTTTATATGAGAATGGTGTGAGTGGAGAGTGAAGTGAAGGTGAACGTCTCGACGACTCGCCTTTGAGCAAAGAGTTGTGTTGGGTAGAGTAGAGTAGAGTAGGGTGGAGTAGGTGTGCGACCGTCTCGAACGACCACGCCAGAACAACGCGTCTATGACTGTGGATCGTGAGGAGAGCTGGAGACAAGCAACCGCGCTGGAGCAGTGAGTTCGTGACAGTGGTATGTGAGGGGTGGAGGGAATGGAGAGACTCTTGATTGAGTGAGTGCTACGTGTAAGTGTGAGATCAGTGACAGAACATGTGAGCAGTAGAGGGGAAAGTGAAGCTCAAGATGTGACCGGCCTCGAGTAACGGTGCACTTTCGTGGACATGCAATAAGCTGAAAAGGGCCGCTCAGATTTCTGTTCTGATTGTCTTTCAGTGCCGCCTGTTCTTCGTGCAATGAACAGTCAGCGATGGATGATTAATCCATGCCGAAGTGGGCTTCAGGTCTGAGACTGTGAGGTGATCATCATTTGCGAACTGTCGGATGTTAGCTGTGAGTGGGCAGATTGGAGGAGGTTACGGTAAACTGACCTGCTCGTGAATGCATTGAAGAGGAAGTAAAAGTTCAGAGGACGCGTTCGTGGGGTTGAAGTAGCCAAGAGACGCCTGGACCAAGACGACAGAGATGTCGCTAAGTCACGCGTTTTCCTCCAATTCCATCAACCGAGCATCACCATGGCTTTATTTTAAGCCTCTCTTTCATTGGATTCTAGAAGAGCTGGGGACATGCCTTCGCATAATGTGCAGCTCGGTGTGACTGCCGTGGTGGCTGGTGTCATTGGAGCATGCGCCGTCGTAGCATTCCAGCAAGCCCGGAGACAAGAAAGAATAAGGCGAATCCGTGATGAGATACCTAAGATTGCTGAAGAACATGCCGTGAGTAAACAAATGAACGTGTGAGACGAACGCTGATGAAATTAGATCACCGAATATGGCGGTGCTTCAGACATTTTTGCACCAAGCAAAGAGGACGAAAGGAGTACTGCTCTTGCTCTCAGGGCCAGACAGGGTGACTACGATGATGGTGGGTTCCTAGCAAAAATACACAAGGCACGTTGCTAACCGTTGATAGACTTGATCTTGGAGCAATTGGCGCGAAATCGAGTCTTCCTCACAGATACTGGACTTGCAAGACTACGCCAAGCATTCATCGTCGTTGTTGGCTGCGGTGGTGTAGGATCACACGCAGTCTCTGCATTGGCTCGCTCCGGAGTTTCAAAGATACGCCTCATCGACTTCGACCAGGTCACTCTCTCCTCATTGAACCGGCACGCTGTGGCAACACTGGCTGATGTTGGCACTCCAAAAGTCCACACGATCCGAAAACGTCTCGAGCAAATCGCGCCATGGATTCACTTCGATTGTCGCAATGAGCTATTCTCGGCCGAAGTCGCCGAATCCCAAATCTCACCTCTCAATGGTCAAGCACCCGACTATGTCATAGACGCCATCGACAATATCGACAGCAAAGTGGAACTCTTACAATACTGTTACGAACACAAGATAAAAGTCATCTCTTCCATGGGTGCAGGTTGCAAGTCAGATCCAACTCGTGTCAGCATTGGCGACATATCTGCAAGCACAGATGACCCACTCTCTCGCTCCACCCGCCGCAGACTCCGTTTGGCCGGCATCAAAGAAGGTATTCCTGTCGTCTTTTCATCAGAGAAACCTGGGCCTGGAAAGGCCCAGCTTCTCCCTTTGTCGGAAGAAGAGTTTGCCAAAGGCAATGTGGGAGAATTGAGTGTGCTCAAAGACTTCAGAGTACGGATATTACCTGTCCTGGGCACCATGCCTGCTGTCTTTGGTCTTGTTGTTGCAAATCATATCATGCTTGAAATTGGAGGTTATCCGCACGATTACCTCGTCATAAAGAGTAGAGACAAGATGTACGACTCAATCCTCGCCAAGCTCCAAAGTCAAGAGGAGAAACTCGCAAGAGCGATGGGAAAAGACGTCCTTGGCCTGAGACTACCGCTCACAACAGACGACGTCGCATACCTCGTCGAAGAAATTTTCAGAGGTAAAAGTGTAATCACTGGCCTGCCAACTCGATTGGTGCTCACAAGGTGGAGACAGCCATACAAAAGCTTCCTGGAAGAGAAGTATCCAGGCCAGAAGACCTCATTGATGAAGATGACAGATTTAGTCGTCATGACCAAGGAAGAGGCAGCCGTTCATGACAAGGAGATTTTGAGAGGAGACAAAACCCCAGAAGATCTGTACTCCCCCGAAATTATCAAATTGGTGGAAGAGCGGTTAGCAGATATGAGGGTTTTCGAGAAGTACAGATAAGAAAAGACTACCACGGTCTATATCCCACCTCCTTGGCTTTGGTATGTATTTATTTTTGAATTTTCGAGTCGTGTCCCCTCGTGTCATTGCCAAATAAAGCTCGTCTTCAATCTGGAATCCGTGTTGAGAGTTCTGGCAATTGGCTCAATGTAACTGCTAGAATTTCATCAACAGCGATATCCAAATGAAGGACTGTAATCTGAGACGCGACCTCGATTTGCAACAAGTAGAAGTATTTACCGGCTCGCTACGGCGGCTATGATGTCTTTACCAACCCCACAGCTATCTTGGGGCCGCCCCACATTCCCTTCCCCTTAACGACACCCTATCCTTGGTTGAACGCCTTTTTTTTCTTTCTTTTTTTTCAAAAGTTTCTTTGTATAAATGGATACCAGGGAGCTAGGAGAAGCTGCTTAGGCAGTGTTGACCCGGAAACGCTTCGATATATACGAATAGGATGGTAAAGCTCGCGGATATGCCGCGGGCCGCAGCCGGGGTAGCAAACGAACGGTTTTTGTCCCCGAAAAGAGGGGTTTTTCTTTGTAGATAGAGGATGTTGGCACAGGCTTAACCTAGCCCTACATACAACAATAAATCCTGATTATTATTATTATTATATAAACTTCTCTCCGGTCCTTTGAATTCCAGCTTATCCACCTCCCCTTCTCAAAGCATTATCACAGCGCCAACAATCCATTAAGAGAGGGGTAAGTATAGTATCATTCATACTCCCTTAATTCGAATCATCTGAACTCAAATCCCGTCACTACTGATATGACAGAGAAAGAAGATGAGAGACTTTGGTACACGGCCGTAAAAGTATTACCGCTAATACCCAATTGATCCAACACAGCCACCGTAGACCTAGAGCTAAAGGCCGCGTATAAAAAGATTTCGCTAGTACCGTCCTCCTTTTTATACTTTTCACTTATATATCTTTATAGCATCTTCTATACAACTGAGCCCCGAGGTCTATTACTAATCTACTTCACTTATATATCATATCCTACTTAACCTGCTAATAGACATGGTTCACCGTTACATATACGGCCAAGGCGCTGCACAAGCCTCTACTATAAGCAACTTAATCACTCTATTCTAAGAGGAGCGGAGCTTCAATCTCAGAAGCTAATAAAAGGTCGTCAGCATTTGCGACTGCCGATGTCGATAGATATAAAGAAAGTGGACACTCGGAGAATCGTGTGGCTCCTTCTTGACGTGTACGCGTTGAGGTGGCGCATGGAGGGAGATTCTATGGTCGAGTCCTTGGTTGAACACCGTCAATTCGAGATCGATGTTGCTAAATTTCTGGCAAGTGCATTTCGAGAATATCCAGAAGTATGTCAATGTTGACCTGGAATTGAGGGACTTGGCAACTAACAAGCGTTGAATTCGGAAGAGCATCACAATAATACAGTGGCAAAAAGGTTTGTAGAAGAAGGTTTGAGCATTGAGAACTCCTAGACATGCAAGATACAGGACGCAAGACCGCAGCACATACCAAACTCCAGGAAACGAGGTAGGACTCCACACCAGACAATAACAAAAGCCAAACAAGTCCACACACCAAGGACTCAGCACCAGAAAACTCTACACAATACACCTTCACAACAAGCGCAATGCCAAAATCAGAACAAAGAAAGCCAACCCAACAACAAGCAAAAAGATACAAAAATCGTAAACCCGCAAAAGAACACAAATACAACCAGCGCCAAACTCGTAGCCATGCCAACAGCTAAGCCAACAAACTAGGGGACTAGTTTGAGAAGAAAGCTTAGCCATGGTCAAGAGCCTGGAATGAGAAGCGATAGTCTACCTGAAGTGCAGAAATCACAAGCGTCAAGAGACAGTTTGAAGACTTTTCTTTCTGGTCTCTCGCATCGTCCCAACCCTGTCAGATTAGCAGTCGTCAAGAACGCGGAACGAGGAGTGACTACAACCTGCGATGAAAATTAGTTTAGGTCAAGAGCATGGAACGAGGACTGATTGCTTACCTGGACTCAAGAGACAGTTTGCCAGACATGTCTTTCGGGTCTGTCCAGCGCCGACCCAATGTCCAAAGAAAACAAATACAAACATGAACGCAACACAATACAACACAAAGACAAAGGAAACAAAAGCAAACCCCAAACCTATCCAACTCCTACAACCAAAAAAATATATATATACCACACAAGCTCTTACACCACCCAACCCAAAAACCAAGAAACAAATCAAACAAAAATCCAAATAACCAAGCTCTTAAATGGCGAAACACCGCGTGTGGCGCGGAAAATGGCAACCCAACGGGCTCGGATACGGCAAGCAAAACTAGATCGGTTAACATATGTCAGACAAAAAGAAACCTACTGTGAGCGGAGAACTCCATCGCAGCGCAGGTTTCCCAGGCCTGCCACTGGCTCCTAACGGCACTGATCCCCGGAAGATCCAACATGCGAACGCTTTGCCAAGACGCCCGACCGGGCCAAAAATCCTAGGTTTCCGAATCCACCAAAGCTGCCCAGGCTCCAGAGATCCAGAAAATTCAGGTCAAGAAAGTTTGTCGAGTTTGTCGAAATGAATTTCGTGTAACCAATGCGTTGGCGCTGGTACCGTAAACGCGTCAAGGTGCTCAGCCTCGACCGCCAGCTGTCGTGTTTGTCGCAAAAGAGTGTTGTGTTGAACCGCCATGCCTGCCCAAATCTCTCCACCTCTTGCCCGCCTTTCGAAAAGGCAGCGCCAAACGCCCACTCTTGCAAGTGTTATCGAAGGATGCCAAGATTTCGGCCAGTTGCCCATACCCCCCTTACCAATGCATTATAACTTGATTCGAATCGTTCGTCCGCCGTTCGACCGATCGATTGTCGTAAACGAATGTGTCCAGAATCCAGGAGAAATCCAGGAAAAATCCAGGAAATTCCAGAAATCCAGTAAAAAGAATGTTGGTGAATGAATCTGTAGCACACTTGTCAGATGAAGGTGTAGACTGAGGTGTCCTGGCGTAATGCTATCGTATCGTATCCTGATCGTTGTTCAAACCCCATATTCAACCCCTGAGTACCTCAAGACCTGGCTGTGTTTCTCTGCATTAAACTCGCTCATCCTACCTGAAGGTTAACGGTACAGCAACTCATGCTTAAGTCACCCGAAGGGACAGAGAAAATACAGCCCGATCACCTCCAGCCTACCCGCTCATCCTACTCCAAGGCAAACGGTACAGCAGCTTAGCATGGAGGTGATCAATCTTGTGAAGCGCAAAGTGTACGTGTCGATCTTCAGAAGCGGTGACAAGTCACTGTTGGCGTCGGAAGATTTAGCGTACGTATGGAGACCGAGTAATCCGTCAGAGAACTCGATCGTCCAGACTTCGCAGGTTGGTACTCGTGATGTTCGTCAGGACCAAGGAGGACTCGACCGTTCTGCTTGTGCTTGGTGGGCAAGAAGCCGTCGAGCACAGAGGCATTGAGGTCGGGAGTAGTGGATCTGTAAATAGGATCCGGTTCCTTGGTCAGGCCAAAGACAATTGAAGGGTCTTCGACGGGTGGCTGACGAGGTTGGGGTTGTTGTTCGATGACTTCCGCCGTTCCGGTTCCAGTGATCCATTGTGAGCAGAGCTCGCGCTTTGTTCAACATACCACCAAGAACACGTGAAATGGTCTCGCATCCAGCAACTCCAGCTCGAGCGAGAATAAGAGTCACCGAAGTGTGCTCTACTTCTGCTGTTTCCTCCTCAACGGGCTGTTTCGGAGTATCGAGCTGCGGCGGCTGGACTGATGGCGTAACGTAAGTCGTGTCGACATCACCTAGATTTCCCATGTCCGTGACAGTGGAAAGATCCAAGGGTTCGAGTCGACGTTCGAACTTGGGAAGCTCTTCGATAGTTTCGTCATGCTCAATATAGTGGCGAACAAAATTGGCATGCTGACGAACGAGGGTATTGTCGAGATGGTGCTGCTGCTCCAGGAGCTCTACAGCGGTGTCCTCTTGGCGTTCGTCGAAAGTATCTACGCGCTTGTTGAAACAGCGATCGAGGAGGAGATGGTCCCGTAGCTCTTCGGCGTGCCGTTCTCGAAGTATATAGTCGACGTGTCGATGCACACACTTGGAGAGATGACGGCGTAGAAGCTTTTCTCAGAGGTGGAGGGTACTGTCCGGCGGAGAGTATTACCTTCTAGAGGGTCGATATAGCGAAGGCCAACGTACTCATAGGGGCTCCACCTTGCTTTGGGCGAACAAGAGGTTTACCGCTAGAGGTGTAACCGACGACGTCGGATTTGAGGGGCTAGGACTGGGGCTGCTGGCGAAACGAGGGTGGTGATCTGGGTTCAGCAGAGACCTGTTGGGAGCAGGCATGCTGATAAAAGTGTGACAGAGGCTTGTGGGTCAAGCGTGTCTGGCGAACTGGTTGCTGGTAACTTGAGTTGCAGGTCATTTTGAATTGAGACGTATAACGTAAGCTGAGTGATGATGTGCAACAAAGTAAGCAAGAGTTCTGAAGAAGAGGAAGAAGGAGAGATGGAGCGGCGAGCAAGTATATCCAGGCTGTCTGATCTGAGCTTCTCACGGCTTCTGATAGGTCAATTGATGAAGCTTGACCACCTTGGGGATGGTGAATTAGATTTCGAACGCCAGGCTAAGCTGTATTGGGTCGAGAGGTTTGTTAGGAGATACTGTCAAGTGCTATATTACATGCCAGCAACGTCTGGAGGCTGTTCAATTGATCCAAAATGATAGTATTGATCCCAAGCTTCAACCTGATACAGATATGTACCTATAATTGTAGTGAACAGTAACACAGTGATGCAGAGGGTCGAAGATCTATGACCTAGTAGAGTAGAGGTGACAAGTACCTGGAGAGCTTGTCTGTACCCGTAGAATGATTCTCCTGTATCACTTGAGGTGTTTTGATGAGTTTGGCGCCTTCCCAGAGCGTGGTTGTAGGTTCTCTGGTCGCACGTGCCTGGGCTTAAACCAGGACCTTGGAGGATGTGGCCGCGCAACAAGACGTATGTAGGCTAGATGAAGACTTGATACACCTCGAGTCCATCTAGAAAATGAGATTCATCGCTTTTATTTGTGCTGACAGCACTCTCGTTGAGGCACCAGCGACCACGGAAGGCTACCATAGGGCAGGAGAGAGCTCGCTGGGGAGCCATGCCCGAGAGGAGGACCAGAGAAAGTCCAAGGACGGACGAATACTTCTATGTCATCGTTCATCCTCTCTGGAACGCGGGGGAGGACTAGTCGTATGTGGCGTGGCCAATTGGTACGACTGTCAACGTCTCAGAGGCGTTAGACCACTTGGCTAACTGCTGTGATAGAAGAACGAAGGCACCAGATCACAAGAATAACAGACCCAAGACCATTATCGACCAATATTCACTACCATACGTCGTAACTACTCGAGTCGGGCGGTATCTGGCGTACGATAGACACATCAGAGGATATGTACAACACGCTGGCACAAAAATGGAACTTCAGATTCAGGGAGACCAAGAGAAGAAGAAACAAAGACGGATGAAATCGGGGTAGATGTTCAAGGCAGAGGTATACAGCCAGAAGAAAACGATCTGGGCAATCCTTCGCAGCCATGCTCTTTATGCCACCAATACAACTTTCTCAGACGTGATACTGAAACAGATTCATCGCTTGTTATGCGAGATCGATATCGTTAAGGCCCCACAGCAGGTACCACACCGTTGACCAACTTATGTTCGACGAGAATCCACTTACCTGCTTCAATACAGCACTCCCAATCTAATATCAGTATCACTCTTTCGAGTCCGAATACATCAATGGATTTTGCGATGTCGTGATTAGGAAGGTAGCGCGGGCATGATCTGCAAACCCACTGGCTCATCACTCAGCGCGGGATCCAAAAGGAGGTCAATATGCTAACCTATCAGCAAGAAATATATTGTTCGGTTGGATTTGCACTTACATGGCGAGTAAACTGAGAGCGAGACTCTGCGACCTCGCGTATATGCGTTTGTGTTACCTATGCACGTGGATAGTCTCCAAGGGAAGACGTACAGGTGGGAGCCCGTCAAGGTATAGTAGGTTATAGTCTCAGATAATCTTGGGGGCGGTAGTTGACCGGCAAGATCCAAGGTGTTTTTACGCAAAAACTCTCGATTTAGTTTGCCTTGAGGTGACGCGATTCGGTCGCGGATAGCGAAGGTTCCAAGGAGAATGAAGTGAGATACAGAAGCTCATGTCGCAGTCGAAGGCTCAAGATGGAGAGCGGTGATGATACTGAAGGTTGAGAGTATGTGGTGCGGTACGTGTTGTTGGAGGACAGAGGACCGAAAGAGGCTGGCGTGCCGAAATTGGCAGCCGATGAACTGAAGTTTCACCCAACGACTCGAACTCATTTTCTCACAGTCATGCGCGCGCTCTCTCTCCTTCTCTCCCTCTCTTCGACAAAACTTTCAAAGATGCTAAATCTCAATCGAGCTCGCGATCCCAATACAATGACTCGGCCGCAAATCACGAGCTTTCCAACAAGAGCGGAGCTAGGCTGGACATCTGAGTTGCAGATTGTCTTTGTGGTCAGACATCCAGGACACTATACCAGAGAAGATCTAGATCCACACTCGTTCGCAAAGGTAGAACAAAGAAGTAGCAGGCGATACGACAAATCAAAGAGGACTTGTCCATAACTTTGCTCCCCCAAAGAAACCAGCTTGACAAATCCATTGATCGACTAAGCAAAGACAAGCAACATATCTACAATCACATTCAACCACAACAACCAGGACCTATATACCCAGGGACAACCCTACTCAAACCCCCTTACTAACAACAAAACCCCACCCAAAATACCCCAAAAATGCCCCCTCCTCCCCCTCCAATCCCAACCTATACCACAATCCCCACATCCACAAAAGCAAACATCCTCAAAGCCATCCCTTCCAACACCGAACTCTGCGCCAGAATCATCCTAGATAACTCCGATATCGATCAATTCAAGGAACTGACGTATGTCCTGGTGAAATAGTATAAAGCTATCGATGGCGCCTGTAGATTATTAGATATTAGTAAGGATGATATGGAGAGAGAAATGGGGAAGTAGATTGATGATTCGAGGGAGATAATTGGGGAGAAGGATAGTTATATTGGGGAGTTGAGTCTGAGGATTCGTGTGCTGACTTCGGAGAGGGGATGTGGGGGATAGTATCAATAGCCGTGTTCTATTTGATTTACGTGTTCTTGGGCTGACGGAGGGGTCGGGCAGGTAATACATCTTGGAATATTTGAGTGCACTCAAAATCTCCCTTCCCTAGAAAATCAGATTGAGTATACCCAAATCTCTCGGTGATTGCGACGGGATAGTATCGGTTATCCTTTTTTCTCCTACCGGTATTCTATGGTGTACTGTTAATCTATGGTTCTGCTCAAGGCTCGTGAATATGTTTTAAATTGTATAAGATATGTAGATGGTCGGCTACAGCTATCCACACATCAGGCTAACGACTCCTGAAAGAGAATCATAGGTGATGAACAAATTAGTATAATACTAGCTGCTTTTCGCTATGCACAATCGATTGTTCCGATCAAGCTGGTCTGTAAGAGACATACCCAACCCTGAATTGATGGTCATCGTGACCGATGGGGACAATTGATTGCATGCGGCGTGGGTGAACTCAATGATTTGGGTGCAAGTATCTTAGCATCAACGCGGAAGTACTCCAGGCTCTGATGCACGATGAACGAGCCAAAATACCTATCATCATCAGTCTTCGTGATAGAAAGGTAGACAAAGTGATGCTATTTATCACCGAGATTGTACGAAGTAGCACTCAAGTCTCCATCCCGGAGCAGCAAAGTCTGACGAACCGAAATCGTTAAATATATATCGAAGGGGTATCTGAGCCCAACAGCTCACGTTACCCTTGAGGCATTCATCATCCAAATCTCCAATATGCCCATTAAAAATCGGAGTACCGTCATCGCGAACCGACTATCTTCCATGCTCAAACATGGCCACTCGTTGTACGTAGATCTGATTCCTGGTTCCCATTTTGAGTATATCCAATCCTGGAAGAGGGTCGCTCGTTACACATGACCCTGTTCTCTACTTGCTTTGTGACTCCAAGTGAAGCAGAAGGAGAGTCAGTTGATGAGCCTGTGTTTGACAGAGGTTGAGCTGATCGCATGCGATGGTTGATGATGGCATCTGTTTCGTCGCGCATTTTCCATGCATCGCCATCGTCCCACCGTGGGAGGACGAAGGGAAGGTTGTCGGGAAGCTGATCGGGCCAACATCGTGCAATGCATTCCATGATCGTGTTGTAGAGGAGCCGGTAGCCACTTGGTGTCAAGTGAAGGCCTGCAAAATATCAACATAATACGTTTGCTCAATAAAAGTTTCGGCTCACCATCAATAAGATACTTCGCCAGGACATCATTGTGAGGGGCTTCCAAACAACCAGGAAGTGGTCCTTCGAATCTAGGATTCCAGCCAGCCTCGAGCATGATTGCGGACCATAAATCAACGACGGGAACGCCCAGATTTTTGCCCACGTCGCGAATAGCATCGGCGTACTTCTTGGTGTTCTCGGCCGTACGGCGTAAGGGGTAACCTTTCGCTTTATCGATGGCAAACTGCATCATTTCAATGACGGGCGGATTCGTGATCAATATCAGTCTTGCTTTGTGTCCAGACAAATTGGGATGTCGCAAGATTTTGATCATATTGGACTTGAACTCGGGTAGTGGGACACACTGGTTGTTCACTAATGTCGGCAAGCAAGAATCGTTTGCACCGAAGAAGAGTCCCATGATCCTGATGTTGGCATCTGAGGCTAAAGGGATTGCCCTGTGCATTACTCGAAGGGCGAGATCGGTGTTGTAACCACTATGAACTTAATTGAGCCATATATCCCGTAGAAGAGTGGTTTTGATCATACCTAAAGCCGCGATTCACTGCTTCGAGCCGTCTGATATAGGCTTGAGACCTATCTTAGCACTAAGATTTTTAAGGCCATTTTCGAATGCACATACCCTGACGAAGAGCAGCAACATAGCCAATGCCACCCCCATTGCAAGTCTCGCCAAACTCGGTGATGGAATCTCCGAATAGCACAATCTGATCATAGAGAGAAGCCTGTTATATTCAGCTCTCCATCGTGACCGTTCCGAAGACATCTATACTCACCATTTTCCAAAACTAAGTTCCTTATCAAACTCGGAAAAAGAAGGGTCGTCTTTCAAGGAATAGGACGAAGTAGGAAAGCTCAAGGACGATAATACGATCAAACCAAAAGTCTCCGAAGCGAATGGAGAAGTAAGTGACTATATGAAGTAACAAAGCGTAGGTCCCATCTACAGGTGGTCAAATGAAGCTGTTTGACGGCAGCCTCCGTCGCGCCGGCAGAAAGACACATGTGCCTCCCTTGTGGCCATATCATTTGCCAAATTAACGAAACGTATCACAGGGTGTGCCCATCGCGGGCGCGGGAGCGCCGCGAACGAGGATATCCCCGACGTTGCCATTCGTGGGGAACTGCTTAAATGAGAAGCGCCGGCCGCAAAGGGCTGGTGATCGGATCACCTGTTTGACTTCCCGTGCATGAAGCAGACAATGCTTCGGAGCTGTCTATCGAAGCGAGTTTGGAGGAAAACAGTCGTGAGAGTTGGAGTGGAACGACAAGTTAGGATCAGCTCCCATGTTATTATCACATTATGGAGACACGTGATCAAATCGTATTCGGAAATCGAAGGTTATCCATGCCCACAAGCTGGGCACCAAGATGATATATCATTCGAACATTACTTCCAGGGCTCGATACTCCATTCCTCTGCCATCCAAAAGCTACGACCAGGTATTTACACTGCTTCCTTCTTCCATAAACTCCGTTTGCACAGCAATACCATGATATACTTCCCTATTCTTCCAATCATTCAACTCCAGTCAATGCAATTCCACGCTATGCGTCTAGTGAGCAGAGTCAACCAGTCCATAAGCATATTAGGGTCCACCAACTCGTATGGTAGACAAGTAAAGCGCATCGGATGAGAAATTTACAGGAACTGTACAACGAGGCTCGGCGTGGCAGCCTCATGGCGATTTGTGGTGAAGTCGTGTGACGCTTTCTCCGTCCTTGAGTGACATGGAGGGTAAATTCAGGTAAAGCCATCCTTGAGTAATGCCTTGACGGCGCAGTCGGAGATAGGCTGTCGCCGATGTGCATGTGAAGCTCTCTTTCTAGCATTGTACTGAGTCGAAAATGTAGAGACCCCCTTACTTGTACTTCTGGCACTTCACACTGACAATCTTATTCTTTCCATTTTGGTCGACGACGAGCGCAGTGAGCTCTCCACCTTTCACGCAGCCCGAATCGAGGCCTTTGGAATATTTGTTAATGTTAAGTCCGGTCTTCGAATCATGGCCATAGATGACAGTCTGTCGTTGCGAAGGAGGGTGCGTATGAGATTGGTGGTGATTCCACAACTTTTTAGAATGTTAGTCAAGCATCGTGAGTTACGAGCAAAAATAGATGTACCTTCTCCCACGGCTCTCCTTTGCGATCTTCGCTGGGCACCCGTGTCATGATATCAATGCTTCGCATGTTCATGACCAAAAATGGATCTTGTCTGTCCAGATCGATGCCTGGTGCAAGTCCGGCGTGAACAACCACAATCTCAGATCCTCCATTGAAACCAGATATGCCTCCGACCTTGAGAATGACAGGGCACTTTTGTAGCCACTCAATGTGTTTCTTGTCCAGCTCTTTCGCCATAGCGCGATCCTTGTAGTCGCCGTGCGAGAAAGACTCTTCGTCTAGAAAGTCCTCTCTGGTGTTCGGATCCTCCTGGGGTCCGGGTAGGGGGTGCACTTTTGCGACTAGGGAGTCGTATGCGAGAAGAGTACGGTCTTCCCAATTTCCGCGAACAGCATCCGCGCCCAGCTCCATGGCCATATCTATCACACCGCGAGAGTCGGGACCTTTTGCAATCATGTCGCCAGCCAGAATCAGATGGTCCTTGCCCTTGACAAATTTGACCTTATCAAGGAGTTTCGATACTGTATGCTGTTAGATATGGAACTCTTCCAAAGACGAGGACTGCACCTACGCTCATCTTTGCAACCGTGAACGTCCCCTACAACGATCAACCTGCGGCCATCGTTGCTCTTCTCGCTCCCCGGCAACAACTCCACATCCAAACTCTTCAGATGTATCATATCCGTGAATTCAGGCCGTATATTCGCGCCGAAACTTTGCTCACTATCGTTCAATGCAGCCAGACTAGCATCATACAACCTCTCTTGAGCCCAAGCAGGCTGCAAGTAGTGAAACCAAGTAATCCAACACGCTATCAGAAATACAGCGTACCCAAGCAGGTACCTTTGCACTCTCCTAGGAAACGAGATATGGCGTATCCAAGAAGGGAGGAGGCTACCAGAAAAGCCGTCTTTTTCGCTCATGAAATATGCGTGAGAGTATGAGTCCGTGGACTCAAAGGAGGAATCACGATGAGATTTGGAAGCCCACTCGTTCGTTACGAGGTCTATCAGGGGTCGTCCTTGTGTATTTGTATTGTGGGAATTGTAGGTTGGTAACGTTGACTGTGAGTTTGACGGGTGGTAAAAACTGGATTCGTTCGTATAAGAGGACATTCCTGTCCCCGGTTCGCGATAAGGGGTTGTCCTATGGCAGAAATCGTCGCGGAGAGGTGAGGAGACGAGGGTAGGGTCTGTATCGAAGGATTCTCGTGGCCGGCGCAAAGGTGAGGACGAGGAACTATTTGGCGAGGCTGGGGCAGGGAGTTGTGGGCGAGATGCCGCGGAACGTGGTAAGGGTTGTAGAGAATCGAATTCCCAGGTTTGCTGTGAGGAAGGTGATGTGTGAGAGACAGGAAGGGGATCAGCAGGTGTAGGACTATGATTACATGAGCGATATTGCCGATATGGAAGACTGTCAGCTCTTTCTTCGTGGGAGGCCATTGCTGCTTCTAATCACCGAGCGCCAAGTTTGTTCGTGGTCTTGGATGCCGTACTGGGAAGTGATGCACCAAACACCAAGCGATTAGATCCAGTTATCTCGGGGTTCGTTAACGAGCTAAAACAAGGAACTTGGATTTGACAGATCTGACACGGTCAAGTATCCCTATATCCTAGACTTTGAATGAATCGTAGACATGTCAACTTGACGCTGTAGTCTGTACCTCTTCATGCCATCCTCATACAATCCTTCCTCATAATTTAGCAGCTACAACCTCGCATGCCGTGGACAATCAAGAAGTTGCACCGCGTTGACCTGTAATTCTAATAATACCCAGTAACCCACCACGCGTCCATGACGAGGCGTTTGCCTCGACTCAGTCTGACCAATCTATATGCAACTTCTTATTCAGTGTCTAGAGTGTCTTGTCTTATCGCTTGGGAAATTTTGGAAAATCTGTTCTTGTTTTTGTCAGACCTGCCTGGCGAAAGATCGCGAAAGTGTTCATGCATTTGTTACCCTCGGAAATAGCAGGTGTCTTCAGGGGACAGCATTCCTTTGACTCGTTCAAAGCGCTCGTTTCTCGTTATCGATAGTCGCGGGGATAAAGCAACCCACAATGAGGCCTACAAATGAACAAAATTGAGTTCCGTACAGGCGTCATTCTGGAGCAGGGATTCATAAATATTTTCACCAGAAACTGCGTACGTAATAGTGAACAAGCGGGTATAGCTCAGTTGGGAGAGCGTCAGACTGAAGTCCACTTCAGCTCATCTGTATGTGGAATCTGAAGGTCATGTGTTCAATCCACATTAGCCGCAGCTTGTGAGGTGCACAGCGTCTGAGAACATTATTTTTTCGTTCCTTCTTTTTCTTCTTTGTTGTTGCGATTCCAGACAGATTTCGATACAAACTAAGAAGTTCGTTATGTCTTTTTAGCATGTAAGATTATCTTTTTATCGGTGCTGCGATTCCAGACGGTTTTCAATGCGAACCTGAAAATGGAGCCAGGACGAAACAATGTTCGCGTAAGCTTGGGTATGACAGAAATTTGATGTTTGAATTCAAAATATGCGCCCCTTCAATTTCAACGAGCAAAAGGTGTGTATCAAGACATGAGACACTTCAAGACGGAGTAAGACCGCATTCTGGATGATCATCAACACAGAATTCGCACAGTGTGACATTTCATCTCTACTTCCACTAATTCTGGCTGTTCGAGGACTGTCGGGCATCAAAAATGTACTACCAAATCCCCTACAAAGATCAAAATTCTGCATGAACGTTGTCGTCCGGAAACCCCACATTCTATTTCATTCATTCTACTTTGTTTTTGAGTTGATAGCTGTTGTCAAAAGGTGACTGCGGCCGTTGAAGAAACATTTGTTTCCCTAATCAGGTTCTGAGCACTAAACTGAAGTGCGCTCGTCTTGAAGGTAGAGTGTGGACCTCAGATATGACCCGACCCCAGATATGACCCACGAAAATCAAACCTCGACATGTGAGAACACTGCGCGCCGCCCACGTGCCACTGGCGTTTTAATAAAACTATCTAATAAATCCTCAGAATCCTCATCTTGCTCCTCTGAACTAGTCTCAACTATAATAACTTTGCGTTGGCGCCCCCGTGGCTTTTTTGCTTCAACGCGCGCCTCCTCCTCGCGGGCTATACGCAACACTTCCGTAGTCGAATAGACCGCAACACCCTCTAATCGAACTCTTTTACCCTTTTTAGCCTTCTTCCGCTTCCGCAAAAGTTCGGATTGCTCAGCTATTTGTTTAGCTTGAATTGTAATGGTTGCATTTTGAGTTTCGCATAGGCGTGTCATGCGCTCTGCATAGCGCCGTACCGGCGAAACAACGGCATGGCACTCGCGCAACGACTCTATGAACTTTTTATTTGATTTTGATACTTCAACTACTTCTGGAGGAGAGCTCTGTAGTAAAGAGAGATCGAGAGTAGTTATTGCGCGTGGTGTAATTGGTTGTGGAGCCGGTATAGGTGAGTCTTTCGGAAGCCCTCTGAGTACTCGCATAGGAAGCGCAGGCCATATGCCGGTGCCACGCCATCCACTAAGGATATTTTCCTTGCTCATAGCCCTTTCGCGTGCACGAGAGAGTAATTCAATCCATTCTGAGCGTGGGATGCGCTGTGAACTGAGCCGGGAGATCGCATGCCTTTCGATAGTATGGGCCCGTTTAAACGCCGCAAACACGCCTACATCAAGCGGTTGTAGTATATGTGAGCAGTGAGGAGGCATAATTAAGAGATCAATATTATGCTCCATGCAGTAGGCAATAAAATCGCCCTGGATATGACTTCCATGGCCATCCGCGACAAGTAAACGCTGGCGACCCGCAGCCTTCTCGCGGGTAAGAGGGTCGAAAACATTGATTAGCCACGCCAACCCAAGGTTATTCGAGGTCCAGCCATTCTTGCTTGTTGCAAAGTGCCATCCCAGAGGTGATGATTCATTGATCCATCGCGTGTTAACGTCCTGGCCTTTGAATATCAGGAGCGGCGCCAGCGCTTCGCCTGCGGCATTGATGCACTCAATCACTGTTACCCACTCCTGTTTGCCTCCGATCACCTTGTACTTCTGTGTACTGTCGATGTGTACAAGCACCTTCAACGCCTGCTCTTCGCCAATACCGAATCCAGCCTCGTCCATATTCCATATATGCGCAGGATTGTACTTATGCTCCTGGAGCATCTCCCCGACTGCGTCAAACCAGCGTTTTACATGCTCATATGTTGCCCCCTCGTTGCGTACATGCTCTTGCTGGCGAGCATATACTCCTGATATATCAGGATGTCTTTTTTGAAAGCGCTGGATCCATTTATCGTTGATAGTGAAGCGTGGGGTGGTGGGTAGGATAAGATGTGACGCGTTCGTGTCGAATATGAATTGCGAGCTCTTTGAGCAACGGGTTGGTAATATGAGTTCCAGTATTTGTGTATCGCTTAATCCAGCGTACAAGAGTATCTTCTTCCGCGATGGTAAGAATTTGGGTCATTTCGTGGCTGGTAGAGTTCGTCAAGCCGCCGTTGAGCCTGCGCTGTAGTGTTTTGTTATCAACTTGAAAGAACTTTGCAGCAGCCCTAATAGACGAGAAGTCTTTATTTTGTAGTGCATAAATAGCCTTTGATAGTTGAAATTCGTAATCCGGCGATTTTTTGGATGATTTTGAAGGCATTGGTGGGGATAACGCGTGTAGCATGCGCTTTGGGAGGATTTTCGTGGGTCATATCTGGGGTTGAGTCATATCTGGGGTCCACACTCTACGTTATTATCCAAGACACTGGAAAAGAGCTAAAAAGGTCCTCACCATCATCCTTTTGCGCAATTTCAGCCGCGAAGATGCATATCATCAATCAGAAAAGGATCTTCCTCTTCTTCTTTTACTATTGGCGAAGCATCACTCCGGTCATAATTGCCAACATCATCAGCTCTGCCTTTCCCCTTCTCCCCATAAGTTTGCCTTGTAGAAGACGAGGACGTCACTGGAGGCTCTTCCACATCGTCCGCGCCAAGGAAATCATCCAAAAATGCCACCTTTTTCGAAACTCTGCTCTCAAATGCTCTCTGTTTCAAAATATAATTATTCCAGCTGATCTGTATTCTCTGGCCGACATCCCCCAACGCAACCATGTCCTCGGCTTCTCGGGCCATCTTCGCTTGCAGCAGGAGCTTGTAAATCTCATAATCGGACTCCAGAATACTCTCTACCTCCTGGTGAGCGTGAAGATGAAAACAGATATGATAGAGAACCCAATGGGCGTAAATGATAGACGATAGATCAGGTACGGGGCCTTGGCGAGAAAGCTCTGCCTTCCATTGATCTACGAATTTGGAACTTGTTGTTGGGGACAAAGATATATCTTGAAGCTTGGAGAGGATCTCCTTCTGGTGCCAAATTTGGTCCACCCACACGATCTTGTCAATGGTTGGGAGATCGACGTTTCTCAGCTCCCTCAAGGTGTTGGAAAACAGCTGTGCAGTGGGGAGAGCAGAATCTTCTTTTTCGTATTGGTCGATATGATAATTGAAGACGCTCGACGACCTGGCGGAGTGCGTCACAAGTCATATAACGTACTTCACAAGCGAGTGGGCCACCTCAGAAACGTAAACCGCCTTCGTAAAAATACTACGCAACCTACAACAATTTATAGTATTACATAGAATAGAGTAATATTATTTAGAAGCTTCGCTATCATCTATATTCTCTATTTCTACCTCACAAGTGCGGGAGTTATGCCCAGTCTCGCCGCAACGGCCGCAGTGCCTCTCTCCACGTACCCTCTTCGCAGGCTTCTCACCATCGTTACGATTACCACCCTCCCTTATAGTAACTAAGTCAGCTACTTCACCAGCTGTCAAGGTCTGCTCAGTCCGTATATATCTCCTTTTGCGACTCTTACGCTTTGTAACTGCCTCAATTGCGTCTCGAAGGCGCGCTGTTTCTTCGCGCATCAACACAATTTCATGTGCTATCTGCTGCGCGCCTTTACTCAACTGCCTGACCTGCTCATCAATAGAACTTGCAGAGGATCCTGGGCCTGTTACGACTAGCTGAGACGATATCTTGCCTATCAAGAATCCAGATTCATCAAAATTGTAGGTATCCTCGTCTATGATACCGTACTCTGCCTTTATCCTCTGAACAAGTGTGAACCAGGGTATAATAACCGCCGGGTCTTCGCAGGCAGCTCGCTGGCGATCATATGGACGGCTCCATCGGGTGGTAAGCTCTGGCGTACGCTTTACCAAGTTGTTAACCCAGTTCTTGCCAACAGGCTTCTCACCCCGCTCTCTTAGTAGTTTATTAGCCATATCTTGTACGTAGGCCTTCGACGGCGGTAGGCCGCGTAAGCTTTTGTTAAGAATACGCTTTATAACCACCTCCTCTTCTAGCTTTGTCAATCGCTTCGAGTTCGGCTCGCATTCGCGTCGAGGGCGCTGTCCGGCGCGTCGGCGTTGTACTGTTGTTCGAGGTACGCTATATATTACTGCAGCGCGTCTTTCGCTTTGGATTTGCTTTGAATTGATATCTGAGATAGCAAGGAATATATCTCCTTCTTTATAGATCTTCTGCTTTTCGTGTTGTTGAGGCATTACGAGACGTTGTTACGAAGGCGGTTTACGTTTGTGAGGTGGCCCACTCGCTTGGGTGGCCCACTCGCTTGTGAAGTACGTTATTGCCTTTGTTTAACAACAAACTCTCCCTGTGGCGTTCTCTACGGCCGGAGAACAGGGGAAGCTGTTCACGGCATGACATTCCCCATCAGTATAGTAATTTGGAACGACCGGATCATGTCAACATGCGCGTGGGCAAGCAACCTGGATGCCAAGTTGGTGTATGTAAGTGCGATTTTGGACCTGATGAAATGAAAACAGCGTCATCAAGTCTGGACCGTTGTAAAGGTGAACCAGAAAGGGGTGGCGGAGGAGGAGGCAAGTGATTAATGTTGTCCTGATCTTGCCGGGCCATTAACAATCGCTTTTTAATCTGCTTCTTCAACAACATTAGTTGCATCTGATGGTCTTGGAGTGTATGGTTGCCTGTATGCCCATGAGGCATAGTGCTGGCTTGGAAAAAAAGCCTTCCTGAATTGCGTGTAGGAAAAGATTTGATATTAATGAGGCTGTTGCACATTTGAATGGAAATTCCTCCAGAAAACTCGATTTCAAACGTGTTCTGTGCGTAGAGGATAATCGCAGCCTCTTCATAGATCTGATGATTGACGCGAAGTATCTGCGGATAACAAGGCTTGAGATCGGACCGCAGCATGGATGAATTTCTAAATAGAGCAGGTATTGGCTGATCTGGAAGAAGAAAAGAGTAGATCCGGCAGCGTAACTCCGTAGGTATTTTGAGAAAGTAGCATGGCATGAAATTTCCAAGTTTGGCGTGAGCAGAGCACAAGGAGAACCCGTGGGGCTCCCAACGGAATTTGACACTGGATCTGGCGCTACATTGAAGGCGAGCCTGGCACATCCCTCTTTTGAATTGCTGTTTGGTGTGGATTTTGCACGTCGGAAGCATTGCGTGGGGATCCTGTTCTGTAGGAACACATTAGTACTGCCACGGTCGCGATAGGTTCATGATTTCCTTACCATTTCTACCGTTGCTTCAAGAGAATACCAAAGCTTGCCTTCGCATATCGGCATTTCATGAAATATATTGATCACTCACCAGTTGTGGACATAGCTGCATCGTCGCTGGTAGCGCGCGTTCGATTCGTACATCTTCTCCCACCCTTGAGGCGACCCCAGCATAGATTATCCTTGGGAGTTATCATAATCATCATCGAACTCCTCCTCAGGCACCTCGACGACATAAGAGTCCTGTGTCATGTTGACTGACGATGGTGGTGGTAGAGTTGCAAGACAGCAATTAGGAGGAGAGAGGTGTCCCAGCTGCAGTGGGTAGAGCAATGAAGCATGGAAATGAGTAGAGACGACTCAAATGACCAAAAGACGGTCCGAGAAGGCGAAGAACAGAGGTGTATAGTAATTTGAAAGGATGGCCTTGTTGAGAAGGAGAGAGGGAAAGTAAATACGAGCTCGAGGTCAGCCGATTTTAACCTATTGAGCTGAAGCGCATCGACGGCACGTGACAATCATAAGCATTACGAGAAATGCTTTGTTGAACTATATCCTGAGATGGTATTTGCTCGGGACTGTAGAGATGTCCTAATCAGATGTTGGCTTATTGCGCCTCCATGGTTCCCACCTCCAATGCCCGGCTATCCTTCGGCTGATCAAACAAATCCCAAGTTTTCCTAGCAATATTATTGGGATTGAGAGCTTTGTTCTCTGGAGCAACCTCGCTACCAACAGAGATGAGTCCGCAGTGAACTCCACTGTCCTTCAACGTCTGATACAGACATTCTACCATAGATCTCTGGACTGCTTTCGTCAGAGTCAAAGAAAACACCGCTGGAACGGGATATTTGTAGAGAACGCTGTTGGTGACAGCAACGACGGCTTAGCGGCGGGCTTCGCTTTTGCAAGATCCCGGAATTTGTTGTCTGGGTATATTCAGCTTCAGAGATGGCAATGACGGAAAGAGTTGGTCTACCTTGAAGTCGAGTTCCATTTCCTCGACGGGAAATCCTGACAGTGTGCTCAGAGCCACACGAGCACCATTGTATAGAACACAATCGATATCTTTCGGAAGGGAGTCGATTTTGGCCAAGGTCTCTTTGAGCGAAGATTGTTCGGCCAAGTTGACTGTCAAGACGTCGACTTTGACATCGTTGGAACTCTTCTCTACGGCCGCCTTATCCTGATGTAGTCGGGCGTGGTGTCGAGCAAGTAGAATGACATGATTGAAACCATTGGAAGCAAATTCTTGGGTGACTGATCGACCGATTCCAGGACCGGAGCCGAAAACGACGATAGTTCTTGTAGCTGATATGCTGGACGGGTTTGAAGAGCGTTGGGAAAGAGACAAGTGCTGGAGTACGGATTGCATGATGAAATGGAATTTCTGTGTCTTATAGACGGACTTTAGGTATGGTCTATGAAGAGCTGGGCATTATCGTGACCTGGCGTCATTGGTTCCAACTAGCCTGGATGCATCAGTAAAGTGAGGTTCTGCTTGCTTTCCGTTGCAGCTTTAGTTTCCGTAATAACTTCTTAAACTTTTTGCGGTATTCTTGTAAAACCTCTGCTCGATTTGAAATAGACTTGGCCATTCATTACTCGAGATGAACAATACCAGCACAGTCCGCGGAGAAGGTAGTTGTCAGCTTATGTGCTCAACAGGATTCACCTTACACCTCCACTCCTCAGTTTGTCCGAATCAGTATTTCTCTTAGCCACTCGCCAGGGGAAAGTGATTCTAATGAGATGCCGTCTTGGGTGTGCATTCGAGGCCTTGCACAATGCGTTCGCAAAGCAACGCGACGATAGTCATATTGAAATTCTCCTTCAGATTTACAGGCCATGGTGAGTATCGTCCATGGTCCTTGATGGAATAATGATGATGAACATGAAAGTGATCGAGGAAGGATTGAACTCAAGGACAACTCGGGATAAATATGTTAGGTGCACGTGACGATGTCACATCGATTTCATATCCCAGATTTTGATAGCGCTATTCAGATTTCAGCTAGCGAATTGGGGGTATTATAAGGAAGAAAACATCTCAAGCAAATCTAACCTCCCCGAACATGCTGGCCCTGACTTGCATGATAGCCACAAGCTCTAGTATGAACTCCTGCAGTATCACCGTATTTGTCAAAATGTGACCTAGAGTCGCTTCCCTCCTGGGTGTATGTTCTTCCGCCTCATCAGAACTTTCTTCGTCACCTTCAGTAACATCACCTGAAGACTGTCCATTCCCGTTCTTGCCCTCTGTTGATGGCTTGAGCGGGAGCTTGATCCGCTTAGCAAGCGCAACCGAGTTGGCCGTTTCTACGACATCTTTTAACAATTCCTCAGGAGCCACCTCAGCACTTCGAGGGTCGCCATTTGAATCGCGTCGCATCTCTCCAGAAGGCCTGGATCGCGAAGGCGACCCACTTCTAGGGCTTGTTAATCCTGGTGCGTATTGACCCAGTATCGACGGTGCGGGCGAAGACGTGGGTGCGGTCCTCCGATCTGATTGGATAGCTCTGCCGCGTGGTGATTGAGAGCGTGATGGAGTTTTGGGGGTGGTTCCGCTGTACAACCGCTGTGGTATTGCAGCCAGCTTCTGTGGCGTTGGTCCGGTATTCATGGGAGAAGCAGAATCTACATAAGCACGGCCGGGACGGCTGGCAGCAGTTCGAATCGCTTGTGATATTTCTTCGTGCAGCTTAAACGCTTGCTTTCGTGTTGTAATTAGTTGATCAAGGTCTGGGACAAGCCCGCGCAAAGCTCGCAAATCTTTTTGCACATCTTGAAGTTTAGAAAGAAACAGCGGGGTGTGCTGTACCGACCACGATGGTTGACGTCGCACTGCTTTCAACAATCGCAAAGGTTCTGGGGTGGAAGAGTCCTCTTTTTCGCATTCCGAGAAGTCGTAGTACGCGGGTTCTACCGCAGCCCATCCCTCGAGCTGTACCTGCGGACATGACACAATCGTGATGATGGCTTCTGTCAGTGCAAGGTTGACTTCGACATTATTCGTCAAAAAACTCTGCAGAGTTGACAACGTATGATTCATGAAAGTGTCGTTCAAATTGATAGAATGAGAGCTGACCTGTTTTGGGCCTGCTGAAGCGATGGGTAGAGTCAATGACGGGACAGAGGATCCACCCAGGCCACTCAATGTCAGTAAGGGCGACGAGCATACGTGAGACTCGATGAGTCGCAGCGCATCTTGTAGATGGCTCTCATATGCCTCATCAAGCCCTTGATTGCCGCCAATATCTTCAGCCAACGCCAAGTACATCTCGGTTTCTGCATCCAGGGCGCCGTGTGTCCTCGCCGGCTCGGTACGTTGTGATGAGGTGGTTTGTAGGAGAGTGTCAACCGCATATGCATGGTTTTTACCAAGGATGACGGTGGCGAGTTTGAAGGCCGCGATGACAGTCTGCGGATTGGTGGAGGAGATACTGCCATGCAGCAAATCAACGAGGCTGAACAGGGCTGGGTTTGGTCGATCGTCTTCGTTTTCAGGTTGAGTCAACATAAGCAAGGAATTGCGTCGCTTTATTGCTGTAGGTGACCGGGTCCGATTTTGCTCTGGCAGAGCTAGAAGATATTGCAGGATTAGATGAACCAACTCAGCATTGTTAAGCTCGTCTAGTATCCTTCTCAAGTATGTGAGTACCGCCACGGAAGAGCCGCCATCGACATCGGACGATTCTAGCATGGAGGGGTATCTGTGAATGATTAGCGAATTTCGGCAACGAAGATATAATCTCCCTACAAGAGCTGCTGAAGATATAGAACCTGGTAATGGTCGAGTAGTGTCTGCCGCACGTCGAGAGAACGGCAGTGTTCCAGGACGTCTTGCCAGAACCGCAAATAAGACACAAAGGTCGCGAGATGATCCTGGAGGTCTGTAGAAAACATGCTTTCAGCTTCTACAGGAGCAGTGAGATCCTTATAGTCCGAGAGTGTGAGGACGATTGGTAGCTCTTCGAGCGGGTGGATGATAGAAAGCTTCCGGCTCAGTTGGCTGTACACAGCACCCAGACCGCTCGCCATGAGCGTGGGAAGGTCGCTTGCCACAATCCACTTCTCCAGCTCTTGTGATTTCGAGGCGGACTCAAATATGTAGAGCAAGCCAGTCCTCGCAAAATCGCCAATTTTCCCTTCGTTGTGCACATGGTCTATGAGCTGGTAGCATAGTGGGAAATCCTCTTTCGATGTGACTCCTACGAAATCGTTTGTATCTTTGCTCAACGCCTTCCGTTTTGCCGATTCTTCTCTTTTGACAAACCAAACGGGCAATATCTTCGGATCCAATCTGATCTTCGCAGCTATGCCAAAGAGCAGCTCCACGATCTCGCCCTCGGTGTCTTCGCCGACATATGGGTTTCCAGATGTCCTATCCACGAAGATCATAAGAGAGTGTGCGAATCGCTCGTTTGACAAGAATTCCTCCTCTTCACTGTCGATCAATGCCCCAAAGACAGCTATTGCCTCGTGGATAATGCCTTCATTCTGTGCCAGCGAACCGATCCGCGATATTGCCTGATATATCTGAGCTGAATTGGCAAAGGATAGGCAGAGATGAGGGGCAGGCGATCGCGATTCATCTTCGAGGATAGTGGTCAAGCGTTGGAAGGAGGTCTTTATGGTCTCAGTCGCCGAGCTGTCATTCTGGAGGAGAGGGGATCGTTGGTAGGTTGTCTTGAAGTTGTGTTAGTACATCCCATAGCAATTCCTTCTTGTTGTACCGACTCTTATTTGGTCATATATGCGCTTGAATCGATTGAGGCGTTCTTGTGGATTCTTCGAGGTTGACTGTCGCACAGAAACTCCGGCTCCTCCTAAGAGTTTCGTCCACTACAACAACATCATCAGCCATGTCCCGATCGTAAAAGGCATCGGAGAAGCATACGAAATCCATTAGAACGTCCGGACCATGTTGTTATGAGCAAGGGATCCGCGAGATACTGACTGAGGATGAACGGTTTCACGATGTGGACTGAGCTGGTAGGTTTCGGCGACACACTTCGTGGGAAATCAGCTATATGCCACAGCATTATGATTTCAAGCCTACTTTGTTTCAAGAAAACTCTGCATGTATGCACTTAGTCCAATGCTGACATATTATTAGAGAGAAACCATTGCTTCATTGCATAGAAGACCGGTTGGACTGGACGAACCATCTAGACACGTCTCCATCACCAAGAGGGATATAGAACTGGCACTATGATAGTATCTTATTCTGGTGAAAAAACATCGAATTTTCAATGTTAAAAAATAGAGGCTGGTGTCCCTAGAAATCTCCTCAAAAACGACAGTTGTATTGCAGCACGCGGCAGTCCATTTACTCAAGGTGGCACTACATCTTGACGAGAAGGAATTGGAAACTCCTGATCCTGTACGGCCCACTTGGTTGGAGGGCGTAAAAGCCTCCTGCACGATTCCTGCGCCTTCGGGGATGCACGTCAAGTTCCGACGTTCGTGACTTGCGATCAGTGGTGGCTAGGCTCGCTGTACAACAGGGGGAATACCACTTTGAAGAGTGTCAACGAAACAATAAGTAATGTCGCTGATGCTATCACAAACGCCATGCAAGCAAGCATAATCAGTATGGATGCCACCCGGGCCAACGTGACAGGCACGTTCGTCCAAACCACCGTCTGTACACGATCTGATTGGCCCTGATTAGCGTTTCCCACCGTGCTCTTGGTGCTCACTTTGTTTTTGCTTGCCATGATGGCAGATGGCTGGAAAGACTTTGTGAAATAGAGAGCAAATCCCGATCTGGAAGTCCTCAATTCTGTCTTTGTTGTTTGTGAGAAATGGTATCGGTGCCATCAATTTTTCGGGAGATTTAAATGAGGTTAATAAGGAGGCTGATGTGACTATTGTCAACCTCTACTTCGACAGGAATGGATGACAGTCCGTTGGCGAGTCGCTTGGAGGAAGATTGGACATTGAGTAGACAGACGAGGTAAGGATGAAGACCTGCACCTGGGACAGGTCGTGGGGTTTACAACAATTAAATTGTCATGCCGAAACGGTGTCACGATCGAGAGAATATCCGTATTCCAACAACACTCAATGCCAAAATCTACTTAAGCTATGCTCTACCCGACCACTCAATTTTACTTAATTCTATTTTCTTGAACCACCATACAATTCAATCACACAAATCTCTTGCAGCGAATGAAGTTTTTGCCCGAATCTCTTGATCATCATATCATTCACATAACCAAGAAACTAGCTTAGGCTGAAACCATAACTCTAAACCTTCAATACCTTCTCCGATCCTTTCCCTTGAACTACTCAACAGTCTTAAGATGTCTAAAAGACGTCCGTTCAGAACAAGTCTATCTGCCCGATGTAACTTCCGGGGCCCCAAATTGTGATCACGACGAATCATTATGCCAGTAAGCTCCACATCGAAATCTATCGCAACTTAAGAAATTCAATTAACAACATAATTGTTTTGATTGTGATTAGAAACAACAAGGAAAGGACTAGAAAACACAACCCGAACAGACCCCATTAAGATGCAACCTCATCCCTTGAACTCCAAGAATCCTACAAAAACACCAATCGAAACTTTTACCCGCTCTCTACAACCTCCGCAAACCACTGCCTCAAAGCCGTGGCAAGCACACCGGGCAATTCCTTGACATCCCTAACAACAATCCACCACCTGAACGGGAAAATCTCAGCCATATACTTATACCGCTTAATCCTCATCTCCCCACTCAACGGATCCTGTTCGAAGTTCACCTTCTCCAAATCCATGATACTCTGCACCTTCTTCGCCTGAGCCTCCACTTTCTCCTGAGCCTGCGCATCAACAACAACAAAAACGATCATAATCTTCTCCTCCTGAGCTTTCCTCACGAGCCGTTTAATCTCATCGGCATCATCGCAGATAGCATCAGAAACAATAAGCATAAGCTGCCACAAATCCTGCGCGGATCCAGAAGCTTTAGCTCTCGCCTCATTGAAAATCTCAGTCCCATACTCAATCAACTTTTTAACATTCGTCCCCTCTTGCTGAAACAAGAATTGACTGAAAACATCAACGCCCGCCTCATCAGAGAAGGGTTTTTCAAAAGCATGAGCAATCTTGACATCTTGACCAAAGCCAACGACGCAGAGTTCACCCACTTCAAGGAGCGAGAGGGCTTTGGAGACGAGGGCGAGGGTTTCAAAGGCGAGTTCTTTGGAGCCGCCTTCGCCCATTGATTTTGAGTCGTCGACCGCGATCATGACTTGGTAATTGCGCTTTGAAGGAACGGCGCGCCGCATCCAGATTTTGTCGCGTTTATAACTTGAGGCGATGTAGGGGATGATGCGTTTGATGTTGAGACGTTTTCCGGTGCGGTAGTCGCCTCGAAGTTTGGTTGCGAGGGTTGGTGCGAGAATGAGTCTCAACTGTTCGGTGAGGGTGGCTGAAAGGGCGCGAGTAGAAGTTTCGTGGTAACTCCATAGTTGTCTAGCCTCAGCTTGTGTGAGAGCAACAGAGTCCTGGAGTGTGAGATCCTTAGTTGACGTAGTAAGCTCGGTGTCCTGTTGTTCGAGGTGTTCTTCAGAGATGGCTTCGGGTCCTACTTGATTGTCATATTTTTGTGGATCATGCTGTGCTGCGTCTCCAATGAAGGATTTAGAGTTGGCTTGATCCTTGTTCCGAGCTGTGACATCTGCAGGATGGTCGACATCTTCCATCTCTACATCCTCATTTTCAGCGGTCGTCTCCTCGTCATCTGGGAAGCTGTTCTGAGGAAGATCTTCATCATTTGTCTCCATAGCATTCTCACCATCAAGAGCCCTGGCCTGATCTTCAGACGTTGCACCAAGAGCCTGCGCCTCGGCCTTTGACTCTTCATTGAGCAGATGTTCGAAATCAACATCAGCCATGTCAGCATCCTGTTTGTGCTCGCGTTCCGGCGCATCTGGTTTCTCGGCAGGCTGTCGAATCTGTCGTTGTTGGTTATACCATTTCTCGAGAGTGTCACCAAGTTTCTTAAACGGTTGGCTATCAGCTGAGTCTTGCAGGTCTTCGTTACGGCCAACAGCTTCTTGGTTTTCTGCTTCGCCTTTAGCGCCTTGTTCACCAGCAGCACCAGTATCGTTGTCGTTTTCTTCGCCTGTGGTGCCTTGGTCTTGTTTCGCGGCACTGTTGGAGGCAGATTGCTCGTCCTGCTGGTTGTTTGTGTCCGTGCCTAGGCCTTGATCTTCGCTGGGTACGGCATCTTCTGCAGCTTTGGCATCGGATTTGAGCAGGCCTTCCTTGTCTTTTGGCTTTTCCTCTTCGATGTCTTCCTCAGCTTCCTCCCTGTCGCCTGATTCGTCAATTTCCGCACCAGTCTGAGGCTGATCCTCCATCTCTTCGTCGTCGACCTCTTCAGCTTCCGAGCCGCCGTCGTCTTTGTCGCCAGGCATGTCGAACTCTCCTTCTTCAACCGGAGCGTCCTCGACTTCGCCGTCATCCATATCGTCCATATCGTCCATGCCTTCGTCATCTGATTTCTCGTCACCACTTCCATCCATATTCAGATCTTCAGGAAGTTCCAAGGTCTCCTCTTGCTTCAAGAACTCATCGGTTTTCTCCAGTTGCTCTTGACCAACAGCTTCATCCTCGTCAGCACCAACATCTTGTTCCTCGTCACCTTCTTCTCCCTCCTCGTCTCTCTGTTCCTGACTTGGCATCTCCTTATCCCCATCTTTGCCAGCAACTTGATCATCATTCTTAGAGGCGGTGCCTTGATCTCCCTCTTTGTCTTTGTCGGCATCAGGCTTCTCTCCATCATCCCACATCTTCTCATCAACAGTTGTAGGACCTAAGTCGTCAACCTCGCCAGCCTCATCTTCGGCCTCCTTCTCTTCATCTTCGTCTCCACTACCCTCGCCATCTTCGCCTTCCTCTTTTTGTTCAACGTCACCAAGCTCACCATCCATCTCTTCATCAGCCATATCAACGGCATCCTTTTCATCTTCAATATCATCGCGATCTTCCTTCTTGGTATCTGGTTCTTGAGCCAACTCAGTGAGATCTTCATCATCCCCGATTTCTTTGGAGATATCTTCTGCTCCCTCGCCGTCACCAAGACCAGTTCCTCCCTCGAGTTTTTCGTCTTGACCCTTCTCGTCTTTGGCGGCTTTTTCTGGCGGCGTGCAAAATCCTCGGGCGCCAATGACGATAAAAGCTTTGCAAAGATCGTGCGAAAGTTTGGCCGTTGCGATATGAAAAGTCGCGTATTTGTTCAGATTGTCTTGGACGATAATGAGGTATTGCTGCAGCATCGGCTGCACGGCGGCAAACAGAGAGACTACCGCAGGTATTTCCTCGGGAGATAAACCTTGTAAAGTTGTCATGGCAGACATGAGTGTTGCAGTCACTGCCTTAACGCGTAGGGAAGCTAAATTTGTTGCATGCTGTGTGTCTTGTGTTATGAGCCAGGATGCGTCTTCCACTGATATGGCAACTTGAAATTTCTTGAGGTCCTGGATGGATCCGAGAATCGTGTCAATGCATCCAAAGACTTGCGTTCGTGTGCCATTTACGGTTTGCTGGGAGATCGAATGCACGCCATTGGCCCGCATTGCTGACTTCTCCGTCCATGGCAGTAGTTGGTTAAGAATGGGGGCGAGCATGGGAAATTGAACAACCCATGCTTGGATATCGTTGCTCAAGGTTTCAATGGTTCTTTGTGCCTGCTCAACGACTTCTTTCTTGCTAGACGTCCACACTCCTTGAGGCAAAGTTGGGAAGTCAATAAATCCAGCAGCACAAACATCGATCTGGTTTATGCGTTCAGTGAGCCCAGATACGACCGTTGTCGCGTCGAACTTTCCGAGCTCAGCTTGAGCAGAGACGATTTTAACAAATACCTGAGCGACAGACTTCAGCCAAGACACAGTCCGCAACATGTCCGTAAAATATCCATCATGAACAGGTTGTGCCCAAGCTTTGACACTACCTTGCTTCCAAAGATTGGCCAGCTGTGAGAGTGCGTTCTCGAGCTCCCCACACTCCGCCACAGCAGGAACAAGAACCTTGCGCTGCTCCAGCAATCGGTGAAGAATACCCTCAAGATATCCAGTACTTCTCTTCACTTCAGCAGGTGTAAGATCACCGGAATGTTCCCTCTGTATTTGTCGCGCCTTCGGCATGAGACTCAAAGTCCTGTGGAAGTGGTACTCTGCATCTTTGCCTAGTGAGATGGCCTCAACAGAAGGTGGAAGTCGATGCAAGAATAAGGGCAGCGCTGTCCTGAGTATCGAGCACATCACTGGAAAGATTATACTTGAAGCCCATTCTCTTCAGATCCTTCAACACATCGGCGAATCGCACACGTTTTCGGTTCTTGAGATGTTTGACTTTGTCTTTTGTCTCCTCATTCAAGATCGTGGGCGTAGCTTTGGCCAACGATGTCATATCATTTTCGAGCGTCTGTAGGAACTCTCGAATCTCCTCTGCGCCATCCAAGAAATCCTGAGAAGGCACAGTCAAATCATACATCAAAGTGACTGTCTTTGTTGTATTCTTGAAACGAGCGGGAACGGCGGCCCAGTCTGAGTAGGCCGTTTCGCAGACCTTCAAGGCCTGTGGATTAGCTTCTGGAACAGCAGAGTTGCTATTGATCTCTGGGCTTGGCGACTCAGCCTCGACAGGCGGTCCTTCTTCGATGATACCATTGACGGATCTATCAAGCAGAGCTCTAAATTTGCGGACGAGATTGAATAACTTCTTGTGTGAGGTCTTGGCGCTCTGCTTGAGGGCCTCAATGTTAACGTCCCTCCAGCTGGCGAGCTGCACCACCTCTTTAACTTTCTTTTCAAGAACGACTCTGTTCTTAGCCAACGTCTCTTCGATAGGCCTAACGAAGCGAGAGTAGTAAGCGATGAAGTTAACCAAGGAGGAGTATATTGGCAACAACTTGGGAAGCGTGTCAAGCATAGCCTTCAAATGTTCTCGGAACTGCACGAGCAATCCCAATCGTCCTTGATATTGGCCCAGGGTAGCAGTTCTGAAGAAGCCTTCTAATGTTCTCAGGAGCTCAGTCGCGTGCAGCTTCAAATCAATGCCTGATTCCACAAGTTGAAGCGGAACAGCAATGATGTTCTCATAAGCCACAAACCACCAACTCTTAACATTCTCGACACACTTGTCCATCTCTAGATCGAAGAGGCGCATCCAGGTCGTCAATTCGAGTTTTCTCCAGGAGACGATCAATTTCGTAACTTCGTCATACAGACTCGCGACACTTAATTCTTTGGAAGCAACTCGTTCCCATTCGTTCATGGTCTCATAAAACTTCTCAAGCTTGGTGATGAATTTGGCGATGGGTTCTGTGTGAGCAAAGGCTAGAAGATCATGTCCAACACGAATGACATCTTGGATGGTTACGTGTTCTGGGTAGATAGTTTGGAGGTGTCGGAATCGTTCTTGAATCCGTTGAATAAGTGAAGCCAAGTTTCGAGCTTCTGCAACGTTGGCGTCAGTGTAGATATTGTACGCTTTGTTCGCTGTCGTGCCGGATTTGAGGGTCTCCTTGACACGTTGAATCGAGAGGTAAATGGATGGAAGTGCGACAGCAATTGGCTGACTTGGGCCCTCCAAGCCAGAAGAAGTACTTTGGTTATTCTTTTTGACAAGTTGCGTTACCAGATCCTCGGGATCCGCTTTCATGCAGAAAATTTGGGAGTGAAGTGCTGAGATCTTGACTGCTGCTTCCCTTGGTGATTGCATTGTCTTCTCATCCTCAGCTGCTGACGTTTCTTGAGCATCGTAGTCAGGGAATAATTCATTGTACTCTGCTTCATCAACCTGTTCTTCCTCATCCTGGTCACCTCGGAATGTGTACAAGCTGGAGCTTTGAGCATACTTGATGCGCTCATCAGCCATCTTGTCTTTCCAGGCAACATAGAGATGATAAAAGATGTTGTGAGCTTCATCCATGAAGCGAGGTCGTCCACCTTTGGCCTTTTCAACGTTCTGGGCAGTCGCAAGAAGAGTGAGATTATGAAGCGAAATTGAAGAGTATTGCTGCATCTGGTAGTTGGCGGTCGAGCAACTAAGCGATCTCAAGGCGACGAGTACATTGTTACTGATGGCTATTTCGCCATGGTCAGTTCCAGAAGCCATTTCGACTAAAGTCAGGCCGACGGTCAAGCACCGCAGGAAGCCAATCAAAGGAACCACGATGTCATCGTAAGCGCGATAGTTGCGACGCAATCGATGGACGAGTTGCGAGATATTCTGAGTTACGCTTGCGTCCAATGGACCTTGGCTGATCCTGAAATGTTGTTGGACGGTCCGTGCAACCTGAAGAATAGCATTAAACTCGCCCTGCAAAATACTGAGCTGTGACCGTGGTGGCCGTGGGATTTGCAATTCGGCCGCATCGGCAGGGAGACTGTTGAGTTCTTGCTCAGCAACATCATATCGAAGATTGCGACGCTGACCAGAGAAAGATCGTTCGAAAAACTCAAGAGCTTGAAGTTTGTTGTGCAAACTATCCTTGCGCTGGATGAGGAGTTCTCGTTGGATCGTCTCTTTGAGGGCCGGGTCGAAAGATCGATCGGGAACATATGCAAATATGCAAGTCAAAGCAAAACATATCCACAGCCGTGACTGATCCAGGGCGTTCACTGACGAGTTCCCTGACTGGAGAGCACGCGGAATCTGAATGCCAACGTTCGAAAGTTCCGCTACGAGAGCTTGTTGAACAAGAGATATCTTGCTTAGTTGGTCTTCGCATACTATATCTGAGCCGATGGAAATAACTTGTCCCAGTGCCTCCAATTCAAGATGGACTTGGTCGATATTTGAAAGGTGGACCTTGTCTACTTTTGCCAGGCGTTGGACCAGCGGCGTGGAGAGGTTTTTCCGGATCGCCCGTGGAGCAGCCGGGACATCGTCGCTTCCGAGATAGCGGTCGATAGATGCGAGAATGTCTTGGAAAGAATAGGAAGGAGATGTCGAAATTGCCAAAGTTCCAACGGTGGGCCTACAAGCGAAAAACGATATCTGCGAACGCAAATCTTGCACTTTGTGAGCTCCTTGACGCGTGATTTCACTCGGTAAGTCGAAGTGTTGGCAGATTGCTTCGAACTCCGCAGCAAAATAAGGGAATGCTCTGTCCAGTATTACTTCGTTAGGGGCTTCAATCGGTGCACCGATGCTTGTCTCAAGCTCTTGGATCAAGTCGTCGATCTCCGCGTCTTCATTGGTCGCCATCTGTATGGTCTTGCCGAAAACGTCTCGAAGTCTGCAAAGATCGGCAAGAGAAGTCTTGAGCGGGAAGATCTGGTTGTCGAATCTCTCTGCCAGAGCTTCGAGTCTCAAGAGTGAACTCAGTTTCTTCATTGAGGTGACAGTTTGTGGTCGGAACTGCTTCCACATGATCTCCATGCTCTTTCCAGTCGTAAGACCAGTGACCTCGTCCATCTTCTTCAAGGATTTGAGTTGATAGTCCAGGAATTCTTCGCTATGATGGCACGTCTCTTTCAACCGGCTCAAATCACCCTGCGCAAGACTGACATGAACATGATAAACGGCATCTTCGAGACGATTCGACTGCACGAGGTGGAATAGGGTCCACCAGAAACGTTGCATTTCTTTGACAGCTTGAAAGGCATTCTAATGCAGTGTTAGTCATTTCTACACCAAAATCAAACTTTGGACTGATCAATTACCAAGGAGAAATCCACATGTTGAAGCAGACTAGCAACATGGCTCTTCAAGGCACCGAGCGAATCTTCTAAAAATGGCGACACCCGAATGGTCGCATCGTTTATCTTTGTAGGAAATTGTGCCGAGGCAACGGAGCGCTCGAAAAGGGTGACAGGACGTTTGTTGTGCGCTTCAGTTCGAGCTTTGGTGATCGCGTCTGTCATTTTCGATAATTCGAGCAGGGCGCCAAAAGCATCAGCTAGCCAATGCGAGCTCATGATCGACTCTCCGTGGACGCGAACTAGAATGCTGTTATTCAAAGGATGAATTGACTATATACATAATTAGACGATCAGTTCAATGCTAAATACTAGTACTTGGTACCAAAGAACTGACCTGGATTTGCCCCGGAAGCTCTAGGTGAATCAGTCGTTGGGAATTGAGATTTCTCGTTACCCAATCAGCGTCGATGGTGGAGAGTATACGCAACGTCTCTTGGACAGCAGATTGCAATGAAGAATCGTGCACGAGACCTTGGTTCAATTGCTCCTTGAATCTCTCTTGCAGTCCCAGGTCTTGGAAAGAAACATGATCGGCGGCAATTTCCACGACCTTTCCGAGCACTGGACCGACAATTGGTTCATTGTCCAAGCTGACAAGATTCCTGTAACGATAAATTGAGGACTCAAGACCAAAGAATGCTTCGTTGTCTGCACAAGTAATGTCCGTGCCGTCTGCAGGCAACAGGAAGATCTCGATAGCTCTGTTACGCATGGCTCTGGACAGCTCACCATTGCGGGGATCGACAGTGAGAAAGATTCTAAAGTTCTGATGCGGTTTTACAATACGTGCCTGACCATTGTCCATTGGATGCTCATTGAGACTAAGGAAGCCACTAGGCTCAAGCAATGAGTTCAGTCGGTCGAGAACCGAGGAGCTGCACAAATTGGCGTTGTCCAAGACAAGCCAATCACCACGTTCTAGAGACTGGACCAACAGCCCATCGACCCATTCAAATTGTGCCTTCTCGATCTGGTCGGGCTCTTCTAGCAGCAACTTACAAGTGGTGTACAGATCTGTTAGCTCCTGGGCGATTTGGCTTGTTGTCTGGGTTTGCAGCCAATGGCCGATTGTTTGCAGGACAGTTCGCGATGGTTCTTGTTGCCAGAACATGGTATCCTCGAATGCTTGTGTGCTAGCGGCAGCGACAGCACCAGCAAGCATTGAACCAACGTATACCTTTTGGAAGTATTCCTTGGCCCGAGCTATGAACGCGGTCTTTCTCCGCGTTGGGTCAGCCTGTTCGTAACCACCTACAAGATCCATTGCATCGATGTCCGCGTTCATGGGAAAAGTCACCAGATTTGCGCCAGCTGCGGCAGCAAAGTGTTCTAGAACTGTAGTTTTCCCAGAGCCGGTGGGACCTACAAGAATGACCGGCCAGTTTTGCTGCGTACACAACATCAAAGACTCGATTGCAGGTAAATGCGAAACTCGCAGTTGCGGTCTAGTTGGCTCGAGCATTAATGTTGCTTGATTTCTAGCCACTAGGCCAAGGCCAACTTGATACGTGTCTGCAGCGAGATTGTGGTAGAAGCTACGCTGATCAGGGGATTGTTTGAACACTGATGCGTAGAGATGATCAAGGGCCGATCTATCAGAGGCGTTGCGGAACCGCTGGCGGAAGATGATGTCACAGAAATCATACGGTCTGCCAGAGGAGAGCAGCCCTTGGTTGTTGGTAAGAAGCTGAAGCCATCGAAGAGTGTCACGAAGATTGAACTCCCAAGGACTTCCTTGTGCCCCAAACTTGTGGGATTGTGTGACTTCGCGCTCGAGCTGGGCTACAAAAGAAGTGACAGTAGTGATAGCCTCATCTGGTGTGTTGGGGAACACTTGCTTGCAGATAAGAAGGAGATCCTTCTGTACAAAGACATCAGCATACACGACAGAAAATCGATTGACAAAGGAAGCAGGGAGCCCTTTTCGACCTCCACCTTGATGATGAGGATTTTGTGCAGCGAATAGTCGGAAGTCCGGATGGCGTCTAAAAGTCTGATCTAGTTCTGCAATGTAAGCTTCAGCTCGATGATCCAAGCAGGCATTGAGACCCTCAAGAACTGATTGCGATGCCAGATTCATTTCGTCAAGGAGGACCCAGTCACCATTCTTCATGGCGGACAAGAATGAAGCATCTCTCCAGGCAAAGGATCCGACGCTTGCTCCGTCCACTGGGACATCAGAGCCGAATAGATCCATGAGGTCAGTTTGTTCCGACAAGTTGATGCGGACGAGACGTTTTCCAAGAGATTTGGCGATGGCAGTAACAAGCGTGGTCTTTCCAACACCAGGATTTCCTTCGATGAGGATAGGCTTAATAAGTTGGAGAGCGCGGAACACACGCATAGCGTTAGACCGCGTGGTCGGTGCCGTGAAAGAAAAGCTTGAGTCGGTCTCAGCACCCGTCAATCTCGGTAAGTGGAATGGACCAATCCCAAATTCTTCGTTCGACACGCTGAGATCGGGAGCAGCAAAATAAATGGGGGCAAGGTCCATGTAAAGAAGGTCACTCAGCTTCGTAACACACTTGCGGCGCTCAGCCTCGATAGTATTGGATGCGATCGATAGCATTGCAGCTGGGTTGGCGCCCAGGGTGTCGATATAGACCATTGCTGCGCCGTGCATGATTGCGAACACGGGCTCTGCTGATCGTGACTTGTTGATGAAGTCAATCCAGCCGAGAGTGTCACGTATCGAGATTGCTGATGTCGCTGATTTGTTGTATGTCTCGTTGAACCAGTGAGAGAAACTAACAATGGCATCTGCAAAGTGAGTTGTCTCCGGGGTAAGCTTTGCTCTGACAATCTCGAGAATATCTTCCATATCGTAGAGAGATGGTACCCAGATTTCAGTGAAACGATTGCGAAGAGCTGGAGAGAGCTCTTTTTTCCCGTAATCACCTCCAGGATTCATTGTCGCGAGAAATTGGAAGCCCTCCTCTGCAGTAACGGCAGAATCCACAGAGCCTTTCTCGGCTAACAGTAGGCTTCTGCCAGACTCAAGCACACTGTTGAGACGTTCTAGGACAGAATCATCAGCCAGAGAGATCTCATCGAGAAGGAAGAGCTGGCCACTCTTCATGGCGGATACAAGAGCACCATCACTCCATTCGAATAGTGCCTTTGACTTGTCGCGCAGATCCTGAATTTGTTTCTTGATATTTTCGGGAATTGCTGCTGGTTCAATCTGTTCGTAAGCCTTTATGAGATCGCTGAGTGCTGCCTCAATAGCTGCACGGTTTCGAATTGGTCGCTGCGAACCGATGAGATCTCCAGTCTCCGTGTTCTGATGTGCATTGACAATAAACAGTTCTTTTCCGAATGTGTCTGCAAGCATCTGACATACGGTGGTCTTGCCACATCCTGTCTCACCGATCAACAAGACCGGTTCATTGTTACGAAGGGCGTGAGAGACAAGACAAAAAAGCCTTCGCATAGATTTGGTCCAGACCACGCCAGACGAGTGACTCTGATTTATGTATTGGATCATTTCAGCGGACTTCTCCGGCGCATACAACGTTTGGTCGTCGATGTGGACTCGAGGCCCTTTTAGACTCAGGACTTCTTCAATGATGCTCTTGACTTTATCCCGCTCTTCGCCTTTGCGAACACGTTCCGCCAACAGCATGTATCCGTTTACGGCAAGGTCATGAATAGTGTCTGCTCTCCTCAATGCCCATCGGAACAGATCGCGGAGTGTCGCAAAACTCTTCGTTTCAAACAAACGATTCTCCTGTCGAAGTTCTGAGAGCTTTTTGTAAGTATTGACAATGCGCTGAGCCCAAGATTGAGGGATTTGGGTGCGCTGGTGCAAGATTATGCATAGCTCATCCTCCGGTATGTCACCGAAATGCAGCTCCAAGAATCGATTGCGGAAAGCCCGAGAAAGATGTTTGCGTCCTCCATATAGTCCTGCAGGATTTTGGGTAGCAAAAAGCATGAAGTCCGGATGAGGTCTCACAATTTCTTGGGTCTCTGGAATCAGAAGCTCACGGTTGTCGTCCAATAGTCGATTGAGGGCTTCCAAGACATCAGTTGGGGCAAGATTCAGCTCGTCAAGAACGATCCAGTAGCCTTTCTTCAGAGCCTCTACTAACACTCCTTCCTGGAAATAAAGCTTGCCATTGGTCCCAGACATGTACGTTCCGAGGTATTCTTGTAGATCGGTGTGCTCGTGGTTGTTGATGCGAACGAACTTATTACCTGAGATTTTAGCAAGATATTCGATCATACTAGTTTTGCCCGAGGATGTGGGTCCTTGAATGAGAATCGGCAGTTTCCGCGTTGAGACTGCTCGTATCAAGTTATTGAGATTGTGACGAACAGAATTTGTGATGATGTAATGAGGTTGAGGTTGTGGTTGTGATGGTCCTTTGCGCAGCCAATGGTGACCTTCTTGAACATATTCGAGACCATCAACTGGACGTGGAAGTGCTTTGTTCAGTTCTGATTTCATGTTCTTATGCTTGCTGAACAGATAATGCTCGATCAGTGGAGTGAGCAAGGCTTCGGATGTGCTGTCGAGGAGCGTGAGGAAGCTCATGTGAAAGCCTTCTAATAGTGCTCGTCGATAGATACCGTCCTTCGCCATGACAGGTGCCGCAACGTCTTTGGCATAGGTCAATGTCCTCGTCAGGGTTCGCAGACTGAAGTGCGGCTTTTGGCCAGCTCCATCGACGAGACGATTCTCAGCTGCATGCTCTTGAATTCTCTGGTAGAGGTTCGTTATGTCAGAGACAAGTTGAAGACCCAAGTTTGGATCTAGGTAACTTTGCACAATGCTTTCTAAACTTCTTGGATCTTGGTCAGGACTGTCCACATAGAGCTCTGTGAAGCGCGACCTGATGCCGGGAGGGAGATCCTTTTTGCCAACGTCGGTTGCGGGATTCATGGCAGCAAACACGCGGAAGTTGGGATGAGCTGTAACTCGCTCGATGTTGCCGGCTTCGGTCAGCAGCAGAGATGGGGTGGATCCTAGGGTTCCTCCCAATAGATCGACCAGTGCCTCCAAAGTATCTGGCGTTGCCAAGTTGATCTCATCGAGAAGTACCCAGTGTCCATTTCGCACAGCCTTAACAATGGTTCCCTCGACGAATCTGAAAGCAAAGGCATCCGACTTGCTCGCAAGCTGATTGTCCAAATCATCGACATCGGCCGCAAACTTCCTCCATCTAGCTTGATAGAATCCTGATATGTCGTCGCCGTTGACGCCATTGGTGGCTACGACCTTCTGCTTCTTCTTCGGGTGGCGAGTAGCTGTTGCCGAGGGAGTGGTTGCTTCCGAAGAATCTTTCGCGGCTTTTGCAGTCTTTGCAGCGAAGGTTGCCAGAGTCTGGGCGGCAGCGCCTTTCCAGACGGCGCAAACCCTCTTCCAGTCTCCTTTTGCCGTAGCCTTTCCGAGCACGGCAACAAATTTAGCGTGGGTAGCGTCTTTCTTAGCTGGCAACAGCTCATGCTCGAAAAGATCGTCGAACTCTTCTTTCAGGGGCATGATTAGTCCGCGAACATTGACTGGCTTGAACCCGCCTAGCAAATCGCCGCTTTCACTTTGTTGAGAAAGATTGAAAGAGACCAGCTTTCGCCCCAGCCTCTCGGCCAGATACTGCACACACGTTGTCTTGCCTATTCCAGTCTCTCCCACGAGCAACATGGGTTCCTGATTCTCCACGGAAGAGGCAAGTTTCTCCATCAGTCTCAGAGTATGGGGAGAAGTTGCAAACTGCTGTCTCATGGTGCGCTGTTTCTTAACCTGTCCGACGGTAACACGGCCAATAGAAAGTTGCCTTAGCTTCTCCGATGATACCAGTCGTACCTCGCGGTGCTTCAAGAGATGCTCCCTCCGCATGCCATCGATATGAAGCTCCTCGGCAATATAGGCCACGAATCTTTGGAAGACTTCACCGCCTTGAAGATATCCAGCAAAGCAATCTACTGCCTCTAGGAACATATGATCAAGGAGTGTGTCGGAAAAGGGGCCTCGAGCGAAAGCAGATTGCATACGATGACACCATTTGAGCAAATCTCGAGGATTCAGAGGTCTTGCGGAGCCAGTCTTGACAGCGGATGCGAATCCGGGATCTTTCGTCGCCCACTTTAGACGTCCATAGACCTTGATGATGCTAGGAACGTGAAGTTGCAATTGTGGAAAGGTCTGATTGACAACCTCCTTCAACTCGTCATCGTCGAGCATATTAATTGGAACTTGTCGCCAGAAGCGGCTGCCAATCATGTGCTTTCGAGGCATGGTCTCGTTTCCATGCACGTCGTAATTCGTTCGCATTGTCGCAATGATCCTGAACCCCCTAGCAGCCTGAACTGTCTCGCTACGGTTTGGAATGAGCAGCTCTCCGCGTTCGATCAAAGGCAGAAGTGTGCTGATAATCTCATTCGGAGCACGATCAAGATCCTCAATGAACACCCAACGACCTTCACGAACGGCCGTGGTAAGCGCGCCAGCTCGCCACACAAATGTGCCAGGGGTGGATCCAGATGTGTACATTCCAATCAGCATCTTCGCGTCGCTCTGCTCGTTCAAGTGAAGTGTAACCATTGTGTCTAACTTGTTCAACTGCTGCGCACAGTAGTTCACGACTGCTGTCTTTCCAGCCCCAGCAAGTCCCGTCAGCAGCAGCGGCTTCGTGTGTAGGAGACCTGCTGTAAAGGCTCGACAATTTTCCACGGTAGACACTGTGGGAACAAATCTGGCCAACGACGAGCTCGAGGGAGGTCCTCCAAGTCGAGGCATCAGCCTACCAAATATCTCCACAGTCGATTCGGTCAGGTCTGTCTGATGTATGATCCGACTCAAAGGAGCTTTCTGCAATCCGACCGCCTTCGCCATCTCCTTCTGCAAGCCTCCCATGTCCTTCCATCTCTTCTCCTCCCATAGGCTGAGGAATCTGTAGTCAATGTTCTTACCTTCCCAAAGACCAAGAATGGCGTCCGAGCCTAGGTATTTTGAGATCATAACCTCCATAGTAGCATCCGATGCATGCATGTATAGACATATTATCCGAATTGCGAGATATCTGACGGCACGAGACGTATGGCTGAGTCCAGAGTAGATGTTCGAGATCTTGACGTGCTTCCCAAAGCTCTTGCTGTCGAATACCAATATCCGAAACACTCCTAGCAGAAGCTCCGACAATGTTCCCTCCTCCAGGTCGATCCAGAGTTCCAGCCGAGAAGCATGTTGGCGCGTGAAGAAAGCTTCAGCATACTCGCTCAAGTGAGGTGCAAAGTGCAGTATTCGACCAAAGGCGGGGGCTATCTTTGCGAAATCGTTCGAGGAAATCCACCGCGCACATATTTCAGCAAAGAGCGGTTCGAGATGTGTGTGGAGAGTGTCGGTATATCTTAGGTCGAGGGCGGAGGAAGCAATCGCGGCGAGAAATGTGGTGTTCGGTGCATTGCGAATGATGTCGACGAGTTCGTGTGGTAATCGCGATTCTCTGGAGAGCAGCACAGCGATTTGCGCCGAACAATCCATGGTTATATTACAGCTCAGAGATATGATCTCGAGTGTGTTGCTGTATGAATTATCTCGAGGCGCATCTAGAAATGTTTTGGCGGGTCATGGATAACTTTTTTTTGATAGACCTCACAACCCCAGCAAGGCTAACAAGTGCAACTATTTTGAGGTCCGACCTTTTTCTCTCTCCATATCAACACCCACTCATTGATCGCCATCCACCATGTCTCTGCCAATCCAATCCACAGCTCGATGCTGTATACGCGCCACCCGCTCATCATACTCGCGCAACACCCTCCAATGCACCTCCACACTTCGCCGCACCCAATCGAGAAGATGGCAATCCACCGAGGCCGCCGCAGTCACAAACCCAAAGATTGAAGGACTCGTGTCAGAAATTGGAAATTTGACGTTGTTGGAGACGGCAGATTTGATCAAAGAGCTTAAGGTACGTTTGTGGTGTTGGTGGGCGGTATGGATTACCATACTCGCATGTTCCGGGGTATCATGAATGTCATGACCTCTGGACTTTGCTACAGTTGGCATTGGATTATTGACCACTGTGATTATCCATATTTTGATCCTTAGCTTGAAGTACATAATTCCAGAATCTCGTCACATATCCTAAATCCAGATTTCATACGCAAGATACTAACTCTCACTTCCTAGACCCGTCTCAACCTCCCGGATATACCAATGGGTGGCTTCATGGCCGCTGGTCCAGCAGGAGGCGCACCCGCAGCGGCGGCAGCGCCTGTAGAAGAAGAGGAGGAAGCCGCCCCAGCAGCCCAAGAAAAGACCCTCTTCAACCTTAAATTACAATCCTTCGAAGCCACGAGCAAGCCGAAGGTTATCAAGGAAATCAAATCAATGTTAGGGTTATCATTGGTAGACTCGAAGAAATTTGTCGAAAGCGCGCCAAAGATGATGAAAGAGGGTGTGCCAAAGGAGGAGGCGGAGAAGATTTTGGCGACACTCAAGGCATTGGGTGCGGTGGTCGTTATGGAGTAGAATATTGCGCATGGATAAGCAGCGCCAGAGAAGAGGAATGGCATTGGGAAACGCATCAAACGGCCTTTATGTCAATGTAGAAATATATGAGTGGAATGGCCATGCACGTATGCAAGGAACAATCAATGTATACTGTTGGCATAACCTGGACTTCGGATTCTTCTTGGAAGTAAACCTCCATATCAGGAACAATGTCTCCAAATCTCTAGCCATCACCTACCCTAGTAATCGCTAAGAGCTCACAGCCATCGACACAGACTCTACTATAACAACCTCACCTAAATTTGTCTCTCCTCATCGCGCCACCACAGTTCATCACTAACTACCCTTCTTCCCACAACAGACGTCTCTCCAATTCGAAATAACCAATTTTACCAGCCCCTGAAATTCCCTAAACTCCGGATACCTCAGCTACCATCAAACTCAGCTAGAAACTCAGCCCGAGCTAAACCGGTTCGAAAACCCTCACCATCATCAGACCCAAAAATTCCAAAGTCCCATTCTAAAGCAGTCAACTACTAGACGGACACTTAGCGTAATTGTTGCCTAGGTATGTATGAAACCAGACGAACCCAACATGAAAGGAGATAAATCGGCAAGTACTCGTCACCACAGTCTAAAGAAAGTTTGACTATAAAGTTGTGGAAATCATGGGCATGGCCATACCTGGAGTTTCAGATAACGCTGTGTCAAAGAAATATCAACATCCAATTCTCGCTATCGGCGAGAAGGTTGGGGTCTAAGGGTACATGTAGTTTGTATAGAAACAGCTAATCGACTACTCTGTCCCTCCAGATTTGGTGTGGAAAGTTGTGCAGGGCCATCCCCATGAATGACTATGCTTTTAGAGGCCTTGGAGGTTAAGTGAGGGATGTAGCAGGAGAGGAATCACCTACATGCTCCTTAATGTGATTCTTATGCTGCAAAATGGATTTAAGCATATTCGAGAAACATGATTTGGGACACACGAAACGCTGCTACTATTTCTTTCGTGAGCCAGAGGGCATCTGAAAGATACCGACGTTAGTCTCGTACTCTCTTTCGCCATGTGACGAATTGCAAAGATCCCACAACGCCAACGCTGTTGGTATAATCATAACACCATAGAAATGCCACAGTCCAGTACTGAATACCCAATGCCCCTAAAATTCAATCCACATGCATGCGAGTCTCAAATCCCACCCATCTCAGTATCATTCTCCCTCTCATTCTCCACCAGCCTCGCGTACAACAATTTGTCTAACTCAATCTCCTTATCCATTTGCCTCTTATCATCCCAGCAATCCTGCTTCAGCTTGTCCGTCAACCCTGCCTTACCCTGTTCCCACAACAGGTCGATTTCAGTCTCTGGATCAACAGCCCATGTATCTTCTCTCAACCTCTTGTGTCGATCGCGATCTTCCTCCATACGTTGTTCGATGTCGTTCTCTCCCAGGGCGTTGACGCCATCTGAGCGTTCTGAGTGACTTTGGGGCATGGGCTTTGCTATCGAGGTGAGGGCGAGGGTTTCGCGGTTGTGGAGAGATTTGAGGAGGGATTCGATCAGGGGAGTCGTAAGGAGTGCTTTTTGTTGGAGGGATTCTAGGACCTGAAATCTTTATTAGCTCAAAGCAATTTTTGGGAGTGAGGAGGCCGTACCTTTCGCACAACCTTGATATTCATAGCTCCAGCTTTTGTTCCTGGAGCCACGAGATTAATGATTTTGGACATGTCGCGCTCAATCATGTCAATGTATACTTGATATCCTTCTCGTCTCGATAAGTCGCACAGTTGTTCTATGAAGAACATGATGTTGGCTCTTAGGTTGATGTTGCACTGATCTCATTAGCTGTCTTTCCACCTGTTCTGATGCTAGACGTGTACGCACATTATCCAGCACCTCGAAGATACATTGGTGTAGGTCTTCATCTTGCTCCCGGTACTTCAGCGCATAAGCTGCAGCTCTTAGTTGATTACCAGGTGAACTTGTGAGCTTTTCCAGGTATGCGCGCTTGAAGTTCATGCGCACCGCGAAAGGGTCCATGATGTATCTGGAGGGTCTTGGCCTGGAGGGTACTGGCCTAGAACCTATAGATGTTGACGGTGTGGGTGGGCTGGGGTCGGATTCTGTATTGCACAAGGAGGGAGGCCCGCCGGGATAATTATTCAGAGCGGAAGCGAAGCCTTGTGCGGCGGCCTCTTCGCGCTCACGGTATTGATTTTCGTATTCGAACGCGGGACCTTCCATGTCGAATATTTTGTGTAGATGGGGTCATACATTCTCTCGTAGTCTTCTTATAATACAAAAGGCTAAGTTTGATCGTGGAAATTGCGATCAGATTGTGGTCAAACAGGAAGTCGTCGTCGTTGATGGTCTTCAGAGCTTGCCTAGAATACGAGGCTGAACTTTGATTTCGATGGACACGAACTAAGCAAAGTCCAATCACCACAGATCTTTGCCCACTCCCTGCCTAATACATGATATTTCCCGATATTATATCAAATAATCACTGCAAGCATGAAGATTAGGACGGCGAATTTTGCGGACCTTCGAGATACTATCGATTATCGATGCCTGATCTTCATAGCTAGCATTATTAAACGCAAGTTGATTACTATCAAATCCTAAAGGAACGTGTTGTAAATTGGACAGCCAGTAACGACGTGACTGGTCCGTGCCCTTTCGCATCTCTTCCTCGAGCAGTCTGTATCCAGGTTTCATCGAGATACCATCTAATTCAAAACCATCGTAGAATGCGATGCGAAGAGTCGTCGTGACTGGTCTTGGGGCAGTTACACCACTAGGTACAGGTACTTTGTCACAACCGTCTCTTTCGCCCGCCTCTAAAGCTGACCCGATTGAGGTGTCCGGCGTTCATGGAATCGTCTCATCGAAGGGCGTAGTGGAATTCGCTCTTTGAGAGATGATGACAGATTCAAGGACTTGCCGAGTCGTGTAGCGGCTACTATTCCAGCTGGAACGAAAGAAGATGGGGGTTGGACGGCGAAAGAGTGGTTGATGCCAGGGGACGAGAGGAAGATGGCGCTGTTTAGTCAATATGCTATGGCTGCTGCCGGGGAAGCGCTTGATGATGCGGGATGGCAACCGACTAAGGAGGAGGATTTTGAAGCTACAGTAATGGTTTTCTTTGATTGTTTTATGACCTCGAGGCTAACTTAGATCTCAGGGAGTCTATATCGGATCTGGAATTGGCAATCTTGATGACATTGTCAAGACAGCTGTAGATTACGACAAAGGAGGATACAGGAAGGTCTCCCCACTCTTTGTTCCACGCCTGCTCATAAATCTAGCTGCCGGGCACATCTCCATGAGATATGGATTCAAGGTAAAGCTCAAATATTGTGAGATTTAGTCGATATTGATATTCAGATAGGGTCCGAACCATGCGGTGACAACTGCATGTACGACTGGGGCCCATGCCTTGGGAGATTCTGCACGAATGATAGCATTTGGGGATGCAGATGTGATGGTAGCTGGTGGCTCCGAAGCGTGCATTCATCCTCTCGCAATTGCCGGGTTTGCTAGGGCGAGGAGCTTAGCGACTGAATGGAATGATGATCCAGAGCATTCATCACGCCCTTTCGACAAAGATCGAGCCGGATTCGTTATTGGTGAAGGCGCGGGAGTCGTTGTGCTCGAGGTTCGATCGTACCTAAACAAGCCCGTCCAAATCACTGACCTTGCCTAGGAATTAGAACACGCAAAGGCGCGTAACGCTCATATTTACGCAGAGTTCAGAGGCTACGGTGTTTCATCTGATGCACATCATATGACAGCTCCCCGAGAGGATGGCCATGGCCCAATGCTAGCCATGAAACATGCTTTGAGGAATGCCCGTATAGCCCCGGATTCTGTCGATTACATCAATGCCCACGCCACCTCGACTTCCCTTGGAGATGCAGCAGAGAATAGAGCGGTCAAGTCACTCTTTCTCGGTTTCGATGGAAAATCGAAACCGAGCGACATCAACATGAGTAGTACGAAAGGAGCTATTGCACATCTTCTTGGAGCTGCTGGAGCGGTCGAGGCAATCTTTACAATCATGGCGGTTCAGAACGTGAGTCTCGGCATTAATGGTCGGCTTCTATATACATGACTAACCGGACACAGAATATTATGCCGCCGACATTAAATCTAGATAGCCCGGGAGATCCGCCTGAAGATTTTGACTGCAACTATGTGCCCTACGTCGCCCAGCAACGGCAAGTCGATGTGGCGTTATCGAACAGTTTTGGATTTGGAGGAACGAACGCTACTCTCTGCTTCAAGAAATACAATGGAAATATCTAGTAAGAAATGTGTACCGTGATGGTTTCAGCCTTGGCCTGACTTATCGATAGACTGCCGGGCATCAAACCGCGGCCAGTTTGGAGAAAGCGGACAGTGACGACCGGAGCATCTGCACTCCCATCTTCTCACACGCGACACCGCTATCACTCGATTTCAACTCTCACGACGATACCGTTATTGTGGTAAAGACTGGGTGTCAAATCGATACCCCGCTATTGGTGCATTAGTCTCTTGGACCCGCTCACTATCTGTACCCAACTTCTTCAAAATTGTCTTTGCTAGTTTCGCCCTCCTCGGCTTTATTATCTTCCTTCTTTCTGTTCGTATCGGTTCCAATCAATCATGTCTTCTTCGCCAGCTTTGATCCCAATGGATACCAACGAGGATCCCGAGCCTTGGACCAAGAGTCTCCACAGAAAAGCTTCGAGAGCACATTCGAAAGTGCCGTACATCAGCAAATTACCTTTCTCGGCCGTAGCCATTATTTTTCTCTTAATATTGATAAATTTTGCTGCGTGGATCGTCGCAATTATCGCATTGGTAAGGATTCTTGAAGCTCGTTCACCTGACAAGTTCCAATGCTAAAATGAAGCAGAGGAATCACCCGTGTGTCTGAGCTCACCATGGTAAAGATACGATCGAGAACTAATGTTGTGGAAAACAGGGGGCTGATGTCGACGGCTGCACTTGCATACATTCTAGGACTACGGCACGCACTTGACGCAGATCATATTTCTGTTCGTGTACCCCCACAATGATATACTCAAGGTACTAACGCTTTAGGCAATCGATTTGATGACAAGAAGACTGTTGGCATCAGGACAGAAGCCCGTAACGGTGGGAACATTCTTCTCGCTCGGCCACTCAACGTAACTCATCAGATCGGTCGGAATAAAAGAAAGCTCTGACATCAAGTTTAGTATTGTGGTCGTAACCTCAATAATCGTAGCAGCAACAGCAGCCGCAGTCTCAAAACGCTTCGACAACTTCTCCCACATCGGCGGCATCATCGGTTCTTCAGTCTCCGCCGCGTTTCTCCTGCTACTCGGCATAATGAATATCTACATTCTCGTCAAACTCATTCAACAACTCCAAATCCTCATTCGGACCCCACCAGGACATGAAGTCCCCTTCAAAATCGAAGGCGGAGGCGTCCTCTTCAACCTTCTCAAGAAAATGTTCAGACTCATCGACAGACCTTGGAAAATGTATCCTCTCGGCGTCCTCTTCGGTCTAGGCTTCGACACTTCCTCTGAAATTGCCCTTCTGGGTATTTCCTCGATTCAATCGGCTAAGGGAACGAGTCTTTGGCTTATCCTGATTTTCCCCCTACTTTTCACAGCGGGCATGTGTTTGCTCGACACAACTGATGGAGCATTGATGATGAGTCTTTATTCCAGTGCCACGCTAGCTAGAGATCAGATTGCCGTATGTTATTACTCCGTCTGTTTGACTGCTATTACGGTCGTTGTTGCTATTTTCATTGGGATTGTTCAGTTGCTTATTTTGGGGTCAAATCTTGTTAGCGAGAAAGAGGGAGAGAAGAGATTTTGGAGCGGTGTCGATGCTTTGGGGGAGAGGTACGATGTTGTTGGTAAGTTCCTGTCTTTTTGTTTTTCCATAGGTCTAGGCTGATTTTAGGCTAGGTGGTTCGATTTGTGGTGCGTTTCTGTTCTTCGGAATACTCAGCGTGTTACTTTATAGGCCATGGAGACGTCAAGTTGATCGTCGAAGGGCGCACTTGGTTTCGGTAGAAGAAGAGCCGGTGGTGGATGAAGAGGCTACTATTTCAGATGAAGAAGTCATCGCAGGGGGGAGTTCTTCGGCTATCGGAGAGGTTGAAGTTGTGAACGTGGAGATGGGCGGGAAGAAATAGGTTGGATGAGGCCACAGTAATTTTCATCTGCATGAGAAGATGCCAGAATAGCGCGGAGATATAAAATAAGAGTTTTGTGAAGTCTCGAGCCTGAAATAGTCCCGGTGAGAATGCCGTAGGGCTGAGGCGCTCGACGGCCCCCACCTTAAATATAGGCAATATCGCTGGGAACTTCATTACAACCTCAATCGTTGCTTTCCTGACAACTTCTACCCATATGCTGAGACTGCTTGTTGTTCTCCGGATGAGCAAAGCGGCTTCAAAGCAAGACTCACTCTTCCTAATATTTTCGTCTCTTCGACCAGCTATCGCAAGACTTTCGCCCTGCACGTTGCAAAATGCTGACGGACGATATGAGTATCAATTCACCTCTTTCTTCCCTTCTGCTCTAATGCTTCACCTATTCATGTTCTTTGGTTTGCTAAGTGACCTTATAGACCTTCATGTGTCCGTTTTCTGCTCTCGTTCGTTGAAGAGCAACCACTTTCGGGCAGCCCGTTTCCGGCCATATTACCAGCTTCTTCAAGGGCTTGAAAGCAGAAGGTTGTTTCCATCCTCTTGCCTAGAAATCTTTGATCATTCAATCGTTCGTTATTCCCCGTTACAAGGCTTTATGGCAGGGTCTGTGTCATATTGTCTGCTTCTCAAGGTCACCTAAACACGCTTCAGCCTCTCATTAAGCTACATTATAAGCATGTTCCCTTCTCATTCCTATTCGAGCTGAAATACACCTCACTTCACCCTTCAGCTCTTACTCTTATACTATTGTGCTCTCCAGCTTGCTCTATAGTGCTTCGTAATTCCACTTATAACCCTCCACAACCGATCTCGGTCTTCGCCGAGGGGCTGAGTACGCAGCACCACAGATCCAGAACGAACACCCGAGCTGATGGCGAAAACTCATCATCGCTACCATCATCAACATACGAATGTTCATTGAAATTTGCGTTGAGAATTCGAAATCAATGTTTTTGCCACGCATAGCCGAATCGAGGTCATGCCAGAACCTTCCTGAAAGCGGCAATGGAGCTCTCATTTCAACACGCACGATTTCTGCGATTGAGAAAATATTGCGCAAAGAAGAAAATAATTCATGGAGCAGGAATCATTGCTAACTTAGTTTTATAGGTTGTTCTCCACGAAAATTCGTGGGGACATTCCATGAATAGTGGTTGCGCGCATTCCGATTGCTTCTATAAGGAGCAACTACAACGTATTCAGTCCATAGAGAAGCCTGCATATTCTACTTTCGACCTGCCTAATCAACGCGATGTTTTCTAACTGCCCAATGGAAAGGGCCGATCCAGCTGTTGATCGCCGTTAGGATAATCAACGCCACACCATTTATCCCACTTACCACATGCCAAGCACTCCATTGTCCCAGAGGAGAACCGTGGGTGCCATGGGCCTCCTCTTCTATCAGCTGAACCTTTTTGTGGCAACTGTTGTGTTCATTAGGAGATAGCGGTATGATTCGACATCCCTTGCTCCCCGAAGGAAAACACTCATCCAGTTCATGCTGAGTCGTATCCTCGACCATCCCATTGGACATGAAGATCAAAGCTACCTTTCAAATCCAATCTCGGGGCTTTGACCACTTCTTCGACGCCACGACTCACCGTGGTTCTGTGTGAAAGGCCACCCTGCCTATTGCAAGTGGGCATCCAAGCTCTGACCGGCTATATCTCAGCGGCGAAACGAGACCACACGAGCGGTGTCCACCTCAGCTAGTCAGACGACTCTCGTCCACCAGTCTCTGACATCTTGGCCTTCTCGCTGCTGCGAGAGGTCCATGTTGAACCAATGATCTTGGACACCGCCATCGGGGATATGTCTCTGAAGACACAATCTTCATGCAAGCGCTTTGTTCTGGCGGCCTCTCCTGTCATTCATTCGTTTCTTGCATGGGGGCACAGTTACGCGTCTCTTTGTTTCACCGGCTGCTGATAGCAGGGGATCTTCGATGGTACATTACCATGATTCTCTCCGGATACTATACATTACGTTTTTCGTGACGGAAAGAAAGAAACTGATCTGGTCTGGTTATGCATTGAGAAGGTAGCAGGTTTGTTGCATAAACAGGAGGTTGGTTTGGCCTGGAGTTGCCTACCGGAGAGGGGTGGGCACCTTCAGGACTTGCTTATTGTACTCATGGTTTCGACTCTATGAGTCGTGAGGACAGTCCTGGTCTGTCTGGTCTGGATCCCTTCTGGTAACAGCAGCTTTATTTCCAAATTGGTACCAGTGCTATTCTCACTGCTAAGACAACGAAGCGTGGTTGAGCACAACCACCGGGATCTCTATCTTCTAGAGCTTAGTACAGAGTAGGATAAGTATTTATTCGGACATGTAGGAAGCATATACTACGCTGCTCCGGCGGAAATTTCGCTTCAAACAACGGCACAATTGAGACATAGACTTTACTTGCGGGCATGGTGAAGGGATTGCGAAAACAGACGTACTATGGGCAAGACTGAGTACTTGAGGGGTGGGTACCGATCGACAAGTTGGACCAGCACCACAGGATCATTTAGCATTGCGCGTATTTGATGTCACCTACAAAGTCAGGAACGAAGAAGAGTGGAAGAAAATGACATGAGAATTATCCCCTCCCCCTCCCCCCTCCATTTCCCTCTACCCGCTTAAACGCGAGATTGCTACCCAAAAAATGACAATTACCCCCGACCCATATCCATATCCATGCGGAAGATACCATCAACGATGCTAAAAATCGTTGCATACGATAAAGAGATTATGATTCCAATAAACTTCCTTCCCCTGACGCCTCAATAAACACACACGCAATCAATCAATAACCAGCAGGGGGATGAGACGGGTTCAGAGGACGAAGATCTGGCGATCCCGCTGGAGGTATGTGGGGACCGCCATACGACGTGTCTTGGTTGAGCAACAGTCCCTGTGACGCAGGTGAAGGATCTGGTGCTCTCGCGTCCATGTATCCCATTGGTGTGGCGCTGAACTTGAGGTTTTTATCGTCCTCGTCGATGCCCCAGTCGCGGTCGTCGTCGATGCCTTTGTAGGCAGTCTTCTGTTTACGCTTCCTGCAGCAGAAGAAGATGAGTCCACCGACTAGGATTGCGATCTGGATGTGTTAGTTATTTCATTGAGGGACTGACTGGATTGGATGAGGGTGGACATACCAAAATGACGATTCCGACGACTACACCTGCTGCGATTCCAACGACTTTCTTGGCGTCGTGCTTGAGGGCTGCTTTGCCTGTGACGATTCTCTTTGCCTCGCCAGTGGTCTGCGGTTGAGAACCGGATGTAACCAATTTAGCGCCATCCTTGAACACGGTCCCATTGAAGCTGCCAGAGACGCTCCACTTCGTAATCACATCGGTAAACGACCACGTAATATTCGCAACACCCTCTGTAACCCTCCCACTCATCGTAACATTATTCTGCGCCGTCAAAGCATAAATGTGGAAATGATCCGGACACTCATCCGCGGTATTGATGGAATTGGCCGTCAAATAATTAAAGTAATTATTATAACTCGCCACCGTCGTCGAGATCTTGCCGGAGATATTGAAGCCATCCCCCGATTTCTGCGCGTCCACGGTCCAAGCCTGGTTGGTATCGAGTTGCGAATTGCTGGACTCGAAACTTTGGAATAGTTTCTTGGGTGTCAGGCCGCATGCGTAGTCCTCTTGTACTCCTCGTCCGAAACGGAAATAGTATTGGTTCTTGTCGTAGTCTTTTCGGCTGTATTTCCCTCCTGATCGTGACATTTGGCCGATTCGGAAGTACATGTCGGGGACGATGGGGCTGACCACATCTTCGCAGACCGAGGAGTTTGGTCCTTCTGGGGCTTCGAGCTTGATGCCGAAGGTACCATTGTAATAAGCGTCGTAGATGTCGTAGTACCAATTCGTATGTTCGTATCTGTCATTCAAGTTGTTTTGGCCGGGGTTGTTGTTTGCTGCCGAAAAAGATAATTATTAGCAGGCTGAGCTGAATGTACGTGACATCCATGTGACTGGTGTGCGACTCTTCTTGTCGCGCCTATTCGTGAAACTCACAATTGAAATCGACCTCTGTTTGATTGATTTGGATCCAGTCCTTCGAGCCTTTTTCTTGTGTAAATGGGTTGAGGTTCGAATCATAGCACTCAGCGCGATTGTAGCCTTGTACACCAGCTGCATCGGCATGGGCTGGTGTCAATGTTTTGCCCTCGTTGCTCCGCTTCACAGGATGTTCCGGACTTGCAGCAGACAGCGTGAGCAAGCTGACCAAAGCTGCGTGCGACAGTGGTCCCTTCATGATTGTAGATGGCCGTGCTAGGCCGTGTATATTGTCGAAAGAGCGTGGAAGAGGGAAAAGTCTGGAGTCCGAAGGCCAGCTGGGAGAAGGAGCGTTGGACGAGGGAGTGCGACAGACGTCCTCCCTGAAGATTATAGTTTCTTTGACCGTCAATAAGCTGATGGCTTATTCTAGCCGCGTCCGTGCTGTAGGTTGTCTGAGGAGAGCCGACGCGTTGGGAGACGGCTGGAAAGGTGAAGATATGAGACAGCGCTGAAAAGAGACGAAAAACGAAGGAATTGAAAGAAGAAGACACGCTGGGCCAGCCGTGCTGATAGCAAGTGCTTATGGTTCAAACAGTACGAGTATGCGAAAAGGAGAATCCCTGATGAAGGTCAAGATCAGGTCTATTTTGAGACTGGCTCCGTATGCACCTAGCGTTTTAGACTCTTGTTCCCGCACATGGTGGCTGGCACCACTCATCTGGAGATTTCAGATTGCCATGGCATTCGAGGTTGGTTGATCAGGATTTGGAGGGGCCCATGGCTAAGGCGCGGGAGTTGTCCCCTCACGCTCTGCTTTTGCATCAGCAACATCAACATCAAGGGTAGAATGTTGTTGTCGTGAAGAACGACGAGATGTTCAAGTTCTGGCTTTGGGTTCCGAATCATCGCTGAAACCCGCTAATAAGGCGCCCAAGGCTGCCCCCTTGTGCTGAGGGCTGACCCTGACTACTCCCCAGATCTGATCTGCATGGTTCTCAGCAGAGCACTAGTAAGAGCGACAATCAGCATGACTCCTGTCTTGCTGAATATTGGGCGTTTTCGAACGTCTCAAACTTTTCTCGATCTTTGAGCTCATGATTTCATGCCAACTACTTTTCTATCATCAGTCAGGGGAACAAATCATCATTGTTCAGCTTCTAGCTCCTCAATCACGACATATCAAACGAACGTGGTCACACCCAACAGTCTTTGTCCGCCATGTTTTACAATATTAAGCAATTACAATTGCACCCAACGAGACACCAAATAGATCTTAGAATCGATAGAAGCACGGTCTTGCGTAAGAACATCTGTATCGGCAATCGGCCTGGCGAACTCTATGAACCCAGCTTGGGCGCAGTTAGTACTTATAGTGTTCCAATTCCTTGAATCACTTTCCTAGGCTAGAATACCTATTCAAGCCACCGCCACCGTCAATAGAATCTGTAAACACCGTTCGCATGCAGCTGCCAATTGAGAAATTCCTACCTGTCTCGTGGAAAGGCTACCCTGAAGATTGGATATTCGTGCGTGCAAATAAGTCGAATCAAAAGGTATCGCCATCGATAAACCTTGATTTCCTTCCAAATGCAACCTGGTGAGTGTAAGCGAAGTTTCAGGAGATGATAGGGATTTCGTTTGCAAGATAATGAAACTTGATCCAAGAGACAGACCCACTGCCAAGGAATTACTGCAGGATAAGTGGTTTGAGGGAAGCGACGAGAATTGAAGGTGGCTATTCAGGAATTCTCATCAAATCCCAACCACTCAGCACTCCTCTTGTTCAAATCACCGATATTGAAGAAAACTGGCTTTCCTGACAACTATCGATTCAACTGGCACTTGAAGGCTAGACCTACGCCGATGTTACGTAGACCCTCTATGAATAAAGTTCTCTCTTTTGCAGGAGTCGACCATCAGCGGTGCACGTGCATAGACGTCAGGCAATAAGACACTTAACAGAGTGGCCAACACGAACACCTCGAGTTGCGCTTGCGCGGTTCGCTTTCCACATTCAGATTTCATATCTAGCAATCCTCGACGCGACACTCTCCTCCTCGTTCACACACACCTCCAGCGCCCTTTCTTGCCCCGTCAGCAGCGCAGCCTACCTCTGGCTATGTCTACAGCCTTCGATGTAGACATCATCGCGAGCAACCCCATTGAGGATGGACTAGATGAGTTTCGCCGTGTCTTGAAAGCGGGTCACGAGGGGATGGGTATGCCTTTTGAAGCATCATCAGGTTCCAATTTCCTGCATACCGTCTTTACAAACCAACTGACCCAATATAGAGGCAAAGAATTTTGTAATCAAGCTATTAGTCTCATTGCAAAGTCTACCTGCAGCGGGAAAACTACGGTCGAGAACAGGTCGCGAAAGCCTGCGCGCAGATCTACTCCAGTTCGCATCCGTGGTAGTCTAGCGATTTTGACCTACAATCAGTTGTTCCTTTGCTTGAAGCAATCAATAGCCATGGAAACGATCACAAGGTTTGGCATGCCGTATTTGCGACAGTCACCCCAAAATCCACACCGCCAACGATATTCAACAAACTCGTCCTCGACACACCTATCAAATCCACTTCCTCCTCCCAGCGAGCCAGCAACGACCAGGCACACGACGACATCGATGAGCGCATACTCCAAGAGATAAATGGTTGCGTCTACACGGATACTGAAGGCTTCTACAACAAGTACTTCGAGGACAAGGAGTGGTCAGTTGAGGCGGAGCAGATCGCTCAGGAAGCGAACCCGCGAATTGTAGATGGCCGCTGGACAGAATATCCACAAGTTCCGTCCCAGAATGCTTTTCTTAATTGGTTCTGGAGCTTTCAGCAGAGATTCTTAAAAGGAGGCCGCAGCACGTATTACGCGTCTCCAGACCTACCGCTAATCGGCTCCGACTGCAAGCGCAAGCCAGACCTCTTTCTCGCCCCCTCCCACACTTCCAAGCACGGAAAGACATATCACTGGAAGGATGTACGGGTCCTCGGAGAACTAAAGCAAAGCGAAATTCGGGGAAAATACACAGGAATTGCTCAGCTTCTGCGGTCACGCACGAGAGGTATTTGCAAGCCAACCCACGCGTCTGTTCCTACACGGCTTCTTTGTTCGAGGGTCCAGCATGGAGTTGTGGATACTCGACCGATCTGGGCTATACAGCTGCGAGAAATTCAGCATCCACCAGTATCCATATCGTTTTATCAAGATTGTGGCCGGGTATTCTCTGATCAGCGACCAAGAGCTGGGCGTGAACACCCATATCAAAGAGGACGAGATAGGCAAATACATTTTGTTCAAAGGAGACGGGAAGGAGAGGGAAGGACGCCTCTACTTGGAAGACAAACCTATCGCATCTCAAAAGGCGATAGTCTGCAGAGGAACGACCTGTTACCGAGCCAAGATGCCTGACTCAGAAGAGTGGAAATACGTGGTCAAGTTCGCATGGAGATCGGACAAGAGGCATTCGGAGGGACAACTTTTGAAGCTGGCCAAGGAAAGAAAGGTTTGGGGCGTGGCAGAGCTGTTTGGTCATCAAGATCTGGAGACAATACATGACTTCCGACAAGGACTCCAATTTGGGAAACCGAAAACATTTAGATCGGCCAGGAAAGACTCGATCAACCTGAGCCATTCGACAGCGCAAGGCAGCTTGCTGGCGAAAGGGCTAGGGATAAGCCTGACCAGCGCTTCATCTTCTGGACAGAAACGGAAACGGAGGGAAGGACCCCCAAACAGTCGCAAGCGATCAAAATCGGGCAGCCGCAAACGATCAGATATTGGAAGCCTGGTTAAAAAGCAGGTTGACCATGCAGCTGGAGACAGCGAGCATGGCCCAGCAGAGCCAAACACGAACAGTCTCACGGCTCTTGATGAGGATGACGGGCTGTTCGAGAATTGGATATTCTCCTGTCTAGTCATTTCCCCTCCTGGACGAGCGATTCGCGAGTTCGCTTCTGTCTATGAACTGCTTGAGGCATGTCGCGATGTTATTAAAGGCCACAGATCCCTGTACTGCGACGGAGGGATACTCCACCGCGATATTTCAGAAAACAACCTCATCATTACGGAAATAAAACAGGAAGGAGACTCAAGAGGCAAGCTGATCGACTTGGATCTGGCGAAAGACCTTAATGAAGGGCCTAGTGGAGCGAGGCATCGTACTGGAACTATGGAGTTTATGGCTATTGAGGTTCTCGAAGGTAAGCCGCATACATACCGACATGATCTAAAGTCGCTCTTCTACGTCTTTCTCTGGGTGGTCATTAGCCATCTCCAAAGGACTGGTCAAGGATTGCCAAAGCCAAGCCAGCTTCGAGACTGGTACCGGGGAAGCTACATTCAGATTTCGCACATGAAGAGAGCACATATGGACAAGAAGGCATTTAAAGGCATCACGGCGGAGTTTCCTCCAGTATATGAAGGCCTCATATTTTTGGCTGAAGAGCTACGGAATATTCTGTTTCCCATCAGTGAGGAGTCACTCTTCACAGGAACATATAGCGAATCGGACAAGCTGTACCAGCCCATGATTGACGCGTTTGATCGAGCGATTGTAAGACACAAGGATTAGACTTGGAGATTCTTGAGCACTTTATAAATATACTCTGGGAAACTGCATGAATGTATTACACGTGATGTTTCTAATTATCTTTTCAAATTGAGTGGCAAAGACGTTGGGTGAAAGCAGAGTAACATTCTAGAGGCTTCGATCAAGCGGAGTGGGTAGGAAGATCCAACATCCCGAGATGACCCGTGAAACCGTCTTCTCTGAACGATTTGTTTGAAAATGATCAGATACATAATTTTTTGTCACTTGCCAGACCGAACTATCAAATCAGGCTCGACCACAACACATCTGCCTGCGGTTAAGAGATGCATGGGCGCGGGGGGTCCGTTTTAACCGCCGCGCGCCTATATGCATGCAGGCTTGAAAACATGAAATCGAGAAATCAACAATCGTACAATCGTAAAGTTGAATTTCGGGTTTTGTCACTCTTTTCCCCCAAAACCTATGGCCGTGCGTGGAAAGCAGCTTGGGTGGTTGCGTTGATATACTCTCCGAGATACATTCGAAGCCTCATCCGGCCGGATCGGCATAGGATAGAGAGATATTCTAGCTGAAAAGGTCGATATATAAACCAGGTATTCCATTCTCTTAAATTCAAGCTTGCTGGGATGGCCAAGTCTGAGATAATAGCTATCAGGTAGATTTTCAGCCTTGCTCCGATTCCGGGCTTTCGATAGCAATTGTCTCCCAAATATCTGTACCCTTGATAGCTTGATATTTTCTAGTGTATTGCTTATGCCTCTTCCATGTGTTCTTACCGTTCCAGGATTCTAGGATGTATTCGCGAGGTTGGCAATTTTGGTTCTGCAAAGAATTTGTTAGCCGGTGAATGAAATGGTCTGGATCATCACATCGATGATTACAAAGGCGCTGATTGAGAGGGGTATTCAATGAGCGAACCAAGAAAAAGCGTAGGCTAGGCTGATAGCTAAGTTGGTTCAGCCTCGCGGTATACGTCGACACCGGTTCCGATCATTGGTTCGCAAATTCGAGTGTCGTGTCTTTTAGACATTATATCCAGTAGACACACAATGATCACAGCAGTACAAGATCTGGACCCCACGATTTGACTTGTGATCCAGTCCATCTGTTGATCAATGCTCTTGGATGTGGACCACAATTGGGCAACCAGACCATGCGGAGAAGTCTATACGGCGGTGAGAACAACTGTTCTATCCGCAATGCAAACCGTAACTTTGTCTGATACACAACATTTTAGTGTTCCAATTAAGGAATGATACATAGGCATCAAGAAACAGTTCCCTTTTATTATTTTATGTGTATCATGACTTTGAGTCATAAACTGATGAGTACCATTCCACCTACCGTCGTACACGGGGTCTCGAATTCCGATATCCCGTCCGCGAAAACTTATGTTTCGCGGTCATCAATAAGCACTGGCGATTGGTGAACAAGATGGGTCGATGGTGTGATAGTTGAATGCGTGTCAGATTGGCGTCTCATTGTGGCTGTGGTTGATACGATCGACTAGTTAAGGAAATTCAACCATTGTAAGAATTGAGATGCTCTGTATCATAGCAATCTGGTGTATGGACGATACATGTCATCCCGCTAGTACCTGTCCGGGTATTTCTTGATCCAAGCAACGTAGAGCGCTATTAGAGCAGGACTATGCATTTGCGATGCCATTGCCCTCCCACGAATCAGTCCAATCGCAGTAGCCAGCGAGGGTTGGCCGATTGGCAGCCCTTGCATAGCTCTTAAACGTGGTGCCATCTACTGCTTCAAGACCAGAGGTACCGCATGGTTTTCTCTCGTGCATAAATGCACCATAGCGAACGGCGGAGCTAGACCCGTCAGTCCTGCAACTCATCGAATGTCCGGGATGATCGCATGAAGATGCGGACAGGGATGAAGAGGATGTTTCGAGAAAAGTAAAAGGAACACTGGGCTTAAGCTTGAAGGAAAGTCAACGTCTAACGGTGACACGTCTCCCTAGAAGTTGTGTTGTTGTATCTATCTTATCATCCCAACTTCTCCGTTACACGGCACCCTCTGCGAGTGTAGACTGCGCACAGCCGTGTACTAGCTAGAATACACCATCTACATGGTACACACTCCTGCGACAGGCCTACATCCCGAGCCCATGCCTCAACAATTCCCACACAATCCAGTGCTGCGAAGGGAGGAGGAAAAAAAGAGGGAAGAGGTTGGTTGCGAAGGGAGATAAGAAGAAGGCTGCCCATGGATTTCTCAGAAAAGACTTCTGGAATCGCCCAGCCTATCAGAATCATACCTTCGCCCCGCCAATTGGTATTGCGAACTCCAAAGGGCGGCCTCGCGCCTACATATGTAGACCAACCCGCATAGTCACACAGTGGAACAGTTTCAAACCAAATGAAAGACATCCGATGGTAGGCCCCCCGCGTTGGCATGTAAATCGAAGAGGGCTAATTTGATCTCCTTATCTTCTTGCATGCATGTAAGGCGGAAAGGTTGCCTTTTTTCCCCCGTCGGCATGCATCGCCGGAACAGTGCATGTGGAACGATATTGAATTAAATCATGCGTTCGAGTAGCGGTGAAAATGCGCTTGGCTGGATTACAAAGGGGAAATAACAGATGGCACGATTGTTCTGGGCGATGCGTTACAATTGAAATAAGTTATGCTTTTATGGCATGTTTGTTGTCGAAATACTAAGCCACTTGGACCATGGTTCTCGTTTGGGCAGATGTAGAAAGCAGTTTGTAAATCTTTGTTGTTAGCAGGTACAGAAATTGTAAAGGAAAGATGGTTGAATGCATCAATCAGCCTTGTCCAGAGCGAGAACAGCAAAGGTGAGGGATTGGATACAACCATAACAGGCTTCTGCTAAACCATTGATAGACTTCTGATCGAGCTCTACCCATCTCGCTCTTCGTCAAATATTATCATAAATCTGCCAACGCATTCCTGTCGAAAGCGTTTCGTCCACGTCGAACCCAATTCTTCATAACCCAGCCCAACTAGACAGCGATTTCATCGCCAGCTAGCCAACGCTAATACGTAGACAATATCATGCACATACATAGGTTCGAGAATATTCATCCACACATAAACCCATACGCCCGCCTCACCCAACGGTATTCTCTAGCGCGTCATCCACCCGGAACAGCTGTACTCCATGTACGACACCAGCCGTGGTACAAAGCACCATGGCACGACAAAAACATCGATTGCCTTCCGCGTCCTAAAACCGAGTGACACGACATCCGATAACTAGCCCTCGTTTAGCCACGAGAGTTCCACCACGGGGATAGATAGGCTAATCTGACATCACGAGCTCAGAACACCCCGGGCTCAGGGGCGGCCTCTTTATTGATATATATATAATCGGGATTGGCGTGACACACACCTCTCCAAAAGAAAACGTTCAGATAGATGAAGAAGGATAGATACATGTACAGGTAAATAGGCAGCAACACATAAAATGAGGCGGAACTCTCGAGTTTTGGGCCGCAATTTTGTTCAGCCTTGGTGACTGGCTGGCTGGCTAGTCTATGCATTGTTTACGCCTTGGTTATGAGTTGATAGGCGGGGGGTCTTTGGTCATACGCTGGCGGTGCGTCTTGTGTGTGGCATGTGGCCATGTTTAGTGACGAAATTATTTGGATGGATGGGTGGATGATGCTGTGGTTGTGAGTTGTACACTTTGTATGATTTTGAGCTTGTGGGCGCGGGTAAGGCGGATGTGATGAGTTTGAATTAATTTAGGGAAGGAGATAGAATTGTGGAAGTTTGGTAATGGAAGATACTGTTTTATGGGATAATTATTGCATACCGTCATGAATAGTAAGGATGAAAGTGAAGATGGCCGGATGTTGAAGCTTCAGTCTAAACGTTTTAATTAGAATAGTCTATGGATTCTCCATTTAGAACTGAACTTACCTAACGATCCAGTCATATATTGCGAAGTGCATAAGAGACCTTGCAAATCAAGTACCAAAATCGACAAGTTAAACAGCCAAAGGGTTCGCGTTCCGCAACCAGCCAAAAGAGGCCGCTGTTTCGCACGAGTATTTTGAGAAATGCGGACGCCGACTTTAGTGTGCTTTCATAACCTATGAGTGTACTAAAATTTAAGCCATAAGATTGTCTATTCGGTGGTTGTGCTGGATGCCTGGAAGAAGCATAAACAGTCATTTCGTAAGACACGATACAGAGATGGCGGTAATGTAAGCATCGCGCAAGGGTGAGAACCAGCCGGCCTCAATAGTCCTGTTGGAAGACTGGGCGTAACGCAGTAGTACTTAAGCACAGAAGGGCATCTTATTCTCACCCATGGCTTCTGGCAGTTCTCACCCATAGCTTCTGGCAGTTCTCACCCATAGCTTCTGGCAGTTCTCACCCATAGCTTCTGGCAGTTCTCATCCATAGCTTCTGGCACTTTTTTCTTTTGCAGACTCTTGCCCTTCAGTGATGGACGACTGCGCAAGCTAAATGATCCTCAGATATCTGATAAGACATTCATGTGAGTTGCATCGGAACCGAGCTCGCGCAGCCAAGTGATCATCGGCCGCGGCCTCAGCTGGGGGCGGCTTAGTGGAGGCAATTACTCTAGGGGGGCTGGCTGACGAAACCCGCCCAGAATTTAGATGGCCCCGGGCCCCACGTATAAACTAGTGAGGCCGCCAGCAACTTCATCCACGACGCGCAGGACTCACCGTCAGCACCAATGTCATTCGATGCCCGCTACGTAGCTCACTTGCGCAAGCGCGCAAGAGATGTCAGTCCATCCAACAGACTGGGGAAATGCCCACTTTGTAGTCAACATATTCGAGCCGGCGACCCGAATTCTTTTTCGCTGCATCTGAACCAAGCTCACAGCGACGCCATTGACCAGCTGTCGAGGGATCCCAAATGGAACCTGGACACTTGGAAATCCGGTCTAGAGTTACTTTGGATACATTCAACGTGAGCAGAGTCTAATCAGGAAGTCTTGGTGCAAGCACTGATTAACAATAGCACCTCCAACAGAGCGATAGCAGCATCAACCTCATCATCTGCTCCCCAGGCAGCCGGATTCCGACCTGATGGCGACCCTGGGGGAGGCACCAACCAACGCTCAGCATTTCCGCCCGATGGAACCCTGCCTCTATCTTCGACAAAAACTCATGACCAAGAAGAACAAACAGGCTCACCGTTCAGAGGCCACCACTTCAACGACCAAGGGCAGTTGCTATCTCGTCAGTTATTCAATCCCGTTAGCGAGACATCGACAAGCCAAGCGACCTTCACTCCCCATTCTTTCTCAAGTACCCCAGGAGCTCAACTCACTTCCTCCAGTCGCAATGTCAGCAGACCGCCGAGTGATCGAACTGGTCGAAGTATCTCACATGATACCGCGTCACAGTCCAGTCGGTCGCTGGGAGGTATTTCGATGCCCATCGATCCTCGCTACCCAGATATGCTGATGCAACCCGACTGCCGCCCCATCCCCCACGAGCAGTTGGCTGCTGAGGTGAAGTCCATCTACGCTGGCTTGACGATGATGGAGTCGAAATGCATCCACGTTGTCCGTGCTCAGGCATCGGCCATGCGCAACGCAGACAGCAGCCAGAGGCCCAGAATCAGATTAGCTGACGATCATTGGCAAGCATTGATTGCGCTCCACCGCAGGCTTTTATACGAACACCACGACTTCTTTCTAGCGTCTCAGCATCCTTATGCGTCGCCTGCTTTGAGACGACTCGCTGCCAAGTATTCGATGCCGAGTCGCATGTGGAAACACGGCATTCATGCCTTTCTCGAATTGTTGAGACTCCGTCTTCCAGATTCGCGAGAGTTCATGATGTCCTTCGTTTACACCGCCTACCAGATGATGTCTTTGCTCTACGAGACGGTACCGGCCTTTGAGGACACCTGGGTTGAATTCTTGGGAGACCTTGGTCGCTACCGTATGGCGATCGAGGACGAAGACATCAGAGACCGTGAGATCTGGACTGGAGTTGCAAGGTTCTGGTACAGCAAGGCCGCTCATCAGTCTCCTGATGTTGGGAGATTGTACCACCACCTCGCCATTCTCGCTCGACCCAATGAACTCCAGCAACTGTACTTTTTTTCTCGCTCGCTGATCTCCACTCAGCCATTCCATAGCGCGCGAGACTCCATATTGACGCTCTTCGATCCAATCATGGCGGGGCAGGGGACTTCGTCTTCGCTTATCGCGACAATCGACACGAACTTTGTCAAGATCCATGCCATTCTTTTCGGAAAAGAAGAACTGGAACAATACGAAACGCTTCGAGAATCCTTTCTTGGCGCTTTGGATGCCCACATTGGGCGTGTCACCGTCAAATGGCGTGAGCAGGGAGCTTATGTCATGATCGCAAATATCGGTGCCCTTTATGATTATGGAACTGAGTCGCCTTTACGACGCTTGTTTGAGCTCGGCTATGCCAAACTTGAAGCGCCTGGAGACCCTCATCCCTCCGATTCAAGTGCTCCGCGCTCGGAATCAACTAATGCGATGATCGCCCCGTTTCCCAAACCTGACTCTTTCTCCGTACTTGCGTATAGTTATGCTATTGACCTGACAGCCCTTACTTCGCACACTGTCTTTCAAAGGATCGGTGACAACAACATCGTCCCTTTCGCTCATGTTCTGCTTTCGTTCTTGCTCTCACTTGATTCCCTACAATCATTTGACTTTCACCTCGAGGGGAAATACGTCGCAGGCTCTCTTATGAGCGCTATACCTTGGAAAGATATATGCTCCTTCCTCAATACGTTGGTTCGATCTATGCAACCTCCCCCGCACTTTGAAAGCGTGCGATTTATACGCCCCCAGCAAGGTGATGCTCGTCCGTTGCCTGAAGATCATTTGATACGTGGTCAACTTTGGAGTCACAAATACTTTCCAGATGATTGGTTCAGAGAGAGCGAGGTTGATGACGAGGAGCGCTCAATCGAGTACGCCTCCACCGTGCGTGTTCGAGCTGAGCGTGTTTTGTGGATCGCTTTCCGATTGGCCTCAGTAAGTTGAACCATATGGATTCACTGCCAGGACTAACCTGTCGCAGTCAAGCAAATGGATTCATTACGACGCAGAGAAAAAAGAATGGACCGCAATTGCTCAGGGGAACGAAGCAAATGCTTCTCCCTCGCTCGTCCCGTCCCAAAAATTTCCGTTCCCTACACTTCCTGAGCCCAAAGACGACATCATGACAGATGCTGATTCAGGTTACACGTCTGACGAGGATTCAACTGAAATGAAGACTCTGAAGAAAGAATTTCCTCCACAACATCGACTGGGCCTAGAATCTTCGAAGCTGCACGTTCCCACTGGCAATCCTGCAGCCGCTGCAGGCACAATCTTACAGCGAAATTACACAGTACATATACCATATACTTTGAACTGGTTGCTAGATACATCTGCTGACGATTCTTTTAGGTAATGGTATGTGACAGAGCACTGTTGTTGAAAGATCGTGATGTTTTTGAACTCCTCGTCGAGACGGAATGGAACGTTGTTGTACCACACCAAGGTACGTCTGACCTGGTGCTCATCTTTCACTATAGGACTCCAGTTAAACAAATCGCAGTGTTTGCGGACCTGTCGACTCTGGCGAAAACCATGGCCCCTGACTCAGCGGCCGCTGAGAAGGCGCTGAAGAGCGTCAAAGGTGCTTACAGTCGTCATAGTAACATTCGTATCCTTAACGCAATCGGTGAGGATATCACAAAACATCACCTTGCTTCTGAGAGTCCCGGTACGCCAGACAGCAACAGTCCAGTGGGTTCAACGACCAGCCCAGATGACAAGGAAGATGATCTTATTGGAGTCACGCGCAGAGCTACCGACCTTAACAGCCACGACAAACCCAATGATGTCGCAGAAGAGACCCGCTCTGCTGTCTTGTTGACGGACGATCGCCTTACTAGAGTACGTGCCAGGACACTGAAGGTAGCATCCCTGGCACCCAGCATGCTTCGGAGGATACTTTCCACTGCGAGGTCAAGGATTAGGTCAGCGTCCCAAGTATCCGCAACCTCGGACCACACTGGAGATGGAAAGCCAGATCCTGAACCCATGAAGATTTCTTCATGAACTTAAACTGCCTTGAATTTGGTTTCTTATCTTCCAATTTCAGTTCATAAACTTGTATTTGGTGCATGTTTTCGTGTCATCTTACCGAGCGGATTCATGAACACATTTTGGTCTACCAACTCCGGCCTTTGCGCCTCCTGTCAACGCTGCGGTATCATCGGATTGCATCTTTGCCGGACCCAGGTATAAGGCAAACAGGAACAATTGGATATGCTACGAATGAACTGCACTTGTTGCCATATTGTAGGGTGCCTTGCGCCTTGGCCGTGGAGAACGAGGAAAGAAAGTGCCCGATCTGTGGACGTCGAGAGCGACGGATATGGCCAACGTGGTGTGAAACAAACAGGATACCATAGTTTCTCCTTCTCTTAGTCCGACTGTACCCTACAGTTTTGATAGGTCTGCCTGTCCACATGGTCCATTCGTTATGTTGATTGTGTTTGCTTGTCGTTAGCCAGGGAGAAGGAAGATTGAAAAGTGAGAGGCCGGAATTTGGGCTTTTTCTTGCTTATACGCCGATGATTGCTCCTCCCGGTGGCCTTTGTCTCTTTTACTTCTCTTCAGAAAAACAGTCGTCAGCAAAACCACTTGGCACGACCAACTCATGTTACGACTCTTCAATTTTATCGCTATCAACAATAGATTCCAAGTCTGTCGTGCTGCTATCTGGTTGAGAAGATATCTCAATATCCTTTTTACACGTTCGCACATTGTGCCCAGTCGCGCCGCAGTTCCCAAAGCGCCATTGAGTTGGTCGGGCTGTTTCTTGACCACTACTACTACGAGCATTCTTTGATCCCTGAGGCGCAACAGACGCCTCAGCAGCTACCCGCGCTGCTGCAGTCCCATACTCCATAGTACTACCTTGCTGGATCCGCTTTCTTTTACGCGATTTTCGCTTCGTCATTACCGCCAATTGCTCTTCAAGCTCGTGGTTTCGTGCAACAAGTAGGGCGTTCTGGTGCAGCATCAATTCAGCGCCTTTGACAAGCTGTGAAAAGCCTGCCTGCGCAGTAACTGGTGACCGAGTAAAAGACTCGCTTACGAGCTTGGATTGGGATCCAAATTCATGAGTATTGCTTGGAGTCTTTGGCTGCCACGGCGTTTCTAGGAGACGGGGTTCTGGCGGGGTACGTAGCCGTAGATTGAAGGCTACCTTGAGCTCATCTGAGCGCGTTACGAATCTCTCAGCCCAGTTTTTGCCTACTGGCTCTCCACCGCGTATACCCAGTAGTTTATCCGCCATATCTGCCACCTCACACAGCCGGGGCGCAAATCCTCGCGAATTGAGGTCGAAAATGTATTGGATAAGCGTTTGCTCCTCGGTAAGGGTAAGTTTCCGACCGTTTGGTAGTTTTTCGAGGATAAATGGGACTCCTCGGGCGCGATCAGAGAGGTTCTGGTGTTTAACGTTAAAGGCGCGTGCAGCAGCCCGTTGGCTTCGGAATTGGCTGGCTTGGAGGGCAAGCTGAAGTCTCCCTTCGTGTTCAAGTAATAACGAGTTGTGTTGTTGAGACATAATCAGATAATGGGGGAAGTGGTAGTCTTGGCATATTTTGGCGGGTTGGGTGGTGTGGCGGTTCGGGTGGTGGAATACGTTATACATGGTGTCAAAAACGTATTTCTGCTCGTGGGACGCAATTCGGCCCGTGACTTATGCCCGAGATAATCCGCCTTGCTCTTTGTGGCTCTGTGATTTGAACTCTCTCTCTCTCGTTTGTTCCCAGCTCCAGCCGCTCGATCTATGAAACATCCAATTGACAATTTTCGGTTCATACCCATAGATAGTCCAAATTATAATGTGAAAAGCCCGGAAGTGAACTCCGCCCCCCACCCATGGCAGAATTGTCCAAAAAAGCCTCAAGCAGCCTGACCTGACACCCACGATATGATAAGATGATAAGAAAGGAGTAAGGCCATCTATATGTACAGGTGTGTGGAATTAGTGGGAGATGGAGAGGTGACAAGTTTGGATCCATTGTTTGATGGAGGCGGGGGATGACAAAAGTTTGTGTTCTGGGTATCTTTACCCTTGATCGTTAGATTCCGGTTCGTACTTTTGTGATGGTGTTGGAACGGGGGCTTTCACGGCGACGAGAGGGACTGGGGCTAGAGCGGAGACGCTATTGGGGAGATGGGCTTAGTTGAATTAGTCGTTGTTTTGATTATCGTCGGTTGAGGAGGTTCTTCTCGGTAGTTATCGAGTCGCATTTGGTGGTTGGAAGGGGAATGGGAGTTGTGCTTGTCGGAGGTTGATGTGTGGGTTTTGGGAGATGGGCTACCACCGTTTCTATCAAGACTTTGTAACTTCAACGAGAGCGTGTAATTTTTATCTTTTTGCCGATGAGAGCGGAATTGCTCTCCCCCTTACGATTGTTTTTGAGGAATCAGGACTTTAAAATTCGGGACCACGAAAGAGTCGACAACAAGGTCTTTAGATTTGAGTAGAACGATCTTTCTGCCCTCGCTATCGCCTTACCATCACCAACATGCATCGAGTACAGTGTCCAGCTGTCTATTCTAATTACCTCGGTGTCCGTTGCAGTTAACATCCTACGAGTATATTAGCACGGTCTCCACACTTGAAGAAGTAGGACATACGCAGCAAGCAAAATCACCCGTATCAATAGCTTTCTGAGTGCATGATGCACTGCATGTTACATACTTGTTGATGCAGTATACCTATAACGTACTTCACAAGCGAGTGGGCCACCTCACAAACGTAAACCGCCTTCGTAACAGCGTCGCGTAATGCCTCAACAACACGAAAAGCAGAAGATCTATAAAGAAGGAGATATATTCCTTGCTATCTCAGATATCAATTCAAAGCAAATCCAAAGCGAAAGACGCGCTGCAGTAATATATAGCGTACCTCGAACAACAGTACAACGCCGACGCGCCGGACAGCGCCCTCGACGCGAATGCGAGCCGAACTCGAAGCGATTGACAAAGCTAGAAGAGGAGGTGCTTATAAAGCGTATTCTTAACGAAAGCTTACGCGGCCTACCGCCGTCGAAGGCCTACGTACAAGATATGGCTAATAAACTACTAAGAGAGCGGGGTGGGAAGCCTGTTGGCAAGAACTGGGTTAACAACTTGGTAAAGCGTACGCCAGAGCTTACCACCCGATGGAGCCGTCCATACGATCGCCAGCGAGCTGCCTGCGAAGACCCGGCGGTTATTATATCCTGGTTCACACTTGTTCAGAGGATAAAGGCAGAGTACGGTATCATAGACGAGGATACCTACAATTTTGATGAATCTGACTTCTTAATAGGCAAGATATCGTCTCAGCTAGTCGTTACAGGCTCAGCGAAACCTGGCAATCAGAAAAGGCGGTTGAGTAAAGGCGCGCAGCAGATAGCACATGAATTGGTGTTGATGCGCGAAGAAACAGCGCGCCTTCGAGACGCAATTGAGGCAGTTACAAAGCGTAAGAGTCGCAAAAGGAGATATATACGGACTGAGCAGACCTTGACAGCTGGTGAAGTAGCTGACTTAGTTACTATAAGGGAGGGTGGTAATCGTAACGATGGTGAGAAGCCTGCAAAGAGGGTACGTGGAGAGAGGCACTGCGGCCGTTGCGGCGAGACTGGGCATAACTCCCGCACTTGTGAGGTAGAAATAGAGAATATAGATGATAGCGAAGCTTCTAAATAATATTACTCTATTCTATGTAATACTATAAATTGTTGTAGGTTGCGTAGTATTTTTACGAAGGCGGTTTACGTTTGTGAGGTGGCCCACTCGCTTGTGAAGTACGTTAATACTTTATTAGCCTAGAAGTTTCAATACCAAAGTAGTACTGTTAGGCCCTAAGATAGAAACGTACGATTTTTTTAGGGCCAGGTATAAAACAAGTCCCGCAGACATGCCAGTTGGACTGTCCTGCAGGGGAAACAAGATGCACAGGTATGGGAACTGGTTTGACTCTAGCTTGTACAGCCTCTTCTCCATAAACCGGCTGTAGAGCGGTGAGGAGAGCTAGGAAGTGGTAAGTTGAAAAGAGCATATTTGGACTGGATATCTGGAATTGATATGTGGAGTTGAAGGTGTTGAACTGATACAACTACGGTGGTGGATTTTCTAGCACTTTATTATATAGTCTCTCCTCGATAGGATCTGGACCGGGTCTTTCAATACAGTGGTACTATCGGTGGGCACAGTAGAGACAGGCCCAATATAGTGATACCGTGGAAGTCGGTTAAATATTGTGGTTTTTGTTACGCTGAACGAGCAAAACAGAGTTATTCGGAAGTAGATTCAACACGAACTTAACGATAGGAGTCGATGAACAGAACGAGTGTCACCCTGTGACTTGACTGTATTGACTAATGAGGTTAAGTACACCGTGGCATCTGCATGCATATATATGCATGTCAATGCATTCCTTGGCATCTATCACGTGCATTATGCCTGAGGTATCAAGGGCTGGCATGCCACTGTTCAACAGTTTTTGCATATTGTGGTTTGTGCATTAACGTGGACAATCTCCAGATTTTGACTACGGAGTAACTTCGTGAGAAGTTCTGAGAGAGGACCGCCCGCAATTCTGATCTACAACATGATAAAAATTATTGACGGGATATACCAGGCCTTTTTAAAGGATTCTTATTACCAGAGGGGTAGGTCTTAAGTAATCTACGTGTTTGAGCTAGGCTTTATTATGGGGCAGAGTTCTCAGAATTTCTCATGAAGTCAGTCAAAAAACCACTACGGTTACCGGCCTATTAGTCGTTAGAGCTGGCGGTGAAAAGCCCTGTGTAGATCGGAGTTCTGGTAAGTACGCGTGCTGGAACAAGTATTGCACGCAAACAGCGGCGAGTAGACTCGAGTACGGATATATTGAGGATGGAAGCATTGGCCAGAGACTGACAACTACTAGCCATGTAATCGTAGTAGAGATTGTCCACGTTGATGCACAAACCACAATATTGTGCTTTCGAGGTTAACGAGGACATTTTGCACCCTGCGACCGAGTTGTTTTCTGGGAGCTGAGACAGCGATAGATCAAGACACACAGGATTTTCATGAGATTTTAATAAGATTCTGACTGGGTCGGGAGATTTTCATATCACAGGATAGGAAGTTTATGGGGGCGTAGTCGAAATCAGAGTCGGATCCAGAGTCGGACATGTGCGGACTCGAACGTGAGCAACGTTGAACGACGTGTTTGACCAGCAAGATTCTTTATAACTTTATATTTAAGTTAACGTGTTTCACCATTCACTTGGCCACCCCACTCACTTGGCCACCTAACCAAAAAGTCTAATCCCTTCGTACAATTATCGCGATAATGTCAACACCAACCCCCGGATCGGCTTGCAAAGAGGCTAGACTACTTCTTGCGAAGCAGAGCTTTCAAACGAATCCAAATCTAAGTCAACGTCAAATCTCAGCGTCGTACGATATTCCTCGATCTACACTTCAGTCTCGTCTTCAAGGTGGTAAACCACGAAGCGAATCTAACCACCAAAAGAGAAAGTTACAAATACATGAAGAGCAGGCTCTGGTTCAGTGGATTCTAGACCTTGATCGACGAGGATTTCCGCCCCAAATTATCGACGTACGACGAATGGCAAACGCTTTACTCGAAAAACGCGGTACGAATCCTCCACCGTCATTAGTCGGGAAGAACTGGGTATCCCGCTTCATCAACGCTCAGCCGGAGCTTTGTACGAAGTGGAATCGCAAATTCCATTCACAGCGTGCAAAATGCGAAGATCCAGCGACAATCAACGCGTGGTTCCAGCGTGTTGAAGAGACGCCCTCACCACCAGGTACACCCCATGGAGTAGCGCCACAGTGGACGTCAGAAACTGCTCGTACGATAGCTCAGCTTGAGCAGCAGGCTCAGCTCGTCCGAAATCTTCTTCATCGCCAATCTCAGAGCCCAAGTAGTCAAGCAATCGGTCAACTCATCAAAGGATGTCAAGTCGCAATGAATTCAGCAGTAATACTTGCAGAAGAGAATAGGAAGCTTCGTACAGAGAACCAACGACGAAAACAGAAGCAACAGTATAGTAGACGATATATTGCATATGGAGGCGTTTTACAAGCTCAACAGGGTCAGCTGGAGGAGGGAGGATAGCAAGGTTTTAGAAAGGCCAGAAGTGCGGAAGAGAGGACAAATGGCGAGATGTGCAAATAATGCTCGGTGAAAGCTGAAAGATGCTCCACGTGGAAGGGAAGAAGGAAACTGAAGAATGTCGTGGATGCCGAGTGAAAGGGCTTTTGTTGTTCCTTTGTACTCCCTATTCAAACAGTAAGATTCATCCTAAAAACAGATACCTATCTACTCAGCAGGCGCATCAGTAATACATCCTCTGCTGGCGTCCACCACATTTCTCGCGTATTTGAACAATGTACCCTTGGAATATTTCAGGGGAGGCGCTGTCCAGCTGGCCCTTCTCTTTTCCAGCTCTTCAGGACTGACCTCAAGGTTGAGCTCTCTGGTCTCTGCGTCGATGGTGATCGTATCGCCATCTTCAACCAGACCAATCGGTCCTCCCTCTTGTGCTTCTGGCACGATATGCCCAATCAGGAAGCCGTGAGATCCTCCCGAGAAACGACCGTCAGTGATCAAGGCAACATCGTTTCCGAGACCAGCTCCCATGATAGCAGAGCTGGGCTTCAACATTTCTGGCATTCCTGGGCCACCTTTGGGACCCTCGTAGCGAATGACGACGACGGTCTTCTCGCCCTGCTTGAGATCTCCACGCTCCAGTGCCTCAATGAAGCGGTCTTCCTCGTCGTAAACCTTGGCTTTCCCGGTGAATCGCAGTCCTTCCTTGCCAGTGATTTTACCAACGGAGCCACCTGGCGCCAGGGATCCACGGAGAATCTGAATGTGGCCAGTCTCCTTGATCGGGTTGCTAAATGGTCGAATAATCCTCTGGTCGGCTGGGAAATCCGGTGCATGTTCCAAGTTCTCTGCCATGGTCTTTCCAGTTACAGTGATGCCAGATCCGTCAATGAGTCCCTCCTTCAGAAGGAATTTGAGTAGAGCAGGTGTTCCACCCATGGTGAAAACATCGGCCATGACGTATTTACCCGAAGGCTTCAGATCTGCAAGGAATGGTGTGCGGTCGGAAACCTTTTGGAAATCATCGATGTCTAATTTGACACCAACGCTGTCTGCGATGGCGAGGAAATGAAGGACGGCGTTTGTCGAACCTCCCAAAATCATGGTGACAATCATGGCGTTCTCGAACGCCGCTCTCGTCAGGATATCTGAAGGTCTAATATCCTCCTTCAGAAGATTCCTCATTGCTCCCCCAGCAGCCAAACATTCCAACTTCTTTGCCTTCGACTCTGCAGGGTTTGAGGAAGACCCAGGTAGAGTAAGACCCATGGTCTCGATAGCTGTAGCCATTGTGTTTGCAGTGTACATTCCACCGCAAGCTCCACTGCCTGGGCAAGCGTGTCGGATGACATCAAAGCGTTGCTCTTCTGTGATTTCGCCTGTGATGAACTGGCCGTATGCCTGGAAAGCAGACACTATGTCAATGCTCTCGTTCTCTTTCGTCTTCGCGCATCCAGGCTGGATTGTGCCGCCGTATACCATGATAGATGGCCGGTTATGTCTTCCCATTGCCATTACAACACCGGGCATGTTCTTGTCACAGCCAGGAATGGAGATGTTTCCATCGTACCATTGACCGCCCATGACAGTCTCAATGCTGTCGGCGATGAGATCTCTTGATTGTAGCGAGTATCGCATACCCTTTGTGCCCATGGAGATTCCGTCCGAGACTCCAATAGTATTGAATTGCATGGGAATCAGGCCTGCCCTTTGTACACCCTCCTTGACAACGTCGTTCAAGCCCATCAAGTGCATGTTGCATGGATTTCCCGAGTACCATACACTTGATATGCCGACCTGGGCCTTGTTCATATCTTCTTCGGTAAGACCCGTTGCGTAGAGCATGGCCTGTGATGCGCCCTGTGATTTTGGCTGGGTAATGTGGCGAGAGACATTGTTAAGGACGGGCTCATCGTTTCTTAGATGTCTTGAGGTACTGAAGCTTGATGTCCTGTAGTACTCTCAGCATCATATGCACCATTTGCTCTCGTCCAATGCTTACCGGCAGTTATTTCGCAAGGCGGTTGTGAATTGGGGACTCGCGACAGCAGCCTTCAGGCGTGGTAGAAGGACCATTGTTGTGTGTATATTGGCGATTCGATTGGTTATCAAGTCATGGCCCTCGATTTTGTGACTTCGCGACTCGAATTGCGGTGCGAATCCACAGGGACGATGGTTTCAGTGATTATAAAACGCGTTATTGAAGCGCCGTAGGACAAAATTTCTGGGGAACCGATTTCGGAGGCCGGTCAAGAGCTTCGTCTCACACTCCAATCATTCCTCTCCTGTTTCCAACCATCATCCATGTCAATATCAATATCAACACATCTACAACAGCACCCAGGTATCCAAGTGGATCATTGGCTACAAGTTCAACAATAGAAGCATCCCTCCGAGACTTCGAGCATGCCTATCCAAGATGGGTACTATGATCAAACCTAGATATGGGCTTCACTGGGTCGTATCTACCGTGGTGTAGTATTTCCACAGATACCGAAGTAGAACGAGAGTCTGTCGGTGATTGGCAACTGGTTGGATCTGACAGGCCAAACACCCCAGGCAAATTCACAAGCAGTACCAGTTTTACTGCCTTGAACTACGCGGATAGAATGGAGGCAGGTCTATCATTTGGCCATGACTTGCTGGCAGTAGTGAGGCGAAGACTCCCTCTTCCTGACGACCCTACGATCATAAAACTCAAGATATGACAGAATCCGGTCGACACCCTCAATTTTACTCAGCGAGCCATCAGATTGGGAACCAGATTCACCACAGACCAACGCACGAGCCAGTCCCACGCTCTCATCCGACTCTAAAACGATTCAAAGATCTATGACAGACGACCTTGTAGGAATGGGATCTCACTGGTATAACAGGCAGTCGATCGGAAAATAGAAATTGCTACAGCAATCAAGATAGGTATGGGTCGAATCTTACCGCTTGAGCAAGGAGCATAAAAGAATTGCCTTATCGTCAACCCATGACTTTGCTTACCGACTCAATCAGAACTCAAACTTCTATGCGAAGTTGTATTCTTTGTCGTTGGTCGTGGCGCAGGGGCGACTGGGCCCGACTGAACTGATGTGTTTCACGCTCCTACGTTTCACTGGAGACGGATGCAGCGGTTAGCGTTGTGTTCTATGGATGGGAAGTCTGTTGTGGGACGGAATTGAAAATGGAGTGAGAACTCGTATTCATCGTTGTCGTTGGGAGAATCTTTTGGCTTTTGGGGGGGGAGAAGTCAAGTATTTGTCAATACAACTCTCTTCCAATCCCTTCCACCTCTTCCCTCCACCCTCCCAAATTTCTTCACGTTCTACCTCCAGCCCAGCCAATGCCCTCCCACAAACGTAAATACCTTCAAGATCTTATACAATCCACTCGACATTCCCCCTCCCCCAAACTTATCAGCGCAGCACTACCAATCAAGAAAAGCTCATTGCATCGCTATCATTCCACTCAACAACTCCAAAGGAATACTGATAGCGAATTATGTTGCGGTGTATAGAACGGTGACGATATGAGGTAGACCGTAGAAGAAATTCGATCCCATCACTATGGCGTTTTCTTTTCTCGGGCATGGCATCGACTATAACATAATGGTAATATCTTATCCTTGGCGAGCGAGTGCGATCCCAGATACGTTGAGTTATTCGAGTGGCCTACCTACACCGTGATCTCATCGCAATCATCAGGCACGAGGCAAGATGTAAAAAATGTGAAGAAACATCTGTACTACGGTAACGCAATCGTGGATGGGAGCGAAATGCATAACACTCATTGCGTCGATTTCGTAGTGTTCATATTCACCCAAGTATATCCCATAAGCGTAATCCACACAAGCTTTTCGTGCAACCCAATCTTTAAAATCAACACGACAGCAATGATACAAAAGCAACTATCGACCAATCCAATCACATTGTAACGTGAGAGATGTATCTACAGTAAGAACGAGGTCTAGACATGAAGTTTACTCCTCAATTTCTGCATCACACTCCTTCGCCTACTAGGAGCAGCAGCCGGTAATCCCATAAGACAAATTGGTGCCTCAGCAGTTACATCGTAGGACATTTTCCCAGGAGGCAACTCAACACGGAGACTCTCGGTGTTTTTGGAATCCGCCCGCATAGGTTTCTCAATATCTTGAGAACACACCCGCAAAGGTTCCCGCGAATAGTCTTGCGAAGTCTCCTGCGATCGACTTTGACTTTGCTCCGAAGAATATCGTTCAGCCACGGGACTACAATGCCTCTCAATGAATTGATCATACTGGTGCCACCAACTATCTTGATCCGGATCAGGAAGTGTATCAGTCGATTCCGCAGCAGACATCAAGCCGTCCATCGTAACATGCAATTGCGCTGATCGTGGCAGCAAGCCTATACCATCCCTTGCCCCAAAATCCAAGTTTATCTTCCGACGCGCGTTAACGGGACTTGGATTATTGAACGTTGTTGTTTCTGATGGTGCGATGGATTTGGCTGTGGCGGGTCGAGTTGGAGGAGCAGAAGACTGCTGCAGCGGATTGAAAGGCCGAAGTGCCTCAGCTGTGACATAAGTCGCATCTGAGTTTCCGAGGCTAAGGTGACGAAGGTGCTGACTGATGCGTCGAAAACGTCGCACTCCAGCATGAGGGGAGAGAGGTTCATCTTCAACGGAGGCGATGGGAATATCATATGCAGAATTGGCAGTGAGGATGTTCGGCCGGTCTCGTTTCAGTCGATGCGACATAGAACGCGCCAACAATGATACCCTAGGCCTCAGCTCATGGGGATCCCAGGAGCGTCGTTTCCTTTCTTTCTCTTCCTTATTTCCCGCATCTCGGACACGAGGGACTACCCTGTGTTCTGAGAGAGGAGTCGTGACCTCTTTGGGCGATGTTGTTGGTGCAATTGAATGTAAAAGAGCATGTTGAACCTGATTTGCAGTATCAGGCGTGGCGACCTGAGAGGTTACAGAAGCGTGACGATCAACGACTGTCGTTTCACTGCTTCTGTCTTTGACCTGCTCAGGCTCGACTTCAAAATCAGACAAACAGAACGCACCCGGAAGACGCTGAGGTACCATGGAGGGTGCCTCGGATGATCTAGATGAAGAGTAGCATGAGAGACGCTCGATGGGTGTAGGTTGAATGCTTGGAGATCGCGACGGAGACTGTGTGAAGATCGATCGCCGTCGCGTCGGCTCGACAGGAAGTGATCTAGCACGAGCGTGAGGAGGTCTCGGACAGGAATTGTTCCTCGGCTTGACTTTGTAGTTGTTCGACCATCCCTCCATGAAGAAAACCCAAGCCGCAGATATGATGATGAGCTTCCTCGTTGATTCGTCGGTGACAATCACTTGTTCGCGCGAGGCAATGGTATAACTATCGTTCACTTCTAAACTGGTCTCTGTCACAGAAGCAATGATGGGATGTTGTTTGGAATCAGGTAGGATGGTAGTGAAGTAGAACTTTCGTCCTTCCTTCGTCAGGGAAGCACCACTGCCATCAACCATGACGCTGTTTCTTTTCCTTTTGGGAATATACCAGCGTGCTATTTGCGGGGTTTCGCATTGTGATTCGAGGGTGTAAGAGGCACCGTTGAGCCCAGCTTTGATGCGCCAAACAATGTTCTCGAGAGTGAATTCTGCAACAGTTGCAGCCACCGATGTAGCGAAAATGGGAGAAATCACACCCAATACGGCCCTCAGATCGGCGATCTCGTATTCCTCAGAGTTGGTATCCGAGACAATGTAATGCTCGGCGTTGATGACGACGAGGTCATCTGCCTCCAGACCATCTTTTCCTCTGTGCAAACGGTGGATCTTTTGTCCGATTTTCGTTCGGGGAGCGAATCTGGTGGCAGGCAGAACGTCGTATACCGGTCTATGAAAACCTGAATCGCGGCGTTGCTGCAGCTGTAGTAATATCTTTGGTCGCAATATGCCATGTTTTCCTCGTGAGCGTGTGGGTATAGGATGCGCGAACCGCAGAGTAGATTTGGCACCGCGCGCACGCTTCGTTTGGGCGTGCAAGATGGACTGTTCATAATTTGTTGTAGGAGTGTTGGGGGACATAGGGGAATCGATCGTAGGGCTAAGGAGAGGTGATTCGGGTGATGAGATTACTGTTTGAATGAGAGGGACTGCAGGCGCAAATGGTACTGAGACAGTCGTGGATGGCTTGGAAGGTTCTTCCGTGTGAAATAAGCCATGGAAGGCACCTGGCATTTTGAAACCTGACAATGAGTCTTCACTACGTCGCGGATCCTTCTCTTCGACTTCCTCCTCTGGCTCCTCCCGCAATTCAGCCATAGTTAACTTGACGCCAGCAGCCCTGGCCTGGAGTTGTGGCCCTTCTGACGAGAGGACCCAGAGGAGATGGGCCATGTGGAAATCTCTGTCGCGTAGAAGGAAGTACCGCTCTTGGAAGAGTCAGACGCCGGCCTAAAGGCTGTCCTTGGGTGGTTCTTGCTGGAGGGGTAGGTGTTCGGGAGAATTCGTGCCCGTGAGCTGATGCAACATCGCCAGCCAACATTGAGAGAAACATAGTCATGGAGCTCAGACTCCTTGTTCAAGCTACTTGGTAGACGCAGGTGGAAGTATTCGAGCGATAACGGCTCGAATGGTGAGAGGCATCCTCTGGCATATTACGCTCGAATACGTGTCAGAGCAAGTCGAGGCAGGTCGAGGCTGAAGCGACGAGTGGTTTGTTGCGAGTCTGGTGGCGATGTATATGAGCCAGCCCCCCTCTCTCGTGTATAAGGCCGTCTGGGTGTGCGGGTAGGCGGTGTGGATTTGGTGTGGGCTGGTGATGCAGGCTGGATCGATCGTGCAGACAAGCGCAGCAGGCCGACGGACTAGAAGCAGGCCGACGGACTAGAAGCAAGCACGAATCTTGGTATTCTCCACGGTGAGAGGAATAGGAGTAGAATGCCCCAGGCTGGAGCAAGGCATGTAGGGGCGTATATAGACAGGCAGATATAGAGTATGGTGCAAGGATATTTGGACTCCTATTGTGCAATTCGCTGCTGCTCAATGGGATAAAGAAGGGCTGAGAGAGCATGACCTGGCCTACGATCAACATCAGCCCAGCGCGAGACCCAACCCGTCGGGAGCGGCCCAAGGACTCTCCGAGTGGTCCGTTACTAGCCTCTGATCTTTTTAGCGCGACTGCTATGTACCAACCGGACGAATCCTGTAAACTTTGAATTGCTTCTTGAATATGTCTGATCGACCAGCAAATGGAACCGCGACGAGTAGCGAACGTCTTCCGCCAGCATCCGATATGTTTCATGACTTGGCTTGCACTGACTTGATCCCTAAGCAAGCAGATTTGTCCGAGATTTATCACTCGGAGGATTAATTGCATCTCCTGTTCGGGTACAGGGGTGTCAACAGTGTCAACACCCTTCGAGTGTACTATACTAGCAACAGTGGTATGGTCACGTAGATGGCCACCAACCGCCAATCTTACGTGCTATCTCGTGCTGTGTAACGTTATTACCGTATCAACCTGTTGTCGCCAGGCACGGACGATAGACCTGTCACCTATCTAGGATGTAGATGCTGCTCCAACGCTGAAAAACGACTCCAAGGATATCCCACGGAACATACCGTCACGAGTTCACCTCACCGCCTCAGGATTCCCCCAGATTTCGATCCCCAGATTTCGACCATCACCTGTCCTCATAGAGTCGTTGGTCTGGAACGAACAATAACATCAAATTGTCCACTGGTAGCAATAGCACTCGTAAGGGCAATCGTAGGCTTTTTCGAACCTGTCAAAACATAAAACATGTGCACTCAACAGAAAAAAGCTTCCAGAATCCAAACCCTCAAAATACCTTCACTTTAATGAAGCAACTCGCCATGTAGAAAACAATCGAACTCAACTTTTCAATCAAACCCTTTGAACACAATCAAACCCCCAAAATACCTTCACGTTAACAAAGCAACCCCGCCGGCATGTGGAAAATCATAATTGGTCTCAACTTTCAGCTCTTCAAACACAAGCCTTTCAATTGTCACAGGCAAAAATATCGGCATTCAATCGCCGAACTCCAGGGATACTATATCGACCTCAGAGCTTATTTCCCAAGCAATCCGAATTCCAGATTGTAAACGATAAAATAATTAATGATTCGAAGCGCTCACCATTCAGCCTCGTCTTGCAAAATTGTATCTCGCGGATAGCCAGAAATAAAAAGTCATGCGGTGGTCAAGAAAACTCGGGTATACGACTATGCGGTAGATCTTGACATAATGTGCGTGTATGAGACGGCCACATACAAACGCCGAAAATTTTCGACCGTTGGAATATCCTCCAACTATCCCTCAAACTCAAGAAAGTCGTAGGCAAAGGTCAAAGCTCGGAAAAAGAAAAGGACGGGATCCGCGGACGCCTCATGATGTCCTAGGAACTGTTTTCCTCACGAATCGAGCAGGAATTCATTTGCTTCCGTGAGGATCCGGCGTCAAGATCTTGATGGACATCTGTTTTTGCATGCTATGTAGACCCGAATCGCACGATGGTCATGCGCTGGAAAAGGCTCGCGCGGTCTTTATGTTTTGGTAGTGCGAAGATGGCGATATTGGAACTGCTTGGCGACTATGACTAGCTACAGAGAGCTTAGACTAGCTGTTGCTATCGAAATTATCGAAATATCATTCCCAGTCCCTATTTTTCATACCGATATCCAGATTAGCCTCAAGCGCCAGGTCAATAGCATGGAGATTGAAGCTCGGGCTAAAGTACTCAAATACATCCAAATCAGGTATTGGTCCAAAAATGTCAACATCCGAGAATCCCACGTACTCTCCCCTGATTGTAGCCACGGTACCGCTCTGCTCCGAATCTTGAATCTCAACTCTATCTCCATCTGCGCGGACGTCTCCTTGTTGGCCATCATATTGGCGTTTATAAGTAACAGTATCGATAGCCCTCTCAACCTCCTGCAGGATTTGCTTGGCCATCAGAGCTATAATACCTACACTCCAAAACAAATCTCCAAGTTCGCCCAGTAAGGTGTAGTTAGAACTAAACGCCAGTCGCGCGCGGACACGGCAGAGCAAGACCTGCTATATCGAAGCTCGCGGTATGCCACTCCGAGAGAGAGCGTACAGTAGAGCAACTTCATACAACATTATTGTTACATTCCATCTAAACAACCCAATATCGCGTTGACCCTACCAACTATCCTACGCGCGCCGATCGTGTCTTGCTCAAGAGCAAAAAGTTAATCTAAACCCATGGCGCGACGGCCTTCTTTGCTGATTTCGTTCTCTGTAGGCCTTCCGATATATCTAGCCTCACCCTCGCCACCGGGAAAATGAGGACCGGGTGTTCCGGCTAGGAATATATATCTTTATCGTGCTAGATACTTAATATTCGATGCAGTTATAGGGTATACTGGAATTCAAAGGACGTTGGAGTTAGTTTTTCATAGATAAATTTTGCTATTTACTAGGAAGCCTGCAAGCATCGTCAGCGGGTTCTTTGAGCAAATTTGAAAAATCGTTGTGTACACACCTCTTATCGAAGGATTAGCCTTTATATATTCCTTGATTTTGCCTTTATATCCCCTCGCTTCTTCTTCAGGGATTACGGACTTAACCACCACCACCCCTCGCTTCCTGATTTCGTTCTTCAAGCTCTGAGAAGCCTTAGCCAGGTCCTTGAATTCAACTTGGGGTACAATTGCCGGTCCTTTGACAGCGATGGTCTGATTCTCCTCCCTGAGCTGCTTTAAAAGCCGCTACTAGCTCGAGATAACTCAGGCTTCATTTTCTCTAACCTATTGGCGTTTAAGGTCGATAAATCGTGCTGGTCATGGTTTTGCAGCCGTTCCTGACAGGGATGCGAAAATGGATGAGATATTTCCTTCTTTCTTAAGAGGCTAGATAGCTTTCGATGCGCCTTTGCGCAGCATTGTTTCTGACATTGAGACGTGGAAGATTAGAAGGTAGGAAGTAAGACTTGATCTGATGGCTGGAATTGGCGGAGGAGTTGATCGATGCTACAGTCTTGGAGCTTCCAACGCTTTCTTTATATTCAGCATTGCTACCCAGACGCGTGATACTCACATCAGAGCTACGACCGGAAGGTCTACCGAGTGCGTACTTTCCGCTGCTTGGTACCCTTCTGCTCCATTGCTTGAAACGTTCAGGCGGAGGCAAATTGACTGTAAAGTTTATCACGTGGTTCGCTTTCCGATGAGCGATGCGGGCACACCAAAACCGTGGACTCACCTGATTAGGCATGGTTTCCAGAATTTTCCCGCAACCTCACCCCAGGGAAAACCACAATGGCGAATGGTAGTGGGAACTAGGCAAAGTACAACATGCTGAACATTCGCGAAAAGCGAGATTCAAATCCCGGAGATGGTGAGAATACAGAAGCTGTCTTGGTGAATCTGCTGTTCCAATACATAATGCATACCGAAAAATTTCAATGATCAGACCAGTAAGCGGATTGACGCGATCATTACTGCTACGATAGCAGTAGAGATGGTGGAAGTGGAACTTTGCCGAGCGTTCGTCCTTGAGTGTGAATGTATTCACACTGCTATGTGGTTATAGTGCCGTAGGATGCAAGGCTTGGTGGGGAGAAGAGATGTTGAGAAGGGAATAGATTGGTAGAATAGAGCAAAGAGCCCCTACACGGATCAGTCACATGACGTGTAGTACAGAGCGTCCTTCGCCCGAACCACAAAGATTTTTCATGTCTTCGACTTGCACTTTGGTACGATTCCATCGATTAGTGTGGCTTTAAATCTGATGGAGATACATAACCATGGACAAATATGTGCATTCGAAAGTAAACAGTGAGACTAGACTGAAACAGGGGGGAAATACATGACAAAACAAAAACCTTCCAACGCGTCACACCTGCATCCGCCCCTAAAACAGCCAGTCCACATCGATTCTGCCGTTGAAGGGTATCCAAACCACCAGCCAGACGCGCCGTCATGGTCTCCCTCTCGACGATTCCCGTGGCCGAAGATGCTCTCCGCGACTTCTCGAAGACCGTCCACATGAACTCGGAAACTCAGAACGAGTTGCATAAAGCGTAAGAACACTCCTCTAGATGAGAAAGTAAGCCGCGTTGCAGAAAGACTGGATAGAGACGCAGATTATACCTTCCCTCAACTCAACTATGAATTTCTCATCCAGATCAATGGCCACTAATTCTGGCTATTTGCGGAACGAGCTTCATCAGAAATCGTCTCTATTATGTTCAATCCCAAGATTCGCTTTCAGGCGTTGAATATCTGGGACTTCCGCCGCTCTTTGCAGTCTTTCTGCACCATGCTTTAAAGAAGTTATCGAACTAACAGCCCTGTTGTGTCTAAACCGACTAAGGTGCCATTGTTTCGAAATCTAAGCTAACATCAGATCCAGTAATTGGACCTTGACCATCGACGCCTTCATTAAAACTGCCTATGACGCAGAGATTGATGGAAGCCATCGAGCCGCAGCAACGAACGCAATATGCTCAGCTATCGGTCATGCTCCTAAGATTGGCAATTCCCGGCCTCTCACAAAGACCCAATGGCTTCATGCTCTAACTGTCGTTCTGGACCGCTCAGACAGTGCGAAGGGTAAATCTATGCGACAACTCTTAATAGCGATGGTCAAACTACTTCCACTCTTGGACCCAAACGAAGCAACAGAAATTAGGAACGAAACCCTGCTACTGGTCTTCAAAATGCTGCTCTCCCAGCAGTCCGATCATGTCAAGGTCAAACCGGCTTTCCAGGTTGTTACCATCTTCCTAAGCAAAGAGGCCGTGAAACTGGATGATTTCGTCTCACAGCTTCGTGTCTCTTTGAGCTTCGGCCTAGATAAAGACATAGCTTCCAGGGATGAAAGAGAGATACTGCAAGTTTTCACAGAGGCGTTGATGAATTGGATGCGTTTCACAGATTCAGCACCTGCAGCAGGACAGACGATATGTGCTTTGACGAAGATACTGGCACAAGAGGATAAACTATGGGTACCAAGACCTGACCAAATTCCTGAAACCTTCTGGATAAAACCGTTGATCACCAGCTTCTCATCTTTTCCCGATGCTGCTGCAAATATCCGTCACCATCTACTACCAGGATTGCTTGCATTGAATGCCTCTGCCTGCACAGGATTGTTACAGAAATTACGTATAGCCGAGTGGCTAAAAGGCGAAAGTGTACCCGGAATGGAACTTCTTTACACTTCCCTCCTGGTGGGCAAAGAGATGGGGATCGTTCTCGACGCAGGTACGTGGACAACGGTTGGATGTGCTTTTCGATCAAGATCGGCTGATAATATAGATCCTGAGCAAGAAACAAAAGACGAAGTAGACTTCAAAGATGGAAAAGTGTTCATCGTGGACAAGGCTTGGGCTCGTCTGTTGAGGGATTCCTCAAGCGACACCCGAGTTGCAGGATTCTCACTCCTCATATCATCGGCTGCGGTCACGAGACCGTTCTCATCGTGGTCAATCAACTGCTTGAAACGAAACCTGCCACATCTACTCATGGAAGTGGACGCTGGCAAACGAGGTGAAGTTCTCACCGGCATCCAACGCATAATCGATCGCGTCAAGGCTAGTACTAGTGTCCTCTGTAAAGCCGTCAACCACAATCAAGCACAGCCAGATCTGCCAGCACCTATCGATTCGGAGAGGGCCTCGGATGATTTACACCGCCGCAAGACACTCGCCCAACATCAGGCCTTCGTGTCTTGGCTTGTGACTTTCTTCCGCGAGCAACTTCATCCTGAAGCAGCCTATCAGAGGCACATCACATCGCTGCGTGCACTGATGTTGATGGCGAGTTCAGGAGTGGACAATAATGTTGCTTCCCGTTGGTTGTCGAAGTCAGCCATCGGTGATACAAGGTGGTGTTTCCATATCCCGATTTATGATTCGTGGATGGCGCGCGCGCTATACGATCTAACAATGAATCCGTTCGAGGATGTTCGGATATTTGCGGAAATGCTCATTGATGTGACTGTGCCGCAGGGCATTCATGACAAACTGGCCCACCAAGATTCCATTACTCCTTCACCCGTCCATGCCTCGACCAACCTGAACATCCTACTGAGAGCCGAAGGTCTGATGCTCAGAAGTGGCCGAGCTGACCATGCTGATGGTGTTTCCCGGACTTACGCTCTTCTCTTCGAATCAGTTGAAGATTTCGTTCCAGGACCGGAAATAGACGGAAAAGAGGTGTGGTGGACATCAAAAAGTGACATTGTGGATCACCTAGTTGGTCAGCTGGAGACTTCCTTGAGAACTGCAGCAGTAGATCTCAAGCTGGCTGTCACTCTGTCTCCAATGCATGGAATACTAGCCAGCATCAGGTACGCTCAGCCGTTCAATTACGTCCTCCCTTCTCAGCTTCAACCTTTTTTTGTGTTAAAAAATCCGGGATCGACTTGAGCAATTTTCTGGCAATCCACTGTCAAAATTGCCAGAAATTTTCGACATCGACACTCAATCCAGGCATCCGAATCTATGGGTGGTAAAAACAATTTGAATTGCCTCTTTTGCTGCATGAATCCGGTTTTCTATGAAGTGGAAAGATCTTGATCTGGTTCCTCATGGCTGACTCATCCACTAGGTATATACTTGATATGCCAATCGTCTACGACTCGCTGGAACATGGCGATGACGAGTGGAAGGCTCGATGGACAGATATGCATTCGGTCCTGGTCCTGGCCTTACAAAGGGTTTGGACTTGTGTTCGAGACATACTTTGCAACGATGCACCAGAAGGTCATGTGCCGGACGAGACAGCAGGAGACGAAAATATGACAACCAAGGACATCCTGAGCTACTCTTGGAGAGCTTTGAAAGAAGCTAGGTACATTGTCTGTATTTGTAACTTCGTTCTTTTGATTGACCTTAACAGCGCCATCATACAAGTTCTCGCCCGCAAAGCCCCTGTCGGCGCACAAGGTCTCTTGAATGAAAATGAATTCGTGGCTATGTGCTCGACAGTGTTCATGGAGCTTTCGGGACTCAGACACCGTGGTGCATTTTCGGCTGTCGCACAGGGTTTTGCTGCGTGCTGCTCAAGATGCCATAAATTGGGCCATCACGAACTTCTCGCCCAATTTTACAAGGTAAGTGGTAGCAACCCTGTTGCTGTTGGTGGGAGAAACCCTGGTTCATTGGTTGAAGTGGGGATATCTCAGTATACTGAAATCTGTCACTTCGCACGGCGGCAAAACGAGTATACTAAAATTACTGGAGCTTGAGCCGCTGTGTGGTGACAGGCATGGTCGGCCACCTTCCCTCTCCCACCTTTAGCCTGTTGTTCGATATCTGACCAACTAGGACACACTCGCTTGTATAAAACACCAAGCCTCGGCCACGACCAGACGGTCTGCAGGATTGCCATCCCTCATCACTGGTATTCTCGGAGCAGATCCTGGCGGTTTTTTGTTTCAACAAGCCATAAAAGATCTCCAACTTGAGGCCGCTGCTATTCCACCCTCTGTCAATTCGTATGGAGATGAGTTGCCTCAGGTTCATGCTCTCAACTCTCTGCGAGCAGTCTTCACAAGCACCGTTCTCGGCCCTTCGTCGGAACCTTACCTTGTTTCTACCCTGAGCATCGCTGGCCGATGTCTCCGCTCTCAAATCTGGGCTATCAGGAATTGTGGTGCCATGCTCTTTCGAGCTCTTGTAGATCGACTTCTTGGCAGCACCGACTCCCAAAACCACGATGACGATGGCGAGGTTAAGACTGCTCGCATAACGTACAACGATTACCCAAAGTTACTCGATATAGTCACTGAGCTCCTCACTCCTCAAACTGATGCGTTTGGACATATAGATGGCGCCCTCGAAAGTGTCTTCCCTGCCTTGAAGATCATTCAGCGGATTCCACCACCCGAACATGAACAGAAAAGGATAAGAGATCTCGTATTCAAATTATGTGTGAGCTCGCATTGGCACATTCGAGATATCGCAGCTCGCACGTTCGCAAAATTAGTCTCTAGACCAGAGGTCGACACGGTTCTCTGCGAGTTGGTCCCTCTTTCACGGGATGATCAAAATGCTGTTCATGGCCGATTGCTCTGCATCACCTTTCTTATGGACCCGATTTTCCGCGGTCCATCGTGCGCTATCGAAGGCATGTAAGATCCGCACCAGTTTCATTCCATAGCTAATAATAGAAGGGAATCTCCTCGACCTTGAACCGATATACGATGTTCTTCGTAGGCAAATCCATGTCCTTTACCGAGACAACCCATCGCCTTACACACGCTCTACTTATTTGGATATCCTGAACCGCTTTACCCTCGCTCTCATTACTAGTCCACATCTTCTCGAAAATTCGGCCTTGTTCAACAGAATTGCAGCTGAAGAGGTTACCACAGTGGATCAGAATGATCGCGATGCAGACTCCGAGGTCGCAGAAATTTTCTACGAAGAGCCATCCGCTCGAAAGTCTGTCGCGCTCCACTTTCTTCTGCATTACATTCTGAGAATGCAGATCGTGGAGAGGCGAGGACAAGGAAGAATGGAGACTTTGGACCATTATCAAATTATTTTGACTCGGCTCGAAACTGGAGATTCTGACGCCAAAATGCAGGTACTCGAGTATTTGGTGAAGATCTCAACTTGCTTGCCTCAGGTGGCTGTTCATCTGCTTGTGGGAACAGTGGTTCGATTGACCGAGAATTCCGAGGATAATCGAGTTGCCTCGCGATGCAGGAGGTTCTTGAGGAGTCTGTACATGACCGTCTCCAAGGATCCAGATTTATTCGCAAACGCTCCCAGTCTGCCTAATCTACGAGGAGTCTTCAAGAGAAAGACGGTCGCCGCACCGTCGATGGTGGTTAACACGTTGGGACTCTGGGGTTTCATTATGAACAGGGCTTGTCAAGCTGCGCAACCTACCTACGTACTTGCTAAGGAGATTTCATTCATGCTTTCGTTCATCGAGCAGATGATCCAAGAAAATCGGGTAAGTAGTCGCAAGGTTGACTTAACAGTTCCGTTTATCCTCTCTGAAAACCATTCTTCGTGAATGGTTCCTCAATTTGAACTCGGTATTGATGAACTCCTGGCGACTTCTCGCCAGAACTTTGTCAATATCGATCCGAAGCCGAAAGGCTCGCAATTGAAAATTAACCTCGCATCTACGGTGGGGTAGAAGAGAATACTGAGCCCACTGGTTGGCCCCGGTCAACGTCCGACGCTAACTATCATGTAGACGTTCGAGCTTCGACAAGCCTCTGCGCTATGTTTAAAAGATTCTCCAAGTATTTGGACCGTTTCTATTCCCAAACAGGATCTCACTCTGCAACGAATCCAAGCTATACTACTCACCTACGATATATCAAACGATGACGACGAAGAAATCCGAGATGTCGGGTCCCAAATTGTGTCTACCATCACAGGAAAGGACGTATGCGTTCCTCTGGTTGCTAGCCAGCAGCTTTTGCAGCATCTAGCCACGAAATATCGACAATCAGAACACCTTTGCAAGCATGCGCTTCGGAAGATGACCCAATCAACACTACAGAATGATAGATTGTTTCCCTCGGCCAAAGAACGATTCCAGAGCGCCACGGCTGAGGATACGGCTCTCTTTGTCGTCGAAAAACAAAATCTTTTCCTTGATCTGTATCGAGAGGCTGGATTGTGGTCACAAGTTCTCAAAGGATTATCCGCCAAAGTCATCACCGACGCGGAAGTCACGGCGCTCGGCAATTGGGTTTTCGATGGTCTCACACTATTATCTGACAAAGCTCATTACGAGCTTGATGGGCCATTGGGTTGGACTTCCAAACGCGAGGTATGGGTATTCGGGATGCAGGTTCTTTTTGCGACAGAAGTCTATCTGGAGTGGCGTCTTAAGACAAAGAAAGGTGGAGTGGAAGGGAAGGCGGTCCGTAACTTGTTGGCTGAACTCTACAGTCGTGGCACGAAGACTAAGGTTCACGGGGCATGGTTAGAGAAGATGCAGAATATGCTGGTGGATGCAACCCGATCGAGGGCGGGTAGCTTTGGGGCACTATTTAGGACTATTGAGGCTGATAAATCACAGCCAGAGGGTGGCTGGACGGTTGAAGATGTTTGAGGTTTGGTGGGCACTTCATTCACTATTTACTCATGAGAGGTTATCGATGAGGTACCATCTTGTGCTAGCTGGATATTAGCTACTCTGAGGTATCAGTACCCTCCACTCTTTCAAGATCAGCTTTTCCTGCGCATTTTGTTTCGGCTTTGAGTCAGCGCTGTTAATTTTCTGGTCTCAAGTTACCAGATTCCGATCACAGATCAATGCTGTTCCGTCCGAATGGACCTTTTCATCCTAGGCTTGTTTGTCCAAGTGGCAAAACATAAATTCAGCATGTTGTAAAATCTCAGTGTTGAGTTTAGGAATATCAACAATACATAACAATGTAAATACATAACAACAACGTACAGCAACAACACGATGTTGTCCCTCTCGCAACGAGATGGTTTTCAATCATTCATCTCACCTTCTAACTTCCTCATGTTCCATTTCCAATACAAATCTTTCTCCAGACCCTTCCAATGTCACACCAGCAGTCAATCAGTATCCACTACAAAACAACACTTATCTCATTAAACCACACCAAACCACAACTAACCGCACACCAAACCGCACTCCACGCACCACACATCAAACCACACCACACCACACACACCATCCAAACCAAACGCATCGCATCACACCGCCAGAATGAAAAAAACCTCGACCATCATCCTACTACTCTTCCTGCTCGTCGTCGTCTTCTCGGTGTGTTCGTGGTTCTTATGGACAGCGTTGTTAGCCCACGATGTGCGCGGGATGAAGGAGGAGGTTATTGAGCTGCAGGTGCGACGGAGGGAGGGGGCATTGCTTGAGGAGGGGGGAGGAGAAGGGGAGGTGGAGGGGAGGAAGTAGAGTGTTGGCAGGGAGGGGATGGAGAGGAGGGGGGAGACAGCATGGGGGAATGGAACACTTCCGGTCAGGGCTATGGGAGGAGATGGCAATTTGAAAGATTGAAGAGGACTTGGAAATTTGGATGCTCGATGTCGATATGGTGGATTCTATCTAGATCAACGAGATTTAGAAATCGGCGGATTACATGGTTCTGTTTGGCAGTGAACTTTCACAAAGTTCGATGAGGAAGGCGATATGATATTTCAACGATTAACCATCAACCTATCTAAATCAGGCCCCCAGCTACCGTCTCCCAAAGACTCAATCTTGACACTATTTGCACCAGCTCTGAAATCGAGATTGGCCACTGACACGGCCGGCGACGAACCCGCACTACTGGGTAAAAATGCGATTTTCACAGCTTTGCTTTCATTGACAGTCACCATGGCGAATCTCTGTGTCTTGTCTCCATTCGGCGCAAAGATTCTCACACTCTTTCTTTCCGCCTTGTCACTGGCCACATTCTCAAAAGTGACTGCGCCCTTCTCCGGACCACCGAGATATCCTGCTAGTTTTCCGCCGGAGCAGCCCGAACAATTTAAGATCTTGGCTCCGCCAGATAATTTTGCCTTCTCGGCTTCGTAGCTTTCTTCCTTGGGACCTGGTGACCAGGATCCTGCGTCCCAATTGATGGACCACCGCTCTTGATTTATTAGAGTGGGTTTCTTCCCTTCGATTTTGAGCGGTAGCCAAACGTAGGTACTCCTCATCAGATTTCCATCGACCCATCTGTCGCCCATGTAAACGATCAGATCTTTGCTGATAGGAAGGATGTATGTGGTTTGCGAATTGAAGGTCTTGCTTCCGGCGGGTGCGAAATTTGCCCATGGTGTCCACGGACCGGAGAGTGAGGTCGCGGTTGAGTAAATGTTATCATTAGATTTCCAGCCTGTTAAATGTGAGGCGAACATGAAGTAGACGCCGTTTCTTTTGAGAATTGCTGGTGATTCATATTTTTCTGGCCACATGTAGGTTTGTGACTCTACTTTCAAGTAATCCTTCGTCAACTTGTAGATATGCAGACCGTGGGGTCGCTATGTTCATCAGTATTTCGAACCCGCTGCCATGTATAAGGAAAGAACATACATCCTCAGAAAGCAAATAACCAGTGCCGTCATCATCTTGGTATAAACCCATGTCTCGGCTTTGGTTTCCCATCGGTCGAAAGCTTCCCCGATACTCATATTTCCCACAGACTGTATCTCCCACAGCGACGCCCACTTTTGCTTCTTTATAAGCACTATCCTCAACGTGCATGTAAAGAACATATTTTTTCGTGGATTTGTTGTACATCACCTTCGGTCTCTCCACAACGCGATTTGGTCCCAATTCGCCAGAGGTAGTCCGAGACAGCAAAGCTCCTGCGAAATTCCATTCCACCAGATTGGTAGAAGCATAACAATTTACGTTCTGAAAGGAACTGCCATTGAGTTTGTCTTCGCCGATCATGTAGTATGTATTGCCTACTTTTATGATACCGGGACCGTGGGCCTGTAGATGTCTTCCTGAGACGCCCTATTGAGATCAGATAGGTGAAAAATTTGAGTTCTGTGGACAGATTCCTACATCTGTCCAAGCAGCTCCCGGAACGATTTGTAAGGCCGCGGAAGCCGAACAGAGCGAGAGCAGCGATGGCACTAGCGCAGTAAGTCCTCGAAGGATGATCATCGCAAGCACGGCTAGTTGGAGGTAGAATAACCAAGATCTTGCTGGAGTTGACGACTGGCGATGATTTGGGATGCGCCGCTTTTCAAGGTCCGGTAATTGAACCGTCCGGGATGTTTCGAGTAAATATGATTCTTCGATGCTCTCTTCCAATTCCGAACGGGCTTCCCAAAACATAGTCCCTGGCAGATGGCGCCGTGATGGATTCGACTTGTCCTCCATGGCACAAGCACGACTCGATTCAACATGCAGGTGATGTTCGGTCAAGGAATTGGGGTTGAGGTATCACGAAAGACGACGACGACCAGCCACGGGTTGTATGGTAGCATTGCTGTAATGATAGCTGATGTTGGATGATTGGTAGGAGTAGCAGTAGGTTGTCGTTCGGAGGGATGAATTGGACCTACGCCGTTTGTTCTAACCATATCGAGATGATGATGTCGTAGGACCTTGTGTTTCGGGAGGAGGTATCTTACTATGTATAATCAGAAAACAGAAGCTTACCATGTGAGAAGTTGTATAACGTCCTTCAGAGGACCTATTTTACCCATCACCCACAGCTCAATCACAATGGCTGGAATCTTCAGATCGTTTTTGCATGCCACCAACTACCGCTCCCCACTGCTGCGGACAGTCGTCCCGACCGTAGCAGCAGCCTTTGCGATCCAAGGAGCTGTAGCCATTCCATCGATACTTGCCCAGACTGAACGCTTCTACGATCTCTCAGGGTCTTTGACATACCTCTCATGCGCAGCATTGAGCCTGTACTTGCCCGTTCTTCGAGCAAGAGCAGCAACAGGAGCCGGATCATTTGGACTGCCATGGCCTAGCATCTTGAAGAGCTTGCAGGGAAAGAGTTTGGCACAAGGAGGTTTCTGGGACTGGCGCCAACTGGTGCTGACTGCCTTTGTTGGAATATGGGCCACGAGATGTTTGTGACAAGGCAAAACTCCAAGGATGGAGAGTAAAAGTTAACTGTACATAGTGGGAACATTCCTCTTCTCCAGGATCACAAGTGAAAATGGCCAAGACTCTCGATTCGACAAGATCCGTACTGCTCCCTCCAAGTTCATCGTCGCCTTCTTCGCTCAAGCTACCTGGGTCTCCCTCGTCATGCTTCCAGTGACAGCCCTCAATTCCATGCCCCCAACCGCTTTCGCCGCAATCCCATATTTCACACCTGGAACACTTGCTGGAATTGCGCTGTGGCTCTTCGGCTTTGCCTTTGAGGTTACAGCAGACAGGCAAAAGAGCCAATGGATGGAGGAGAAGAAGGAGAAGAAACACGATGAGGATTTCCTCACCCGTGGTCTTTGGAGCAAGAGTCGGCATCCAAACTACTTTGGGGAGATTACGATGTGGACTGGCATTGCTGTAACAGCTGGAAGCATTTTGGCATCAAACGTTGGGCAGAAGGCTTTGGGCTGGTCTGGCTCGCCGGCTGCCAAATTTGGTGCTCTAGCTATTGCCGGTATCAGTCCCGCTTTCACCACGTTTCTGTTGACCCAGGTTTCGGGCATTCCGCTGAGTGAGGGCAAATACGATAAGAAGTACGGTGATAGGAAGGATTATCAGAAGTGGAAGAAGGAGACTCCTGTGCTGATTCCCAAGCTGTTTTGAACGGCAATGGAGGAGGTAGGCGGAAACGGACTATTCATCCAAGATCGAAATGACAATAAGAGTTTGGTGAATTATTTTCTTCGTCCCAGTGTATCAACGAGATCAAATGGTGCGATATCGAGAACGCGCCGGATGTAACATGGGAAGCATGTACCAAGCTGGGCAAGTGAAGTAAGTAGACTCAACCTCTGGTACGTTACTTCTCAACCATCTCAACTACCTAAAGCAAATCTCATCTCGGTTAGGTGGAGTCATTGGAACTTGCGGCGAGCATGGTAGCTCCCATCATCATCGGAGGGAGAAGAGAAGACGGAGAAGTTGTAGAGGAAAATATACTATTACCGACCATGGTAGTTGGGAATCTCCAATACACCGACTTTCACGTACCAGTATCACAACACACTACTGCATTCACAAACCGCTCCGCCCTCAAGACCCAGGAACACTGGCTCTAATTCGGCTCTATCGCCCGTGATCGACTGAATAAGGACTAACCACTGAGTTTGTCGTGATCAAGTCTGGCGTCGTGTACAAGTCAACTCTCGTGGTAGCGATTGCGCGCATAGCAAACACGTTCCGAGCTTTGTAGCAGCACTCCTTTTATCATGTATTCGGTTTGCTCATGTATTCGGTTTGCTCATGTATTCGGTTTGCTCCACTTGTCTCAGCGTTACCGTACTTTCCAGAGCAAGTTTTTACCTCAGCAACCCACACGCAAGACCGATCACATCTTCTATAACTTCCATCATCAGTGTCACGGCGTACCTGCGCAGATACAGCTTTGATTCAACTCGATGGAACTCTGGTTTGGCCAGGTGCAGCCCCCCGTCTCTCCCACACGAGACTCCAAGAGAAAACGACGTCGATATATAAAGCTTTGACGACCTTGAAGCCCAGCAACCAGCCTTCGAACATTGAAGGGGGGCACAGATACGTCCATGCCGGGAGCGTCGTCGATCCCTAGATATGTTCAATTCCAAGCAAAGCTTGTTATCCATTGTGGCGTACTTGAAAAGGTCAACGATCTCTAGAGAAAGGACGGCGATGTCCCCGATTCCCCGTCCTTGTCCATCGCGCCACAAAAGAAGACTGTTCATTCGAAGTTTCTCAAGTCGCGGTCGATATCGATGAAATTCTGGCAAAATCTTGCTCAAAATAACCAGAAACTTATCAATATCGATCCTAGACGGGGGGGCCTCTACACAAGATATAGCTTTAGTGTTCTGAAAACTGAAAGATAAGAGATGTTAAGGCTCAGCTGTGACAGCATCCTTTCAAATTGAGACTGCCATGCTAAGTTCGCACGGCGCAGGTCCATGATGGCTCCTCCTACGCGAACCAGCGATGACAGCCAAAGCGCCTTCCCTCCCTGCAACCAAAACAACGTGCGGTCCTCTGCGCCCCGTACTGCTCCAAATGTTCGCAGCAATATTCCTCCCAATCAACTTGGACGACCTCTGCAGCAAACTACACAACAACAGCTACAGCATTCCCAACGACAGCAACATCAGCTTCATAGGGCATATAATCAAATACATAACGTCGCTTGGCCAAATAACCTTGCTGCATTATACCGCCCCAATTTCGCAAACTACATTTCCGAGCCCATAGAGTACCCAGGGGGTAGACAAATCTGTGGTCAAGTCGCCGGTGCCCCACATATCCATCAAGCACATCCCTTACTTGGCTTTCGTGTACCTACCATGTAAGACGCATTTTTATCTACCAGGCCACAAAAACTGATTATCTCCAGGTAAGAGATCCCAGCCCGAGTCATTGCGCCCGTCTTGATGGAAGCCATCTTTCTTGGCAACCCAGGTCATTTCTTCTGCTTGGACGATGGTGTCAAGTACTACTTTTGGAGGAGAACCAGGTTGAAGATACAAGAGTAGAGCGTCCTCACCGGCCGATTCTATCCGAACTTCCCGCCATTCTAGTTCAACTTCGTACCTACTTCCTGGTTCGGCGCTCCGTGTCAACTAACGCCAGAGGTCAAACACGGAACGTATGCCTACTTTTACAACTGCTGGAAGAAGCAAGAATTCCCGGGGGATGATAATACCATCGGAGAAGATTTCGGAAACTCCGCCAAAGCTACTCAAGTTCCAAAGGCTAATTAAAGACCGTCTCCTGAAGCATTCTTGCAGCAATCTGGCTTCTGGGACGGTTTCATGTCAGGCGTCTCGCCTGAGTCTAGAGAAGGTGCTAAGATTAGGAACAGGGTTCTTACTAATTGCACGGCACATATGGATCTTGCCTGGCAAGAATTGATCACTCGAACTGGCAGATCCTTCAAATCCCTGAACGGCAAGGATGATTGCATTTCGTATGTGGAAGCCAGCGCGGGGTTTCGGGGTGATCCGTACTGGTCACCGCACATGGACTACATCCAAACACCAGCACCGCTAAGGAACTGGGAAGATATAAAAACGATGTACCCTTTTGCTGTTTCCGCCGCCAGGCACGTCAAACAGAGAGAGGCAGAGATTCGGAGAAACATTGCGGAGCAGGAGAACGACACCTCGCCTGCTTGGGTTCAAATTGGTTCAGATAAACTTGATCCAAAGAAGAAGACGCATTGGGGACTCCCAGCTGTCACGGCAGAGGAAGCAAAGCCCAGTTACGATCTCGTCGACTCCAGCGAGTGCGAGGGTGAAGAGGAGAAGAGAGACGTTGAGATAGCTGGATGATGAAAGACACGTTTGGATAGCGGTCTTTCCCTTGGAGACGGGATGCGCAATATTCTTGGCGATGTATGGTCACGACTTGGACAGAAGCTTGTATGGTAGCGGTAGCCTTTCGTTTCAGTAGCGTTTGAAATTCATATTGATATGGTTGGTTTTGTGGTGAAATTTCGGCGATTGAGATTGAATTGCTAGAAGTTTGGCGATGTTGATTCAGATTGAGCGATGGCTTTTGGATGGATGGATTTGTGGAGCTGGAGGTGGAAGAGGGGATGTTTGTTGAAGGCACCCGTGTGTCAGAGAACTCGTGAACTTGGTTTATCGATGTCGATTTTCAGTTCAGAGAGTTTAGTCTAAGCGATTATTCTAGCAATTGGACATGATGGATTGGACATGATGGATTGGACATGATGGATTGGACATGATGGATTGGACATGATGGATTGGACATGATGGATTGGACATGATGGATTGGACATGATGGATTGGACATGATGGATTGGACATGATGGATTGGACATGATGGATTGGACATGATGGATTGGACATGAACTAGCGGCCCCTATATAGTATGTTACATAGCCTTTCCTGCTGCGGAATTCACTGGATGGCCTTGTCAACGAATATCAACACCTTGCTATACCAAACTCCCCAGCTGGTTCAAACAACTACTCTTTAACTCATGGCCACTCCATCTCCCTCCAAAGAGGAAGCCCAACCAACGTCATCACTCTGCCAGCGAAATCCGCTAACAAAATCTCCTCGAAGCCTTCTCGAAGAAGTATATATGTTAGATCTCCACTCTGTATACTACGACTCGATATCCAACAAACTAGATATCAATATCGAGTATGTTTCACTACCGGCTACAGCGAATGGACAGGTAATTTGTTTCTATACATAACATAGTAAAGGTAGAGATGGATATGGTAGCGCAAAATGGAAGAAATCGTGTTGAGTAGAATGGGTTTAATTTTTTAGTGTCGAGGAGAATCACTGATAGCTTGTTGGGGAGTATGAGGAAGGGGTTTGTGGTGGGGATTTTTTCGAATTTTTTTTTTTTTCGATTTTTTTGCGAGCGGTTAGTGGGTGGGTACTGCGTCAAGACGTGCGGTGGATCGGGGTCATGGGTTTTGATTGGGATTTCTGGTGGTATGCCATGGATGGGCGATAACGGAGAGATTTGTGACTGTTGATCTTGTTTGGGCGAGGAGATGTTAGATTGTTTTGTATGCAGCGAAGCTATGGGGAATGGATGGTTTGAGTGTCCTTCTGAAAATTTGTTGAATTCTGGCACTTAAGGTATCATTCAAGTTGGTTAAAAGTTTGGCGTTGCTGATCTCCAGTTGAGCAACGTTGCTTTCCATTTGAGCGACTACTATTGGATAGCTGGAGTCGTGGGGTCGATGTCAGAACAAGGGACACCAAATTGACGGCACACCCAACCGGATCTGGAAGATAGGTATGAGGGAAACGTACTTACCGAATGAAGTTGGTAGTCTCGAGGAATATTTGTCCTAAACAGTTGTCACAATCTGGTAGGAAATTCTCGAGAACCTTCGCGATAACTTGACGATTTCACGTTATTGTAATATTACCACCTTTATTACACCTTCTTCTCATTCTCCAAAATCAAATCGTGGCTCATTCTCCTCACGGCCCCCACCTCATTCTCACCACCCATGACACCTCTCTCTCGCTTTTTTCTCTCCCTTCGTCCCATGAAGATCAACGCCGTAGCCCAAATCGCCATCGCAATCGACGTCACAATCATAGCCCACATTCCCTTCGTGAACTTGGGCGCAAAATTTGCACCGTAGAAAATGAGACTCCACTAAGCGTTAACAGCATTACTTCCCAGATTCATACTAGCAATAACCAAACTCCTGATCTGATCGTCCTCAAACCTCAGCTCGTCGTTCGCCCAGGCAAAGAATGTGGCTTGACAGGCGTAGACCGAGCCGGCCCAGTAGTAAGCGGCGTAGACGGTGGATGTGACGGCGGAAGAATGGGAGAAGGAGGTGAGGATCATGGCGGAGGTGCAGATACCGGTTATGGCAATAAAGTAGGCGACGATGTAGCGATGACCGCGCATTATGTCGGTTAGGGTTGCGAAGAAGAGGGTTGAGACTATGCCGACTGCGGGGACGCCGGTTGGGTAGTTGTTTAGTTGTGATACACTATATATTCATTTAGTATATACTGTAAACCCTGTTGAGTCGAATCCAAGAACCAAGGGAGGTTGACATTAGAGACGAAAAAGGAACATGATTGCCGGAACAATTGTGAAGAGAAAGGGCTTACCTGTATTTTTGCACCGTTGAGCTTTTCATTGTCAGAGAAAGCAGGGCATTTGAAGAGAAGGATTCCGTTTCTCCTGCTATGATCCAGAGCATTGTAAAGAAATACCACTGCCAACAATTCAAAAGGCGTTTGAGGAAGTCGAATGAGAAGGGTTTGTGCACAGGTACCTCGGGGACGCGAGAAATGGCGAGTTCTCGCTCTTCGTGTGTGAGATATGGTGCGGTTGTTGTCGAGGGTGTGTCCGGGAATAGAAGATAACCGTATATAGCCACGGGAACCGTAATCAGGCCGTCAATTATGAACAACCAACGCCAACCAGCAAGTCCTTGTTTCCCGTCTAGTGAAGAATGGATTCCTGTCTGGATGAACCCAGAGATCATGGTACCTGCTAGGCCACTGGACGTGAATATGCCTGATCTTTTTCCGAGTTCAGAAGCTGTGTACCAGCTCCCAAGGATGTAGTGGGTTCCTACGAAGGTACTGCTCTCGGCAATGCCTTGGAAAAATCGAATGGCCATGATTGAAGTCGGATGTTGGACGGATGCTGTGACCATAGTCAACGCGCCCCATAAAAGAACCATGCTCGGGAAGAAGATGCGTGGCTTGATGTAGTAAAGCGCCAGGTTGGAAGGAACTTGTCCGATAATATAACCAACTGTGAAGACGGTGTTGATCTGATTGAGTTGATTCCCATGGAAGTTCAGGTCCTCCTTCATACCAGAAACGTAGGCATTGTTGAGATTCGAACGATCGAGCTATCATATGAATCAGTCATGTTGCATCTTGTGTGTATCAATGCCGGGAATTGATAAATGGAAATAAACAGTCCAAACTCACATAGTTCAGGAAATAGGACAAACAGCAGAAGGTCAGAATGAAGAAGTCAATCTTCTGAACCAGCTTCCTTTCACCTGGTCTCATGCTTCCAGGAATAAAATATTCCTTCAATCGGCCTCGATCATAATCGACCCTAGCTCCCTTTCCATGATGCATCTTGTTCGTTGAAGACTCGATTGTCACATCGAACAACCACGGGGGAAGCAGTCAACTTATCGTCGATTCGATGGCGGTTATCATACTGCCGGCCGAGATTCTTTGCTGTGGTATAAGTGGTGCCAGACAGTCGGCTGGAGTATCCGAACGGATCACTACCGCCGTGTCATCAGTCTCGTAGCGTGCCAGTGAGCAGGTAGGTTGAAGCGTATACATATGCCGAGTAGGGCCGCATACACCATGGCGCATTCGACTCCCATACAACAAGAAACGCAGAGATGGTCGCAAAGTGGGAAGAAATTGCTCAGAAGAAGCGGGCAGAGCTCGCCCACACTATTCCAAACGAATGGTTGATTCCCGATAACATCAAACCACCAGAGAGCCAATTGGATGTTACTGGTTTCCCTGAACAGTCAGGATGGTTCACGCCTAAAGAGTTGGAAATTACTTCGACCTCTGCTACAGACATACTGGCAAAGACAAGGACAGGCCAATGGTCTGCGAATGAGGTGACACTGGCATTCTGCAAGAGAGCTTCGGCGGCACAGCAATTGGTACGGCTACGCATACACGTACAGAATCACGAAGCTGATAATTGCAAAGACGAACTGCCTGTCCGAAACCCTCTTCCAACAAGCCATAGCCACGAGCAAAGCCCTCGATGCCCACTTTAAACAGACAGGCAAGCCCAAGGGACCGCTCCATGGACTACCTATCTCTTTAAAGGACAACTTCAATGTTGTCGGAGTCGACAGCACAGTGGGATTCGTCTCATGGGTAGGCCATCCTGCTGTGTATAATGCCACTTTGGTCGATATATTACAAGATGCCGGAGCAGTTCTCTACGTTAAGACGAACGTCCCAACGGCTATGATGATTGCTGAGACGGTCAACAACGTATTCGGACGTACCCTCAATCCTCGGAATCGTAAGCTGACATCTGGTGGCTCGTCGGGCGGAGAATCAGCACTCATAGCATTTGGTGGATCGCCGTTGGGTGTAGGCACTGATATCGGTTCGTTGTCCAGAGGCATCCGAAAGAGTTTTGACTAATTAGATACAGGTGGCTCATTACGTATTCCGGCTGCCATGACTGGCATTTTCACCTTACGCCCATCCTTCGGTCGGTTTCCAACATTGAAGTGCAAGAGTGGTCTTGCTGGACAAGAGGCGGTCCAATCGGTCAATGGACCAATGTCACAACATTTACACGATCTCTCCACCTTTGCTAAAGCTGTAGTTGGATCCGAGCCTTGGCTACAAGACCCAAGATGCTTGCCTATTCCGTGGCGGGGTGTAGAGAAGAAGCAGAAGCTCAAAATAGGTGTCATGCGTAACGATGGAATAGTACTGCCAACACCACCTGTTGCACGAGCCCTGGAAGAGACGGTTGGAAAACTCAAAGCGGCAGGTCATGAACTTGTAGATTGGGCGCCTCACGGACACGAGGAGGCGATTGAAATATTGGTATGTGGAGAACCACTCTTACTCTCATCACGCTCTAACGCAATTTCAGGGCCAAATGTTCGTCGCTGATGGAGGCAATAGCGTTCGAAATATTTTGGATCCAGTGGGAGAGCCATTTAGACCTGAAATGGAAATTTACTCTGTCGCTAAAGAGCTGGGAACTCATGGAATGTGGCAGCTACAGATTGAGCGGACTGAACTATCCAAAGCTTACTTGGACCGCTGGAATTTTTGTGAAGGCCTCGACGCAATCCTATGTATGTCACTTTGGTGTTCGCCCACTCTCATCTATATATCTTTAACATTGGACAGGCCCGGTCACCCCATACGCATCCGTCGAGCATGATAACTTTAAGTATGTGGGGTACACTGGAGTTTTCAACGTCATTGATTACCCAGCTGTATCATTTCCCTCTGGGATCAAGGCGAACAAGGACCAGGACAGAGCCAATATTGTGCAGCCACTTAGCGATATGTGCGCCACCATCCAAGGCTTATGTGAGTTGTATAGTTGTAGCTACTTATCGTCTTTGCTAACCGTGTTAATAGACAATGAAGAGGCGGTGCACGACATGCCCATCAATCTACAGCTCGTTGCACGCCGGCTCGAAGAAGAGAAAGTTTTGATGATGACCGAGGTCATTCTGGAAGCCTTGTAGAATTCCAAATAACAAGCATTGGCAACCGACCTAAGGCCGATGCTTTTACAGCGTTCCATACGGCCTCTGGGTTCTTACAGCCACCAAACGCGCCAGCATATGTGGAGTTTGTGCAGAATTTGCTCTACTGTCGACATGGAGATGCAATTTGCACTTGCGCGATTCGTTTGGGCGCACCGTATCTTGCGATTTGCAGTCTCGCGAATCAAGATCTACAGCCCGGACCTGCTATTTCGCTGGTAAGGCTGTATTTAGCGGGGGCATTTGGCATTTTAGTCCGGCCGGTGGTAGTGACGAGAAGACAAATAATACGGCCGATACGTCAAGGACTTCCCTCGTGGCAGACTTTCTCGGCACAGTCGCTGGCGAACAATAGATGTGCTTAAGCTTCCCCCAAGCTTCTGTCAAACCCACCTCCACATACCCCTGTATCGATCAGAGCGGCTCCAATTTATCCCTGGCCACTTCTCATATACAGCTCGCCATCTGTTAGCGTGGTCGACGCGATTGTCGCATTTTTGTGTGGCCTCGGTCCGCAGCGCTATTGTTCATGTCTTGTGTAATTGACAGGTTAGCATATGATTCCCGTGCATAGGCTTGCTCAGTTTTTTCCCCTCCCAACTTCCCCTTTTTGCGACCAGAGCCTTCTCAATTGTTCGATCCTCACGCTCATTTACAGACCTTCGGCTCCCCTTTCGAAGATGCGTCTAGATCTTGTCAGCACATTTGCCGCATGCGCACTAGCTGCAAGCCTTAATTATAATGCGCCCACTGTCGTTTCCACATCATTGGGCTCAATTGAGGGGATAAGACTTCAGAACGGTAAGGTCAACGCATACTTGGGAGTTCCTTTTGCAGCCTCGCCTCCTGAACGATTCAGCGCACCGCAAGATCCCAAGGCATGGGATGGTACGCTCAAAGCAAAGAAGGTCAAGCCTTCTTGTATCCAGCAATTCTCAGGTCAGTCTCTCCAATCAGTCTGATACCAGATATGCTAACCACATTGAGTTAGGCGAGGAGGGTTCCGAAATCAGAAACTTTTCCATTTCTATATATTCCACGCCCATGCCAGAAGAGAGTGAGGATTGCCTCTATCTTAACGTCTGGACACCGGCTGGTGATGCACCAGCCGGTGGTTTTTCCGTCATGTTCTGGCTATACGGAGGGAATCTACAGTTTGGTACTGCTGGATTGCCGATGTACGATGGCCAGCAAATTGCTTCTGATCGAGGTGTCATCGTCGTTGGAACGAATTATAGGACAAATGGTAGGCGTTCCTGGCAAACCTCTGGAACAGTGCTGACAAGAACCTACAGTATTTGGGTTCCCCCATGCGCCTGGCCTTCCGGCTGGAGCCGAGAACGTGGGACTTCTGGATCAGAGGAAAGCCTTGAAATGGGTTTCGAGTAACATCAAAGCTTTTGGTGGCGACGCTTCCAAGGTGACCATTTTTGGAGAGTCTGCCGGTGGTTGGGTCTGTACAGCCAATTTAGGACTTTGATTGAGCATTGCTAATACTTCATAGAGCGTAAAAGAACTCGTAGCCATCCCGCCCTCGCCTCTCTCCTTCCGCGCCGCAATAATGCAATCCGAGGCTGCAGGCGTTGCGGGCGGTACCGATTCCTGGAAGTCTCTTTCCAAAGCACTCAATTGCAGCGACATTGCCTGCGTCCGCAAGGCGCCAGCGACAACCATAAAGTCTGTAATTGAGAAGGGAAACCTGGGTTTTGAGCCTGTCAAAGATGATATCACTTGCTCCAAGAACATCTCGTTGGCACTTACATCAGGCAAAGCGGCGAAAGTCCCTTTTATCATTGGCACCAACGCCCAAGATGGATCAGTCTTTGCCTATCTTTTCGGTCAAATGAAACCTGGCTCTCCAGGGTTCGAAGCTACCGGCAAATCTCTCACAGACCTTACCTTCCAGTGTCCTGCCGCATCCATCGCTACTACTGCCACTGCTTCTGGCTTCCCGCCAATATACAGATACTACTTCAACGCCACATTTCCGAAAATCTATCCATTCACGGAGTATGGCGCGTTGCACGGCGCGGAGATTGAACCGATTTTCGGGACGTGGAATAAGTCGCAACCGGAGTTTAAGAGGGTGAGCGAGAGCTTGCAGAGTTATTGGGCGAGTTTTGCCAAGGACCCCAAGGCGCCGTTGAAGGATTGGCCGCAGATTGAGAAGGCGAGTGCAAAGATTAAGGTTTTTGGGGTGAATGAGGATAAAGTTATAGCTGCTACAGAGATTGATCAGGCGTGTCCTACCATGGCTGGGGATATTGCTCTACAAGGGCTGTGAACTTGGGGTGGTCATGATTTTCTTCTCAAATGAGATGAGTTTTAATTGTCTTGTCAGCTCTAATGCCTATGTTTTCATTGCATGGTGTGAAAAGATTCTTGGTCGGGAGGGGATTTCTTCACCTCTGGTGTAGTCGTAACGTTATAGGATTGGGGCTTGTACTTCGACATCGACTTCGATTTGCAAAGCTGGGGACCAAAGATGTGAAAACAGGCTGACTCGTTGAAGAACAAGGCTTGCATAGTCATTGGGCTTAGTTGGACCTCGACAAAGAACCCGTCTCCCCGTTTCTGGCACCTTCTATAGGCTGGGCATCCACGATTTATCTCTTCAACGATGAGAAGACGGTTATATTCTCTTGGAGATCGAATATGATTCATGCCAGGTCTTCCACAAATTCTGGTGCGAAATGGACCGCTATTCCAATTGGCTATTACGACACTTCTCAAGGGCATCATTTTCGCGGCCTTGGTGGCAGTGCTCACTTGTACCTGGATAGTCGTTTCTCAGTGTGTGACTTTGGGTCAAGCTTGATTCAGATGGGCGAGGATTTTCAAGACTCACGATCAGGAGTTGAGTAGATCTGATGTGGTTGCTGCGGTGTTTGGAAATTTGCGGGGACGAGTAGTAAGACACGTACGGTGTGATGGTTTCTGTGGGTCATGTATTCGAGTAAGTTGCACTCCATCGCTCTTGGCAGATTGAGCAAAAAGACGGCATTTGGTATCGCCTCAACATGGGCGAGATGTTGGAAGGTGCATGGAATACGGCAGTCAGCGAGTGGACTTTGATTGCTCTAAGGTGAGACAGTATCATTTGAACCTTTGTAGATAATTCTACAACTTGGAAGGCACCCAATTCGGTTTCTTCTTCTGCGCGAATGCTGTAAGCCCAATCAGTAGATTCTCACCCTCAGCCAACTTCCTCCCATACTTCTCCGCCGTCAATTGACTCGCCCTTTCTACACTGGCCACCTCCAGTGACTCCTTCAAGCCCGACCTAGTAACGATAACGGCATCGGGACTTAATTCGCCAATATTAGCTGCCAACGCCACTGCTTCCGAAACACATGATTCAGGTGTATTCGAGACGCGGTTGATGACGTTGTATTTCAATGCTTCGGCGGCTGTGAGGGTCCGACCAGCCAATGCGATTTCGCTGGCAATAGGGAGCCCAACTATCCGCACAAGACGGGAGAGACCGCCAGCGCCGGCATAGAGACCTCTTTTCGCTTCCGGGAGACCAAACGTTGCTTTAGGGGAAGCAATAACCATATCACTACACAAACTCCATCATTAGCAACCCATCCAAAAATCCAACGTTCCCTCAATCCGCCCAAAGAAGTAAATAGTATAAGATCAACCTACCAACCAAGCACAATCTCAAACCCGCCCCCAAGCGCAAACCCATTAACAGCAGCAATAACAGGTTTCTTCCCCGCCCTCCTACTAATCCCCATAAACCCACTCCCAGGATGCGTCATCATCTGCTTCTTCCATTTGCCAGAGGGAGAAGCAGAACGGAGATCCGCCTGTATCTCCCCCTGCTCAATTAAATCCTGTCCAGCACAGAACGCTTTATCCCCCGCTCCAGTGACAACGGCAACAACAAGACTGGGCTCATTGTCGAACCATTGGATAAGGGTATCGGCTTCCCAGTGTGAATCGTAGGGGAGCGAGTTCATGCGTTTGGCGCGGTTGATGGTTATGAGGAGGACGTGGGGGGCGGGGTAGGAGAGGAGGTAGGTCGGCGTTGGGGGAGGTTTGGTTACGAATTGGTCTGCCATTGCGTGCTGTAGGTGAGTAAAGGATGGGTTGATTGAATGGTGGGCAGCTTGAGAAGCTCTAAATTGGCCTCACATCGTTGCAGTTTGTTGTTGAGTGGAGAGATCTGCAGGAACTTGGCGGCCGAGGTTAGAGGAGGAGGAGCTCTAAAAATCTGGGGTAAATAGGCTTAACGTCCTCCAGCGTCAGCCTTATGGTGAACATTTTTTTCGTTCCATTTGCCAGTTGCCATGAATCTGAGGTCACGGAAAGATTCGAGTCTCGACAAAGTTTGAATCAAGATGTCGACAAGACCTCGAAGGAACCACATATCAATTGTTATTCAACCATGCCATTATTCCACATCCAAATACGCATACCGAAAGTCCTCACTTCGGGAAGCCACTCTATCCAAACAGCGTGGAACACAAAAGTCTAGTCCGATTCCTTTATATGTCCATAGTCGTAACTCCTCATGTCTTCGTCACAAACCCCTGCCCCTCTCGATTGCGGGCCACACTGCCATATTTTGCCTGCCATGCAAAGAAGTACAGAAGCGCCGCTAAGGGTTGTCCGACTAAACAAAACGTGATCCAAAATACCAGATTGCCTACTACCTTCGCAGTATAACTCTTCGCCTTCGCAAGAGGGTCAGTGAGAATGATGAGAGGGATTTGCCACATCATTCCTGCGAATGCCACCCCTAGAAACATCGTTAGCAGGGCTCTTGCAAGTTAATAAGGAGTTTCTCACATAGAAGATTGTGCGTGGGCACACCAACGAGCAACTCATGCAGCAATCCCGAAAACACAAAAACAACACCTTGAGCCAGCCAAGGAGGCAGCCCACGGCCAATCAAGGGAGCATAAATATGCCTCTTCATGAAATGATAAACGGGTTTATTCCAAGTCGTCCAGTATATCCTCACGCTCGACACGTTCCACCAGTCGCTGTAGAACTCGCGGTCGCCAAATCGCATAACTTCGGCCAGGGCATTGAGGGAGGATTGGAAGAGGGCAAAGAAACCAGCCAGCCAACAGAACAGGGAGATGGTGCTGAGTTTCATGACACGTTCGGCAATGTTTATGAGATCCAAGGCGGCCATGTGATCGAGCGAGTTTTGCAGCAATGGGACGGCGTATTGAGCTGAAGCGATCCAGATGACGATGCTTAGACCAACGACCTCTGCCATTCGCTTGCATACAAAGGTCCATCTAATATTGTCCGTTCGCGGGTAGACTGGTTGGTAGACGAGTGTCGGTGCCCACCAGAAGTAGGAAATGTTTTGCAGGGTGATGTTTTGAGGATATGGACAGCTTTGGTACAGCTCAGGGAGAGGGTCCGACGCATCGGGGTACAAGTAGGCCAATCGTAGGTCTCGATTCGTCAGGGCATAGGAGCAGGTCTTGAGCCAGACGATGATAGCGTGCAGCTCGCATAGTGTTCCAATACCTGGATGGTGAATGTAGTAATATACGGTAAAGCTTGTGATGGCGAGATTGAGGGTGGCATTGACGGCATGGGCTATGGCGATAAGGTACCAGCCGAGCTGGAAGTCGTATATCTGCTTCTGGCCGATCGCCTTTGCTTCATCCTCCTCTTCTGCGCGTTTCCTCTTGGCCACAGCACCCTTGGCTTGTTGCCCCGCAGCGAGCTCGATTACGTAGGCGACGTATAGGTGGCACGGAATGAGGAGGTATAGGATGGATCCGTTTACAATGTCTTGTCGGCGATAATCGTGGCATCGTATACATATCAGGACTCCATACTATGCTTGTTAGCTTGGATATTGCAGGCCACGAAAATGACATGCCTTTCGAAGGTTCTCAATCATCAATCGCAAGTTGGAAACGACTGGAAGGAAATGATTAGCTTCCGATGGCATGAAGGGTTGGGATATTCATACCGAGCATAAGGACCATAAGATTTCGGAAGCCAACGAAGCTGGGTGTCTCTTCTGCATCTTGACTTGTCAAACATGATGCTCTTGTCTTTGAATGGATAGCGAAGAGGTGATTGTATTTTCTGGGCACGAATATCTTTTTAGCATTACGATTGGCGCCCGGTCCCCCATCATTAGCCCCGTCCGACTTCTCGTTGTAATCATGAGCAGGCTGATGGGCCTTGGGCGCCATTTTGGTATCTGTGATGGTAGTCGTCGAGGTCATAGTATCGAAAGATGACAGACGTGGAGCGGGTTCTGAGCGACGGAGAAAAGGGAATTAGGCCAAGATAAGGGTCAATTGGGAGACCCAAGAATCGAGGAGAGGCGAAAGAAAGTCATAGGCATCTAGGCCTCCAGATCGATATATACTCTGGCGTACTATGATTGTTGAGACGGCGAGTTAGCAGCCGTTGGTTTGCAGCAGCAGGGGTTGGAACACCAATGGACAAGTCCGGAAGCGCGTCGGAGTTGAATACGACTGGTTTGGAAAGCACCATCCAGCCGTTGGGAAGGAGTCATCGGAGGCATTCTGGGCGGGCTGAACTCGGGAGTCGACATATGTTCACAGGCCAGTCGTTCTGGGGATGGACAATGGAGATGCAAGTTCTGGGCATGGACAAGGAACGTGCAAGTTCTGGGCATGGACAATGGACATGCAAGCGTCTTGCTCGAAGCAATTCTTCGGCATGCACTATAGCCCTGGCCAGAAAGACGTTAACACTTGGCGTGTCTGCGCGGGAAGATCCTGTGCTTGTAGATCTGAAACCGCCTGCGAATTTATCGTACTCTCACCTAAATAAATTCAAAACTTCATGTTCCTCGCTTCGCACGGCCTCTGCACGGACCGGACGGTATTCTGCGCATGCATGGATAACATCTACGCCTACGTCAGTCAAAGCCATGGCAATAAATAGCCCGTTGAATATCAACCAGAACGCCAAGGCGCCAGTCCCACCACCATCTACACTCCCACGACCCGTGCCAAGATATTCATTCAAAATCATCAAGGAGCTCGAGGGCGGAATCCTGTATCTGTGGCATGAGAAATAAGACTTGAGAACAACACACATACGTGCAACTAGGTGCTTGACAACGAGTTGTGACCATGGATCGCGACTTCCAATGGGGTCGACCGGAGCATGATGGTCGCTCAAACGGCCCTCGTCCAAAGAGTAAGTTGCCTTTTACTCTTCCGAGCATCTCTCATCAACTTCGCTTCTGTCCATAGTACTTACGCAGACATGGATCGACAATGTCGACTTAAGGGCAGACACTTCTACTGTAGATACTTCTTCTACGACAATCTTGTGTCACGGATTAACAAAAAAACGAACATATTTGATGATCTTACGAGCAACCGGGAGCTTCGTTCTTTTACTATTGCTGATATCCAACAGGACCCCAAACAGATTATGGCTCGACAATGGTTCACTTCATGCGCAATCGCAAGCCGAAGTACAGACAGAACGCCGGTTTCGAGCCGGAGAGACCAAGCGCAAGTTATATAGTTGATGTATGGCCTCTTGCTGAAGTCGGAATTCACTTGCTAAACTCCATCAGATGCTACCGCCTATCGCCAGAACAGCAGACGCAGCAGATTCGATACCTGTCAAACATCTCCATTCATCACTCAACAAGATCAAATACCCCATCAATGTTGTTCTATGGACTCCTGAAGGTCGGAGATTACTCACCGCATCTACAAGTGGGGAGTTTACCTTATGGAATGGCATGGGATTCAACTTCGAGACCATTATGCAGGTGAGAAAAGACTCCTTTGCTGGGGTATTATTTTGCACTGACACAATGACAAATAGGCCCATGATTGCCCTGTTCGGACAGCCGCATGGTCACATAGCGACGACTGGCTAGTATCTGCCGATCAAGAGGGTACAATCAAGTATTGGCAGACCAACTTCAACAATGTCAAAATTATACCCCAGGCACACGATGATTCCATCAAAGGCATCGCCTTTGCGCCCACAGATGCCAAATTCGTGACCTGTTCCGAGGACTCCAAAATCAAGATCTGGGACTTTGCAGGCGGTGTCGCAGAAAAAGAACTCATAGGCCACCAATGGGAAGTGCGATGTGTTGATTGGCATCCAACAAAAGGTCTCCTCGTATCAGGATCAAAAGATCACACAGTGAAACTTTGGGAACCACGGAATGGGAAATGTCTAACAACTTTCAATGCCAGTAAAAACCAAATCACAAAGACCCTCTTTGAGCCAACAGCAGGAAACATGCTTGCCGCAAGTGGACGTGATCAAATCATCCGAATCTTTGATCTGCGGATGATGCGAGAAATGCTACAACTTCGCGGTCACGTAAACGAAGTCACATCACTAGCATGGCATCCAATACACCGGAATCTCCTTTCTAGCGGCGGTCACCAAGGAGCAATCCATCACCACCTCCTTGACGAACAAAATCCACCTCCCGGAATTACGCCAACGCTTTCTCCATACGACACACCCGATCCCACCAATGCACCCATTCAAACCATTCACCCCGCTCACTCCATCCCCTTCGCCCACGAAGCCACAGGTCCTGTATGGTCCCTTTCCTGGCATCCACTTGGTCACATACTCGCCTCCGGCTCCAACGACCGCATCACCCGGTTCTGGTCCAGAGCTCGACCAGGCGATACATCATGCTTCAAGGACCGATATCATCTCGGCCAGACAGCGGCGGAAGCTCAAGGCACTTACGATCGCCGCGAAGGACGCCGTCAACAGCGTGATCAAGAAGCACAGGAAGCGAGTGACGAAGAGGAGGGATTGGTAGACCAGAAGATGCCATCTAAGAACTCGCTGCCAGGACTGCCTGGGATATCGAGCGTACCGGGCATTGGAATGCCGTCAATACCTGTCCCTGGAGTTGGAGTTGTGCCGCCTCCTCCTATGCCAGGCGTGTTTCAGGGAATGGACTTTTCCAAGATGGATTTATCGAAAGTCGATCTTACTCAGCTTTTCAAGGGGGGCATGCCGCCTCTGCCGCCTGGAATGGGTGGGATCCCACCACCGCCACCTGGATTCGGAGGTGGATTCCCGCATATTGCATCTGGGATGCCTATTCCGCCGCCTCCTGGGTTCGGAGGTCCACCTGGCGTGCCGGGTATGAATGGTGTTCCGGGTCTACCTGGGGTTCCGGGTCTTGCTGGTCCGCCCGCCAATGGTGGAGGAGGCAGTGTGAGGAAGAGAGGTCCATTACCTAGTCAGCAGGAGAGTCTGAAGCAGGAGATGCAGAGGGGTAATTTCAGGACGGCTCATTAGAAAGCGTGCCTCTGAGTGAAGAAATGCTTTGCGCGAGTCAATTTTGGCTGTTCTCCTTGTGCCGGTTACTTTTCGGCTGGGTGGGAGTAGATGATGGATATCCAGGAGTACTTGCTCTTGCTCTTGCTCATACAGCTTTTCGATGGGAATCCTATCCATATTGGGAGTTTGAAAAGGCGTGGGATTTTCTTCTTAGTGCTATGATAGTGATGGTACAGTTGGTCTAGCCATTTAAGGGTCCTGTCATAGAGTGGTGAGATAGTTGCACATAGACTCGAATTCCGAAGGCGTGGTTGAATGGGCTTCAAGTGTCTGTTTGAGGTTACGTTTTTTGTGGTAGGCTGGTGTGATTATGAGAGGACTAGTCGCTGTTGGGCGTCAGTTATTTGTTTTTTGAAGGACATGCGTAGTTCGATGGCCTGCTTAACTAAGAGATTCAATTTCAAGGATTTTATAGGATTCGGGTAGATCATTGGATTGGACTTTGATGGGAAAGAATGGAATGGTGTGCCGTCTTTTTCTTTGCACAGTCACGAAGCTACACACTTTGTGAAATGCGAAATTCTGTCATGGGGGAGATGTTTGTGAGAGATGTTCTGGCCGTTGCGTAAGATCGGGAAGAATGTATGGATTTGGCAAACTTTGAATGTTGTTGCCGGGTGGATGTAGGTGTCTGGCCGCTGGCTTTTAAGTTGCCTGTGTCGCGAGGATGTGGCTGTGTTTTAACACATATGGGGGTCTTGGCGGGTGGAGTATTGAAGTGGCGAGAAAGTCTAGGTAGTGTATGTGGTTTAGGGGCAAGTGAGAATGCGATTCTGGTAGAACTGTTGAGTATGCGTGGGCAAATTTGCTATAGTATGGTTAAGCTTCGACATTCGCGAAAAACAAGGACCTAGAGTCTGCAAATCGTGTGCGGCTCTCGTCGGGAGAGGTACAATGGATGTCAATTCTTCTTTTTGATTTTTACCATGCAGAATCTGGTCAGCCAAACGCCGATGTCCTTGCCCTTGAAATGTAGCCATTGCCATACGACGGAGCCAGTGTGTATAATGTACACTGTATCATCTGCCACCCATCCCACGACCCGACCGAATGCCACGCCTTCATCGTCATCAAATAACCAACATTTAGTCCTTGGACTTCTTCTTGCTGCCCTTGGTCTTGGCCGTTCCTCGGAACTCCTTGGCTCTGTTCTTACGTTGCTTGCCTGACCATGTGTGTTAGTTCTTGTCCACAAGCTACACATTTGATGCCATGTATATGTAATTCCGAGAGGCGTACGCTGTTGCCTGCTGGCCTTCTCGACCTTAACTCCCAAGCTGTATCGCACCAATCTGTAGTTTGGCTCGAATTTTTTCAAAGCCTCGGGCGAGTCGTAGACGAGGGCGAATCCGGTCGATTTTCCTCCTCCATATTGTGTGCGGAATCCGAAGACGGAGACGGCGTCCTTGTTGGCCTTGTACATCTCGGAAAGCTTGGTTCGTAGCTCATCTTTGGAAACGTTTGGTCGGTTTGGGTGGAGGACATCGCTGTGCGCTGTTAGAAAGTGTCATGGGGAGTTGCGAACCGGACTGCACTCACACAACCATCTGCTTCCTTCCGAGAAGAGGGTTGCGAATGAACTTGCGCGTTCGCAGAGTCACTGGGGCGTCAGACATCTTGTTGGTTGTTGATGAAGTTGTCGTTGGAGGTCGAAATTCATCAAGGAGCAATTGATTTTCGAGTCCTCTGTGGGTTCCAATCAGCGTCCGCCATAAAGTGGATACATCACGTGACATATCTCCAGCCCTCAATGCGCGTCAGACTCAACAAGAACCAAATCTAATTACTCGAACAATGGCATCGCTTTCTCCCGGTGAGCGCGAGCTTGAGCTCTTCAACCGACAGGTTCTTCAGCTTGTTGATCCTAAAGAGCTACAATGGCCTTTGGGCGACTCGTTAAGAAGTCTTGACGTCCAATCACGCATCTACCGAAGGCTGTTCCAATCAGAGCATCCTCCGCCCGAACGCTATCAGCTGCGCGTGCTCAAGAGGCTATTGGCTCTCATAGAGGAGTCCATCGTAGACCCGAATGAAGATGTAGGTAGCATTATCCGTTTTCACTATTCACGTAACACCAATCCAATACACACTTTTTTCATTCTCTGAAACACCACCTCTCCTCCAATTCTTTGTCATTCTTGAAGGATATTCTAGCTAAACAAGGTCTTTTCCCTTATGGGACCCTCATGTCAGAAAACTCCAGGTTTTGCAGATCTTGGCATCACACTTAGTGGACCTGGATTCAGCGGTTCGAGGGGCAAGGACAGCCGAATGTCTAGTCTTTCCCACCATCATCTAGTCCCCACAGATCTGCGTGCTCCTCCGACGCTGTTCACGCCAATGCACTTTTCTCGCCTTTAACCATGATCACACTTCAACTTAAGCCTTGTCATACTTCACACAGGTCTAATGATTTCCACTAGGAGATCTCGGATGATCTGTCTACTTCCCTCGCCAACCTCATGACCAAGAAACTTCCATCAGAAGCTCAGGCTGTTCAACAACCATCATATGTAACCTACAACTTCTCCACAGCGTCAAACCATGTTCCTTCCGTCACACTTTTTGAATCACGGTCTCTTCTTTCCACGTCTGGGGGTACAGGATTTAGAACCTGGGAAGCGGCGCTTCATCTTGGATGTTATCTTTCAACTGATGAGGGCACGGCTTTGGTTCGCGGTAAACGTGTTTTGGAACTTGGCTCTGGTACTGGTCTGCTTTCAATTCTATGTGCGAGATGGTTAGGATGTGCTCATCTCACTGCTACCGATGGCGATGATCGAGTGGTGGAGGCGCTTGGCAACAACATATTTCTGAACGGGCTGCAGCAGAGTGGTCTAATAGATGCACGATTATTCAAATGGGGCCGAGCACTGGAAGCGAACGAGGACGGTATGCAGCAGGAGGTTGACATTGTGATCGGGGCCGATGTAGTAGGTAATCTCGTCAAGGAACTCCCCGTCAAGTTGTCTTGATTCCCATTCTAAAGACGCGTCTCGGATGTTAGACTGTCTGCCTCCGCAACGTCAGCACTGACATCAGGGTTTAGACGTACGATCCAACGATAATTCCTCCCCTGATTTCGACGTTCCGGGAATTGTCCTCGATAAACGAAAATGTGGAGTTTCTGGTTGCCGCGACAGTCCGCAAAACGGATACGTTTTCAATCTTTCTCCACGCCTGTGGTGCGTACTGCTTTCCAATCTTCCCCACAAAAAGCCAACTGTCTCCCCCACACCACTAGAGAACCCTATCACAGTAGCACCTTGGGTAGAGCTGATTCACGAAATTCCAGATCGAAGCAACCTTACCATGACGGAAGTCGCCTTTCCAGTTATTCCGAAAAAAGAACAGAAGGGCCCATTTTATTCAGACGCTGCCCCAGTCCGGATCTTCCACTTGCACTCTACTGGACAAGCAGATCCCTTTGCGGTTTGAGGCAGACGAGGCTGCAAGGTACATGAGGCTTTTGTTTATGTAATGGTGTTGTTACCTATCTACCAAGGTGGAACGAAGACCGCTCAGGAACTTTTGCTGAGCCCCTTTGTCCCTTGAGGTATCGAATCGAAAGATGATGCATAGGGCTGAGGAAGGACAAGTCCCGAAGCTGAGGAGGCGCTAGCATGATGAATGAACTCGATCGGTTCTGAATTGAGCCGTATCAATTATTAAACTCGTCAACGCATGAATTTAGTAGATCCGTACCATGATGAAATCGGCGAAGTCCGAAGTTCTATCCACTCCAGCTTCAAACTTGCTGCAACAGATTGAAAGATACTCTGAGCTTGTCGGCTGTTCGACACCGCCATTCAGGCGTTCATATGATAGTGCTGGACGGCTATTCCCGGCATCGGTTCTACTCCCAACTACTCATGATTTGACGGTTATGAAAATTGCTTGACAAGGAAGCTCAGAATCGAAGGGCCGAACTGACGTCCAATGTCCAATCACTCACTCGGAACGACACCGTGTGTCGATTTTCGTATAACTCGAGATAGATATCTGATAATATAGCGGCCGATATCGGTCAAGATACCGTCGAGTCTGAGAACGACCACAATGCTGTTTGTGACCCAATCTAGGCTACCATGAGAAATTGTCTGCATTCGCGGTCTTGGGAACATGGTAAAGAGAACGAGGCATTTGTACTAGTCGCAGCGATCGTCTTTCCTAGCTCCCGTACATGGCATTGACTACCAGCATGCTCCAAACTGCATAGCGTGCTCCATCTACTGGTACTCGTCAACGAATTCTTCGAGAATAGAGTGTCCCCAGTGTTTTCATCCTAGGATCAGACAGCCTGCCTGTGCCTCAGTTAACGACAGCAATCTCCAATTAGCGATACGACAGCAATCGAGAAGTCGTTGTGGGTCCGTCACAAGGACGGATGGGCACGTATGACTCCGGGCGATGGTGAATTGTGCTCAGGACTTGTTGCTATCTTATGCCATTCCTAAGCAGCCAGTCCAGTTCGACGCTTCTCCCGCTGTCAGGGATCACAGACTTCATAGTTTGGTTGACTGGTTGTTGATATGCAGCTCTGTGCAGCCATCTCTTTTCAGGAATAACACCACTCCGCCTGCTTGCTTTAAATAACCAACGGGAATTGCTCTCGTCGAGCATCACACAGCAGGCAATCCGTATCTTCGTGATACCGTCTCCTTCGATCATCGGTTGTTTATCGGCCTGCAAAACGAGTCCATCGGACCCTTATCAACAACATTGCGGGGGAGATTTCGTGATTGAGGGCACCCCGAGGGACACAGGTACGCAGCACCCATCGCCGTCTTACAAATATGCAGGCTCCCTTGAGTCCTCTTGGGCTCCGAGAGACAATGCCATCTCCACCTTGGGCTGTCGCTGAAGAGCAAAACGCCTGCAATTTGAACGTTGAGAACGGTGCCAACTCCGTTCCTGGCTAAGACAACCTGATCTGGAGCGAGTCACTGATAAGACATAGCCGCATATCTCTTCAGTCTTCCCAGACCGCTCTTCTGCCACAAGGTCGTCCTTTGCCTCAGATCACTCTGAAACGTCCAGCAATTGGTCAAAGCAGAGTCCGAAGCCCTGCCTTCGCACAATCTGCGTTGCCTTGCCAGAATGGCGACACATCACCGCAATCCCGCAAGCGGACGAAAAACCCAGACGACGCCGGGTCGCTCGTCGAGACCTGGACTGGGAAGCAAGAGGAATTCAAGTTACCCTGTGATATCCAAGGCAAATGGAAAGAACGTGAAGAAACACGGAGAGGAGACGGATGAAGACGCGATGGCTGCGAGTTTTCTCCAGTACTGGTACGTTTCAAGCCCCAACTTTTTTTCCTTTTGCATCTTCAAGCTAACTGCCCAAACAGTGCGACGTGTGAGAAGCAAATTGCGGTCCCAAGCAATTCGATTCTGTATTGCTCAGAAGGGTATGTACAATCTACTCCTCCGAATTTCCTAACCGAGTAATTATACTGATTGAGTGACTCACAGATGTCGACGAAAGGACAACGCCAAAGTCCTATCATATCACCATGGCGGCGACTCACCACCACTGACACCACTCCAGCAATTCTCCTTCGATGACCTCCCCGTCCGCGATATCGTACCTCAGCGCTCCCCCACCGTCAACAACTCAAAACGATTTTCATACTCCTCCTTCTCGGAAGACGAGGTACCATGCTCTGAAGAAGAGTACCACCATGGAGAGAAAGATCACCGCCACAGCGACGCAACTTACTATATCCACCAACTCGGATCCGAAGACGCCCACCATTCCTCCACCCCTCGCCCCCGCTACAACAGATCCTTCACAGCCCTATCATCAACGAGCAACGCACCCTCGTTATCTCATTCACCCACCTCTTCAATAGCAGGAATGTCCTTTCCCTACACCCCTTCATCATCAACGAATCAACGACCCCTCCCCTCGAGGATAAACCCTTTCTCAACATCCTACAAAGACACCCGCTCCATCGACCTCGTAAACCCATTTGCTCTCACCTCCTCCCGTTATCCCATACCTACAACTGCTCCATCGAGTCTACATCACCACTCTGGGAGGCATGATTCAGCATATCAATCCAGCAATAGACGTGATTCTGCGCAGTATGGAAATCCGTCTGCTGGAGCGCAGATGAGTCAGGGTTATGCTGAGGGTGAAATGATGTCTTATGAGAAGGTTGGGAGTCCCGTGCACGGGTCGATGCAGGGCGAGGGGTACGGGAGTTTGAAGCAGTTGTTCAGATTTAGTGAGATGCAGGCGCCGCCGCAGAGTGCGAACGGGCATGCGAGGCATTGATCGTTAGTGAAGATCATATGGTGCCTCGAAGAAGCTGGCAAAATAGGCTCCCCTCGCCGATGAAGGAAGCTTATTGGAGATTTTCCTTCCGTATTTCTTGTTCTTTTCTGTTCTTTTTTTAATGCATAGACTTCGGAGTTTGGTGGACTTGCGAAAGTTGGCGTCACCACTTCCTCATCATTCCTACTTCGAGATTGGCATTTATTATACAGCCTTTCTTCTTCCTTTGAGGTACAGACTTCACTTTTTTTTTTGTTCAGAGCGTTGGCTTGCGAAGATACCACCACGAAAACCAGATATAGCATTTGAATAATGCGAGTGCGAACCAAGCATTGGAAAGTATAGATATTAGGATGGGGAAACGAGGCAACGAGGGACGAAAAGAGGGGGATCTCTTTGCATATACGTGAAGCCTGGGGAAACAGGCAGAGTTCGATTTTGGGTCCGGACAATATTGAGTAACCCTATATAAAATCCGGATCAACATATACTATAGAGGAAAGAAGCATCTCAAAAAACATATCCTACATATCTTTATGAGGTTCGACCTGCACCGTCAAGCTTCTCTCTATCAATTCCCACTTCGACCTTGGAAACTTTCCCGACTTTCTTCAATTCTGTTGGGCCTAGGTGTAAACGAATTTCAACTTGAACGTTGATCTTGAACTACAATATGTACAGTAGTCGACCTCAGGACACAACGTCAACTTTACAAAAGGAAGGAAGGAAGAAGACATCCACTTACACTGAAAACTCGGAATTACATCCTACCTCCAACACATCCCCATTCTTCCTGCCTAAACTTCTCCAACTCACTTCTTCTCAATATCAAATGCAACCTCGTACTTAAACTCATACTCATACTATATTTATACCCATACTCATACTCATACTAATACTCATACAAACATCACACATCCAAGTTCCTCCACCAAGACTACTAACCCACTTCCATCCCAGATCTCCAACCCTCAAAGAATCAACAACAAAGGACTCCTTACTATCTATCCACCCTTCCCAAACCCGCTCACCAGCGATGACAAAAAAGAAAATAGTAGGAAGACATGTAACTCTCTCCCGCACTAACTTGTACTTCAACCCAAACCAATTTTGTTTTTATGCATATAGAATCTTCAGGAACGGGTATGCATCTGCGTAATGTAAATACGAAATCAACAACTTTAATCGTTTCGCCACCAAGTCTGGGGGAAGGGGTATTGACTATAGCTATATATATAGTAGAACCCAGTAAAATACTTAATAGCCATCACAAAAATAAGGTTGCAAGACGAGAAACCACAAAGGTATTCCATAATTAACTAAAACCGTCCAAAGAGCACCAGGGATTCTGCACTAGAGATTCTGCACTAGAATTTCCCACTCCTCTGCTCTTACAAATTCCATTCCCCAAAGTATTAGTACAAATCCTCTACACAGCCAATATTCCAGGTCCGGGTATCTCAAAAGTTTAATGCTCATCACCAACCACAAGCGCTCGCTATCCATATACACATATATCCCCCTCCATTACCTCCTTCTCAAAACCCAGGAGGAACACCCCTCGCCACCCTCCCATTCGCCTCCCCCACAAACGCACCCAACAACCCAGACCACCTCATCTCGCCCCTAACAACCTTTCTAATCCTCTTAAGGGCATAAGCATCCACATAACCCAGCCCAGTGAGGGGATCCCTATATCTGGCTTCCTGACCCGTGATGGCACAGAGCGATTTCTTCGCCGGCTGCAATTTCTTACTTCCCGAACCACCACCGACCGAAGCTGCGCCAGCTATTGAAGATGATGCAATGGACCAGCCGAATAGGTGTGAGCGGAGGGAATCAATGTCTCTGCCTCTGCCACCTGTAGTCGTTTCATCAAAGTCGGATAAGATGATTAGGTTCCTCGTTGCTGTTGAGGGAGGCCCCGGTGGTGGTTTCGGGGGCCGGGCAAGGGCCAAGGGGGGATGTGTGATTTGTGAGCTAGCTTGCAATTGTTCTTGGAATGATGGGTTGGAAGGTGAGGATCTTTGTTGCTCGGGTGACAGTCCAGCGTACATGTGGATGCCGTCTAGAAAGCTGCCCATGCCTTGGGATGAGGAGGGACTGTCCGTTTGGGTGTCCGATTTTGGGAGAGGCGTCATACTTATTGGTTGGACGGGTGGCTGTATATTCTCAGCAGGAGAGGGTTCAACTGGTGGTTGAATGATGGGCGATATTTTTATCAACTGATCAGAGGGCGAGACAGATGCTGGTTCCCGGACTGGTGGTGCTGGCGTTGATGGAATCTCTGCTGATTTCTCCCGTGGTAATGGCTGATCGATCTCCATAGGCTGCGTATCAATTTTCTTCTCCGCTTCCACAGCCTTGGGTTCCTCTTGAACTACTTCCTGTACCAGAGATTGATGTTCCCTGCCCACCTTCTTGAGTTTGCCATCCACCCATGTTGACTGGCCACTCCAATATGTGATTATGGGACCCTCCAATTTGCGACTCTTCAGTGCAGCCAGGCGCTCCGCCTGCTCTGCCGCCCTTCTCTTCTCGTTGGTTTCCCACCGATTCAAGCTCTTACTATTCCGCTTCTCGATCAGAGCGGCCTCTTTCAGACGCTCTTCTTGGGTCAGGACTTTCGGCTTTGCGGCTTCCTTGCGAGCCTCGGCAGCTTTCATGACCTCCACCGTCTTCAACCTGTGCTTCTCCTTCTCCTTCAGCCGATCATTTATTTCTTGTTTGTTCTGTACGGCGAGAGATCGCCTCGAGGACCGCACAGGGTTGATCTCCTGTTCCGGTAGCCATGATACACGTTCGGATTTCTTCCTGGGCCGGTCTGCTAGCGGTGGAGGGGGTTGTGATGCGCCCAAAGGTACGGGAGCTATTCGTGTGGCAGCACGCTTCATAGCATGTTGAAGAAGACTGTCTCGTTTCCGCTTCTTTGACTGTGTGCGCAATTCTCTCTTCAGTTCCTTTTCGCCCTGGTCCTCGTCGCCCTCTCCTTCAGCCTCGTCCTCGCTAGAAGAGTCCATGTTGAAATCCTGCTCATCCCCTTCCTCTCCCTCGAACTCGACATCGTCGGCAGCCTCCTGGAATATGTCTGCATATTGCTCCTCCTCCTCCGGCTCTGCCCCCTCTTCTTGCGCCAGTGCCAGCAGCTTGGACATTCGGTTGCCGGCATTTTGACGTCTCTCTCTTGTGACCACCATGGCTGGCACATCCTCATCCTCGGACTCGCGCTCATCTCCCTCGGACTCACGGCCATGTTGGGGTGGTGTATCAGTCATGTTAATATCGGGGTCGTCATTATTCGACATGTCAAGCATGAAACGCGATTTCGAGATTGACGGCTGTGGTTTACACGTCGTTGGTGTTTCTGGTAGCGATGGTAACAATTACGATTGGGCCATGTGACTGGAGGGCAGTGGCTGAGGTGTCAAGAATAGAAAGTTTTCGGTGTTGTTTTCAGAGATTGTGCCCCGCTGGTTTGGAACGTGAGGCTCGATGCATCGCGATTGGGTCGCCCGTACAGAAGTCATGAAGTTTTGGGTCTGCTCGCCAAGCCTGATGGAGGGCTCTTCACTACGATTGGACCAGGTAGAGGGCGTTTCAGATATGGACCAAACCAAACATGCCCGCAAACAGCGTCCGAGGCTGCAATGCCATGAACCTGGCAACGCATACGATTTGATTCCACCCACACGATTTGAGCATTCCACCCACACAATTTGATTATTCACCCACACAATTTGATGATTATTCAACCCACACAATTTGATGTTGGGGCATGATGCCAGGCTGGCTGCGGGATGAAGGGGACAAAGGGCGAATACACGACGCGGCCAGGATGGTTGGCAGCGAGTTAGCAGCTGGCCTCCCACGACTGGCAGCGGGTTGGACGCGGGCAATTGGCTGCTTCAAGCGCGTACAATGAGTGCAGTTTCAAAATTTGAGCCCCTGAGCGACCTCTCCTTTGATTATTGTCGCTTGACTCGGATAGAGAGGCGGGCTGCGGGCAGGACACGAATTTGGCGACAGTTAGAAACAGATGAAGCCATTGAGCTGGCAGTCGCTATTCCTTGATCCCACTCCCACATCCAACTAATCCGCTACACCTCACCACCACAACTCCCTCGCCGCCATTCCTCCACTTGATCTCTTCTTTCCCACTACCAAGCCGTCCGCCGCTGTCCTTCCATCGAAGCTTGAGACGCCTGTCGTAATTGATTATTTCTCCAGATTCTCCGCCGGGGGATCTGTCTATTGCCCCCCTACCACGAGCCTCTAATCTCACCAGTGTCCGCAAATACCTCGATTCTACCATTGAGTTAGACTGAAGAGAATCTCGCCCTACAGCCCTTTTATCCACCCGAGAACGTCTTCGTCACTCCTTACCACCCGCAATTGTAATCTCAGGGGTCGACCTCTCACCTCCGCTCAAGTCCACCACCACTGTACGCTCTGACGACCCACATCGGACTGTATCACGAACCCGCTGGATGAAACGGACAAGGGGGAAAATCTCGCACTGAAAGGCTGCGCATGTAATATCTTCAAGCGTCATTCTCCATCTCAGTTCCACGTCTCGCCGTGCCCACGCACAGCCGACAAGACACCTGTACAAACATCTCGGTACGGAGCACAGCCTTCTGTATCCTTCCATTCTACACTTGGGCGACGTAATTGTCTCCCGTACACTCCTTTGGCCGGCTCCATCGAATCCTGCTCCCTCTACCCTGGTCCTCGGTAGACGCTGCGGTATCAACCTACCGTCTGTACACCAAGTCTTCTGCCGGAAAGAGACAGCTTCATAATTCATAATGGCAAACCAGAAGAGGCCTGAACATCACCTCAATCTCAATTACATGCCACAGCTTGGCCCCAACCAGCCACGCTCAGGCTCGTCTACTGCTGCGACTTCTCCAATCGAACAAGCACAGTCGGCCAATTCCATGAAATACCCTCTCGGATCTGGAAATACAATGACCGGAATCCCAACTGGTGTCCCGCGCATGAACTCGGCTTCACCAAATCATGAATTCGGTGGCAGCAGGCTTTACTCGAAGCGGTGTGTATACCGCCTTGTAATTATTGAGTGATCATGGCTGACAAATATACTAGGGCACGAGAGATCCAGGCTCAGGAAGGGCTCGGACATCAAGTTTGGGGGCCTCCCACCAGCGGTAACTCTACACCACTACGCGAGACGATTCCTGAATCACCCAGTGGCGAAGGCTTTCCAGATTTCAGCCAAGCCACACCAGAGATTACCCCTCCGAATTTGACAAGAGGAAGAACCAGGGCAGGAACTCTACCCTCGCGTTTCTCTCCTGCGGCTGGGCTCGGAGCCCTGAACCCACAATCTGTGCTTGTCTCCAAAACCTCCCGACCAACACCATCTACAAGCCCGTTCAAACCTGGGCAAAATAACTCGAATGGCATGAACGGATTCTCTCAAAGCGAGGCCGCGAGCAAGGCATCTCTCTTGTCTCGTCTACGTGCTGGATCAATGCCCCAAAGGCCAGGCTTTGCGCCGTCAAGCAATCCATTCGGTGTGCCAATCTTCTCCACGAGCTACGCAAGCAGCCGTGACCGATCAAATACCCTTGCAAGCATTCGGTCTGGAGATGGACCGGCTTCGCCATCCCAATCGCAGCTCTCCCGCGACTCTCTCGCCGATACCGATGTTCGAACTCTGGATTACTTGGGATTGGTGGACACACCAAAGCAGTCGCTAGCCAGTCTTTCGAACGCAGAGATGTATTCAATCATCAACGGCCAGGTACAGCAATCAGGTCTGCAGCCTGCCGCGATCGCCGAATTAGCTGCCTTGACCAAGAACTCGAATCGTTTCCGCTCATACTCTGTCAATGCCAAGGAAACATATGCCGACGAGGATGACGAAATAGGATACGGTGGAGCTTACAGCGGCCAAGTTACACCCGCAGGTGACGCAGCCTCCTATGCCGCGATTCAGGAGGCGGTTCGCCAACACAACCTGGAGGTCCAGGCATTTGCAAACTACGCGAGTGCGAGCCGTCCTCGGGCAAGAACAGCAGGCGTCTTGGAGTCACCCTCGATTCACATGCTTCGAAGCTATCTTCCTACCTCATCTCGTCTGGACAAAAGCTTCAATGCTTCCGATTTCAATGAAGAGGCTGAGTATGGGAACCTTCACGAGGCAGTCGAGGGTATGCACCTCAACGGCGGTGCTGTGATGCCATCTAGTGGTGACGAGCACAATGCTGAGGCACCTACACGCGCTCTCTGGCTTGGAAACATTCCTTCTTCGACAACCGTGTCATCGCTCAATGCTATCTTTGGCAATTTTGGATCCATCGAATCGACCAGGGTTCTTACGCACAAGAACTGCGGTTTTGTAAACTTTGAGAATATCGACAGCGCCGTTACTGCGCGCACTCAACTCAATGCCAAAGAGATATTCCCAGGAGCTGGCCCAATTCGCATTGGCTATGCCAAAGTTCCCAGTGCTACCGGCACACCTGGCCACAGTGGGATCTTCCCATCTCCAAGCCCCGATCCACAGGCCAAAGCTCAGTCACAGAACTCGCCACAAAACTCCGGCACTGCGGTGGCAGCTGCTCCTGGCAGCGCTACTCGATCCGAAGGACCACCTTCGCTTGCCACTCCTGAGCTTTCCGCGATTCGAGAGGACATCTTCCGAATTGTCAAAGAGCTTGGTGCTACTGATGAGGAGCAAATGAGAATTGCCGCTGCCGTGGATGTTGCCATTGGTCACAACAATTACCACACAGAGATTCCACCCGTCCCTGAAGCGAACCACAACCGCCAGCACGATGCTCCGAAGCTCAGAGAGATCCGCAAACGCATTGACAACAACACCTCCTCTGCTGGAGAAATCGAGGAGGTCGCAATGGGAATGCTCCCAGAAATTAGCGAGCTTGCTTCTGACTATCTAGGCAACACGGTAGTCCAGAAGCTCTTTGAGTACTGTTCAGAGCCGACCAAGGAGGCAATGTTGGCTGAGATCGCCCCACATCTTGCTGAAATCGGTGTTCACAAGAACGGAACATGGGCAGCACAGAAGATCATCGATGTCGCTCGCACTCCAGCCCTCATGGCCATGATTGTAGAAAGTCTTCGACCATACGCCATGGCATTGTTCCTCGACCAGTTTGGAAACTATGTCATGCAAGGCTGCTTGCGCTACGGGTTCCCTCTAAACAACTTCATCTTTGAAGTAATGCTTGGTCGTCTCTGGGATCTCGCTCAGGGTCGCTTTGGTGCTCGTGCAATGCGTGCGTGTTTGGAGAGCCATCACTCCACCAAAGACCAACAAAGAATGGTCGCCGCCACGATCGCCTTGCACAGTGTTCAATTGGCCACGAACGCTAATGGCGCTCTTTTGCTCACTTGGTTCCTCGATACTTGCACCTTCCCTCGACGAAGAACGGTTCTAGCTCCTCGTCTTGTTCCACACTTAGTCCACCTCTGCACACACAAAGTGGCCTACCTGACGGTCCTAAAGATCATTAATCAAAGGAATGAACCTGAAGCCCGCGACACGATCCTGCAAGCTCTTTTCTTCTCGCAGAATGACAATGTCCTCGAGGAGATATTGAGCGACCAGACCTGCGGTGCAACTCTCATCTTCAAGGTTCTTACTACGCCATTCTTCGACGAAAACATCCGCAACGATGTTGTCCAGAATGTCCGTAATGTCCTTCTCCGCATCAAAGCTCAACCACAACAGGGGTACAAGCGTCTTATGGACGAAGTTGGACTCTCCACTCGCAACGGCGGGCCTCGTGACATTCACAACCGCGATGAAGGACACCCTCGCCCAGGCTCAAAGCAGAGCAACGGCAATGGCCACATGCAACAATCTTTCGACCGTCCTACCTACCCAGGCGCTCAGCCCGGATTTGATCCAATGAGCATGCAGAGGACGGTAAGCATGGATTCTTCAAACTTTGACTCTTACTCAGTCAATGGAGGCAATGCTCCGTATCCCACCAACCCGGCTATGATGGCTCCGATGAATGCTCAACAGCTTCAGTACCAACAAGCAATGCTGGCTGCTGCCGCTAGGCAGAATCCATACTTTCAGCCCATGATGAATGGACAAGGGATGGGTATGAATGGCTTCGCCAGTCCAGCTCCAACGATGGACCCATATCGAGGCTTTGGCTCGCCGGCTCCTACGCAAAGTCTTTCGGCCTCTCCCCTGATGCCACAAGCTGGCTTCGGCCAAGGCGGATACAACGCAATGGCTGGACAGCAACAGATGTATCAATACGCGCAGCAAATGCAATACATGCCTCAACAGCACATGCAGCAAGTTGGCGCGGGAAGAAGAGGACGGGTAAGTGGTCTTGCTGCCCTTTCACAAAGGAGAAGCTGATTATGAATAGAGATGAACAACCAGAATGTCCTTAAAGATTCTCATGCCTAGCCCAGCCAGGAGGTGGCTCGTGGCCTTCACCCGCTTGGCACGACGCAACTTACTCTCGCTTGTATTTCTCACGACCTGTCTTCTACTTAGGGTGCTTGGAGTTGGGCGTGGCTTGGGCACTGATCTTCAACCTATGCTAGAGGTTCTTGCTCATTTGTACGACATTTTGTGTTTTTGTTCTCATCACCATTCTTACACTTGGCGCAATGGAGATTTGCTCTCATCTTGTTGCTCACCACTGGCTGCACATATTCTGCCACCTTGCTCAGCTGCTCGACGCAGGCGGTTTGAGAAGCTTGTCATGTTCACTTCTACGGTTTTCCTACTCATGTTGGATACGGCATGGATATGGATTTAACATTACGACTAGGCTACTGCTGAAGGCCCAAATTTTGACGACTGGAATACAAAATGGAGCGATGCATGTTTTCCTTTTACCCTCCTACATGTTGTTTTGTATCTCAACTCGGGAGGATTGATGGTTGACTGCTTGGGAAGACTAGTGATGGAAACGGACATGAGGGAGATAGAAGAGGTTTTTTTGATATGGGGAGCTGGCTGAAATATATACGAGGAGCATTTACCTGGATCAATGAAGCTCTTTTTCCTGGTCTCTGTTTAGAGTTTTACTTGCCTTTCTTGTTTGGATAGTGTTTTATTGGCGTAGACATTTGGGTGGTACTTTAGGCGACAAAAATCTACTTCTTATTGATATCTTGCTTGAATTGGTGTGTTCTCCTTTTTTCTTCCTGTTGGAAACTTTTGTTTTTTCTCGACTCGGTAATCGGCAGTGGAGTCTTTACTCCTAGGTCACATAGGATATGAAAATCTTAGCAGTTTAAATTTTGGACTTCTACATTCCCCTGGCGTTCTTTCACAGGGGAAAACAAAAGCAGTGATTCGGATTATTACTTTTACTTCTCGAGGGGAATGTATTTGTACTCCGGAGTATCGAAATGGATCATTTCAAGAAATGCGTCATGTGGGAATGGCAAGGTAAGTTGTATCCTATATTCAGTCCCCTTCCCAATGTCTCGAAACGGAAGGCACCGTTAATTTTAGAGTTCCTTGAGCTCTAAATCGATATCGATGGATTTTTGGCAATCCGAAGAAGAGGATCTCCGGAAATTGATCGATATCGATCTCGAGTTGCGCGTGTTTGTTTTAGTTTGGGTATACTACGTGGGGCACTGAATTGATGAATAAAGCCACTGTGATGCCATTAACGTAGTCTATAGGCCTATGCGCCATATACAGTAGGGTCGCACAAGTTTCCGTACAGCCGAGATCGCTCAAAAAATGGTGATTCTTGTAACTACATTATCGCGCTTTCAACGCGATCATTTTCGCTCATATTCTCGTATAATGTACAGTAATACCAGGGCTACAAAATGAGCCATTCAGTGAGCTATTTAGTATTTTGTGTGCCAACCATCTGCCGCCAGTAATGCCTCAACCCTCCTTGGCATTGACTCAAGTACAGCATCAAAATAATGTTGTTCAATAAGCCGCCAGGCCTTAATAAGTGCTTCTCCTAGAACCTCTCGTATATTGTCTACACCGCCAGTAACGTATTCAATCATAGGTTCCACTTCGTAGACCAATTCCTTGAGCCTCCGCCAGAGGTTTTCAATCGGGTTCATATCAGGACTGTAGGGCGGCGCATCTTGTAGTGGAATGAGGTTTTCCTTAAACCAGACTATAGTCTTTTTGGCTTTGTGGATAGGCGCGTTATCCTGCATAAATTTAAGGCCCGATTCGTATACTGTAGGTAGCATTTCGTCGAGTAACTTGATATACGAGTTCGTAGAGTAGCCTTGACGCTTGCTCTCTAGGTCACGCTTAAGAATGTACAATTCAGAGCGCCCTACTTGGCCAGAGAAGCATGCCCAAATCATGATAGACACTCCTTTACCCTTCTTATAGGTATCAATCATTGAGGTCTCCCATTTGTCCTGGTGTGCGAAAACACCATGTTCTTGCCTTGCCGGTCCCTCGCTCAACTGAGCACTCGTCAGACCATATAATCTTCGCCCAATCTTCAGCTTTCCACGAGATGTGCTGCTCTGCCCAGAGCTTCCTGGCGTCAGCATGTACCTGTGTGAGGAAAGGGCGCCTTGCAGACCTCCAATTTGCGATTCCGTACTCTTTCAATATCCTCCTGATGGTATCCTTCGAAAAATCGATGCAAGCCTGTCTTTTGACCTCCTCGTACGTTAACTTAGGCTGCGTACGTATAATGCGTAACAGAGATCGTTCATCTCGGTCTGTATACGAGCGTGGCCGGCCGCTGGAAGGTAGGGATTCGCCGTTCTGGCGTAATGGGGCCTTTTCAAGGCTGTATTGGATGGTGGAACGCGGTAGTTTTTGTAGCGCCGCAATTGCGCCTAAACCGAGCCCGGCTTCACGCTGCGCATCAATTTTGCCGCGTTGATATGAAGTAAGACGATGATTAGGAAGCCTCTGCGGGTTTATAGGAGTCAATGGCTTTCGTTGAGGTGGCATAATGGTAGTGCAAAGATAATGTGTTAAAAAATGAGAGGTGTAGATTTCGCGTTTTCGCTTAATTGTACGGAAACTTTTGCTCTAGTACTGTATGCCTGTGCGCCAACCCCACGAGTATTCTTACAAAAAACGTAAATATTTCAACAATACCGCCATCTATAACAGTAATATACATTTTAATTGGTTCTTTGACGCTCTGGGCAGGTCCTAGCATTATGCTGAAGCGACCGGCATACGCTGCACTTTGGTGGTGCTCGTTGCCGTACCTGAGCAGGTACATTTTCAACCCCCTCAGTAGGCGTATTCTGCTAGCCACCAGAGACCTATCTCGTTGGTTGTCCAGCCGTTCTCGCTCACGCCAATTGCCCAATCTGGTGGTAGGATCCCGTCTGAATACCAGGCTGCCTGGTGCATTACTGCCTCGAAAATAACGAGCGGAGGGATTGGAAACCCTTTCGCACAAATAGCCTCAATAACCGTAACCCACTCACGGTTGCCTGGCTGCGTTGTCCTCGGTCTCCCAGCCTTATCTGCTCCTGTAACAACCTTTGCAGTTGAAATTACCCCCATCTGAAAACCAGTCTCGTCAAAATTGTAGATATCGTCATCGAGGATGCCTGCTCAGCTTGTGTACGTCGTACGCGTTCAAACCAGGCTCGAATTAGGTCTAGGTCTTCGCATTTTGCTCGCTGGTAGTCGTACTTGCGGTTGTACTTCGATTTTAGTACGTCGCGGCGGTTAATAAAGTTGCGTACCCAGCATTGGCCTGCAGAGACGAGTTGGCCATGTTGACTGGCTAAAAGGCTTGCCATAGTGCGTACGGCGGCAACAGTAGGTGGCATACCGCGTTCATCCATTGAAAGTATACGCTGTACAAGGTACTCTTCTTCGGTGGGTGTAAGGAGGCGGTTTTTCGCAGTAGAACCAAGTCGTGGTTGAGTACCAGCAATACGGCGTTGCAGGGTATCTCGTGGGACGTCATAGGCTTGCGCGGTAGCTCTATAGCTTTGAAAATCGCCGTTTTTATAGGCTTGAACAGCTAGTTCAAGTTTACCTTCTCGGTGTAAGGCCTCTTGTCGTTGTGGCGGTACCATCTCGTGTGGTAATAGAGGAACGCGTCGCGTTTGGTAGGGTTGGCACACAGGCATATATGGCGCATAGGCCTATAGACTACGTTATTATTTTAACTATAAGTTTCGAATGGATGATTCCCCCTCTATCATTTCGCAGGTCGAACACTTTGCAAATTATGAAATATGTCTTTGGGATCAACCGCCTTCTTGATCTGCCTCAGCCTGGGCAAATTGTCACCCCAGTATCCCACTTGCGCATCTTCCAATGTCATCGCTGGATCGACATATCCGGCATATGCACCCAAAGTATGATTTCTCATATTCCCAGTTAAGACATCATTCATCCCGTTGATGAAATCTCTTGTTTTTTCCTTGACCTTGATACCCGTATTGACACCATAAGACTGGAAATAGAAAAGGGCATCGCGATGACCGTATGCAGTTGCGTTGGCGGGAACATCATTTGTAGCCCCGCCTTCAAGGTCGAAGATGCCGAACCAAACCAAGGTACCTTTGTCAGCTTGATCCACGTATTCGAAGAACCGGTCGATACCCTCGGCTGGAATGAGGTCCTTGGGTGTAAAGGCAATGGATTTGGAGTAGAAAGGTGATGATATTCCGCCACCGATCTGAAGTCCTACGTCTTCTGCCCAGTGACCTACGAGACCAGCCCAATCGTTGAAGACGGAGACTTTGCGGGACGAGATGTTAGGGAAGACGGATGTCAAATTCAAAGCATTAAATTCGTCTTGAGTGCCAAAGAAGGTGCCGGATATTATCATGCCTAGTTCTGAGAGGACAACTTGTGAGGCCAACTTCCTGCTGAGCCCTGAGTCTGAGATCATTGACTGCCATTTCTTGAATCGCTCAGCCTGGTTGTAGTGTGGTAGTCCACTGACGCCAAAGGAGTATTGAACCGCTTCGCCGGGGGTTGGGTGGGTGGTAACCTTGAACTCAGTGATGATGCCAAACGAAGCTCCGGCACCTTTCATAGCCCAAAAGACGTCCTTGTTTTGGGTGGGGGAAGCAGTGACTATGCTCGAGTTGGCGAGGACGACGGTAACCTCCTGGACGTGGTCGAGTGCCGATCCCCACAGTCTACTCACTGGACCTAGGCCGCCTATCGTAGCATGTCCTCCTATTCCAACCTGCGGGCAGGTACCATGAGCCATCGCTCTTTCACCATTTTCAAGGAGCTTCTTTGTAACGTCGCCGAGTAGGTGTCCCGCTCCGAGCGTGGCGATCCAGGTTTCATGGTTCATAGAGAACTGTCTGAAGTGTTTTAGATCAACGACGATCGTGTTGTCGTCTCCGTTGCCGGTTCCTACATTCTCGTTAGTTGGATTCAAGTCCGTCGAGTTTTCTCCAGCTTCGCCAGACTGAACAGGAGGAAACGTACCGAAGTTTCCATACGAATGTCCGCCACTCCTCGCCTGAACTTTCGCGTCATGATCTGCTGCACATTGTACGATTGTGGCGACCTCTTCGTTAGTTTCCGGGTAAGTTACTGCAATCGGATGAACATGAATGTCGAGATTGTACGGTTTGACATCCGTCAGTTGGTAGAAAGGTTTGCTTGGGAAGGCGAGGTTTCCTGGACCAACAGCACTAGTCAAGCAATCGGGCAACACTGAGGATTGGCCTTGACCCATGGCTGTATTTGATTTCGATTTCGAGAGATAAAACAGAAGAATGAGTATGTGTACAGTGAGCGAGGCAGCTCGCGAGAAGACGTCGCTTCAACAATTCAATGAGTGACAGAAAGTGAGATTTATAAGTGAGATATTGGAACGGTTGATTTGAAACTAGAATTGAGGGCAATAATACCAGCGTTGGCCGTTGATGAACCACTGCTGGAAGAGCGGATCTAACACCATGACATTAGATAGAGCAGTCAACACATGTTCAATATAATGCGGCCCAGCAGCTGACGATACGCCTCGGAGGAATGAGAGGGCTGCTATCCGTATGGCTTGCTTGCTCGATGCAATACTATGAGTTGAATGATGGAAACAAATGGATTGAGTTGAGTAACGGGTTCCATTCATAAAGTCAAGAGGAAGTAGGCTCATTCGCCGACACGCTAGATTCTGTGACGTGTTGTTTCCTTGACAGAAGCGAGACATTGTCATGTCATACACAATGTGCAAAAGTATTCATTGGGATATCAAAGATGGATGAAGACGAGGTTTGTTGTTTTCGGTTACAGCCAATAGCAGAGCGGAAGGTAAACATCCGTCACGGTCTCGGCTTCGCTTCCTTCAGCTTGCTCCTAACCTCAACCTCGTGAGGATACACTGTTCTTTACCAGTACAATTTTCTTGCCATTGTTCATCCGTACAGTACTGAATGCCACCACTATGGGGACCAGCATATCATATCCGTCTCAATCGATGCCGTCAAGCTACCCTCACCACTACTAGGCGTCGTCGTATCCTTCGAAGATCAGGGTTTCCTAGACCAAGATCGATTTGAGCATCACCAAATATTCTTGATATCTTCGCCACTCGCCAATCCCATTCCTACAGCTTCTATCAAGAGGCCCTCCACCGTTTTTCATCTTTCTTCACCCTGCGCCTAGCCACAAGCTCCTCTGCCAGATCCGCTAGGGTCGTAAGCTCCTTGTAATTGCGAACGAGATAATGAAGAGAATTGGGGAATCTTTGTCTGATCCCTAGTCTTCTGATTCGGATTCGGACTCAGACAGATCTGCGTCGAGATCATCATCGCCCCAGCCTCCGTCGTCTTGGGCAGCTCTAGCATCGCCAGATAATTCTTCTTCTTCATCTCCGATGTGGAATCGTATGGAGTCATCTGTCGTGGCCTAGATCGTTTCTTGGGTAGCTCAAGTGCCTTGTCATCATAGTCAGCAGCCTCCAAGATTTTCTCGCTTGCCTTGAGAGAAATATCTTCGAAGGGGCCACGATCGTGGGGTTCGGCACAAGGGTCGTGAGACATTACTCCAAGGTACCGTTTATAGGAAGTTGGTTGTCACTTGGGGATATGTTGGGACTGGATTCCAGACTCAAAGTGACAGAAGATATGTGAAGGTGGTGATAGCGTTAGGACGTACCTCTCTCTTGTAGGACGGCTATCGCGGTGTCGGGCTATCATAACTTCATGCGACTGATACGTAAATTAGCTCGTCTGTTAGACTTCTACTAGTACATCAGCCCAAATCTCGACGTTGATACCTATACGCTTACCATTATTCCAAGAGTGTCGAGCACAATGGATCCGTAAGCTATACGGGAAAATCGCAAGCTCGTCTATTAAACTTCTACTTATACGTCAATCCATATCTCGATGTCCATACCAAGGCGCTTACCCTTTTCCACGAGCATCAAACAAAATGGATCCGCGAGCTTTGCAGAAAATTCGTACGCGCATGAAAGAGGCCCTCGCAGAAAGCAATGCACGACTCTTGGAGGTTATAAAGGATATCGGATTGTAGGGACGTATATCCTCGCGCTCTCCCTTGGCCTGCGTGGAATCCTGGACAAAACAATACAAGATGGCCCTGGAGATCCTGATTTCCACACCACGATTATTAAAAGAAGCCATCCTAATGGTAAAATATTATCCGCCGTAAGTTACCTAATACTAAGGGAAAATAGAGGGCGGTTTATCAACTCTTATAAAGATCTAGAAAACCTAACGATGCGCCCGTATAAATATTTATAGTAGTATACCAATAAAAAAGGCGAACTACTGACCGCTACCGAGTACGACAAAGGCTTAAGAGATGTTTGTCTTCCTATATCTTCTCTACCCTTCGGAAGTTTAGGAATTGCTTACGGCGGAAAGGGTAGAGGTATATTAGCCTATAAAAGAGAAATATCTTCAAATTATAGGTAATAAGGCTAGAAATAGAAGTTAGTACTTATCGCGAGCATAGTAGATAGGATACCCGCTTTAGTAATCCAATCGCCTATGTTATATATACTACTATATACCCAGCCAGAAAGCGACAATATAAAAGGCACGACAGTTCTATACATAATTTAGGTAACCTACTCGACATCGCGTTTATAGAGTCGGGTTACCGGAGAGGAATGATGCCGGTGTTTAATATATAGGATAAGAGGTAGGCTCGGCTAGCGGAAAGTATCTTCTCGACGTTGGCATCTTTATATGTGGACACTAGAGGTTCAAATGTTGTGCCTGGAGGGAAGACACAGGGTGCGAGTTATATAACCAGCAATCCAAAACGATTCTGGCCGTCCATGCTTTCATCGGATGATTCCCAAGACTTCTCAAGCCCACCCAGCCCAGACAACAGTGTGGGGATACCAAGGGCGTATTCGCTGGTGTTTGGAGTTAGATCGCCCCTTGATACCCATTCTGGCTGTCCACAAAGCCTCCATTGCCATCGACAGCTGATGTCCGGAGGCTTTTCTTCTAAGGATACCTTCCGCATCCTTTCACCACTTCCCGAAAAGAGTCCTAGACCCTTCAGTCCATGTCCATTCGGTCCTCATCTTCCTTGCCATCGCCCTCGAATGGATATCAATCCTCACAGAATAGCCAATTCTCAAATCCGACATCGTCTGTGGGAATGCCATCAAGCAAATCCACCTCCTATGCTGAAGTATCCTTCTCCCTACCGCGTGCGGCAGTGTTATCGGCCAGACTGGGCTGGGATTCTGGAGCCCGAGACTGCTGTGGCGGTACACCTTTAGGTTGGCAAGTCTGCTGAGCTTGGAATGTAGACAGATTATGTAGCACTCGTATGAAAGAACGGCGATGTTCGAAAGCTGCCTTTCGAAGCTCCGGCATTGCGTCTCTCGTCAGAATATCAAATTCCGCGTAAGATGTAGTAGCACGCATTTGCGAAGAAACCCAACGCCGGTGGATCTCTGCGGCATCTTGTGGCGAAGATGCTTGCTGAGGAGCACTTTGAGTAGCTTTAGGAGTAGATCGGCTGTCTTTTTTGATCGAAGCATTAGAGCCGTCGGGAGTGTTCAGAGCATCACCGCTGCTGGCATTGGGAAGAGCATGAGAAGCCTGGGTGTTAGGGAACTCTTCCGCTGGCTCTTTGAGGGCTTGCAATGTCGCCTCTCTCATCTCTTGTGCTTCGGCTGCAGGAGTATTGCAACCACTCTTCTTATTTAGTCCCTTCTCCACCTCGATCGATGGCTTGGGGGCCCGGGATTTTTGACGGAGAGATGCTATCTTGAGTTTGGATATGTCTCTTGCTGGCGGCAGAGTACCCGGGTTGTAATAGTCTTCACCTTCCTCGTTGAAGTCATCGCTTTCATCGCCAGAGTCTACGAGATGGCCTTGCCTATAGTCGTGAAACAAGTCGGGATCATTAACTATTCTTGCAATTTTAGATGCCTTCAACCTCTCATCTTCCTCCTTGGCTTGCTGAGCGAGATCTTGTGACCATCCTGGAACATGTCATCATTTCCCATAGGTTCCAGGTCTTGAGTGGCCTCGGCAACCAACTCGCTATCTCGGCTGTCCATATTTTCCTGGTTAGGCGTGGAAAGAGAGGGCTTTCGCCAGTCGAAGGTTCTTGTCCAGCAAGTTGGACCATGGAATTTGAAGACGAATTCGTGACGGCCATGTGTTTGGCATTGTGCGAGTTCGATAGCTGGAGTTTCCGAGCTCCGCGACGGAGAGGTGCTATCTTGCGTGCGGAGATGTCCGCTGCTGGTGGTGTTTGGTTGATCGCTGTTGATGCATCTTCCGCTCCACATTTCTGGGACCTGGCTGCAGGCTGCCCTTGCTGAGCTGGTAAAGTTTGCTGAGTTTGTAGGCCTTGAAGGGAATGTCGGTATTCTAAGACTTGTCATCGAAGGTCGAAATCCGTCACAAAACCTAAGAGAACGTCGAGCTCCTCGTCAGAGATATTGCCGCGAATATCCTGGTTGAGCCAGCACTGCACGATATGGGCAGAGGCTTCCGGCGTTTGAGCGTTCGAGCTGATGAGCAGCATTGCCAGGGGCTGGCGTTCAGGCTCCGGAGTCATTCCAGAGGAACGAGGCTGAGAATAGACGGTTGGTTGCTCGTAACCTGGGAATAAGTAATTGTTTCCGGTATTGGACACAAATTCCATGCAACCCGCCAAGGCATCGGCGAGTAAAATTGTCTCTTCCACATTTTCATCTTCATCTTCATCCACTGTCCTGTTTTTCTTCGTGTTCCTCTCCTCATCGGTCGCGCCAAGGGAATTTGCAGTTCCTACATTCTGATCGTTGGCGCACGTTGGTTCTTATTTAAAGTCTGTCTCACGCCACTCTTGGTGATGATGTCTCTGACTGGTTCCTTACGATCGACAGAGTTGCTTGGCGATGCCGGAGTCGCAACTTGCAGAGGTGAAAAGAAAGCCGATGGAGAGCGCGCTGCATCATGATCATAGTAGAACATCCCAGAATCAGCGTCACAGAGGTAAGAATCATCGCCAGAAAAGGTTGAACCAGCGTCAGAGCCGTTGGTTTGATGTTCTTGGCGCTCAGCATCGTCATACCATTCCGCACCAGAGTTAGCCTGATGGGACTCGGGTTCAATCAAGTTCGGCAATGAGTCGGAGTTGCCTTCCTCTTCCCAGGGCAAAATTGTGGCTGCAGCCATTTCGGCAGCGTACGGCAGTTCTGCTGGAGGCATCTGGAGAAAAGGGTTAATTAACGGGACTCTTGAAGATGGTGTGTTACTCACGCCGATGGAGGGCATGTTGAATCTTTGGTTCTGAACATCAAAGTTTGGGGCTATTGGATGTGAGAATGTGCTCTCCGAGCCCCAAGCTGCAGAATGAGTAGGTGGTGAGGCAGGCCCAGGGAAGGAATGGCTGTTATCTTCATCCATGCGATCCGGAGCTACATTTTCTACGACAGCAGAATCTGTAAGAATGTAGATCATGTATCAGACATGTGATGTGGATTGTTAAGACACCGGATTGCTGCATTCCTGCTGCAAACAGTCATTCTTTGTTATTTGCACTGTAGAATGGCCTACATGACCTGATTGAACTGCCCTTATGGCGAGAACATGCAACTCTATGTCCATTCAACTCAACAACTGTGTATTTCGCTCGATCTCATAGAATCGTATTGGTTGAAAGGGTCCTCTTCCATGAGGTCCGAATGTGCCATATCACCAGATATATTCGGGTCGACTGAGGTTTCGACGGACATCTCGATGTCCTAGATGTCATACTCCGGCAACGTAAAGGAACTGATGTGAGGGAAGTCAAGACTCTGTACGCTCTCATGGCTCTCTCGAGTGGCTTCAGCGACACAGCTGTCTGCGTCTCCAGTGCCATTCACCGAAAGGAAAGTGGCTGGCACATGATCTGTGCGACCAAGAATGCCAGAGACAAGTGAGTGCTGAGTAGAAGCTGTGCATTCTTGTGACAGAGCTCCATCTCCGAAACCGCCATCAACATGAAATGACTCCTTGTTTGGGCGGTCCGTAATCAAAGGAACGGATGGAGTAGGAGAGGCATTCCACGCATCAATCTCTCTGTACTGATCTGTGCTCTTCCTCTCTCAATCAGTTGGTTTCGACGAAGCGCCCAAATGTTCGTAACCATCAGTAAAATTGGACAGCGAGTACACAACTGGCTCTTGAGGATCGTAGCGAAGGCGACGGAAACCTTGCATGGATTCTCAGAAACGGTAACCGGGTCGGCCGTTCCAAAGTCAATCCTAGATAACAGGTACCCAAACAGCGACAGCTGAAATTCGCGGTTGGACGACTGAAAGAGCGGCTGCACTTCCACAATGTCTCGCGGTCTCATTCCTGACCAATGAGAGAAGACGCCATCACCACCTGCCTCATCGTTGTGGATGTAGAGATACATAACACGGCCAGAGAATGCGGTCCCGACTCCAATGAACGAGAATCCCTTGGCTTGAGAAGAAGTCTCTGCGCGATTTGCGACAAGCTGCACGTCAAGGCCGCGCTCTCGTCCCCATCTGAAGGCAATATCGGCACGGGTGTCATACCCATAGTCATTGCACTCCTGACTTCCAATTGCCCGCCGAACTTCCAATCTCTCCTTGTCAAATAGCTCGGATTTGAGGTCCAGGAATGTAGGCGGCGCAATGTCTGGATATTGGGAAATCCAACTCAGCATGATTGCAAAGAAACCACACATTAACAACCCACTGGTTGGCGTATAGATTAATTTTGGAGGAGTCTGAAAGTGTGCATATGGGATCCAGCTCCATTTTCCGAAGAGAGGTACATTCTTGGCTGTGTGAGTGAGAGATGAACGAGTCATTCTCGATAGCAGGACCGGCGTCAAGGTCACAGCTCAGAGGGAAAAGGGGTTCGCCCAAAGACTGATCCTCAGACATTTCTGATGCTGAGTCTGTGTTGCGTTCCTCGAATTGATAGAGCTCATCGACTTCCAATGCATCCTCTTCTTCTGAATCATTGTACTCAAACTCTTCGTCAATGAAGCTCACATCCGATGCTGATCCTTCCGAATCCCCTGCATCAGCGGTGCTAGGAGTCGAGGAAGTCTGCAACTGGATTGGAGTAACGTCGAGCGGTTCCGCAGTTTCAACGTCTGATACTTCGTCTTCAGCATTGCTAGAAACAACGAAGATACTTTCAGAAACAAGAAAGGATGGCTGAGACGAGAAAAGCGACAGTTTCTTGGTCAGATTAGCAAGCTCCTCCAGGTCAGGGTCAAGAAATGATGATGCCTGACTTGGAACCACTATGCTTGACAATGCAGTCTCAGACTCCAATACTTCGTCTTCAACATTGCTAGAAAAAACGGAAGGAGCTTTAGGATCATCAAAGGATGAATGATACGTGAAAGGAGTCGAGTTCCGGGGTGAACCGGAGGGCTCCCCCAACAAAGCGTCAGGAGACGAAGGAGCCTCAAGTTTTTCAGCAGATGGCGTTACTACTGAAATAGTCTCAGTCCGTTCGACGGAACCCTCGTCTGGAGTGCTGGGTGCTGGGTGGTGTTGAGGAGGTTGTAAAATGCGTTTGTGGGGCAAGCGGCGACCACGGCTGGAACAGGGTCAGGACCAAAGGTGGTGAGAGAAGAGTAGTCGGTCCTCATTCATCGACTCCTCCGACCTCACCAACTAGATAGGAATTGAAGGGGAGAACGTTACTCATCTCCCACCGACTCGAAAATCGAAGTGGTGACTATTTTCGTCCAGTTTGTCTGTGATCTGCTTTGAGCCATTGTCCCTGCTTTCCACCAAGAGTACTGACTACGTTTTCAGTTCTCATAGACAACCACCTTTGGTATTTGGTCGAAGTTGAAAGATTTTTACTCAGGCTCGATATCTAATGGCCTCCATAGAGACTCCCAGACCACGATTTGGAAGCTGTATGTATGTCACTTGCACCTCCTCCTTAAGGCTATAGTGAGGAATAGATCCAAAAAAACGGTAAGAAGAAACTCATAAGATATCCATAGCTCTTTTAGATTATCTAGCCATGTCTTTTGTTAAGATCTTCTTTGACCTCTATCCTCAAACCAGAGTCCAAGCTCTTGAAGTCAACCTCACTGCCAACCTTCATCTCCACCCAACATCATCATGGTCCAAGTCTTCTAATTTTTTCCCGTTGAGCTATGTCGGCTGTTAAAGTCGTTTTGCATACTGAGACAATTTGTATAGTCTGATATCAAGATGAACATGAACATGCCCTTTGCAGCGGCGCCCAACTGATCTCAAAAGTCGATAAAAACGCCAAGCCCAGCACAGAAAGATCGGGGCCTTCGCATTCAAGTCGATACATCGATGAAGCAGGCTTTTTAACAAGGATCGTGCGATGTTTTTGATGAATGAAGATTGAGATCTGAAAGATGAGGTGGTTTGCTAGCGCGAACGCTAAGCCGGGAATGGATATAATTCAACCCGGAGCGAGGTCACTCTCTCAATTATCACCATGTTTCTGTTTCTTCGACCATTATTCAGTTCATTATAGGAACTGGTTCTATATGTCCCATATTTTGACAGACGTGCTTGGCTTTTAGCCTGCTGAGTCTTGATTTCTCTCCTCCCTCTGTCATTGTCTACCACTCCCGCATCAACCACCGAGCAAAGCCTTCTCCACTTGTCGCTCCAATATCCTGATCTGGTCCTTCTGTCAAATCGAAGCCTCCATACGAGTCCAAAACTTTCTTCGCCTCCTTACTAGCATCAAACCCCTGAAACAACTTTCTCATCCCCAAACTCACACCGTCACTCCCAGGAGGCGGCAACTCAGCAAACCTGTTATCCAGCTCCATAACCCTCACCTCCAGCTCTTTCCTCGGCATCGTCCCCCAAGAATTCGACAAAACCTGAGCAGCCATACCTCTCCCTAACCTCGCCTTCTCAAAGATCTCCAAGCGCTTCGAGATGGTTTGCAAAGTCGAAGATTCAGGGAATATGACTCCCAAAGCCGCCGCCTCCTCAATATCCTGCGCAGTCCCCTGACCAAGCGTAGACAACATGGGATGTGCGGCATCACCAATTACCACAACCTTTCCTCTTTGTATTTTTTTGAGAGGATCGTGTACATACGTTCTGGAGCACTTCACCTTGTCCAGCAAACTCACTAGCTCAACAACACTAGGATGAAATCGCTCTACCGCATCGACAAATTCCTGCTTTGTTGCGTTCTGATTCCAGGCATCAACTTCGCGTGCACTGTCCCTGTTGTTTGAAGGGTGCAAACAAGCAATGTCAAGATATTGGTTGTTGCGAGCGGGATAAGTGATAAGCATGACCCTCTTGTCCGGCACCGAGAAATTGAGAAACCCGGGGTCTTGATGTTCCCACCACTCACCGAGAATTGGATGTTGTAGTATATCTGCCATAGGAACCAAGCCCCTATACGTCGATGAGCCAGTATCTTTCAGAGGGACTGGTTCTCCGACGATGTGTTGCAATACATCGCAATGGACTCCAGTCGAGACAACAATCAGATCCTTCCTGATCACGATGCCATCTCTCGTTGTGATTGTTCCTTCTTCACATTCCAAGCTCACAACCTCCGTTCCTAACATCACCTTCACACCCTCCCGTTGAGCAAGGTTTCTCAACTCCTCATGCATATCGACCCAATCCAGAGAGAACCAATCAGCCCCGAAGAGCTCTTGACAATCCCGGAAGCTCTCTTGAAATCTTGGCGCTAACGTAGTCCCATCCACGACTCTCACTTGCAACTTCGGCGTCGCTTGTGCCCTCTCAAGATCAAATCCCCATCTCAACAATTCCCGAACCGCATTGGGAGGAACCGTGAGTGCAGCTCCAACTTCAAAAAGAGATCGTGATTTTTCGTAGACGGTGACGATGTGGCCACTTCGGCGGAGGGAAATAGCAGCGCTGAGACCTGCGATGCCTGCGCCAATGATTGCGATGTCAAGCATAATTTTGAACAAGGCTAGGTTGATGGAATGAAAGTGACGTAGGAGTAGTACCTTGATTGTGTACTTACCAGCACCGGTATGCTGCGCAAAACGATGGCTTCGATATGTTGCAAATTCTATCCGCTGCTTGTGGGTTGTGGCGGAGATGCGACCCTCGGCATACCCAAATGAGGCTATTTAATCGGGCTTCGTCCCGCATCTACACAACATACCGTAACTGACCCCATCTGGCGAGGCTCCATTTATGGAGTAGGGCTGCTCTGGGAGTGGATCACGCATGCGGACATATCAATTAAGCTCGATCTATCCCGGAGATCAGTGGGAATATCGTAATCTTACACAAGACTGCCATATGCCCTGGGAATTCACCAGAAAGGATGCTTGGGACAGAAACTGCAGTCATCAGGTAAGCTCGTAACTGGCATACTTCGTCTCCTGAACACCTGCTCATTGTGTATTGCTGTTATTATTCTTGATGCAAACTTCGTTCCTATCATCAAGGCGATTGTGGAGTTGGCGGGTTTGAGCAGCATTGCAGAGGCAGTCGAAGGTCTTTCCTAAGAAATCTTGCGTACGTTGAAAAGCCAAGATGAGGCGTTCGTCATTGACGTCCTTTTCCTCGATCACAGGGACAAGTACGGAGCTTTTTGTCGAGCTAGGTATGCTGAAACATGCTTCTTTGATCATGGCGGATAATGAGGATTTCCCAGGCTCGCCTGACTACATGGACTTCGTCAGAGAGAGGGCAGCGGCTACCGACGTATTACGCTTCTCGTCGGAGAAGGAGAGTAGTGGCGGAAGCGGTGGAGCGAGCAGTAAAATTGCCGAAATCTCATATCAAGATGCTGATTGTGCGCGCATAGAACACGATAACATGTAGCCATCGGTTGTCGCAAAGCCACTCCTTGTGCTTCTCAGTTCCAAAGTATCTGGAGACTGTACTGAGAAATTCCGAATTGCCAATCCACATCAGTCGGCATGTGTTTGTACTTCTTGCACTGTGTATATCCATGGAAGGAGGTTCGTGGTGGCAGGGGGTCGATAGTCGTGCTACTACGCTATGGGTAGCTTGCTAAGTAGTGGTAGATCGGTGGGTACAGCTCCACATGATTAATTTCAGATTCGTTTTCGGATTCTGGACTATGATGGCAGCGTTGTATAAAGTGTACATAATATGTGGGTGGTTATTGCGGGGGAGGATGTTCAGTGCGGAGATGAAATGGGATGTAACTATCAGACCGATACAGAATCTTTGAGAACGATCTGACGAACTTATTTTGTCTAATCCTCTAGCTCTTAACTCCATCAAGTCTTCATCAATACGCGCAACATGCTCGGGACCCTCTCTTTCCAATAATACAAGAGGACAGCGCTCCTCAAATCACAATCTAATGAAATCCAGGTCTAGCTCTCAAGATGACTGCTTACAGACCAATTTTCGAGCAACACCAAACTCAAGGCTGCGAATGCTTTCGAAACAAAGACATTACCTTCCTGCTTCTCTACTTGCTCCATCACATCGCTTCTCATGAACCGATCATAATAGGCATAGTCTTCTTCGTAAAAGAGATGCCACACAAGGAGGAATCTCTCGCGATTGTTGGCATTTATGATGGAACAAATCATACTGCGATTGGTGTCGGGAGGCACTCTCCTTGCTTTACCTCCATTGGCACACTATCATCTCTTGGAACTGATAGATTTCCTGGGAAGAACTACTAGCATCAACACCATGAGAAGCATGGAACAAGCAGGAATGGCAACAGTGGATATATGTGCTTCGATCAGGAACTGAAGTTCAAGATCTTGTTCTTCTATACCAAGCCGTTTGCATGCAGTCAGTTCCTCAATACCCTCTCGCTATGCTCCTCCTGGCCATCTTGACATATGATCTTGTGCCGGAGAATGATTCAAAACATTGAAGGTGGCCGAAAGGATCAGCATCATAGTCTTCGAAGCCCATTTTTGCAAGTGGCATCTATGGAATGTTTTTTACATGCCATATGAATTGCCAATCAGCGCCTCAAGCTTGCCATATTTGGATGGGAACTTTGTCAAACGGGCTATACACGACAAAATTGGATCGATCTTCGTCTTGGTCACACCAGGATTGAATCACGTTTGGATCGCAGACCCAGAAGCTGCAGTCGGTCTGCTAGCCAGATATCACTAGTTTGACAAACAACCTGCTGCGAAACAGATACTCGCATTCATGAACCCCAACATAGGACCGGTCAGTGGCCTCTTTCATGGTACAACAAGAACCAAGCTGACGGATTGCGAAGGCAGATGGCTATCATTGGGCCCACCAGCGGCGCTTGATCCCTCCACGCCTCAACTGGTTCTAGCGCATATGGGCAGCAATTTTGCGAGGATCTTCTCAATAGGCGCGAGAAATGGCGGGTATCCATCGAAATTACCGTGTATTGAACATCTTAAGTGTAGTTGGAAACGTTCACACATACGATTGGAACACCGAAGTCGCAGGGCGGTAACAATCAAGACCCTGAAGGCGAGTTTGGCATAGTCTACTTTATTTGACGCCGCCAAGAAAATTCGTGAATCAATTTTATCCCATTGGTAATTCTCCCTGTAACTCTTCTGTGCCTCGTACCGCTTTCAGAAATCTGCTCATGTAGTTCGAGAATTCCGTTCTTCGGCAGGTAAGTGCTGGGGTCATGAAAGGACTCTGGTGGCCCAAGATTGCCTGAAGGTAACTTTGTAGCTTTGCTTCTATCAAGGCATGATGACAATTTGACCAATACGCTAGAGGTCACCTAGCGCCTGGTTTTTCAACGAGATGCAAGGAAATTTGTTTTGGTTCACTGCGTTCGCGTTCGATACAACCACCATTCAATGATATCCGCTGTCGCCATCCTCACAGCTTATCGGGAGTGGTAAGACTGTAGCTTATGGAATCAGCGGTCCAGGACCATCACCCCATCTCGTTCATCCCTTAAATCCAGGCGTAGCTTTATTTTGCATCTCAAAACAAACACCTTCATATCTCCTTCAAGTACATTCTCAACACAACAACAACCATCCGGCAACAACATGAGTAGACATTCATCCACATCTAATCTCCATCTCCATCTACACCTCCTCCCCCAACACCCCCTCACCCCCCAAACAACTATCTCCAATCCTCCCAATCTCTCCCCAATCCGCACAAGTAACAAAATAAACCTCTCCCCATTCAATTAATGTATACTCCCACTCCCCTCAACACAATTCACCGCCCCCTCCGCCAACGCCAATACCTCAGCCATACGAGTTTCAAAATCTAACCAATAGTCTGGTAGTGATATCATTTTATCATTTTCCTCTTTCTCCTTTTCCTCTTTCTCCTTTTCCTCTTTCTCCTTTTCCTCTTTCTCCTTTTCCTCCTTCTCCTCTTTTCCCTCTTTCTCCTTCTCCTTCCCCTCCTTCCCCTTCTCCTCCGCACATCCCTTACATGGTGCTACAATCCCCCCTCTCAAATCCGTAAAATAGCCTCAAGGTTTTTAGGCAACGAATACAGAAAGAACGACTGAATACCTCGTCGATGAATTTTGTATTGTTCGTGGGTATATTATCGGGAGATAAATTATCTTTTTACAGAGAGGGGGAGGGTAATTAATAGCCTTGAGAGAGATTTCTTCAAGTTTGGGATCTAGGGTTTGGGGAGGAAGAGGGAGAGGGGTGGATATAGCTCCATCTCCATCTCCATCCCCATCTCCCTCTACTATACTAAAACCACTATCACATCCCATCCGTACCCCCTCCTAATACCTATTCTCAAATCACCCTTCTACCTAATTAAGTAAGAAGGCCTCCAAAGTCGAATTTCCAGCCTGTACGAGGCGGAGGCTACGAACCTTCCATATCGTCTCGAAGATGATGGGAGAGCCGATGGAAATCGCTGTCCGTGGACTCACCCTCCACGGGCATCGGACGGCACATCGTGGTGGTTTACCTGGCAGAGCGGACTCTACCACACCACGAGCGATGCTCCTGAGGAAAACTCAGTACGTAGTAAGAGATGGCAATACAGCGATTACACGAAGAGCAAAGTATACTAGAAGTACCACGCTGGCACCGAGTCGGAGGAGTTCAAGTCCCGCCAAGGCCGCACAAAGAGTCCAAAATTCTTAACTACGACTACTACCTTACCTACTCCCTACACCACCTCACCTACCTTACCTACTACGCAATAGTCTGAACAGACATCACCTCACCTACCAACAACGATGGCGCGAGAGTCCAAAGGGGCCGCAACAGGAGCTGGAGGATAAAGGGCAGGGCAACATCGAAAAGTGAGCGGGGAGGAGGAGGACCACCCCCGGTACAGGGACAAAGGGCAGGGGTGATAGGGAGAAAAAGGGCAGGTTAAGGGTAGGAGGGTATTCTGGTGATGTGAGTTGGGGGGACGACGGACCACGGCAGGTTTGTGACGGCTTGCTAGGCTACTGGAACAACCACAGTGTTCAAGCACCAACAAGGCGCCACAGTACACGAGCCATGTGACGGCTTGGTAGGCTACTGGAACAACCACAGTGTCCAAGCACCTAACAAGGCGCCACAGTACACGGGCCACAGCAAGACCTATAAGTAGGCCTTGCCCCCAGCCCCCATTTACATAGCTACCTGTAGTTCGCTATCATATTTAGTCCATACCTGATTGCTGCTCACGCCTTTCATTAGTTACTACTAGCCGTGACAAGTTTAAGGCATGGTATATACGGGGGATAGGAAATATCCGTACATGACGGTTCTCATGTGAAACGATAGCAGATTTAGGACACGGCTTAGGAACGGTAGAGGAGCTGTACTGGCGGGAGTAGGATAGATGACCCGGGTAGTAAAGTAGTGGGCATAGTAAGAGTAGGTTTACGGTCAAGTCGAGAGACGTCAAGATAGCGAAGGGACCGGACCGTTGATGGCCCCCTTGCGCACCGTATAGATTTCGCTCAGGATAGATCCGAGAGGCTTTTTCATCCCAGAGAGTTGGGATTTTGCGATTGTAGATAGAGATTGTGGGCACACGTAAAATCTGATTATTATTATTATTATTATTAACGTGTTCCACCACCGAGCTGATCAACCCACCGAGCTGGTCAAAAGGGCTTGGCACGACCAACTCATGTTACGACTCTTCAATTTTATCGCTATTAACAATAGATTCTAAGTCCGTCGTGCTGCTATCTGATTCAGATGATATCTCGATATCTTTTTTATAAGTTCGCTCATTATGCCCAGTTGCGCCGCAGTTCCTACAGCGCCGTTGAGTTGGTCGGGCTATTTCCTGACCACCACTACCACGAGCCTTCTTTGATCCCTGAGGCGCGACAGACGCCTCGGCAGCTACCTGCGCTGCTACAGTCCCATACTCTATAGTACCACCTTGCTGGATCCACTTCCTTTTGCGCGATTTTCGCTTTGTCATTACTGCCAATTGCTCTTCAAGCTCGCGGTTGCGCGCAACAAGTAGAGTGTTTTGGTGTAGCATCAATTCAGCGCCCTTGACAAGCTGGGGAAAGCCTGCCTGCGCAGTAACTGGTGACCGAGTAAAGGACTCGCTTACGAGCTTGGATTGGGATCCAAATTCAAGAGTATTGCTTGGAGTCTTCGACTGCCACGGCGTCTCCTGCGGTGGGGGTGCTGGTGGGGTACGTAGCCGTACTTCAAGGCGATCCAATACCACCTCCGCGTTGATAGGGACTAGCCCTGCCATCTCAAAAGCCTTTCGACAGTTCTCTTCTGTAAACACGTCGAAAAACGCGTCTTTGAAGGCTGGGAGGAAGCCTTCTTTGTTGATATGGTAGACGCGTCGGCGTGCCAAGTCTCGAACTGGTTGAGAGTACTTGCACTTCAACGGCGAGAAACAGACCACATCAAGCGGCTGGAGGATATGCGATGAATGAGGTGGCATACAGAGCGTTATGATCTTATGTTCGAAGCAGTAGTCCTTGAAATCCTGGTTGAGATGGCTCTCATGGCCGTCCAAGATGAGCAGCCTATAACCCCCCACTTGACGCGCCTTTGTATACGCGTCAAAGTGCTTCAACCACTCAAGACCAAGCGCGTTGTTTGTCCAGCTGTTCTCAGAGACCGAGAGCTTCCAATTCCGTGGTATATCTGCCTCCTCATACCACGCAGAGATGTGAACGCGTCCTTTGTAGATAATGAATGGCGGGGTCGCATACCCAGCGGCGCAGATGCTCTGGATAACTGTAACCCACTCGCGATCGCCTGGCTGGATCAAATTAGGCCGTGTACGTCTTTCAGAAGCTGTGACGACCTTCATTGACCCAATAACGCCCATCTGGAAGCCAATCTCGTCAAAGTTGTGCGTATCCTCGTCGTGGATGCCGTACTTTGCCTTAGTGTCTGCAACGAGCTTGAACCACGCGCCAATAGTCTCTGGATCTTCCTGTAGTATCCTCTGCCTATCCTTAGCTCGATTAAAGGCCATCTTGAGCTCATCTGAGCGCGTTATAAACCTCTCAGCCCAGTTTTTCCCTACTGGCTCTCCACCGCGTACACCTAGTAGTTTATCCGCCATATCTGCCACCTCACACAGCCGGGGCGCGAATCCTCGCGAATCGAGGTCGAGGATATATTGGACAATTGTCTGCTCTTCAGTCGTAGTGAGCTTGTGTTGGGCGTTGCGAGTATCTAGGCGATACGTGATTCCGTTATATCGCCTAGTTAATGTTGAAGGAGGTATATCAAACGCCTCAGTAGCGCGCCGGAGGCTTCGGAATTGGTGGGTGTTATAGGCAGAAAGGGCAAGCTGAATTCTGCCTTCTCTGTTAGATAATTGCGCGTTTTGTTGTTGAGACATATTGTGTTGATAAGGGAGCAGCTGGTCTTGGCATAAACTGACCCGCTCGATGGGTTGACCCACTCGATGGTGGAATACGTTATTATTATTATTATTATTAACGTATTCGATCACCCAACCGGTCACAATTTCTTGGCACGACCATCTTATATTACGACTCTTCAATTTCATCACTATTAACAATAGATTCTCAATCCGTCGTGCTGCTATCTGATTCAGAAGATATCTCGATATCTTTTTTACAAGTTCGCGCATTATGCCCAGTTGCGCCGCAGTTCCCACAGCGCCGTTGAGTTGGTCGGGCTGTTTCTTGATCACCACTACCACGAGCCTTCTTCGATCCCTGAGGCGCTACAGACGCCTCTGCAGCTACCTGCGCTGCTGCAGTCCCATACTCTATAGTACATATCTGCCACCTCACACAGCCGGGGCGCAAATCCTCGCGAATCGAGGTCGAGGATATATCGGACAAGCGTTTGCTCTTCGGTAAGGGTAAGTTTCCGACCGTTTGGTGGTCTTTCGAGGATAAATGGGACTCCTCTGACGCGATCGGAGAGGGTTTGTTGTTTAACGTTGAAGGCGCTCGCAGCAGCCCGTTGGCTTCGGGGTTGGGCGGTATTCAAAGCTTGGATTGCAAGGTGAATTCTCCCTTCGTGTTGGAGTAGTAACTCATTACGTTGTTGAGACATAGTAGAATAAGAAGAGTAGTTGGGGTCTTGGCAAATTTTGACGGGTTGGGTGATCTGACGGGTTGGGTGATCGAATACGTTATTAATTAAGTAAGAAATCAATAGCATATAATCTATTAGTAGAAATTCCAAGGTAAAGAACCATCACGCAAAGACGTTTCATAATACCTTTACATCCCAGAAAAGAGTATGATTAACAGGCTTAAAATTATCACCACTTATGACTCTACTCCAAAGATGTATCCCCTATTCTCAATATCTAGGTTATTCATCAGAGATATCTCCCTCTAAATTTACAAAGCAACTTTACCACTAGTCAGCTTACTTAATTGCAAGAAAAATACATTCGAAGCTATGTAGATAGTAAGCTATATGCAAAGCCAATAAAACAAAGGTTTGGCTTCCTTTCCAATCGTGCCTTACGTATATCTATGAATACCCCTGGTATATATCCTGGGTAGTAGATCAAAATCTATTTAAATCGATACCATCTACATCTGCATCTACATCTCTGCTATCGCTAGCCATTGTTTCCACTTCACCAACTAGTTCCATGACTCCCGAGCGAAACGATGTAGGAAAAAAGTTAGCGGAAGTCTTGGATAGCGTCGACGAAATGAAATCGTTTGAAAGCTCGTGTTGATCACCATGGAATCCGATCCAACATTGAAAAGTTCCTAAATTCTTTCACTGCTAACGAATTTAGCAATCGCTTCACGCTGAAGACGTTACCGGCAATTTGATCGTGAGTAACTCCGATTCCGTCTTTGTAGGCATTCGCCGTTGTCATACTAATAGCATCCATTTATTCCTAGGATCCCATTTTTCCTTGAACTCAATATCTCCTATCTTAAGCTTCGCTGAAATAAACAACCAAAAACCCGAGCCAGCTACCTACAACACCAAGCGCAGAATATGAACTAGTGAACATCAGGGGCATAAATTCGTACTTATTTTTGAAAATCAAACCATGTAACAGACTCGTGTAGAGAATCAGTGGTATCGCAATGGCAATATAGAAAGTGCTGAAGCGATCGAGGAGGAAGAATCGCGGCTGGGGTGATCTGAATCAATCAGTATCTGAGTGATGATGCTAAGTGAAAAGGACTTACGCGGGTGCCAACTTATCAAAGGCACTAAGGAAAACAACAAGCCAGAGAATGGTGTAGACCACTTTGACGGGGAACTCTTGGGTAGTGTAGAGCAGAGGGAATAACGACACATGTCCAGCGACAGCCAGAGGTCTGAAAGCACCAAGGTGGCGACGATCATGGAGGCAGAGGAGCGTGAATGGGAGGATGATGAGTAGGATCGCTTTTTCGTGCACGTGCCAGCTGAAGAGGAATGATGAGTAGGATGTCAGGACGAGTGCGCTCAGAAAATTGTGGGGTGTTGGTCGGAAGAAAAGCTTGAGTAGTGCTGGGATTTGAGTTCCGATCGCCAGGATGAATGTGTGCCGAGGCGTGATCTCTGGAAGTACTGCAAAGGCAGTGTCGCCAACTAGGCCACGAGTGACGCTGTTGATGGCATCGTGATTGACGGGAAGTTTGAGATAGGGCGCCACTAGCGGTGTCAGATTTGTTCATGCTCAAAAAGAGAAAATACGGCCACTTACAATAGATCAATATACGATCAGTGAAGGAGTACATGGCCCACACATTGGGCGCCCAGTATGCATGGCATAATCCTCGCGAGAACGGGAAAAGTCTACTCATGAGCTGTGGTATCTGCTCCCAGTACACGAATGGTCCAAAAGCAGCGCCAAAAATAGCAGCGATCCCAAGACCAAGCTTGATGCAGTTGAAGAATTGGATTCGGAAGATGGTGGTGGGATACAAACTCCACTTCGGACCCAAACAGTAGGCTCTTAGCAGATAGACAAAATAGGCAGGGGCCAGGTAGAGGTAGATGTGCTTCATACATAGCAGAGTCGCAAAAGAAAGGCCACTCAGAAGGAGGCGACCTTCTTGAGCATATGCAATGGAGAGAATGAGGATTCCATACATGGAGCCGTTGTACTGGAAGTGAATGTGATCGATGATTAGCAGTCCAGGTGAGAGAAATATGGCCAATGCTGCTGCGTGTGCTGTTGTTTTCGATGGCGAAGCTTTTACATATCTCGAGGAAACGATTAATTCAGTTACCTGGAATTCATATAGGTACAGCTTACTTGTGAAGGGCATAAAGCAAAAGTAATTCACTGAATATGACAGTCGCACGCTGAAAGTAAATGGTCTCCCAGCTGTCATAGCCAAGAGATTGAATATTGAGCATCAAGGGGTCGACATAGTGAGCAGCTTGCGACATGAGCCACTCGAAGTATGCGAAGAAAGGAGGATAATCCAGAGTCCATTCCGACGTTTTCTGATACTCAAATCAGTGTGCAACTTTTAAAGGAGGCATCTTCACAATTGGTGTACAGTGCATGCTCGTGACATGTTTCGTGTGACGGTTGACGTTGAAGTCCCGAAAGGGAAATGCAAACGGCGGGCGGCACCATAAGGCCAGGTAGGGTGTCTGTTGAAATGTCATAGGTGAAACGGAAACGATGACTTGCATGTGTGCGGTGCCAAACATAGCCAAACGATCGTCTCAGGGATGTTTGGAGGTGCCAACAGAACACGTACCTCGAAATACCAGTCCTTGACGGGCAGCTCGTTTGTAATGGCGAGCCAGTTTCGATGGACCTCGAAGTCAGTAGATTTGCTGGGAGAAGTTAAAATGGCCGTGGTGGTTATGCAGGTACGAGAGTCAACTCACTATGCGGGGAACAGCAGTATCTTCAATGAAGTGGCTACCACGGCGCTCTGCACGAGGGATGGGTACAGCTGTTGACGCGACATGGCTCTGGAGGATGAACGACGCTCTCTGGCTAGATGAATCTATTCATAAAGGAGGTTTTATAGTGTGTGGAACGCTACGGTACGGTATTAGCTGGGTTTGAGAAAGTCGCCGCGCTGTGCTTAGCCGGGCGTTTAGCTCCCGTCTAACCGGGTTAGGAGTGCAACGTGCAGACTATCTTTGATTTACGACGCATACGGATACGATGTAGCCTGTCAGAAACAATCGCTGTAGCCTGTAACAATCGATGTAGCCTGTCAGGTTTGTGAACAGTGAACAGTGAACAGTGAACAAGCCCGCTGAGGTTGCACACTTCTTGCACTTGTGAATGTTTGTGTAAGATGGATGCCTTATCCATCCCGGTCCAGGACTGCAGGCCACCAGACCACGCGAAGAAAGGGGTCCATCTGTCTAGTGTCAGGCACCGATTCCGAATGCCTCCCAGCAAAGCCCAGCATGATGGCACATAACCAGACTTGACTTGCAAGAAGATTGCTATCTTTTGCGACCTGCAACTCCACTGCCACCTCCAGGCCAAGCATCTCTCCATGATCCTGATCTTCGGTGTTTGGGATGAATAAGGCGTGTGATTCAGTAGCCTTCCAATTCATGTGCACTGACCTGACCGCAATCTCCCAGCTCCCTGGCTCCATCCAGGAGACCCAAAGTGCCCGACTTTCTCCCTCCACCACCTCGACTCCTCACAGACCCTCCAGCTTTGGTCCATTCATTTTCGTTCGCTCTTTTTGTCTTGGGAAGCAGTCGTCCCCTGCTTGCCATATCGCTGTCTGTCGCCTTCTTCTATACCCATTCCGTAGCAACCGCGCAATCGATAATCGTCCACGCTCGCGTCCGACTCTCCTCCATTGGCATATCCTTTGTCACCTTCGACCGCTTCGAAAGGACCTTCGCATCTTTAACCTTGAACCGTACTCCTTTTAATTGAAAGAATCCTCAAGAGAAGCGCCAAGTCAGTACTATCGAACTCGTGAGTCTCTACCGGCGCCCTCTGCTTCAGAGTGGAACAGTTGCTGATACATGTTTGATTGATCAGCTCTTGTTATCAACACTACCTCCCGTTCCATCCTCTCTCGTCCGGTCACCATCTCCGGACGACTTAATCCGTCAAGACGGCTGTACTATCATCAACTTTGCGGGACTCCACCGTCCCGCCACATCTGCTTTCTATGCAGCATCAGGAGGCTGGGCCTAACATCGGGCACTCTGCTCGACTACCTTCTTTTTCGAAGCTCGCCATGAACGAGCACTCTGCCTTCTCTCACGGGGGTTTCCATCACCAAAGCCAGCACTCGTTGGGTGGATATTCCGACAGGCATCCTCAGCGATCTTCGAACATCCCGAACATCAATACTGCCAGGCTTGCCCAGGCACAGCAGCAGGCAAATGACATGCAGACTCCAGGCACTGGCTACGACATGAACTTTACACCTCTTCTCCCTTCGCAGCTTCTCCTTGGCAGCCCTTTCCAGCCAGGTTCGCCGAATGCCTTCCAGTCGCCCCAATTCCAGTCATTTGGAAACTTCGCTCAAGCGAACAATGGCCAACAGCAGATGGGTAATGCCCAGCCCATGTCGCCCACCATGTATCAGAGCATGATGTCACCAACCCTGAACGGTAGCTTCATGCAAGGTCCACAATCTCCCACCGGAGCCTACGGTGGATTCGGTGCTCAGAGCATGGGACTTGGCAACCCCATGGGCATGACTCAAGGCATGGTTTCTGGAACAAGCCGAACTGTCTATTTGGGAAACATTCCTCCAGAGACCTCTGCTGAGGAGATTCTTGGTCACGTTCGTAGCGGACAAATCGAGTCAGTCCGTTTGTTGCCTGACAAGAACTGCGCATTTATTTCCTTCTTGGACAGCAGCTCCGCCACTCATTTCCACTCCGATGCTATTTTGAAGAAGCTTGCCATCAAGGGTCAAGACATCAAGATTGGTTGGGGCAAGCCATCCCACGTGCCTACCTCTGTTGCGCTTGCTGTTCAGCAGTCGGGTGCTTCGCGCAATGTGTACCTTGGTAACCTTCCAGAAGACATTGGCGAGGAGGAACTCCGCGAAGACTTGGGCAAATTCGGCCCTATCGATACAATCAAGATTGTGAGGGAGAAATCCATCGCGTTCGTCCACTTCTTGTCCATCGGAAACGCCACAAAGGCCGTCGCTCAGCTACCACAGGAACCAAAGTGGCAACCTCCTCGACGCGTGTACTACGGCAAGGACCGATGTGCATACGTCTCCAAGACCCAGCAACAGAACGCCGCCCAGTACTTGGGAATCGCACCTGGTTATGCGCACGTGCTTAACGGTGTCGATCGGGATTTGATCTCCAACGCTCTCGCACAGCAGTCAGTCGCTGCCGCAGCCGTTGCGACCTCTGCCGGTGGAGTCAACAACCTTGGAAACAGGACTGTCTACCTTGGAAACATTCATCCCGAAACGACCATCGAAGAGATCTGCAACGTTGTTCGAGGTGGACTTTTGCACCACATTCGTTACATCCCAGACAAGCACATCTGCTTTGTCACCTTTATCGATCCCACATCTGCAGCTTCATTTTATGCCCTCAGCAACCTTCAGGGTCTGATGATCCACAACCGCAGATTGAAGATTGGCTGGGGCAAACATTCTGGTGCTCTGCCACCAGCGATTGCTCTCGCTGTCAGCGGTGGCGCGTCCCGAAACGTCTACATTGGCAATCTCGATGAGTCATGGACAGAGGAGCGTCTGAGACAAGACTTCTCTGAGTATGGCGAAATCGAGCTGGTCAACACGTTGAGAGAGAAGAGCTGTGCTTTCGTTAATTTCACAAACATCGCCAACGCCATCAAGGCCATTGAAGCTGTTCGTAGCAAAGACGAGTACAAGCGATTCAAGGTCAACTTCGGCAAAGATCGATGCGGAAACCCACCACGACAAATGAACCAGCAACAACATCAACAACAGCAGGGCGGACATGATGCCATGTCATCTCCTTCCCCAGTCAATGGATCCCAGGGTCGACAAGCTTCGCCGCCAAACGCGCCCAACGGCATCTTGAACTCCGGCAGCAACAATCCTTTGATGCTATACCTGCAGCAAGCCCAGCAACAACAACAACAACAACAACAACAACAAGGTGGTCAGCAACAGCAGCAGCAGTACTCTCAATCTGAGATACCTTCCATTAACGGCATGTCACAGCACCAGGCCTTTACATCAGCTCAAGCCCAGGCCGCCTTCTACAGCGCAGACAGCTCACCTCAGGGTCTGACGCCAAGTTTGCACCCAACTGGGCCGTCGCACAGCAGCAGTGCCAGCTTCAGCATGGCTAACGGCAGCATGAACGGATCATCGAACGGAATGAGTGGCTCCACTACCGTCGGCGGCATGCTGGCTCCTTCGAACATGGCCTCGCGTGGGGCTCAACACTCGCGCGCCGTCAGCTTGCCCGTCTTTACACAGGCGCAGCAGCTCCCTCCTCCTCTTGCCCAACATAGCCACCAGATGAGTAATGGATTCGGTGGAATGAATAACGGCGGTTACTCTGGTTTCAGCACCGGTATTGCTGGCTATGGCCTAGCCATCAGCGGAGACAACGGCCAGAACAGCCATGGCGGCCTCCCAGGGTGGGCTGAGGAGGAAATCGGTGCTCAATAAGAGGCTTACCTCGTAGCCCGGTCTTGACTTTCAACTTCTCTTTCCATTCTTCATTTCCTTTGATGGTTGCTATAGTTTGAAATTTTGCTCGGCTTATTTTCTTTTAATTCTTGTTGTTAGGCAATGCGCGGGTCTTGTTATATCTATTCTTTGTGTATTCTTTTGCAATCACTGGGCTGGACACACTATCCTTAATACCCCCAATTTGCTTAGACTCGCCACCATCAACTTTTGTCTTCTTTTTTGTCATGTTGTTTGGATATTTGTATCAATCTCTTGGGAAGAAGAGAAAGGACCTCACCTTTGTTTGTGTATCTTGTATACTACCCATTTGGCGGGTGGAAGGACTATCGAGCGGAGGGACATGTACCACAACACGGGTGGGCGAATGTGTGAGGACAGAACGGGTTGAAAAGTCGTTGGGGAAATGGATGTCTGATTTCTTTGGTTGGAGGAGCGCGAGCGAGCCTTGATATGTGAATGTACTAATAGGCGGTTCTTGTCGACGGCGAACGAAAGTAATCAGGTCGAAGTGATTATCATCGTTGGTCCCAAGCTTCTTCTTTTATTCGGAGCAGTGCATATGTTTGATGCTTACTTGTGGATATTAAGGTCTGTTTCTGTTTCTGTTTCTGTTTCTGGATTTACTTCTTGTTTCTTGCTTTGGGCTGTTCTGAATCAACACTCTGAGTGACGAGCCTCGTGAGTCACACCATGCGGCTTGATCTTTATTGAGAAAATACTTTTTTAGCAAAGCGGATATGCTCAAACTTGAAGGAATTATTCCGACATGAGCGGCGTGGATTACGACATGAGCGTCTTTTACGTTTGGTTGCGAAGTTGTAGAGTCAAAGGTTACACGCATCTTTTCTGGATGGATGGATGGATGAATGGGTAGAAGGGACTTTTTCGTGGACGGGACGGGAGTTGATGATACTCTCCGTTGTGAGGTTTATTAGGTATTCTATTGGTCTGTTGGGATCTGGGTGATAAGATGGTATTTGTATGTTGGAATGGAAGGGGGAGTGGATTGGGGAGGTGGGATGGGATGGGATAGGATAGGATAGAGATAAGAGTTTGGATAGGAGGAAGGAAAGGTTTTAGAAGATAAGGGGGAGGGAGGGAAGGGGAGATGGAAGGAAGGAGGTAGAGGATTAACTAAGGATTGAATTAGTTATAAAAGGAAAGAAATAAGGGGTGATAATTTGAAGGCTGGAGTAAGATAGCTTTATAGTCCCGGAGTCTTAGTTGCCCTAAAGTAAGTAAGTATTAGGCTATATATCGGTAATTTGTGGTATCTTGCACCAGCTACGTCGGTGTCTTTATATCCTCATCTTATCCCAGGGTATTATGCTTACTGTTAGTTAGATATCTATATCCGGAATTATCTTCAACTTATTCCCCAAGGCCACTAATTCATGTTGTAGAATAGTATCGCTTGAGTATTCCAAAGTCAGCACAGGTAACCCCATACTCTATTTCTCCGCGAGATAGATTACATTAAGAATCCCCGCACTCCATTCACTCCAAGAAAAGATAATCCGACCTTTATCTATAAATCCAGAGCCAGGCCAACGAAAACACAACGATCCTCTCCAAACCAACCCCGTCATGACCATTTCAATAGGAACATGGGCATTCCTAACCCTTCTAACAACCACCCTCGCAACCTCTATCCGTACAGGCTCAACATTCACCCTCCACCAAACCCCCCAAAACATTAACCCCCCCAACTCCTCCATCGCCTCAAAAATAAAAGCCCCCTACCTAAAATTCAACGTCGAAATCCCAGCCCTTCTCGAAAACGCAATTGTTCGTGATGTGCTGCCCGGAGTGGGACAAACGAGTATTTCTACTCAATCGGTGGATTATGATCAAGCTTATGGTGGGTGAGCCTCGTACTGTATACTGTCGATTACCTGTGATGATCTGGGAGTCTATCTTGATGATGGTGTGGTATGTGTGAGATGAGAGATTGGACTGACTGACGGAGGTGATAGTAACGAGAGTGAGGGTTGGGAATCAGACGTTGTTGGTGAATATTGATAGTGGGTCTTCTGATTTGTATGTTTGTTTGTTCTTTGTTGCTGCTGTAGTGGGTATACGCGGATTTTTTCCCTTCTTTTGCCCTTTTTTCGTGGTGGTTTCGTTGTGTTGATCCCCCCCGCCTACCTTGGGTTCGAGGGATCATGGTACTTTGGTTTTCAGATTCTGTTACTTGAGGTTGAGATCGATGGGTTTCTGGCGAGGGCAATAGTGACTTTGCCGAAGACTCATCGATGTAGAACTTAAGTTGGAGATGATGAGTTCAATGTAGCTGCGCCGCGAGGGGTAAGGTAAATGGAATTGGACAAGCCACCTGCCTATATCCCCTCTCTGCGTGCCTCCAAGAGTCCAAGAACCACCCCCATCACAAGCATCCCTCAATCCCAGATTCAACTCTAAAATCCACCATCAATACCAAGTTTCAAATGCCCACCACACCTCCCTCTTCATCAAAACAAAAACCACCAATCTCCAGAAAAACCAAGCTCATCCCTCCCAGATGGGTCGTATCAACCCTCCTCCAACCACCCCTAATCAACCACCCCAGAAACCGAACATACGACCCCTCAACCTCCTCTGCCAAAAGAATAAATGGCTACACCTGGTCCACACTCTACGGCGACAGCAGCACAGCGACTGGCCCCGTCTACACCGACTCCGTAACCATCGGCTCCCTGACCGTCCCAACCCAATCCATCGGCGTCGCAACACAGATCTCTCCAAAACTGAGATACGACATGACACAAGATGGAATGATGGGTTTGGCGTCTAGTACGAGGAACAATATAAACCCAATCAAACAGAAAACCTGGTTCGAAAACATCATCCCCGAGCTTGCAAGACCGGTGTTTTGCACGGCGTTGAAGAGGAGAGAGGCGGGGACGTTTGATTTCGGGTTCGTTGATGCAAGGAAATTTGTCGGAGAGATGGTCTACGTACCTGTTCTCGATGGACCACAGTCGAAGGGGTATTGGGATTTTCAAACCGTCGGGTTCGCGGTAGGTGATGGACCGATGCACGCCGCGGCGTTTCCTGCCATCGTCGATACGGGGTCAAGTCAATGGTACATGCCCAAGACAATCGCCGAGGCATATTGGAAAGCGGTAAAAGGTGCTAGTGTAAAAAGTGGCTATGGATGGATTTTTCCTTGTGAGAGTACATTACCTGATATGACCATTGTTGTGGCGGGAGGGAAGGTGGTTGTCAAGGGTTTGAATATGAATTACAAAACCATTCGAGCGGGGCTGTGTTGGGGAGGTATCCAAGCTGATATCATGGAGTTTAGTATTTTCGGGGATGTGTTTATGAAGGGGTTGTATGTTGTTCATGAGGCTGGCGAAGGGGGGAAGGCGAAGAGGATTGGTTTTGCGCAGCAGGTTGGGTAGAATCTGGTGCTCCTGTGGCCGCAGTGTAGACTTCTTTCGCTTCATGGATGATTTTGAGGCTGGAGTAGAGTAGTTGTGCGCCGCGTCTATCACCAACGACAAATAAGCGATTAGACAGGCACCTTCATGATGTTGGTGTGATGTCTGAAGTCCAACTCGCGCGTTGAATCCCTCTGAAAGCCGATACCGGCCGGTCTTTCCTATGTACCTATGCCGTCTGTAAGCGCAACGACAACAGTAATCTCTTCCACGCGCCTTGTTGTACTTTCTCAATACTGACACCGAACATCTCAAATAGCTGATCAAGCCATAGCCTATCTTTGAGTTTCAGCTACGATACTTCTTCCTTATCAGAACCTAAGAGAAAGTAAAGAACCGACATATAGTCTCCATCCAACTGCAGTCTTTAAATCATCAAACCTCATCACAAAAATGCCAATCAAAACTGTTACACTCCTCGGCGCCGATGGCCGTCTAGGTCCAGCAGTCCTCACGGCTCTCGTTAAATCAAACATCAAAATCCAAGTCCTAAAACGAGAAGGCTCAAAATCAACAACAAAATACCCATCCGGTGTGATAGAAACCAGAATCCCTGACGACTTCCCACCATCATCTCTCGAATCAGCACTCAAAGGACAAGACGCAATCATCGTCACAATCCCCGGAACCAACACCTCTCTCCAAAAGAAACTAGCCGACGCAGCAGTCAAAGCCGGCGTCACAAGATTCATTCCAGCAGATTTCGGAAGTGTCGATTCAGATTCGCAACGAGCGCGGGATTGGGTACCATTATACATCGATAAATACGAATTACGGCAATATCTCCAAGTTCTCTCCAACAAGAATCCAAGTTTCTCATGGACAGCTATAGTTTGTGGGCACTTCTTCGATTACGATCCTCTCTGGCTCCATATCGATATTGCGAACCGAAAGGCGGATATCCTTGATGCAGGAGATGTTCCCGCTTCAGCATGTACGATGGCTACGATTGGTCTTGCCACTGCGAATATTCTCGTCAAAGCAGACGATGAGCGAACGAAGAACACGACGTTGTATATTCAGAGTTTCTGCGCGACGCAAATGGAAATTATCAAGTCTTTTGAGAAAGCCACGGGTGATAAGTTCGAGTTGAACAGGATTGATGGGATGAAGTTCGCAGAAGAAAAGATGAAGGAGATGAAGGCTGGGAACAAGGCGGCAACAGAAGATGTAGTATGGGTCCTTGGTGCTTACGAAGCCGACTGGCGGCAGATGAAAGGGTTTGCGAATGAATTACTTGAGCTGAAAGAGGAGAGTCTAGATGATATCTGCAAAAATATCGTGGACGAACCAAGTAACAAGAAAATATAAGTTGAGAGCTTTAAACACATGTTAACCATGATAGATTAGATTCAAACGAAGATAGAGCATAGACATCCATAAATCTTTTTACCTCAAGAATCTTTTATGCGTACCCGTAGAACAGCATCCTCTCAACTTGAGTCTCAAAGATCCAGCGGCGACGTGGTGATCTGATACCTAGTGTTCATCGTGCAAGTGCCACATTTCCTTCAATCTCCATTACATTTCAACCTTCCATCCATCCAACCTCGCGGTTCCCCAAACCAACCAACCACCCAAATCGTTCCCATAAACCAATCTCATCAACAACAACAAACCCCTTCCCAACCCGCGACCCCGCACACCTCAAAACGCCGTCCCACAGATGAATTGGCAACATCCACGCCTCCCAGAATTTAATAGCCTATGCTTAGTTATCCACCGAATTCCGTTTCGGACACACTGCAGATGAACCAGTAATACCTAGACACAGACCTAGGCATCGTCATACCCCAACAGTACATTCCCGCACCTTTCATTGGCAACAAGGCGCAGGGAAAACCTCAACGCACCTCCTCGACGAACACAAACACCGACTTCCCAAAGACCAGCCGATGAAAGATGTGCCTTACAAACTCACCACCTCATGAATAATCCCATTGCTTCTCCGAAACGAAAAGGCTGGAAGAATCACTCCACTCAACTCAACTCCACTCCCCTTCCCACCCCAGCCTTGCCTACCCAAGTCGTATACAACAACATCTCCCAAATCTACAGCCTACTCATCCCACCTCCATCATGCGTAAAAAACGTCAAAATACAAGGGTACCCATTTTCCATTTCTTCAACATCACAATACAGCTTACCAGACTCACTAGACATCCACAGACTCATGATTGATACTCCCTCATCGTCCCCTTCACTTCCTCTTGTTCTATCTAGCGTCCAGCCATCAAATATGCCACGCCCATTTCTCTCTCCATCTCCGCCGTTGCCGATGAAGAGATCAAATCATGCCCGCCGCGCTCACACATCTCAGACGTCGGTGTTTGCAAAGACTGAGGGAAAGTAAGAAAAGCCATGTTTTGAGCGTGAGGGGGTGTCTTGACGATGCGCGGCATATGCAGACGAGTTTGCCGGAGAGCCCGGGACGTCGGAGGCGCAGATGGGGATGATTTGTCGGATTTACCTAGGTGGGTGTGGGGGAGAGGTGGAGATAGAGAGTACTGTGAAGTTAGTAGGAGACACGTCTCACAGCTTTCTTGAACCATTGCAGAGGCCCGCTATTTGTTGAAAAAAACTAATTCATTGGTAGGGGTACTTAACTTCTCTGCCAGCAGCAATCATGACAAACGGAAAAAAGTACCTGTAGACAACTAATGATACAGACATGCACCAACCGCTCCGCTTCAAGGCCTGATCCAGCTAACACGAACGCCCTGCGTTCCATTCACAAAGGCCAAAAAAAGGGCCATCTAAGCAAAGCAATGCTTTTCCGGCTCACCAGTCAGCTGTCGTCGGAAGAAAAAAGGCCGCACCTTGACTAAAAGAGTACATGGGGACCCGAGTACTTAGGGGGGTATGTGACTCCTTGGCAAAGATGAAATATACAAAATCCGGGCGCGACTGTGTTGAAAGAGATTAGCATTCATGACGGGGTGATGAAATTCTTGAAAGTGGCGCCAATATCCCCACCTGCTTCGTCTGGGTAGACGTAGAAGGCCATAGCTATGATGATGTAGCTGTGGTTGCGTTAGCATTTACTCTTCTCAACTCGAATGGAAATACTCACGTTCCAAGGCACATGGCACCCTCAAGCCAATTGCTCTTGCCGTCCTGGATCAGGTAGTTGACGACCAGCACACTCAGGAAGAAGACGACAGTTTCGAAGCCTTGGAAATGTAGGGTCATTTGTCTGTCCATTATCCAACCCAAGATAACGAGGAATGGAGTGACAAAGATGGAGATCTGAAGAGAACTTCCGATCGCTACACCAATGGCCAGGTCCATTTTGCCCTTGTAAGCAACCACACATGCCGTGACGTGTTCTGCTGCATTTCCGACAATTGGTAGCAGAATGAGACCGATGAAGGTCTTGGAGATGTGGGCAGTTTCAACAATGGCGTCAATGCTATCCACGAGGTATTCGGCGCAGACGGCAACCATAAGCGTCACAAGTATAAGTGCCACACCTGCACTCCATGGCGACAAAATCTGACCCTCTTCCTCCTCATCCGCACCCTCCTGGTTCTCTTCATCGAACAGGTAGTGGTGAGTCTTGAGCTGGAAAAACAAGTACATGATGTATAGGATGAGGAGGATAATCGCGGTGCCGTGAGAGAGGAGGAGGATGCTGTCGTCGCGGTCGTGGTTATCCTTATTGCTCGTGGAGATGGCGGCGTACATGGTTGCGGGAATGATTAGGGAGGCGCTGGACACAGCCATGAGGGAAGACATAGCAGAGGCAATCGTAGCGTTAAACTTTTGCTCGCCGCCTCTGAAGCCACCAGCAAGGAAGCAGCACCCGAGAACCTGAATGCGCATTAGTATAGAGCTCGAAGTTCTACAGATCGCAAAGACCTACAAGGAGAATATTGGAGAGAACACTGCCAAGCATGCTAGCTTGAACGATGCGAATCTCGTTGTTTTTGAGAGCGACGATACTGACCTGAGAGTCGGATTAGAACCATCTCAATGACAAACTTCCGTCTTGCTGTACATACGATAAGCTCGACCGCATTGCCAAACGATGCGTTCATCAGGCCTCCAATGGTCTCTCCCAACTTAGCCGCAAGCTCCTCAGTCGCGAAACTGAGTAGTGATGCGAGAGGGACGATGGCAAAGAAGTTGAGGATGAAGACAGTTGTGGGGTTCCATTTCATTGCGCCAGCGATGATACCAATTGGGACGAAGACCAGAAGTACGTTGACATAGTTGCTGGCCAAAACCTGCCATGTCGTTCGCACAAAACGAGCTGGGTATCTGACGAATGGTCTTGAGTCATCAGTGTGCCATTTTCCAGTATCTTGTGTCGCGGATCCATTAGAGTTTCTTCCTAGAAGCGGCGCGCTTTCGCCATTCGTTTGTTGGGGCATTGGCAGCGGTCGGGTGCTCTTGCGACGACCTTCTTGGTGAAATATGCTTCTCAAGCTTGCTGTTACATTGGTAGGCGATTAGTTTTTGTAGGCGAACAGCGTATTTGGCGGAGGAGGAGTACAAGTCAGGATGAGGGATGAAAAGTTCTTGGATAGTGGCAGTGCAGATCAAGTGTAAGGTAAGAGTTCTGTTCCACGCGTGGAGGGTTGCGATGGCTGGTACGGATACCAAGCCTGTACCAAGGAGTGCGGTTTCAACGAGTCACCAGGACGTCAGGGACAGAAAGGGAGTCAATGCCAGGAATTGAGGCTGTCAATGGCAAGAATGTGTTGCTGGATGAGGGAGATGATACCAAGGAGAGATCAACACATACCCATGATCACCTGTTAGTAGCTTGATGGAGAGCTTGATGATGAATGCCGCGTCTCGGGCTTGGCGAGGGGGAGGAAAGTACGATTAGTCGAACAGCAGACAGAGTAAGAGTCGTGAGAGTCCCTATCGGCTCGGGGTGTATCGCGGGAATTAAGGGAAAGCTCTGTTGGCGCAGCTCAGCGTCCTTTTGTTTCGTTGAAAAGTTGTCAGCAGGCTGCAGGCTGTAAAATATCGTAGCAGCTGCGTCATGCTCAGCCACCATTTGCTTGGCGGTCTAGTCGATTCGATGACTGGAATCGTGGACGTGAATTATCTCGATTTGAAACCGCTAGACATCCATTGGGAATTGATTACCACAGTAACAGTACAATCATCTATCTGGACCTTCATCGGTGGCAGTCAAGAACACTGATGGGGAAGTCTCAAGGACATCAATTGAAATGATTTCGCGTACGCGATTACGCCTATGCATAATTATGTGTGAATGCACGAGAAAGCCTGCCGCCAAGTCCGATATGCCAGTGTATACAGCCCACGTCCAATGAGGAATCAATCAACTCCGAAAGATGCCACCACAGTAACGCCAAGTATCACGATGCTACAAATCTTTGACTCCGCCTAAACGCCAGGGAAAATAATCACATCAACGTCTGCCACTGCCGATCTCATGAGTCCCCTCGGTTTTGATCGCTATCCTCCTACTTCCGCTATTGTACAACATCTCCAACGTCTTTTGCTTCTGACGTTCACGCACCTTCTTGAGATGCGCGTATGTGTCATCTAGCCCAGCAATCTGCTCTTCGACTGAGAGGACATTGGAATCATTACTGCGGACAAGAGGGCTGACAAGCTTCTTTCGAAGTACTTCTAGGTTGCTCTTGAGTTGCAGTAGTTTGCCGTTGTGATCGAGAAGTATGCCCTTGTTTTGAACAGTGCGCTGACGGACGTTTACGAGCAATTGCTTGTTTTTGTCGAATTTCTTGAGACTTGATGCACGAGTGCCGATCACTCGAGCCCACAATGATCCGAGTAAAATATCTTCTTCGTGTTCTTGCTGGTCGGTTTCACGAATAACGCTGCGCTGTAGGTTGAGGAATTGTTGATCGATTCTTTCGAACAAGCCAAAGAGTTTGATGGAATGCATCAGTTCGTTGTTGATGCTCTCTTCGAGAACTGTGAGGAATTCATCGAAAGTCCTTCGTAATATGACGGCATTTCTCTGAGACGGCGTCTCACCTAGGACTTCTTTAACAACTCGCCCTAGAATAGTAGGCCCATCTGCTGATTCAAGGATCCCGATACGTGACAACAGGTTGTGTACATTGTCGAGGGCGGATGTCATTGATGTTGATGAAGCAGCTGGTTCGATAGTTTGCAGTCGGCGCTTTGCCCATTCCATTACAATAAGGATACTAAGATAATATATCAGTATCAACTTTAACATAACTTTAAGACTTCTGCCACTTCAAACTCACCCATCCACATCGCCGTCTACATTGGCGAAAAAGCTCGTCAACTGGATCGCAAGTGTCTTCATACTCTCGCTCAAATCATCCAGCTCGCTAACAATAATCGGCGCCGATGTCATGTTCGTTGACCGAATACTCTCTCCCAAATCCCAGATTGCAACACTCGTCTCTTGTAGATCACTGATCTGCTGTACACCGTTCTCGGAATAATAGATCAACGGCTCGAACGTGCGCGCAATTTGTGTAGCCTTGAGCAGATCTGGTGTAGGCAGAGGTGTAGGAGGTCGAAACACCGATTTCACCAACGTCCAAGCCACGAAAGCGACTAGGAGCGATTGCAGCGTTGTTCCAGTTGTCCGCGTCCGCGCTTTATATGTTTCTCTTATCCAGTCGAACATCGATGTGTAAGGGTCTGTCCTGTGCTGTACTTCGGCGCGCATCGCAAACCGGATATCTATAGTCCTTAATTAGCAGCGACCGCGTTGTTGAATATGAAATACCTACAACTCCCAGTCTGCTCTAGAGGTGGCATTGAGTTGTCTCTATCTTTGTTGCGCGCAGGAAAGCCTCCACCGAAAGGCTGCGGGTACTCCCGTCTTTCATACTCTGGACTTGCGCCTGGAGTATCTGCTGGTGTTTGTTTCGGCGGTGAAGCCGGTAGTGGAACGTTGGCCGGGAGAATCGTATCGTCGCCTTCTCCAGCGCTTTCGTACAAAGGACTCGCGCTATGCGACAGTGATGCGCCCGGTGGAGGGAATCTGTGCTGTCTCAACCATCCACTGCTTCCTTTGCGCCATGCCGGAGGCGACCAAGGCGCCGACGAGCGTTCTGATTCTGCTTCCGATTCCTCTGAACGAAAGGCTGAATGTGTACTCCTAGAGGGATGGCCAAACATGGGCGACCGTTCGTTCTCAAAGTCCTCGAGGGAAGCCATTAGCGAAGTGTTGTCGTAGTGGTCGTACATGTCGTCGTCCATGGCAAATGCGATGCGATATCAGGTTTGAAAGCTGGGTACACACGATACGATAACGAAGGTGTGGAGTTCAGATAAAGAATTGGGTCTCTTCTAGACTGGGCCAGCCTTTCGAGCAAGGCGCGTCTCCAGTCACTTGTTTGGAGGTGCACGTGTGGGGTAAATTCACTGGAGAAAGACAATGCGATTGCGGGTTGATGCCTAGGCAAGTGATTGAAAGAGTGTTTGGGATAGTTAACAGAGAGTATCGACCGTCGCGACTGAAGCTCAACCCCTCGTTTTAGTCTAGTCGATTAGCAGCCATGATAATCGAGTGGCTGGGCGCCGGGAGAGTTTAGGTTGTGAGCTGGCAGCACCTGCAAGGGTCCATCGTGAACCCATTGGCGGAGAGTGTCCACTCCAAACTTAGTGGAATCCCAGAGAGAATATTCTGTGCGAAAAGAAAGAATATGCCTTCTTAGGAATGTCTCTTGGGTAAAAATAGGAATGTCCCTTGTGGTGTCTATTGCTAGCTTCACTCCGATATTGCAACGTCCTTTCGGAGGGCGTCCATTTTCTTTACTTGATGCATTTGTGTTTACAGCAAACCTGAAACGATGGAATATCGCTCTGCCTCAAAGACGTGATTTATTCGATATGCACACCTTCTGAGCAGAGATTCAGCAAGCAAAAGGAAAAGGACCAACTAAAATTGGTATAAATGCTCGCTGGAACGCAAACCCCCAGCAGTCATCACCACCCCTCGCTCAAAATGCACAGATCCAAGATATTATCATACACACGCCCCTCAGCTTACATGCCCAACCCCAGCCGAATCACTACGACTTCAGCTCACTCACAATGTATGGTCCAATTACGCATATCGCAGTCCAGATGATACTCAGCCCTCCAAACACCAAGGTAAAAGGCGCGAATAAGGGGTTTACCATCGTCGCTTGAATCCAAATAGCGTAAAAGGCGACAGCAAAAAAGTGGTAGAACAGAACGAAGGGGTTGCGGATGATGCCCGCGAGAAGACCGACTGGTCCGTCCACGCAGTTGCCTCCAATTTGAAAGTAGCGGAAGCATCCTATCTGGAGTGCTTTGAGGTTGGCATCTATCGTATTCAGTTAGTATGGTTCATTGGAGCAAAAGACACATGAAGGAACGTACTGTTTGCAGCGAAAAGAGAGTAAAGTGCCTGAGCCAAAATATTAATGACAGATGAAATATCTTTACGTTTCCAGTGGAAAGACTTCATCTGTTTCAGAACGGTTGCTGTGTCGTCCAGTCGTGGGCAGAGCTCAGGACTAAGCAACTCAGTAAGGAGAGCAACGTCGTTTATGCCCACGGTCATGCCACCGCCTGTCAAGGGATGCCTCATGTTCATCGCGTCTCCTATCATAATCATGCCCGGGGTCTTGTTCGTCACTGGCGGTAACCATGAGTTTGGCATTGATCGTACTTGATGTTCCATCGCGGCCTCGAAGCTAGGTTTTACGCTGTCTGGTAGCGTTGGGAGAACGACGTTTCGGAGGTGGTTTTTTATACCTCCCGCGGCTTGTGAGGCTGTAGGGCAATCCGTTGGGACATCGATAAGAGCTCGCGTCTCGTGTGTCCCGATTTGGTATAACAGACATGGTGAGCCGTCGCCGAGAATAACATGGCCAGAATTTGGCAGAGGAAGGTCCGCGTCTATCAGTTCCAGGGCGTAGAATTTCGACCGCACTACTGGCGAATGCCTGTTGTATTCTTTGCGGAATTTCGAAGCGTAGCCATCGCATACGACTGTGAGGTGTCCAAAGTAGTAGTCCTTCTCGCCCTTGGTCTTGCATTCAACTCCCAGAACCTGGCCCGTATATCCGTTCTTGATCAATTCCGTGGCCGTCGTCTCCACCACTGTCACGTTTTGCGCTCGCATCGCAGCCTCCCTCAACTTTTGTACAAATCGTCCATGGTGGAAACTTTTGCCAGTAGGCCTCGCGCTGTCCTCTAATCCAGGAGGTTTTGGATACCTGATTTCCACCTCTTCGCCATGGTATATTACATCGTATCCAGTGACGGTGATGGCGTCTATGTCCTCAAGGCAATGTCCCAGCCCAAGCTTTTTCAAAGTCGCGACGCCTCCTGCCTGTAGCAATTCACCGACAATTCGGTTTGGTTCCTTGAGTGAATTCTCCAGTAGAATCACACTCCGGCCTTGATTCGAGAGAGCAACTGCCAGCACACATCCCACGACACCAGCTCCTATTATGACTACCTCGGCATCATGGTGCAGTCTTCTCCGTTCTTCTTTTTGGTCTTCAAAATGCGAGGATACCGAGGAGAGTGAAGGTGAGGGCGAATCGAGTATCATTGGCATTTCGTATATAGATAGGAAAGTGGAGGAGGTGTGACAAAATGTAATGGGCGTGCTGTTGAGTCTCTACTTTCAAGCAAGTGGTGTGTTTGTTAAACTGGATCCCGTCGTAATCGATTCCAGTGCCAAATGAAAGACCCAAGATCGCTCCTTAAAAAAGGGTCCAGAGAGGCGCATTTCGGCCGAGAGCCCTCACACCATACTACGTAGTAGACTTGCGATCATCACACAACATCACCCAGTGTACCTGCAGAGATCTGCCGGGACTGTGCGGAGTAAATCACCCTTGGTAGGATAAAGCCATCACGCCACACTCGGAAACAACAGAAGGAGCCAATTACCGATTCCTTACAGTTATCATCGTGTAGAAGCTAACCTCACCATGTTGGCTGAAAATCGCGAAAACTTCTATTCAAGATCAATCTTTTTGCTGATCTAGGTACTCTGTGGTACCCATTACGGGGAGATTGAGCGATGGCGGTTTCCCGAGAGCTCTGTGATTTTGGAGAGATAGGATGAAGTCAGCTGGAAAAGTGGTCGACAACACAGGAGCACTCGATGCTTTTCTTTCTTTGCATTAGGAGACGCCTAACTCGTATACAATTGAATGATTAGACGAGAAAGACCTTGTAGCTACGGGGTCGGATCCTTGTGTCTCTTGGTGACAACAGAGTGCTACTTAACTGAGGCCATCTGGACCAGTAATTTGTGTCACAAGGACTTCGCTTTCCAACGTGGAGCCACATTAAATGGATTGTCAAAGAAGTAGTATCGCCCCCTCTATAAAAGGCACCACGAAGTCAAACTTGAATCCAGATATTGTATTCTTCCTACAGTCAAGACGTCAATACTCCTCCACTAACGCCCAAATACTCCCTCTGATTAGGCATAGTATCCCATCTCTTCCCCCCATCATCAGGTAACATATCCCACTCCCCTAGACTCTTAACAAAAAGATGATTCTTCTGCAATCCTTCCAAGAATCCCTCCTTCACAACATCAACACTTCCAAGCGTCAAGTAGACACAATCAGGCGCAGCGAAATACCTACCACAATATTTCAGTAACTCTTCACACCACCTAATCAGATAGAAGGGGAGATGAAAAAAGAACCAACAAACCTCATGGTAAGCGTACTTCCGCATCCATTACAGAATCCTCTCTCCGCGCTCTTGGTAATAGACATGATCTTCAATGTACCCTCTTTCTCTTTCTCTTTCCCCACCAGATCATCACGCCCTCCCATGCCCTCTCCCCTCTCTCTATCGTTCCATTTCACATCACCCATAGGTAAATCCATAAACGCAACATGCGACCCCCCAGAAATCTTCTGACAAATGGTACAATGGCAAAACCACACGCCACTCGGGAGAGAGGTAGAAGACCATCCCGTCGCACCGCAGGCACAAGAGCCCGAAATCATAGGCATGGAAGTATTCTAATGGTTGTTAACACTGATTGTGTGGACAGGAGAATACTCTAGGGATGTATGAACCTTTCGCTCTGCTTGAGACGACGTTTGCGATGTCATCTCTACAGATACAGCCAAGTGGATGGGAAATGGGTGGGTATTGTTTAGGCTTGGACCAAAGCCAGATAAAGAGGAGCAACGATGAAGATGATGAACGAGTGGATTGATTTGACTTTACATTTATGACGTCCGACCTCCTCGCGCGCTCTTGTCTGCATGCGCCCTGCAGAGTACCCGCGGGATCGTGCATTAGGTCCAGTTAGATCCAAATCGTACCAACTTCGTATCTTAGTGCTGTCACAGCCTCTTGGCCATAAGATCACAGACTTCCAGCCTTTTACTCTCGGTCCCCTATATCTCACATTGAGACTAAATCGTTAATCCCGCCCTTCCTCGATCCTTGTTCAAGAAATATGCGTCCAAAATCGACAAAGCAATTCTAGAGTTGACGCGATACTGCGTACAGAATCAATCGATAGGCTCACATGGTATCGTACAATCTTCACTTTCGTAGTAGATCATGGTATCATAGTCTTCCGCCCTTTGGCCCTCACTTATTCTCAAAATACTCCTGTATTCTCTCCACAAGATCCACCTTTTTACCCGTCATTGGTAAGGAACGGCTACCGCACCACTGCTTCAAGACAGCTACGGTCAGCTTGTCAATACTGTTCTTCTCGAACCTATCCCGCATCTCTTCAACGGTCAATTCATCCGTAGCGGTAGCAACCTTGACCTTCTTTGCCGCAGGTGCGGACGAGGGATCTGCACTTCGCTTCTTCGTATGGGCAGCAGATTTAGAACGATGTCCATGCTCCAGAAGCCATTTTTGGTATTCCTCCTCAAGTGTTTGGCCCCATTCAATCACATGTTCACCAGCACGCTTATCAATTTGGCGATACCGAGGAAGTGTCTTGTCTTCAGGGGTCTCGGGTATGTCTTCGTCCAAGGCAAGAGCCTGTAAAATGCGGTAGTGCCATTGCAATGCTGGATTTGAGTATTTTTGGGGATCGTATATGGCTTTCGGCAACATGAGTTGTTGAATAATGACTCTCATGAGATCAATCAAAGATTCAGGTGCTCGAACAAGATCGGTGTCAGGGTTTTGTCGTACATCGTCAGCAAATGGCAAAGGTCTGATCCAGATGCCAGGAGGAGTGACCTGCTCGCCATCATCACCCAGTCTCTCTGCAGAAGCAACAGCGGCGGCGAGGATAGGAAACGCGTTTCTCCTAGGTTGAAACCACACCAACGCAAACTTTTTTTTTTTTAGCATGTTTTGCTGGAGGGCGGAAAAGACTCGAGTTGAGCCAACAAAATCCTGCTCTGACGGATAGATAAAGGAGGGATGCTTCGTTGTGGCCCAGATTGGAAGCAGCTTCAGATCCTTGAATCCAATGATGCGCATAATGGGATCACCAATATGCTTGATCTTCTTCAATTCTTCATCAGTGAACAGAATCGAGTCCCCGCCGAATTTGAAGGCCTTCTTTATTTCGACTTTCTCGACGGTGCGAGCGGTGTCTTCAGCCAGCATTGTCGTTGATCCATGGACGAGCTGTGCCTTTTCACCATCGGTCCAGACGTAGCAACTCCTTGTAGGTTCCTGGCGCTTTATGACCATATAGCCTTTTACGCCAATTGTAAGACCTGAACCGATCTCGAGAGGTACTGTAAAGAAGGCTCTCCGAGGGGCGGCCTTCGAGTTGATATTTGCCAGCAGAGATTGGAGCAGCGAGATGCCGCGACCAGACTCGGAAGTTTTCGCAGCTGATATGAGTGGAGCAGGAGCGTTTTCGTCGCCAGGAATTGCGCGGTAGACAATGTCCTGGAGCATGTATCAGTACATTTATAAGCTTTTAGTTCCCAACGTGCATACATCATAGAACTTTGTCCGGTCGAAAGCATGGCCAGGCTTCGAGATTGCAAATAGCTCGATGGAAACTCCCAAATCATAAAGATCTTTGGCTCGGTGAGCGGCTGGCTCTCTCTGAGCCTTGTCTTGAGAGTGTGGATCGTCGTTATCTGTTACAAGGAAGACTCGTCGTGAGGAGAAGTTTGGGGCTTTCGTAGTGAAGATGTAGTTTGCAGCGAACAGCATTTTGGCCATGGAGACCTCCTCTTTGCTCGGCTGTATGACATTCGCAAACTCTTCCTCGTCCTCAACAATATTTCTCAGACTCTTCACATCTGCAGCCTCTGGTACATCAAGATCCGTCAGAACGTAACAGTGCTTGTAATTTGTCGATTGGCGTGAGTCGACCTCCTGTCCAGACATCTTGGATTTTTCTGTGCCGAAGAGCATGACTCCCATCATATCATGCGGGTGCGAAATGATACGTTGCTGCATCAATTGGTAGGCACATTTTAATGCAGCAGAAGCAGGCGAATCTCGATCGGCCTTTTTGTCGTCTGAAGGAGGAGGTTTCTTGAGCATGGACTCGCTGACGTCGATGCAGAATAGGACGGCATCTTTTACAGTCTTGTATCCCTGTTCACGGTTTTAGTTGAGGTCCAATCTCTTTAAGGTCTTGGTGATAGTTACCGTGTCGTCGACGAACTGGTCCTCCTCGTCCTCTTCTTCACTAGAGCGATTGTAGTCAGCATCTGGATAAGCCGACACGCGCGGTCTGTACACGAGTTGGGCCTCCATTGTGGTTTGTGGTTTGTGGTTTGTGATGAAGAGGATCGCGAAATGCAGCCGAAGTGGAGAGCTTCAGGCAGAACTTGCGCGTCTCGCAGAATCCGGTCGCGAGATCACCTGAGTGGCGTTTTGTCTGGGCCAATCGAAACGTTGCTGAGCAAAGAATAAGCATGACGAGTTGAGTAAGTTTAATTGTCAAACGGCCTCGGATCGAAGAACAACGTCCTCAATATGGCTCTCCGACAACCCCTCTCCCAATTGACGAAGCGCGCATCGCCTTCGCTGATTTCGAAATATACAGCTGCTCCTACGTCCTCGATATGGCAGCAGAGAAAGAGTCTCGCTGCCCATGCAGCGCCACCAGTAACTCAGGATGCGACAAGTTCAAAGGGACCGACAGCAATGGTGTTCATGAACATGGGTGGGCCATCGACGACAGACGAAGTTGGCGACTTTCTGTCTAGATTATTCGTAGGGCCTCTGTTCGATGCCTTCATATTCAGATGAGCTGATTTCCTATTTAGGCAGACGGAGATTTGATTCCTCTGGGACGACTCCAAAGCTACATAGGACCTCTCATATCCCGTCGCAGAACCCCGAAAATAATAAAACAGTACGCTGCCATTGGTGGTGGATCTCCAATTCGCAAATGGAGCGAACATCAAGCCAGCGAAATGTGCAAAATCCTCGACAAGATCTCACCACAGACTGCACCTCATAAGCCTTACGTTGCGTTTCGATATGCCGATCCTCTTACCGAAGAAATGTACCAAAAACTGCTTGATGATGGCTTTGGAAATGGAAAAGGTGGACGTGCTGTCGCTTTCACTCAATACCCACAGTACTCCTGCTCGACGACAGGTAGTTCCATAAACGAGCTATGGAAATGGAGGAATCGTCTGGAAGGCAAAAAGGACACTGCGTCTGATGAAGCACAAAAGGGCGCAATCACATGGAGTGTCATTGACAGATGGCCACAACACGCAGGCCTCGTAGAGGCGTTCGCACAAAACATCGAGGCACAGCTGGCTCATTACCCAGTCGAGCGTCGCAACGACGTCGTGCTCCTGTTCTCCGCCCACTCTTTACCAATGAGTGTGGTCAATAGAGGAGACCCATACCCAGCCGAAGTCGCAGCAACAGTCTATGCTGTGATGAAGCGGCTGGGAATGAAGAACCCATACCGACTGGTATGGCAATCACAAGTTGGTCCCTCGGCATGGCTGGGAGCACAGACTTCCGACACGGTCGAGAATTACATCAAGAAAGGACAAACGGATCTAGTTCTCATTCCAATTGCTTTCACGAGCGACCACATTGAGACACTGTACGAGTTGGATCAAGAAATTATTGGCGAGCATGGAATCGATACAATACGGAGAGCTGATAGTTTGAATGGAAGCAAAGTCTTCATTCAGGCATTGGCAGATATAGCCAAAGAGCATCTTGAGAGCGGGAAAGCTACCAGCAAGCAGATGGGTTTGAGATGTCCGGCTTGCGTTAGCGAAAAATGTGCAGAGAGCAAGAAGTTCTTTGCTGGTCAGCAAGCTTTCCTATAGACTCTGATAGGTTCACAATTGTAAATATACTCTACGGAAGGCATCCACATGAAATCTTTTGTACCTACAGTGTGAGCATGCATGAGGGCGTATATGTACAGCAATTGCGGGATCAAAAAGTCGTTTTACAAATACAAATTTACTCCGGCCATGCAACTCATGTGCCTTAATCCCTTATGGATACGTAGGTACGCTCGGAAGAGTACCAGGCATCAACATTTGTTGTCAGGCTTTTCTCATCCACAATCTATCGACATGCTTTGCACCTCACATCTTCTCCGTTCTACGCTTTGTCCCCTCGAGACACCCTACATTGTCTTCATCTTCTTCCTCGTCAAAACTTTAACAGAGTTTATACAACCCTCCGGACAATACCTATGCACAAATGGCAGTCCTACATCTCGATGACATTCAAATTCAATTGCCTGCGAAACCGGTCCGGAGCACACATGTTCCTTACCTATACGCGGTCTAGCCGGACTCCCGACCTCTCTTGTAGTAAGGAGAATTCCCTGTACCAAATTTCGTCGACAATTTTCGGATTGACGATAAGAATGCGAGGCAGACGTGAGGCAGACGTGAGGTGGGCACGAAGAGGGTCCGAGAAGCCAGCCCTTGTTGGTAATCCGAACAGCGAGACACCAGGAAATGGCGGGGCGATGCTGATTTCCCTACCTACAACTAGGCAGAGGAACTCGAATCTTGAATCTGGGTCAAGCCTGATATGCTGCAGGGGGCGTCCAATCATGGCTCGTCGCAAAATGTTGCCACGATCAGAGGTTGGACCAAAGATCATGACGTTGCCGCTGAGGTGAGCTGAGACCTCGGTCGTGTACCAATTAAGCTTCTTTCAACTTGATACAGACGCGTTCCACGTAGCCCGCCGAGCCCGCACCCTCGTTCTTATCGCTATCGTTGGAACAAAGTTTCCATACGTTTCTGGAATATAGATTGTCCATCCTCTGCGCAGTCTCTATCGCTTGGTAATCTGTTCGAATCCTCGTCTAGGCATATTTACGACATCGACTTGCTGGCCTGCATATTGCATCACCATTCGACCCAATCAGGGACCTGGCATACCAACTATACTTTCCCGCTTACGCAAAAGCAATTGCTTTCCATACAGCTAGGCGGAGGCCAGGATATCTCTTTTAATATGCCGTTGGCCTAGCACACGGCTTTCCTCAAAGTATGAGCATCTCTTGCCAGTTACTTCACACTTTCCATTGAATTCACTCGAGTCAAGAAACGCCAGCATGGACAGTAACGGAGAACGAAGCGCGCAAGGCAATACCAATACCACGCAAAAGCAGCGGAAAGGGAGCAGAAGAGATGGAGCCGACTCGAGATTGCTGCCCGCAGGTGGCGTCGACAAGAGACAGACTGGTTTGAGTGAAGGGGGAGAGGAGACCCCATTGCTGGCAACGGAGAGTTCAGACGGACACACGACCGAAGATCGACCGCGAAGATACTCGGAGTACAGACCATGGGACGAATTTGTAGATCTCCCGTGGTGGAAGAGGCCACACGTAAGTGCTTAGCCGATAGGGCAAAGTGGATATGAAGCCATAAGAGAATAACCCAGCCTAGGCATACTGGCTCCTACCACCCTTCGTCCTCTCTGCTTTGGCTTTTGGTGGAATCATCGTACCCAAGATCAACCTCGTCCTAAACCTCATCTGCCGCGAATACTATGCCGAAAAATCTCTTCAAGACCCCAACTTCATCTTACTGCCCATTACTTGGACAGGAGACAATCCTCAATGTCGTTCACCAGAGGTACAACAAAGGGTTGCCGCTTTTACACTGCAAGGCTCGTTGATATCGGGTATCTTGGCAGCTATAATCGCACCTAAACTTGGTGCGCTGTCCGATCGGTTTGGAAGAAAGCCCGTTATGTGCATTACCAACTTCGGAATGTTTACCGGAGAGATTCTCACGATCCTTGCCGCGAAGTACCCAGAGACGTTTCCTGTGAGGTGGATGCTGCTGGGCTACTTCTTCGATGGACTTTGCGGCTCATTCATCGCGTCCATGGCCATGTCGCATTCCTACGCAGCCGACTCGACACCAACAGAATCTCGAAACGTCATATTTGGATATTTCCATGGCTGTCTCTTTACTGGCATAGCGCTGGGCCCTCTCCTCGCTGCATACATCATCAAGGTTACCGGAACTGTCATCGCTATGTTCTACATTGCTCTCGGATGTCACATCTTCTTCATCATATTCCTTATTCTATTCATCCCAGAGTCGCTCAGCAAATCCAGGCAACAGGCGGCAAGGGAGAGGCATAAGGCTGCAGTCCTGGCCAGAGGCCCATCATCCGATTGGATTCAGCAGATCTACGCCTTCAACCTGTTCGAGCCGCTCAAGATTCTCTATCCCAAAGGGCCTCATGTCGATCCCGAAATTCGCAGAAATCTTCTTCTGCTGGCCGCTGTTGACATGATTATTTTTGGAGTGGCGATGGGAGCAATGACCGTTGTTGTTATCTACTCTCAATTTGTTTTTGGCTGGACTGCTTCGGAGCAATCAATCTTCATGTCCGTGGTCAATTCGTCTCGCGTCTTTTGTTTATTGGCTATACTCCCGGTCATTACGCGCCTCTACCGTGGCAAAGCTGGACGGAGACGCTCACAACCGGATACCGGTGCTGATATCTTCGAGCTGAGCGTCATGCGCGCCGGTATCCCTCTTCGATATGTTGGGATTCCTTGGATACACACTCGCTCGCACAAGTCCTCTCTTTATGTTGTCCGGTGCTGTTGCCAGTTTTGGCGGCATGGGCAGCCCGACACTACAGGCTGCTTTGACGAAACACGTGCCGCCTGGACAAGTTGGGCAGCTACTGGGTGCGATGGGTCTTTTGCATTCATTCGCAAGGATTATCGCGCCGACGGTCTTCAACCTTATATACATTGCTACTGTTGACAAGTTCCCGCAAACGGTCTTCGTCATCTTGACAGTTTTATTTGGCATGGCCTTTGGGGTCAGTTGGTTTGTTAAACCTGGACGTAAGTGCTCACTTTCGTGAGTAACTTACTACGAGTGCTAACAGAATCTTCTAGTCAAATTAGTTCAGGACCCGGACGACGAAAACTTTGCATATCAGAGGAGATTTCGCCCTGTCCCAGAAGAGGTAGAAGATATGGAGGATGTCCTTCGCTATTTGAAGCTTCATCCTGTGTATTCAATATCTTTACGTCTTCTGTACCTTTTACTATCAAAGACTTCTATACATCTCGCGATGATACGTCGCAAGATCTATATACACACATTTAGATACTGTGCATATAGGAGAGGAATCTATACGGCCCTTCCTTCAATTGGAAGGGCCTTGTACAGCAGTTATTCATAATCTATGAGTTCTAAAAATTGTCTGCAAATACTCTCTTCTTTCTCGAAGAAACTGTAGCTTTCTTGACTGTGTAAATTCACATCTCGAGCCAGTGTCATGTTGCTCAAGATTGGTCACAAATGACCCGTGAAACCCCTTTTCTCTTCTTCATTTCATTCATTCTGCTCAGCTTCGATCAATACCAATTATATATTTACGTAAAGATGAGCGTCACGAGTGATGTCACTATCGCAATGTCTTATAGCGCTGTTACTTCACCTATTGTTCCATGTCAAGCGCGTGTAAGTAGAATCCCTCTTTTCAGCGATGACAGACATATCCAACTATACCATCATAGACATACTACCAGGTGTGAAGAAGTTGTCAGACATGAAGACTCCAAAATTTACTCTGCATTACGTCGCGAGGGTGGGCGATCTGAAAGCTGTTGAGCGGGTCTTAGCAGATGGCCACGAACTGGACGAACGAGACCATAACAATGCCACAGCATTGTACTATGCCGTAAGATCAAGCTCGTACTCGGTCTGCCAACTGCTCGTGGCGAAGGGGGCACACATGGATATCACGACCCGGGACGGCTCAACACCACTACACGTCGCAGCGGCTGGAGGGCACACTCAGATTGTGAAGCTTCTACTTTCTAAGAAGATTATACCTGATCACAAAGCTCAGTCGTTCCAAAAACAGAATTTCAATTTACTGACCATTTAATTAGAGAATGGCCACATGAATGTGGTCGACCTTCTTCTCGACTACGGTGCAGATGTCAATAGTGTTCATCACATTTTTGGTTTCCCATTACACTCCGGTTGTGAGATCGGAGAGCTCCGAATTGTTCGGGTGCTCCTTTACCAAAAGCCAAAAGCTGAGATAGATATGAAGACACCCGCTCGATTTTGCCACCCTCTTCACGTCGCCTGTATAAATGGGAGACTGTAGACTTTTTGATCAACAGAGGTGCTAGCACGACGAAGAAAGATGGTGCGTGTGAAGTCGTTCTCAACGAAGCTTGTTGGGGATGCAGCACGGTCACCGTCAACATGCTCATCGCTAAAGAGGCACTTGTCACCACAATACGTGGTGAATATGGCACCGCTTTAGAGGCAGCAGTAGAATCGAGGAACATAGAAACTGTGAAGCTGTTATTGGAGAACGGCGCAGAATGGGGATTCGCACCGGTAGACGCATGTCGAGTCGGAGACGAAGCTACAGTAAGATATTTGATAGAGACTGAAAAGAAGAGAGCAGCGGACAAAATGGGACATTCAGCGACTGAAGTGGAGAAGCGGGATCAGGTTTCGAAAACGGTAGAGGAATTTGTCAACATAAACGCTGATGCAGAAGGAACATCGTTTGCAGATCTTTGCACGCCATTGGCAGCGGCTTGCGCGTCTTTTCAGCTCAATATCGTGGAGCTTCTTTTGGAGAATGGGGCAAATCCGAATGTGAAGGGAGGTGGTAGATATCAATATCCTCTCCTGTTTGCGCTGTATTCGAAGGACGCGGACATTATCCGGCTTCTCTTGGGGGGAGGGGCCAATATGGAAGAGGCTAGAAGAAGCAAAGAGCTTGAGAGCGAGGGCGACACTGAGATCATTGCCCAAGATTTAGTCGGAGATCTGGAAGACGAGGGTAAAAGAGCTCTCAAAATGCTGACGATCCCGTAGATCATTTGGTCGTTTTCTATGAATTATTGAAACTCAGGAATGTTGGTGAATAGATAACGAAAGAGAGAAGCGTGATGATGTTTGACTGTGAAGGTATTACTTTTCGGAGAATGGGTCCTGTTTAAAAGTCAAAACGGAATCAACTACGATAATCAGCGTTAGATATATGGCAGGAGATACACTCTAATCACAAGAACACGAGCGGGGACGTGTGGGAGTAGCACCTTCAAACGAGCTGGAGTAATGTTTTACGAGCAACAAGACACTATAAAATAGTCTCTCCACAACTCATTTCCCCCAACAATTACTTCCGAAGATCAAAAATCCATACCGCATACTCGACGATCACTTCAATAATCGATTCCCAAATCCAATATTAGAGGCCAAGATGGAGAGATGGACCACGGCTTTTTTCGTATCTGCGGGCCTAATTCAAGAGATCTAAAAGAGATCAAAAGAAGGCCCCGAATTCAACGAGCTGTGAGCGGGTCTTTGTGAGAATTCAGCATGGAGTGAAATCTGATCCATTCAGGGCGTGCAGAACACAAGATGCAATTTACAATTGTGACATCCTTTGATTGCTTAGCCAAATTGAGTCCCTCTTCTTGTCTATATCGTCTGAGACTGCGTCTCTGGCGGTAGCTCGTCGACGAAGATAGACTTCTCGCCCCTATCGACCTCATATTTCCATCCCCGGATAGGCCTCGCTGAAAGAAACTGCTCGGCATAATCAAACACTCTCTGTAGTTTAGCTGCCTCAGAACTTTCAGTCTTGTCCGGAACTCGCACCTCCAGCACACCATTCCGTGCCCATACGGTGATGGTAGTTTCTGTTTTCGTCCATCCTTTCCGCAAACTTTGCCCGAAGACTGTGCCATTCCAAACGTGCAGAGCAACATTTTTGAGTAGAATGAGATCTTTTGGCTTCAGATCTTTGAGTGTCTTCCTTGTTGGGTCTTTCTTTTCGGGGTCGGCCGGGAGCCAAAAACTGATTTGGAAGCCAGCGCGGGTCTCGTCTGCAACGATCATTTCAACGAGATCCATCTTGCGGTTCGTTTGCCGCAATTTGATACTACGAGGCGGCGCACTGCTGACCACTGCAGCGATGAGATTGACCGTGATTGTCTGTGGCGCAATCTGGTTGATGTAGGACGCATTCGGGATTCTTTTCAGATCGATAATTGGAGATAGTAGCTGTATCTTTGGCGGCTGACTAGGCGTGGATTCCAACGAAGCAGAGCTAGAACACGGCAGCGAATTCTCTTGCGTAATCAATGAGTCGAAAGTTGCAGAGCCAAATGATGGCGTAAGAGACAGCATCGTGAACAAAGAATTGTCATAGAACATGAAGGATTGTTCTAAGTACTCTTCATTCTCAACATCTTTGAAGTTAGAACGAAAACTTTTCGCTTTCCCGATTGAGAGGTAATTGTGCTCGGGATTGTCGTAGATCTCACCCAGCGTCGTGTCGTCTGTCACCTCGGCAACAAGCATTGCATCTATCATATCCACATCTTCGACAGTGTTTGTGGGAGAAGATGGAGCTTGAGGTGGTGTCTGCTTGTCCACATGCGGAGCTTGATCGATTTCGTTGCTGGCTCGCTGTTCATCAGGCAGCTCTCCAATAGACCTGAACTTGGGAGCATGTGGGCCAAATTTCGCTCGCGAGCTGTCGATGAAAGAGGACGCTTCGGACGCGTTTAAATAGGCGGCCTCGCTCCAGTCAAGGTCAGTCGCTCTCGGTGCGCCAGTCAGGATCTTGCCAGTCATTGTTCTGCAGAGTGTCCGAAAACATCATTCCTTGAGGCAGAGAGACTTAAGACGGTGTTTTTGCCGTGGTCCTGATGTTATTGCTGCTGGAAAGGGGCAACTCAAGCTCGGAGAGCTGGCGACGAAGGGTCTCTTAAGCGCCGTCAAGCGTGAATATTACTTTCAAAAAGCTGTGCATTAGTAACTTCTAGTACGCCTAGGTAATTCTAAGTCTAGGGCTAGAGCATAGGCATTCTTCTATCTATTCTGAAATCTACGACATAGTAATGGAGACTTCACTTATAGGGCCTTTTCGACGAGCAACCGGAACCATCTCACGCCCTCAATGGTTTGACAGAAAGATAAATTAAACTTGTCTCTGTCAAGACCGAAAGAAAGATCCTAACACCGATCCCAGGCAACCATTTTCCCAAAATAAATATGTCACGGCCATTCACGCTTGCTGACAAGTTGTCAGCGCTCTGCGGAATTCGTTCCCCACCTTTATCAATCTAATCGATCTTTGGCGACTCGTCATGGCTTCAACTTCTTCCGATTCACCCTATTCACGACTTCAAAAACCTCGAAATATGCTGAAGAATCTGGTCAATCGTTTTACGCCCAATGCCTCGAGTGCAGATCTGTCGATTACCGGCTTCAGCACTGCCAAAACACCCGCGCAATTGTTTACGAAGACCGACCCCAATCTAGACGGCGAAGAATGTCTGAGGGACTGTGAAAGTTGCACGGTCAAGTACCCGCGCAAATTCGACATTGATGAGGATGACGAGCTTTACGGACATATAAAAGGCTGGAGCAGGCATATCCTCTGTGCGACAGGCAAGACGGATTGGGTGAGAGATGTTGCGGACGAGAAGGGCAGTATCATGGAGGCTGTCGGGAAAAATAACGATCTACACGAGAACGGGGTAGGCTGTGATCTATATGTGAACTGTAAAGTAGCTAATGAGATAACAGAAACTTATGCTATCAGCTTCAAACATCCCTCTACCGACAGAACCAACAATCGAAAATTCAACAACAGTCCTCCTCCTTCCGGCATTCACCGTAATCGATAATGTTACTCCTTCCTCAGTACCTGACCTGATAAAACACGTCATAAACTCAGCGCCCACGAATACCTCTCCTCTTGCGAAACCACCATCTGCAACCCTATCTCCAGACTCCCAGCCAGCTCTTCCTTCAACGATACCTGCTTCTCTCCCATCTGGTCTCACTACCCGGCCATGTCCTCACAATTACCTCATTCTACTCTGCTCCCAAAAGACCCGCGACGCACGCTGTGGTCAATCCGCTCCCCTTCTCCTTAAAGAATTCGAGAGACATCTTCGGCCCCTGGGATTACAACGCGATCTGGCAGATACTCGTCCAGGAGGAGTGGGAATATACTTCATCTCCCATGTTGGTGGCCACAAATACTCGGCTAACGTAATGATCTACAGAAGAGCCAGCGCACCGAAGCTAGATGGTATTGCTTGCGAAACAGAGGCAGAAGAGAAAAGAGTCGTTGATATGGGGGCAGGCGAAGGAGCGGGACAGTGTATATGGCTTGCGAGAGTACGACCGGAGGACTGCGAGAATATTGTCAAGTATACAGTGCTGCAAGGAAAGGTGCTGAAACCTGAGAGGCAATTGAGAGGTGGTTTCGACAGGGAGAAGGGATTGGTGAGTTGGTGATGTCTTCTCAGATTGGAGAGGCTTTGGAGAATCTCTGAGCATGGCGTTGTTGTATTACGCATTCTAATGTGTATATTGCATTCGCGGCGGCGCATACAGCTTACTCGTCGAAAAAAGAAGCGTGCTTGTGTTAGATCTTGGTATACAGCGTTAGACGGAGCGCGTATTCTTAAACCTAAGAGCTTGAGCGCATAGTACATATAGAATTATAGATCGCCCTTGGGGTTTCGGGAGACGCGATAAGATTTCAGCGAAAAATGGCCGATTCAAGCACCAGTTCTTGGCTTTACCTATTTGAGACATCCCGTGATAGTGACGACACAATCCCGAACCTCGAACCTCGACCTTTAAGTTCAATCCATTTGGAAGACTTACAGTCTGTGTACAATCTCTTACCACATCTCACTTTCTTCAAGATGCCGGAACCTGCCCAAGTCAACCGCTCTCTGAGCACCGTCCGCACAGAATTGGAATTCCTCCGTGATTCCGGAGTCCTTCTCCCTCAACAGCTCGATTCGATAATGGCACAACTACCTCAGAATGGACAGCCGAGTCAGTACATCGACTCCAGATATGGAGGCAGTTATGGGCAACAGCAATGGCAGCCTCAAGGACCGCAATTCCAACAGATTGCTCAGGCGGCTCAGGATCCGCAGAGTCCTGCTAATCCTAAGCATGCGAAGGTATGTCGTTATTTTCTTGATGGATGGATGGATGGATTCTTATGGAAGGGAGATGTGAGTTGGGAGTAATTGATGCTGATTGTGATTCTAGCATGCGGATTGGGCAAAGGGCATGGCGAGTAAATTTGGGAATGCGATGATGTTTGGTGCTGGGGCTACTTTTGGTGGGGATATGACTAACGATGCGCTTAACCATATTTAGGCATGCTTTTCTGGATGGGAAATGGAATCTACATGTTGTTAGGACAAATTGACAATATCTTCCTCAATTATCAAGACGATCAGAGATACTTGTAAGCGGAAGAGATGTCTGTCCAAAGCTGTGAAATTTCAGGTTAAACTCCCAACAATCAGCTTTGGGAGTGAAAACGCACAAGCCCCGATTCCTCAGATTGTTGACGTCGACTGGAGATTGCTTGCGATGCTTTCTCGATGCAGATGCACCTGCAGCCTTTATGGTGGAGGAGGTGGATCGATGACACCTTACCAATCCCCGAACGCTGATTGGTTGACAATTGACCCTATTGTGGATCATCCTCACTATTGCATCCCGCAAACCTCTTTCCCATTGTCATTACTATAAAGAGATCGTATTTCTCCATCTGATCTCTTCCTTCTCAATCACCATAGAAACAAAATAATCATTCCACACAATTGCCTCTCCGCCTTTAATTCCTCTTTCCGCCATCAAGAACGTCACTTGCAACTGCCTATCATGTCGAATATATCCAACGTCTTCACGCCTTTGCTGGACAACATCAAGAGGAAACACACAGATACACCTGCCACCCTCGCCAGCCTCTCAAAATCAATGCCCGACCAAATCCAACACACAGAACGTCACAGCAAACTGGGAGACTATGTAGGCGATGCAATCCTAGGATTCGCAGACGGCCTCACTGTTCCCTTCGCACTCACAGCCGGTCTCTCGGCGTACGTCAGCGATAAGTCCAAGTCCAATTTCTCAAATCGGAATTAATATCGTGCAGAGTCGGTTCGATACGTGTCGTCATTGTCGGTGGTCTCGCAGAGCTATTCGCAGGAGCAATTTCGATGGGTCTTGGTGCGTGGCTTGCTGCCGAATCGGATCGGAAATCCTACTACGTTGAAGAGGCACGGGAGAGACAGGAAGTTGAGGATTGTCCTGATAAGGAGGAGGAAGAGATCTATGAGATTTTCGATCAGTACCACATCTCGAGAGACGCAGCGAGAGGTGTTGTTGAGGCGTTGAAGGTGAACAAGGATTGTTGGGTTCAAGTGAGTCACCCTTCACCTCTTCAATGCCGGATTGTGTCTTTTTGATCGATCAAACTTGAAGACTATCGGATTAACAATGATCAGTTCATGATGGATTTCGAACTCCAACTCTCACGCCCCTGCTCCAACGCCGGTTGGATCAGCGCCATCGTCATTGCCATCTCCTACTTCATGGGTGGTCTTCTACCAATGATTCCGTACTTCATATACTCCGAGATCACGGACGCTCTGTACACGAGTATCGCCATCACCTTCTTCGTTCTCCTAGGCTTCGGATACGCCAAAGCCATCGCAATCGGCCAGACGAAAAAAGACGCCTGCTTTAGCGCTGTTCAGATGCTGTTTGTTGGCACGTTGGCGGCCGGAGCAAGTTATGCCATCGTGAGGGGCGTCAATGCGAAGATGGGTGGGGATTGAGCAAGTGTGTGAAGAAAAGAATTGTTATGATTAAAGATGTTCGAGGCCGAGTGTGAAGAAAATGGACCTTGGGTGGCATAAAGCGGGAATAAAGGAGTAAAAGCATAATCTATATAGATACCATAACCATAGAAGCAGGTTTGTCCATCAAATTACCATGATATAGAGTACGCTACTATTATCGGCTATCGCTTCTTCGCGGGTTCGACCGTCCTCGAGCTGTTTCTGGTGAAGATCAAGCGCTGCTGGTCTGATGGGACCCATGCAATGAACGAGTGGCAACGTCCCATGCAACATCGATTAGCCAGGCATAAAAACTCAAAACTCAGTTTCTGTTCCGCAGACCTCGAAAGAGTCGCCAAAAATCCTGGGAATCCATCAATCGCGCGTGGATCTGGAAACGAGGCTCCGTCTGCACATTAAAGCAAGGAAACAAACATAAAACAAGACTTCCCTCTCCTTCTATCCTCCCCAAGGCATCGTCAAAATTAACTCTGTCAAACCTCACCCCGCCTTACCGTTCGTCCAGGGAACGTGGTTAAGAAAGCCTCCAGCTCGTCGACCCATATTCCCCTTCAGATCTCCGACCTAAGATAACCTTTCCTCGCCACTCAAATTGTCAGCCCTCAGCAAGGTCGAAAACAGCGTCTCGGAAGAGGTGTAGTGAGCAAAAATGATGGCAACAAGCCTGCCAATGGAAAGCAAATTGTAGATCCCAGACATCCAATCCCAATGCTTCCAGACCAGATACCTAAACGGCGATATAGCCCAATAAAAGTGTTGGGGATATTTCCCCAAATACAGCGTTCGGTTCTGGGTGGTGTTCACTACATCATTGTACGTCTTTTACAGAGCCCCAGGTATATTCTTGGTATTCTGCGGATGCCGTTGTATACAACGAAGCAGCAGAATTTCCTCGATCTATGCCATCGTTGTAAACTTGTCCGACATTTTTCCCAATGGTGGGGGGAAGATGTGGTAGTGGAGCGACCGGATTCCTTCTCGTTTGGCCTTGCCTATATTGAGATGTTGTCCTAATAGGTAGTAGAGCGTCTTTGTCATGGCCATCATCGAAGGTGAAAAATAGACGTTATTCCTTCTATTGGGAATCGGAGGGTTGGAGTTGTCTCGGCTATTATGATTCTCGTGATCGAGGCTCCTTGTTGGTATACTCGATGCGGTTTACCTTTGGCGAGATCTGGCGACCGCGGAGCTTGGTTCCTGACTTCTTCCTCGAGAAGCTCGGCCGGCTGGAGGGAAGTATCGCCAGAGAGCCAGGCGATGTACTAGTAGATCGGCTAACCGGAGCATTCCACCCAGCGACACTCACGTTAATCGCGAGTAACACGTGGAAGATCAGGACTATCGGAGCGAGGGCCTGATTGCTTTGCTCTCGAAGAGCGAATACCTGAGGCTGCCGCTTTATGCTCGTCTTCATCCTCGGTGTCCTCAACATCATCTCCCATATCTTGTTCCTCGTCCCCATTCTCGGTAGAATCTTGAGCTGCCCGGGATAAAGCCTTCGGACACACAGGACGAGATAGCATCCATGTATTAGCCATCCGACTACCTGGCAACATCTCAGTATCTCCAAGCTTATTATGCGCCTTCAGCTTAGCAAGCTCCTTCTCCTGTTTCGACTTCAACTTTTTCGGCATATCTTCCTCGCTTTCTCGCCTTCTTTTAGCAGGTGCCGGTAATGTCGAGTATTCTTCGACATCGTCGCTGGCTGATGATACCCTTAGACTTTCGTCTTCGAGCTCACTCACGAGCTTAATCCTTGGTGCGAAATTGCCTCTGAATCTTGGTTTTGACTCCACCCCAAGCTCGACTCTCTCCCAACCAATCAGTCTTGGGCCCATCTGTACGAGAATGATCCGTTTAAGGCTTTCGTCTCCAGGGCTACGGTTCGGCTGGAAGTAAAGTTGTAAATACCATCCCTTCGAAGCAGAACCGTATTGTAGGAGGAGGATGGGATCGAAGTCTGGATTAAAGGGCACTGAGAACTCAAACTTTTTGTGTGTCAGGGTTTCGCTCTCCGTGGTGATTTTTGGCAAGCACCTTATGGATAATACCTGTGAGTCGGAATATGTATTAAGGTAGTAGAGTGAGGCATCGATGGTACAACCGCCGAGTTCTCTCCACTCTTCCTCCTTCTCACCAGACGTGTACAATTCTTTGAAATTGGCCCAGCTCGTAACGTTAACGACCTCTGGTTCTCGCGAACGACCGGGTGCCATTTTGATGGCGGACAGGAGAAGTTTATTTGTGATAACGGACGAGTTTGGTTGATAGATGTGGAGGGTAAAATCCACGGTGGATATTTTGCAATCGATGTTTTGTGATGGTAGCGTTAGGTTGAGAAGATGATCTTTCAGTACGGCGATATAATATTGTAAAGTGGAGGAGTCGCTTTGGCTTTGGCAGTCGCTTTGGCTTTAGATTTCGTACTTTTGGCCGTCCTGTTAATGTTAGGAGGCGATTAGTGGCGAAGATTCGTCCAACCATTATCGATTAGTATATCAAACTTGAAGTTCCAGGAATTTCCAGCAGCCATTGTCCTGTCAAAGCGGTGTCAACTTATCGAACGTGAAGCTAATATGCCAAATGCAGCCAGTCTTCATTGGGGGGTTTGGAGCTTGGAGCGAGCAGAAGAGAAGGCTCATCTTGGGTAGGTCATAATCATGAATAGAGCGTCGTCTACAGCCGCCACGATGAGAGTTATGCGGTGTGGAGCCTGTCGCGCCTCCCGCAGCGTTAGAACCAGACATGATTCCTCCCGCTCCCGTCATCCCGGCGCCAGCACCGCTCATGGTACCAGGCCTTATGGCACCGTTCCCATTCATGCTCACAGAACCGGTACCTATCATTAGTGGAGAGGTCGAGGCAATTGGCGGGACGTCAACCAAATTATCAGGGTCGAGAAACCATTTTCATATCCTGCGAATGTCAGTCTGGGGGCTCTCTTCCAAGTTGAATCTCACTTGCCACAAGATGAAGATGCCTAGCATGTCAGAGGCCGCCCATGACCCGGGCGTTCCAAGCTATTTCCACGCTCAATCGACTTCATCCACTAACGATGAAGGGCACAGCACAACGAAAGGCTTGATACTTTTCGGCGCCAAAAACGTGCCAATGGCAAATATGATTTTGGTCGGGCAGTATCTAGTGGGTAACCTCTACCATCAAGGTATTGACCTCATCCACACCATGACGGCCACCCCACTTCAAAACTTGGGAAATCTGAGAAATGCTGAAATACTCGACCTTCGTGGTTTGGGATCAGTGTACGAAAATTCCTGACCACTCCAAAACTTGAGAATGCGAGCAACGTTGAAATACTCGACCTTCGTGGTTTGGGATCAGTATACGAAAATTCCTGGCAGTTTTAGAAACAAATGTTGCCGGAAACTGTAGTCACACTGTCTCGAGCTTAACCTTTGTTCTTGCAGCTGAATTGGAACATGGAACTGCCAATTGCTACCCGTGGACCCCTGCTAACCCGTGTCGAGCATGCTTTTGCTAAGCCACGGTGGTACCTCATTGTAACCATGGTAGCAAATCCTCTCTTTCCATCATGGTAACACCACTTTCTCCCGCACCGTTTGTTCGAACGTATATATTTCTCACATTCAAATTCAAATTTTGAGATCACCAACTTCTCACTCACAAATTCTTCACATACCAAATTCAAACAAATACACTTTCAGCATCACGAACAATATCCAGTACTATATCAATACTCTGTTAGTATAACGCAAGCTTTGGATCGTCTGTCACTCAATGTTCTCTAACGACCATATTTAGTATTACATCAATACTGCTACTCCATTACTCTGTCACCATGACGCAAGCTTTAGGTCGCCTGTCACTCGATGTTCTCTACTTGATTACCGACCATCTCCAAGAGTTCGATCTCACCTCCGGTGAACGCTGGCATTCTCTCACTCCGGAATCGAAAAAAGACATTCTCAATGCCCGAGCTGTTTGCAGAGGGTTTCGAGACACATTATGGCTTCAATATTCGAACGCCTTGGCTGAAAGAAGCTTCTATCTTATCAAGCCAGATCTCGACATCATCCACAACCTCACCAGACATCCAGTCCTTCAAAATTTGACAAAGATCATCACGTTCGGCGGAGAGTGTTTCAGCAAAAGCGGCCTTGATCTCATTGATCATGCAATCAATACACATCCGGTCACCCTCCTCGGTGGCGACCATAGCGACGATTCCTGGCAACTAGGCCTCTCTCACCTGGCCGACTCAAGTCTCTCTCAAGTGATAACGGCCCGCGATACGTATAGCCACGCCCTCGAGCAGCAAAACGCGTTGTGGCAGTCCGGCCAGACCTTGGATTGCCTAAGATCATGTCTTGGGGCCTTACCACGGCTCCAGTCTATACGAGTACGGCCCAGGCAGCCTAAGAATCCATTCAAGGTTGTGGCGAGGCAGTGTACGGCACTAGCCCAGGTTCGACACGCTTCGCAGGAATGGCAGGATCTTCGACGCATTTCCGAAGCCCTGAGCTCATTCGAAAGCCTCACCGACTTCCGGCTATCCTCTGTTTGCAACATCAGCATCCCAGGACTCGTTCCGAGTACATTTCGACAGCTACACACGGCCAAACTCACGATAACCGAGAACGAGTTGTGTCAAGACGAGCAATATGACGCGGACACACCAGTTGACTCCGAGCCTGGCGTCCCGGATTGCCTCCAAAATGCGCCCGCATTGAAATCGCTCGACATTGGGATAAAATATCCGAACGAGGTCGCGTACAACTCCAAGATCCTGGCACGCATCGCCGCCAATCCACCACCGTTCCGACTGCAGCATCTAGTATTGGAGCGTGCTACTATCACCGATATCAATCTCCTAGCTCTCCTGAAGCCGCATCTACCAACGTTACGATCTCTCATCCTCATCTACCCTTGGATACGACCTGGCACCTGGGAGGGCTTCTTCAATCAGCTCAAGCAAGCGGGTGTGTACTTGGATTACCTCGAACTTTACAAGCCAAGCCAAGGCGCTGTTCAATACTACGACAACATGGACTGGATCGAAACCAAATGGATGACGGCGGTGGCAAAGGAGTCGAAGCTTGTGAAGTTTCAAGGCGAGTTCGATGATGAGACTGGGGAGTGGTTGGGTGATTGCGAGACTTGGGCGGAGACCTGGGATAATACTTTCTCACGACGGGGAAGGAGATGAATGATGAAGGTTTTGGCGTTTGAGCGGATTGGGGCGGATATCGGTGCCAGCCAGGAGGATCTTTTGTTGTTGGAGACGTGGTCATTATCAGTCACTCATTGAAAGCGTTAGAGCGGGCTGAGGCGGAGATCGGTGCCAGGCAGGAGTACCTTTATGTTTTTGGAGATTGGATCGTTATCAGTCACTCATTACAGTCATTCTTTACCTATTGGTCCTTTGAATCTTTGAACGATGTCGCTGTTGGTGCCTGTGTTGATCTCTTGCATCTTGTTGTGCTGGTCATGGTTGATTCTGTATCCCGCTGAAGAGAGGTGGAACTTGACAATCGCACGGTCGGATGTCAAGCTCGTATTTAAGATCGAGCTCGTAAGTTTTCTGGCAATCTCGGACTTTTGCATTGCCAGAAATTCATCGCCATTGCTATTTTATTGAAAGTGATATACCGGAATCAACTGGTACTTGGGCGAGGAATCGTTTTGAAAAAGTTGGTAAGGTATCGATTCTACAGTGGGATGTAGTGGACTATGAAGTTTTTCCCCTTGATGTCGCGACGGCCGAGGAAACGATATGCTAGTTTTGCCTTGGTGACGGCTTGCTCGCATTCTAGACCTAGGTCGTGAATCTAACAGGCTATATCGATTGGAGCATGTCCTTTGTCATCGTATCTGTAGAGCACATGAATGATTTTCTGGCAAGCGGATTTTTTATTTTTTTTCAGATTTCAAGGAATCCATCAATGTCAATGTTGAATTGAGAGAATCCTATTCCTAGTCAACAAAACGAAACGAAACACGGCCGAGTTTCCAACTTGTTCAAGGTTTTCCCCCGGTGTCAAACATCCCAGTGCATTTTATACCATAAGGATGGTTGTTGTTGATATTCGGCTTGACGTCATAGCTACAACAAGCCGATTTCTACAATCACCATTCTATTAATATTCAACTGGCTCTCATGTTGGTTACAGATCAGGGGGTCAACTTACACACCACCGTGAGGTTTCATTATCGCATAGATCCCAAACTTTTCCTTTCCTGTTGCCTTGGCACCATGCTGGATCGTTATAACTGTATACTTGTGTTAGCTTGAGAGGAAGAGAGGGTAGAGAGACGTATTTGGCAAACTCTCCAGCTTCTATAGCAGCATTTGTTCCCGATAGTGCACTATACGTTTTATCTATTAGTATATAGATCGATTGGGGTCAAAAAAGCAGAAAAGGATCGTAGGAGGAAGGAGTACTTACGGGTACGGGTTTTTGCCCTTGGGCATCGATAGACGCTAGGTGGATGATGGCGGCCAAGATGTTAACGAGCCTCATGGTCGTTGGGTTTGGGTTTGAGGTTTCTACACTTCACCTTCTTCGCCGTCGGATTCTACCATATATATAGTACGGTCTCGATGGGTTTATAAATATCTATCGGGTCTAGATATGAGTGATATGACATTGTAACGGGCCCAAGGATTCGCAAGGACGTTTTTACTATAGAGAGGACCCGAGGTAAGGTTGACTAGGTTGAGGCTGCTTGACATGTCAACCCGCGGACACTATATTATATTATTAGGAAGTACGTTCTCGTTAGATAGAGACTAAAAAGGACAGTACATGCCTATGTTATATAACTCACTCTCGTTTTAGCCAATCAAATTCCCGCGATCTTGGGTAAGATTTTTGGGAGCTTATCTTTTATGTGTTTTAGGACGTCCAGTACAATCCATCGTCTGATCGTCTGACCGCCCTCTTTTGTGCCTCATAACCTCAACTGTTCAGCGTGGAATTTTTCTCATTCCTAAATCACTTAAAAATCAGCAATAATATTATCGTTTGTGCATCAACGTGGACGTTCTCAAGTTTTTCGACCGACTGATTGACTGACTGAGTGACGCCCGCGATTCCGATACGTCAAGGTAATGTATTAACGGCGAAGGACTCGGATAGGACCATTCTGGAGGCTCTTACAGCTGTATACCCCGCCTTTTCAGAGGAGATCTTATTACTCTAGGGGTAAGAATTAATTGATCTACATATTCCAGCTAGGTTCCGTTGAAGGTAGAGCTCTCAGAAACTACCCACTCAGTCAGCCAATCAAAAGCACGAGAATATCCACGTTGATACACAACCCACAATGGTTTGGTGATGCCTCCGCAATTGTCGTGATGATTGCCCCCAAGTGCCCACCTACTCCCAATTTTGGCGCAGTTATTGTGCTGGTAAAAATGATGTGCAAACGCATGGGAATCGTGCGCCGAGGCTAAACTACTATTGCTAAGCATTTCAAGGAATAAGATGAGTACATCTACATCTGACCGTAGAATAAACTCGAGGTTTTGATGTTCCTCGCTTTGCACGCTCGTTCTCAAGTCTGCGCGTGTATAGATAGAATCTTCCCGCAAGGGACATGGTAATTTGGCTGAAGGTCGTAGCTTCCTTGGGGTTTGCGATTGCACATCATTCTTGCGTAGACAATGCGGATGGTCTCTCGTCCGCACTCCATACCGTATATATATATATTTACAGGGTCCTGGTATGGAAAGAGAACATGCAAAGTAGTTAGGACGAGAATAATTTATCAGAGTTTCAAGTACAAGCGCTAGGAGGCGAGGAGATAATGCAAGCTCTCCACTTACTAAGCGGTCACGTGACCGGGACATAAGGCCCCCCTTCCAAGAACCGTAAGTTCCAACGCGATTGAATTGGCCATTGTGAGCAATCTATTTCATATGTGCAAGGGCAGGCGGTGGGAGTAAGAAGCCTTGTTAAGTTCGTGTTAAAGTCGTGTCAGAATCGTGTTTGCGGCCTTGGCATAAGGTGGGAGTAGACGGCGTGTCAGGTTCTTGGAATTGGGACACCCAGTCGGTGTTGAGGAGATGGCAGCAGGAGCGCAGAACAACCGTTTTGAGCCTCTATCATCAGAATTATCATCTCCATCGCCTCAATTAAGCCGAACCACCTCCACACCGTCGCGACCAACACCGTCCAACATTACCGCACCATCGCTTTACGCGTCGCAACATTTCTCCAACCATGGGATGATAATAACGTGCCTATAAAACAGCTAGCAACCTGTGGCTTCATATATTTTGGGAAAGAAGACACCGGCGAAGACACCGGCGAAGACTTGTGTTACTGCCATGTCTGTGACGAAGCAATTGGAGTAGGACAACCGGAAGAACCTACCACCAACAATGACCTCCTACACCTACACAATTCCGAATGCCTTCTTGCCGATACACTATACGACATTCTCATCGATTGCGATTTCTATATTGCTCCTGCTGCCACTCCTGCTGCCACTCCTGTCACTCCTGCCACTACTCCTGCCGCCGCTCCCACCGTCGCTCCTACCACCGCCCCCGCTGGCCCTCCGGCCACTCCTCCTACCACTTTCGCTACCACATCCTCTCCAGAACACGTCCTCCAACAAAACCAAGCCAACCGCCTATACTATCCACACACACAACTGGCGCAATCTCAAACTTCCGCGACAACTGTACAATACCAGTCATCATCACATTCAATCCCGTCGTCTCCGCCGCTGACTACCGCCCTACCTAAGTCATCATACGCGTCCGTTGCAGCATCTCCTCCTAAGAAAAACCAGAAGTCACCGCCGTCTACCATACGCCATTCCCAACCTTACCGCTCCCCAGCATCACCAAGTCCACCGCGCTTCCAACCCCAAGAAACATCTTCCCCAATACTTTCAGTAAAAGATCTCTCCCGTCGTTTCCATAACAGGCCAAGTCCGTTCTCCCAAGAACGACTTAATGCCCAACAACCAGTCATTCGAATCTTGCATGCTATCGCAGATCTTTTGGAGAGCCAGACGTACAAACCAGGACAAGGAACCTGGCTGTGCGACGGCCCTTAATCATCAAGTTGAGCTGCCAATTAATTCTGCTCAGAGAAGGAACAGCCTCTATAATACTAACTCTTCGCATATGGACTCACTCATTGAGATAGTACCTATGCAAGCAGCAATCACAGATCCAATACCCCCTTTTTACTAACCGCTAGTTGCTGATTTTCTCAGTGCATTAGCAAATGGTAAGTTGCGCCTTTTGTTTTTATTGTTGTTCTAGAGTTATTTCCGGTGTGGTATTAGAATATGTTGAGAAAATGCTTCTAAAAAAAAAAAACTAAAAAAAAGTTTGGGCTTAGAATGAAGGGAGCGTTGACAGTTGGATAGAATGTATAATAGAGTGTCGGTAGTGTCCCCCTGGAGCCATACTGGCCCGACGGGTGTATTGAATCCATCCATCCATCCATTCTTGGAATTGCCGTATTAATCTGCGTTCATCTCGTGTGCAATTGGCGACTGCGGCCTCGGCACAGAATTTGAATTCGGATTTGAGTGTATTGAGCGACTGCCATTATTGAACTGAGTACTCGCCTGGTTCCTGGCTCAATCTAAGTCGTAGGTGTGATGCCAGCTATTCATTGTCCAACCGTAGTCTCTTTATCGCGTTATTTACTGGCAGCTTCTTGCCCTGCCTTCTCTTGTGGTTCGTGAGGACGCTGGAGGAGGTAGTGCGAGGAGGTTTTCGGAGGTAGAGGTGAATATCGAGGAGTTGTCGCAAGAGGCTCATCTTGATCATCCGCAGGCAGTGTTGAAGGTTATCGCAAGCGGCCTGAATTGTCGTAGGGTTGGCAGCTCGATTTGACGAGGTTCTCGGAGTTAGAGGTAACAGTGAAAGTGTCAGCTGGATTAACTGAAGGCGTGTTCCATGGAGAATTTATTGTCTGCACCACGGGAGAGTAAGGTCTAGTGCTGTAGAGAGCACGCAAGCGGTCTTTGGTGTACTAATAGGAGTTTGCACAGTAGCCTCAACGTTTGAAATAACCTTCAACATGAGGTTGACAACCTCTTGCGTTTCTGCTGACCTAGGACGTCGTCGCCATCTCAAACGGTGAGGTTTTCTTGATGTCTTCTATTAAGATACGCAGTGACGCAGTCTCTAATCCAGCCTTCATTGTCCGAGGAGAGCACGCAAGCGGTCTCCGATTCTCTTGACGTCTACCTCTCACTTTACGCGACTCGCAGTCACTCTTTTGGTCTGGTAATCGTAACGGTAGAAGCGCGCAGTTTCTGGGTTGGTTTCGCTTTCAGTCGGTAACCTTCAACGACTATCGCTTCGCTGGCCTCACAAACGATTGAGTACAACGCCAACGTGGTGTTGATTGACTAGGGTTTTGATTGAGCACAAAGGGCGGCCTCTCCCTCTCTTGCACACTCTTCCTGCCATAGGTAAGAGGTCTGACTAGCTTACTCTGGACGAAGTCCTGAGATTGCAGCGTACTCGAGGCTATGGTAGCTTTCGGGATCCCGGTTTTTTATTGTGCTTGCGAGAATAACTCTAACACTTGGCGTGTCTATCAATAGGAGTTTTCAGCTGCAGACTTCAGACCGCCTAAGAATCTCCTGTACCCTCACCTAAATAAAATCCAGATTTGATATTCTTTAGAACTACACGGACCGGACGGTATTCTACGTATGCATGGATAAGATCTACGCGTAAGTGTATCAGAAAGCTTTACGCACCGTTGCCAAGTGTTAATGTCTTTTGTGCAAGCACAATCAATACCTCTTCCCGAAATTTCGTATGCCTTGTCTGGAAGTATTTTTCAATTTCCATAACGGGCACGCTCAAAGTTCCAAAATGTGCGGAAAATGCACATGTTGACTCGATGAGCCATTTCACGAAACCTTTTCACATCGGCAGCATTGAAGCATGACCTCGAGATAAACCAAAAAAGTGGTCCCAATTCGAAAAATCCGGAAAATCTGTCGATTCTATCAATTTGCGGTTTCCGAAATCCTCAACTCTGCAGGTGGGTACTTCTTCTTCCTCACGTGCATATCACAAGGCTGAAAGCAAGTCTCACCTCCATCCTCCACACTTCGTCTCACAAGGCCCTCCATCCCGCCCCCACCACCATCCAAAAACAACAACGATTACGCGTCCCTCATCAATTCAATCGGAAAGCCCCTCAGCCTCTTCAAAATTATACTATAGTATCAGGGAAAATAAACGTTAATTGGCACCCTGGTAGCCACCCTTGCAGTGGTCAATGCGGTAATCTAAATGAAGTTATTATTCTGCTTATTCAGCGTATTCTTGGTGTAAGTTATCAGTGTCGTTGACGTAACCACTTTGAGGTCACCTTTGATGCTACCTTTGAGGATATCTTTGAAGCCATTTTGAAGCTGTATACATACGATTTTGGAGTCACAATGCGGCTGCGGCATAAGGAGCTTTCACGAGATGAACGGAATGAGGTTCTTACCCTCCCACCTTGCAGGCTTCAAATACAAGCAAATTCAAGACTTTTTCCAGCAGAAGAAAGGCAAAGAGGTTACTAGTCGTCAGATCCAATGGGCTATTGAACACGGTCATCCTACGCCGCAGAAAAAGGGACATTGTGGTGCTAAAAGGTTTCTTTCAGAAGAGGACGTTGACTTACGTCAACTATACTGATAGCTTAACGTGTTTCACCATTCACTTGGCCACCCCACTCACTTGGCCACCCAACCAAAAAGTCTAATCCCTTCGTACAATTATCGCGATAATGTCAACACCAACCCCCGGATCGGCTTGCAAAGAGGCTAGACTACTTCTTGCGAAGCAGAGCTTTCAAACGAATCCAAATTCAAGTCAACGTCAAATCTCAGCGTTGTACGATATTCCTCGATCTACACTTCAGTCTCGTCTTCAAGGTGGTAAATCATGAAGCGAATCTAACCACCATAAGAGAAAGTTACAAATACATGAAGAGCAGGCTCTGGTTCAGTGGATCCTAGACCTTGATCGACGAGGATTTCCGCCCCAAATTATCGACATACGACGAATGGCAAACGCTTTACTCGAAAAACGCGGTAGGAATCCTCCACCGTCATTTGTCGGGAAGAACTGGGTATCCCGCTTCATCAACGCTCAGCCGGAGCTTTGTACGAAGTGGAATCGTAAATTCCATTCACAGCGTGCAAAATGCGAAGATCCAGCGACAATCAACGCGTGGTTTCAGCGTATTGAAGTGACGCCCTCACCAGCAGGTACACCCCATGGAGTAGCGCCACAGTGGACGTCAGAAACTCCTCGTACGATAGCTCAGCTTTAGCAGCAGGCTCAGCTCGTCCGAAATATTCTTCATCGCCAATCTCAGAGCCCAAGTAGTCAAGCAATTGGTCAACTCATCAAAGGATGTCAAGTCGCAATGAATTCAGCAGTAATACTTGCAGAAGAGAATAGGAAGCTTCGTACAGAGAACCAACGACGAAAACAGAAGCAACAGTATCGTAGACGATATATTGCATATGGAGGCGTTTTACAAGCTCAACAGGGTCAGTTCTTGGTCGAGGGATGCGAAAATAACTCTAGAGATAGTGTTCAAGATCAGGAAGTCGTCGTACGACAGCGAGCATTACCAACATGTAGTGGCTGCGGTATTCAAGGTCATAAGATTAATCGAAGCCCAAATACGTAAAGAATGTATTGTTAGAATTATTTTAATAAAAGCTGTATTGGTGGGAGGTTTATCGCACGATGACTTGAGATTTAGTGGTTGGGGTGGCCAAGTGAGTGGTGAAACACATTACACCAAGAATACGCTGAATAAGCAGAATAATAACTACATTTAGATTACTGCATTGACCACTGCAAGGGTGGCTACCAGGGTGCCAATTAACGTTTATTTTCCCTCATACCATAGTACCCCTAGATCCACCGCGGTTCCTCGCGGAGGCTCGCTCCGTCTTCCTACCCACCCATCCGTTCAGCCTCTCCAATCGAATCATTCCCCACCAGCACCAATCACAGGAAATCAAAAACTCCCGAGCCAATTGCACATGCAGTTGAAGGAAGCTATAACGAGGTAAGTAATGTTTTCGCACCAATGAGGAGGAGTGGTCTGTGAAGGATGGGGTGGAGTGGAGTTACGGACCGAGAGAACGAAATACGTGATATCCGGCCCTCCCGGCGTTCTGATATGCTATGAGGATTCCTCTTGGTGACACAGGTTTTTGCGGGGAAGAGATCGTCGGCAACAGCGGGACAGATGTACGATTTGCACTGGGTTCGGCCTGGTCTTTCTTTCCGTCGGAAGAAGAACCTTAAATTCTAAAGTTTCTTCCAACGGCAAGTACGAATTTGCCATATTTGTTATCGATAGGATGTAAGAAACGATTCGGACACGTGAATTTTGGGGGAGGGTACCAAGCATTATCCAGATTCCAAAAAAAATAACTAAATCGATTACAAATGGCGCAGCACTGCCCTAAGTATATTACCCAAGAGCAGCCGAAGCACCGCAAACGCCGATGTCTCCAGCCCCACCACCAATTTGTGCCCTACATCAATATCGACCGGGAGCCGAAACCCTTGAACGCCACCCATAACTGATGATACTATGTACAGTAAGATCGACGTGACAATCATCCGCTTTTAGCGTCCTACCCCAGGTCCCTCTTTCTTTGCCCTCGTAAACTCGTCGAGCAGCCTCAGCATCGCTCCTGAAATGAAATTCGTGGTATTTACAGAGAAAGATGATCAGTGACCCTTTCTGTTGGATAAACCTGGGTCGCGCATGCAGTAATCGTAGTTGCCTGGCGGAAAGTTAGTTCATGAACTTGAGGTTACTGCAAGAAGCGAATCGTGCTTGAGACTGACCTTTTTGATGATTATTACCCCAGTAAGGTGGAAATGGAACATTCTTACCGCCAGCGCCGAAGACACTAAAGGTAAGGATGAAATTCATGACGCTGGTTCCACCGTCCAATCCGGCAGAGAGGATATAGTTGTACTTAATGAACCAGTCGGGTCGGTATCTCCTAAGGTAGAATTGGGTGAAGAATCCGATGATGTAGTACATAAGGAAAGCGCTGTGGGTTCCGTGAGACAGCGCGCCAAAGGCTGCACAGATAATCGCCGTGTTCCAGTAGTCGAGCTTGAGCTTTGGGAAAAACTTATGAATGATCCAGAATGGAACGGGAGCAGCGAAACCTATTATAAATCCCAGGGGTACCCACTGATATTTAGTTCCAAAGCTGAACATGTATTTCGCGAGGCCTCCCCAAGCAATAGCTGTGGTGTTGAAACTTTGAAGCACTGTGAATTGATTAGAATGTGTTCAATTTTTCCGCAAGGTGTCAACTTACTTTGACCGGACCAAACGTTGGTACCCTGAATGGCCATCAAGATCTCTCTCTTCTCAGTCGTAATCTTCTGCATCATAACGTATGAAGTCAGGCATCCAACCGACGTGCCAACCATCTGCATGGTAAAGGTACACCTGGGTGAAAGATGAGCGTATTGCCCAAGCTTAAGATCACTCAGCATATGCTTAGCCTGGTACAAGGAGTTGAAGCTGTACGTTGAGAAATACATATTCGCAATCGGCTTTCCTGGGATAAGATAGGCGCCAATCATCTGCATGAAAGGCTGCACGGACAGGGAGAACCCAAACATAGCTGTCAATGCGGAGAAAAAGACCACCGAGACCGTCGAAATAAGACAGGCAACGAAAAAGCCCCACCATGGGAGAGTAGTTTCTGCCACATAGATGGCTATCAATCCAGTGGCAATAGAAGCAACCCAGATGGCGCCGAACCACCAAGTTGGTATGTCCTTGTACGACTGCATGAGAGCAAAATGTGGATCAATGGCTTCAGCCTCTTCTCGAGTGTACTCTTTATTGGTGTTTTGCCAGAATTTCCATTTCCAGGTCCATGGCTTCATGAAAACCACGAGATTCTCGACTGAGATGAAATCCCAAGCGGTTTTGATGTCGTTGTAATGCCAGATGAGCATATGCGATATAGTTGCTGCAATAGCAACGTTGATGGTGATTTTTGACAGAGCATAACTGCCGGATAACCAAGGAAGACCAAATTTCTTGATGAGGGCGGGATCAACAGTCATGGTGCTGTCAAGAATCTTCTTCACGTCGTATGGGATATACTTTTTCGGGGTCGATTTGACGTCGAAGAGCATGGGCGAAATGAATGGAAAGCTCCGTGCCCTCCACGTGTCGCTGTAGAAAAGTCCCATGTATAGGAAGATTGAGATGAAATATCCGACAAACTCGTTGAATAGAGTCTGGAGTGGCACCCACATGGGATTCTTACCACCGCCAATCATTTGCCAATCCAAGGAGACGGAAAGAACACCAAGACCTTCGTTGGCCATAGATCCACCAAATAGATTGGTGGTGAACAGGCTCGTTCTGTTGGTCAGGCAGAAAAGCGATATGCCACCAAGTATAGGCACTGCCTGATGATTAGCCTAGGCGAATCTAGACCAGTGGAATGCAATATCCGACTTACTGATATATGAGGGGAAAACCTGCCAACAGAAGATGATGGCGAAAGAAACATAAAAGTACTTCATACGTGCAGCAGAAGACTTCTTATCGCGATGAAGGGTTTCAAGAAGTGTCGCAACAGGAAGATTCGATGGCCACCTGAAAATGGTCAGATACTAGTAAGCACCAACACATATGCCATTACTTACAGCATTTTCGTAGGGTGTACAAGCGTACTGCGGAGAAGACCAGCTACTCCATAACCCAGCATTTGTGCAGAAAATATCAAGGCTAGGCCTATAATCGGTGTCGGATTAATATCATAGAAAAGCTTTTGGACCGCAAGCGTAATCATGGCTTCTGGCGTTGCTGCTCCTGAGCCAGCCATGATCACAATGGCAGCCTGTTCTTTCGAATTGAACTTGTTGGCGGTTAGAAAGATATATCCATGCATTAATAGGGACACCAACATACTGGAAATGGATTCAAGAAACGGCCTATCCGCCCTCTCCTCGGGAGCAACTTCTCGCAAGCCATGCCAAGGACATAACTGAGAACAACCAGGAAAACAAGATGAATGTGTACTGGTTGAGGTTTAAAGGTGTTGATGGTCGTCGTGGCAGATCCAAAAACGGCGAGGCCACATCCTAAAAACCACGTTCGAAACGTCCAAGGCGATAATGATGGGTCGTCCTCTGCAAGAATGACCTCCGTGACCAAGTCCTTTGCTGTCTCTACTGGGGTTCTGTATATCACCTCAGAGTCTTCATCTGATGCCAGGCCGGTGTCGAACTGCCGTATTGCAGTGCCTATAGCGTCCTTCTCGCTCTCGATGTATTCAACCTGCTCGTTTGAGCATTCACTCGAGGAGTCCTTGGGCGTTTTGTTTGGAGCCATCCTGGAATTGAAATAGAAGCAAGATTGCTTGGCCTACAAGAGAAACAATGGAAGGCAAACTTCACGTAAAAGCATAGGGATTGATGAAGTAGTCGCACAAATAGAGTTGGCCACTCATTGGCCTTGGCTTAGTCCTTTTGCCTGTCGCGGCTGCATGATGCAGATCCCCAAGGCTCTTTTAGGACGATATCTCTGCACGAAACGCGGTCGATCCCCCTGCTAGCAGCTGAAGAATAATCGATGTCAATCTAGAAGGGCAGCCACCACTCATCTTTGGCGGGACAATTTGTTCGAAAGACAGTGTGCGTAAACGTGGTACATTTGATGGCAGGATGAGCCTGTTTCCAGTTTAAAATGCCAAACCCATTCGGGCAAAATCTGATCGATTTATCGTCCGTGTGAAAGTACCTAGACATAGGGAAAAGGGAAATTTGAATTAATACGACCTACGACAAGGCCATCTGGTGCGGAGAGAGGGCATCCATGGACTCGTCTCGACAGGGTGTTAAGTTTTAGGCCGCCGGCAAGATTTCAAAGATATTGCAATACCATCAAATGCCTGGCCTATGCGCTAAGCCCCAGACTGGTCGTGTTTACAGCGACCAATACCGGGTCACCAGTCACAGATCAAAGTCAGGGTGGCAAAGCCGTATCCTATTTGAGTGACGGCTGTCGGTTAAGGGAACTGGCTGGAAAATTGATGGCACGAGATAGAATAGTAGGAGATACGTATACCCTCAATGTCTTGAAATTTAAGGCGTCGCGAGGGAAATAGCCACGCCTTCCTCATTCCATGCTGTCGCGCGAAAATAAACATCGTCTTACGCGTCTCTCTGCAATTGTGGGCACGTCGGATCCAGGTCGTGCACAGAGAGAGAACGTGAAACCGGTGGTGAGAGTCCCGATCATGCATTCTGGTTGTGGAGATACACACTGGGCTGTTTCTTCGTCTGTCCAGTTAGTCCAGCTCAGGTGTTTCGCACATAGGAACTGGCCACAGGAGGCGCCGATCTACTGAGGAACGTGCCATTCTGGAAAGGGAAAATTGTTTCCATCGCGGAAGGAAAAGCTTGTTTGTATCGGCGGTCGGCGGCCAACCGAGAGAGGGATGGATCTTTGAAAGTACGTATGGAACAAGTGAACCAGGAGACAGCGTGAACAAGTATTGGGTCTCTAGGGGCCTTTGATGGATAGGGGTGGCAGGTTCCACCTCCATCGTCATATCAGCGTACATCAAGCGACTTCTCTTTTTCTACATCCGAGATGGACTTTGGCCTCCAGCTGAGGAACCAAGGCAAAAGTGGTGAGAGAGCGGGCATTGAATTGCCAGCTCTATCGTCAGCATGTGAACATGGCACGTGAACATGGTTTTGTTGTGTATCGTTGTGATCCTGCGCAATCCATGATTGTTGCGGGTGACAGAGATGAGGTGCAGGTGCCAGAGGTGAGGATGCATGAGGCAAGTTAACGATTGATGAGGAGATGGAGGTGGGAGAAAGATTGCGCAAAGTCGCGACGCATCCTGAAAGAAGCAGATTGCCACACACGTGCTCCATCCATTGAGGTTAAAGAGCCTGAATGCCTAGCTTCTCTCCAAGACTCCATCAAAGACCCCAAAAAAGATCGCGTTCAGGAACATTCACGTTTGCTGATTGAACATTCGCCGCGACTAGAATATTCTCCTGGCGCAGCATTGATGCACGACATTATATTCTGTACTTTTTAATTTGCGTCTCCGGGTGTGCGAATGGCTTACTGAATTGATCTCTTGCCTTTTACCAGAAATCACCGTGGTCGTCGCATCAACACCGTTGAACAATCTTTGGAAACGTCTTGATAAGGCTAATCACATCCTTTTTGTTATTTCACTCTTCCCGAACTCTCCTTACTTGATTTAACGTTGACATTTGGAGGCTGATGGTTCGATTACGACGTTAGTCACAAAACGTTTTCTATTTCGGCCAATTTTGGAGTTACGTCATGGCCATTCACCACGACTACCAGTGATGAGAATCGTGAGCTGGAGTCTCTGGACTATGCGAATTGGATGTGCACGTCCTAATGTGGTATTGGAAAACATTTTGGTGTTTCTGATCAGCGAACTAAAATTCTGGCAGTTCGTAAAAACATGTCACAGGTGAGGTTAGTAGGCAAAAGAAAGACACAATTAGTCAGTATCATTATCCGGACGGTATGTGACTTCATCTTACAAGGAGACTGTCGGAGAGCTGTCCACTGAAATATACATACCCTTCGCGCACTAAATATTCTCATCCCCTCAAGAATGTGCACGTCTAAAACGTCGTCTGCGCCAATCGGCTCGCAGCATTTCTCGCGTCGATACGATCCTCGTCATCATGCTCTACCAGGCCTTTGATCCCCGTCGCTTTCCCACCTCCAGACCTCTTCCTGTTCAAATCGGTTTCAACCGGCTCTTCGCCCTCCTCGGTCACAGGTAACCCAGCCACACTACCACTCTCACTTCTCCTCACACCATCTGGCCTCCTAGAAACACCACTCCATGCGTCACCCTTGGGTCCCTGAGAACTGGCCAAACTTGATCGTCGAGTCTTAGGATGTGCTTCTCGACCCAATCGTGACAGCCCCCCAGTCGAGTCAATAGCACGGATATCAGGTCGTACAGACTCGAGAGTAGCCAGTGTTCTACGTTCTGCCTCAATCTGGCGGATGACGTATTCCCGCAGTGCCGCACGTAGGTCGTGTCCCGTCCTGCCAAACCAACGTTTCTGTTCTTCAACCAAATTCTTCGTCATATCATCCACCTTTTTCTGCAGTCCCTCTTCCGACCGCTTTGCCTCTTCTAGCGCAGCAATTGCTTCGTCTACTTTGTCGCCTCGAACTGCACTGCTGGCGCGGATGCGATCAGCTTCCTTTAGTCTCTTTCGTGTTGTCTGTTGTGCTTGCTCTAGATCACGCATCAAGAGTTGTCGATTTGTCAGGGTCTCCTTGACGATGAATGCATCGTTGCTGTGATACGTAAGAGGATCGCCAAGAGTGAAGTTCTCCTTGGTCCCTTGTTGCATGTGGTAATCACCGACAGCGCGAATTGTGGCACCCAGCTTTCGAAACGCTTGATTGAGACCCGGGTGTCCTTCTTGTGGTGACATTTGGGACAGTGTGAGACCTAGAGTTTGTTCGGACAAACCAAGTGCTGTATTTACTCGTTAGCTTTTCGATACAGCCTCGAGCCCATACGGTGTACCTTTTCGTGCTTTCACCAACTTCTCCACTTTCTGGGCGGCGCTCATTGTTTCCAAATAGAACATCTTCACCATGGGTCTTGCTTCTGCCAATTCTATCGTCTCGTCCGGAGGAGGCGCAAATTGCTTCAAGACCTTCCTTCGGACGCCAGTAGCAGGCTGCTTCCTTCTCACAACTGGGCTGTAACCAAAATCGCTTTCCACAAAGAAAACCATCTCTTCATCCCGCATCAAAACCTCATTCCCACAAACCACATTAAGCCACCTCTGAATATTTGTCTTGACTCGATCTTCATCTTCGTCTGTCCCAGCTCCAGCTGCTGTGATTGCTGAAGGTACGGCAGGTACAAGTGCTTCTGGACAGGCAGATATCAGGTGTTCGGCGAGCTTGACGAACTCAGTATGGGTACGGCGGACGTCGCGGAATTGGGTGGTTCGAAATCGCGGCAGATTGGTCTATTTGTGAGGATAAGCTTCTTGTACAATTGGAGTTATGATATGTTGGATTGACGTACTGCAACATCAAATCTTATAATTGGGTCTTTGCGCCCGGTGCGCTCCAGTCCAGTGACCTTTGCGGAGAGCTTAAACTGGGCTAATTTTGGGTTCCTCCCCTTGTACCGGCTCTGGCTTGCTGGACGCTGTTGTTGTTGGGGTTGAGGCGGTACTTGCTGTCGTTGTGGTTGTTCGTGTGATTGTTGAACATTGCTGCCTTGGCCGTTGTGAGTCTCCTGGTGGACATCGAAAGGGTCGTTGTCATCGCCATTGTATTCTCTTCTTATGACTGTATCATCATAGTGAGAGCTTGCTGGCGGTGGAGAAATGGGCTCGTCGTTGTCTGAGGGCGGGCCAAAGGTAGTCCGATTGGGCTGAGGTGAGGTTGCCCAGGGCGAGCCGCCGGAATGGTCCTCTGCAGCAACCTGAGAGTAGTCCATATTGGCAGGAGCAATTGGAGGAGATGTGCTAAATTGCTGTTGGTTCAATGTTCAATTGTTGTTTTGGTCCTGGTCTTGGACGGGGGGGTTTGGAAAGCTGACGTACGGAAGTGTGCTCCAGGTTCCTTTTTCGGCTGTGCTGCAAGCGAGGGAGCTTCGAAGACAAGAGCGATGGCGATGCATCAAAACTCATCTTCACATTCCTCCACCTTCGATTCACGCAACCAGCTATTTGGCCGTCGCGTTCAATGGGATGTTGAGATGGGCAGCTTCATCTGCTTCCCGTTGTCAGGTCCAACGATGGACAGGAACGCGATGCTTTTCAGCGTCCACCAAACACTTTGCTATTTCAAACCATGAAGCATTATCACGAACAAGAAATATTGGAATCATTGCCCACATCGATGCTGGAAAGACGACCACCACGGAGCGGATGCTCTTCTACAGCGGCCAGACCAGACGAATTGGAGACGTGGACGATGGATCTACCGTGACTGATTTTTTGCCGGCTGAAAAGGCTCGTGGCATCACAATTCAATCTGCTGCTGTGTCTTTCAGTTGGCCTCCTGTCTCGCCAGAGCAATCCAAGAAAATGGAAAACATATCGGTGGAGAGGCAACCACGACGCTCGGCCATCTCTCACAGTATCAACCTCATCGACACTCCAGGACACGCTGATTTCACCTTTGAGGTTTTGCGCTCATTAAGAATCTTGGATGGAGCTGTATGCATCTTGGATGGAGTGGCAGGTGTTGAAGCTCAAACCGAGAAAGTTTGGGTGCAAGCAAACCACTACAAGATTCCGCGCATCATATTCGTGAATAAGCTCGATCGCGATGGCGCAGCCTTCCATCGGACTATCAAGGAAATAGGGTCTCGACTTCACGTTTGGCCTGCATTGTGTCAGATTCCGTGGTGGAGAGATGGTGACAGAAAGCTATGTGGAGTTGGAGACGTGGTAGGTCTTCGAGCTCTGCTGTGGAAGGAGGGCAGCGACGGAAAGTCAATTGAAGGCTTCAATCTCGACCAATTGGCTGGGGTCGATCCACACATAGCTAGAGAGCTGAAAGACGCTCGAGTTGCGCTGGTCGAGCTTCTCAGTGAACACGACGACGAGATGGTTGAGCTTTTTCTTAAGCACGATGAAAACCACTTGGCCATTCCTGAACGCCATCTTGTTGCTTCGCTACGACGATGTACTTTACAGACCCCGCAACATCTTGCACCAGTCTTCGCGGGCGCGAGCTTTCGGAATGTTGGAGTCCAGCCTCTTTTGGACGCAGTGGACGAGCTTCTGCCATCACCACACGAACGACCTGATCCCGAAATTCGGATTGGTGGCATTACCAGTGCACTCTCGACACTGTTGAGTGGCGATCTCGCGCTCACTAGCTTGGATAGTAAAGCAGACGCCAAAAAGAAAGCTACATCTAAACTTGCCGCCAGTATTGGAAATCTTCACGGTTGTGCGCTTGCCTTCAAAGTTGTCAACGATGCAAAGCGCGGCGTGCTCGTCTACGTACGCGTGTACTCAGGATCACTAGCGAAAGGAGCGCAGCTATTCAACACCAATCTGGGCATCACTGAGCGAGCTCCAGCCATGCTTCGCATGTTCGCCAACGAAGCCGCGATCATCGACTCCATTGATGCTGGTCAGATTGGTGTGATCGTTGGACTCAAGCACGCTCGTACTGGCGACACCTTAATCTCCTACCCTGGTGTGAATCCCAAAAATGGACCCCCTGCTCCATTTAACACTCTACAACTCCGTCCCATTGCAGTTCCCTCACCTGTCTTCTTCACTAGTGTCGAGCCTGAAAGTCGATCGGAGGAGAAGCAGATCAAAGATACTCTGCAGATACTTCTGCGTGAAGATCCAAGTCTGAATGTTTCCATCGATCATGAAAGCGGTCAAACTCATTTGGCAGGAATGGGAGAACTGCATCTTGAAATTGCGAGGGATCGTCTTATTCAAGACTTCAAAGCCAGGGCACGGATCGGAAAGATCGAAATCAACTACAGAGAATCTGTCGAGGTGGGCGGAAGAAAATATACCTACAACTTCGTTAAAGAGATAGGTGGCAAACCTGCTCACGCTGCAAGTACAGCCAACGTTGGTCCTTTGAACACCAACACCGTCTCTGGTTACACAGTGGAGCACGCCCAAGAAATCCCATTGCCGGACAATAACCATCTTACCATCCTTCATCCGTCTTTGACTGATGAGGGTCATGCTCTCACCTCGGACGATGTGTCACTGCCATCACAAATTGACTTCCCAACTCTTGTTTCATCTCTCAAGTCGGGCGTCATGGCAGCACTCGCCCGGGGTCCTACCCATGGCTTTCCTGTGTATTCAACACACATCACATTGTATGTGGACCCAAAACAGCAGATAACCAAAGACACTACTCCTGCAGCTCTATCTCTTGCAGCTCGCGAGGCTGTCAACGGTACGATTCGAGCCTCCGCAGAAGCTTCAAGCTTTGCCCTCATGGAGCCTGTCATGCTAGTTACCATCAGCATTAACGAGAACGACCTTGGAGGTGTTGTTCACGATCTCTCCTCCGCTCGAGGTGGCCACATTATCTCACTGGATGGAGACCAACACTCGACCCCCACCTCGCCAATTTCAGAGGACGAGCAGTTGCATGTTGATACGAAGAGGATATACGCACCTCCAGATCCATTCTCTTCTGGATATGATGGCGACAATATAAGTGCTAGTCAGAACACGCTTCGCCACATAACAGCCAGGGTTCCTCTGCGAGAAATGGTTGGATATCTCAAGTACTTAAGGAGTTTGACTGGTGGAAGAGGCACATTTGTCATGCAGGTTGATCAATTTGAGAAGGTGACTGGACAAAGGTTGTCTGCAATCATGAAGGAAATGAAGGGAGATGGGGCGTACTGATGAACTCCCAAAATGCATAGCCTGTGCTACACCAAGGGAGATGAGTTCCTGGCAGTTTCCACGGCTAGTAAGTCAGTTTGATTAGCGTTTCTGCGATGTTCCAGGTACAGAAGGAATTATCTGGATGAAATAATCATTTTTTAAATTTTCACACCTGTGTTAATTTCAATTTCAGCATACCACATCATTGTTGACATTTCAGGAAAGGTTCATAAACATTGTTGGAATGTTGAAGAAATCCTTTGGCAATTAATCGCACCTAATTTTCAATGATAGAACCTCGACATTCTTATCAATGTGTTTGTAACTATCAACGCAGGCTTTCATACATTCATTCATCATAGCAGTGTCGAAATGTATGAATTTTATTATACTATTGCTAATTTGCTATGAATTCGTCACGGAATACGGAGTATAAATCAATCCATGACCCCGTTCTCAAAACTATGTGAAGACTGAGACTTGCACCGAGACGGTCTAACTTCCATCGCAACTCATCTTCTCATCCACCAGCACGACTAATAAAGACTTGATCGCGACAGATACCAGATAGCACGCTACTAACAAGTCACAAATCGAAGCTCCAAGGCATCCGTCGCGTTCTCTCTGCTCTCAAACTCCCGCTCCAAACACCTTGTTCCTTCCATCACCATACACCCTTCTTCGAAATGCATACGTGGATATAATATAGACGGCGACACGGGAGAATACAAAGTGGATTTGAGAGAGGATGAGCATATTGGACATCTACTCAGAAGAGCGAGGGATCTGTCTGCACAAGGCTCGATGGCTCTCATGGCATCGTGATGAACCGCGCCCCGACGTGTTTGCGCGGTGGATTTTGCTTCGCCAGTACATCTTTAGCTCAGCCACAGGCGGTACAGCCACCAAACACCCACCGGGATGACCTTCTTGAAGACCTTCCAAGCGCTTCAATGCGAGATGACTTCTTCCAGCATCAAGACTTGTATCCTGGGCTGGCTGCAAGCATAGATGATGACTGGACATTTCGAGGCGTAGACACCGTCTTGTTTGAAACTTGATGCAAGGCTTGAACATTCGATTCGAGGAAGATGGTGGTATCGGTGATTTGAGGCTATCGTGGCATGGTAATCTCGAGGGACCGTGAAAAACTGCTCGGCGGGGTATTCAAGCCCTTTCTGATACGCGCAACAGTCGATATTGAACATGGCTACGTAGATGGCTGAATTTAGAAGCTTCCCAGATCAGTGGAAGAATAGGTGATTGAGAGATGGTAGAACATCATGGACACTCGTAGCTTTCTCCAACCGAACATTCGATTGCAGCTCGTTGGGACAGCTCCTTGCCATGAGCTGAGCACTTTCTTCGAGATTTGGTGGAGTAAGTGATGCCTTGCTGGTAGAAAGCATGTCCGCTTCCTTTGGTCCGCTTCCTTTGCACCTTCCTCTGCGCACTTGGTTCATTAATAAGCTGCTATTTCACCTTCGCACTGCGCTTCTTAGACTGAGAATCTCATCATCGACTCAGATTGCCATCAATCGTGCGCGCAGCAATCCTAGTACGAAGACAGTTCTGCAGAAAAAAGAGAGGGACAGTTCTTGATCGGATCGCAAGCCTAGCCTTACCCATTGTGTGGTCGAATCGATTCCGGATCGAGCAATCTCATACCAATGGCGACTTCAGAGCTTCGCGAGCTCGACAAGCATTCCAACAACTATGTATCTTCTCATCATATAACTGCACCAGACAACAACAATATTGAACACGATCTCGAATTCGTCGAGACCCTTCCGCAAAGCGATGACTACCCACATGGCACCCGACTTATCATCATCGTCTTGTCGCTCATGCTGAGTATCTTCATAGTAGCCCTAGACAATGTCAGTATTTCATCATACCTCCATGGGCCCTTGGCTTCAGGCCTCTCCGTCTTGTAGACCCACATTCTGACCTCTTTCAGACAATAATCGCAACAGCCATACCCAAAATCACAGACGAGCTGCGCGGCCTCGACAAGGTAGCCTGGTACGGCTCAGCTTATTTTATGACGTTTGGTGGTTTCCAATCAACGTGGGGAAAACTCTACAAGTACTTTCCTCTCAAGACCTACTTCATCGTAGCCATGGCTATTTTCGAAGCTGGGAGCCTCGTTTGTGCTCTAGCTAAGACGCCAACGACGCTTATTGTTGGCCGTGCAATTGCTGGATTAGGCGGCGCTGGAATTGCTACGGGTGCGTTCACCATTATTGGGTTCACTGCTAGGCCTGAGAAGCGACCTTTTTTGGTGGGCATTACTGGTGCCACATATGGTATTGCTGCTGTTCTTGGACCGTTGCTTGGGGGTGTTTTTGCTGACAAGGTTAGCTGGAGGTGGTGCTTCTACATCAATCTGCCAATCGGTGGGTTGGCTATTCTGATGGTGTTTTTCTTCTTTCCGTCACCAAAAAATCTAGTGCTGATCAAGGCGAGTTGGCAAGAGAAGCTACTACAGATGGATCTTGTTGGTGCTACACTCGTCATGGGGTTGATTGTGAGTTATCTGCTAGCCATGCAGTATGGTGGGCAAACGAAGGCTTGGAGCAGCAGTGCTGTGATTGGGCTGCTTGTTGGATCTTTCGCTCTCACCGCCGTCTGTGTGTGCTGGGAGGTTTTTCTTGGCGAGAGAGCTATGGTTGTCCGGCGTCTAGTAAGTCTTCTCTCCTTCCAATTCCCACATGCTCCCGCTCGGAGGCAGCCTTAGATAATGCCACGGCCAGGATCCTTGCATACGGCTATGGAGATACTGGAACTCCACTAACGATCAACAGTTCTCCAAGAGATGGGTCTGGACAGGGTGCATCTTCCAATTCTTCTTTGGCGGCTCCTACTTCACCGTCCTTTATTACCTCCCCATCTACTTCCAAAGCGTCTACAACACAAGCGCGATCGGCTCAGGCGTCCACACTCTCCCACTTATACTTGTTATGACCGCAGCACTTATCCTCCAAGCCAGTGCCCTAACAAAGATTGGACGCGCTGCGCCTTTCATGGTCATCGGTGGTGCATTAGGAGCTGTCAGCGCTGGCCTCTTCTACACATTTGATGGTGACACGTCTATGGGTAAATGGATAGGGTACCAGCTTCTATGCGGTTTCGCTGTTGGTGTGGCATTCCAAGTCAGTATGGCGGTGGTTCAGGTCAAAGCTGCACCTGAGGATATCTCGTCGCTTACTGCCATGATTATCTGTAAGTTCTCTTTTCCCATTCGGCTGCGACAGTGGGACCGACAACAACGTCTCCTTTCTTTCTACAAGACTATGCTCTCGACTGTTCTCTACGCGTCTTCGATACCTGAGAGAGGGGAGATAATTGCGCATCCACTAAAACCAGCTACTTAACTTGCAACAGTTTTTCAGATGATCGGCGGCTCCTTTACTCTAGCAGCAGCACAATCGGGATTCAATAACAGACTGATTAAAACACTACGCTCCTCGGCGCCTGAAATCGATCCGGCCACAGTACTCGCTACGGGCGCTACTCAGATCCGGATTGCATATATAGCGACCCAAGTTCCCAAGGTTATTGATGCGTATATGGCGGGTCTGAGGATCATATTTGCAGTTACAGCGGTGACTTTTGCGGTGTCATGTTTGGTGGCTATGTGTTCGAGTTGGGGGAAATTGCAACCGGAAAAAGAGGAGAAGAGTGGTAGTGGTGAGTGATGGATGCAGTCGTGTGCTGAGGAACTGAGGATAAAGTGAATGAGACTAGTGGTGAGGAGAGGCAATGGAGTCGGACGAAGTTGTTGTAATTCCGTTTTTATTGCCGATATTGTCACGCGCAATTCTAGCTGATCGATGGGGCTTCTTGTTGTTCTTGTCGTCGTTGCGTATCCTCTGCCAATACTGTGTGCCGCCGCCTTGATTACGGGTTCGTTCCTGTGGGCCCTATCATCCGCGGAGATATTGTTGCCTTCGCTGTGCTGGTTGCACTTGCTGATAGATGTGAATTGGCTTGGTGTTAAAAGGTATGATACTCCTCCACTCACTCATCTCCATGCTAACACGAATCACAGAATCCTGGCTTCCAAGGTATTCTCCAAACGTAAACACACCTCCTCACGCCAACACATCTTGGATGTAGAGGATTTATACTCGACCTCTCTCGTACACTTTCCACAGCTGGAACAATATCTACCCCAAACATCATGACCAGACACGCCACCAAAATCTGTCGTTCGACCAAAATTCGCAAGCCAGAAGAAAATATATGTTATCCACACCAAGAATCGCTTGAACATAGAAGGGCCCACAGAGAACGGAAGTTTACAGCGACGATCACGGCGAACCAACGGGAAATTGCAGCAAACGAACAGAAACTCTCGGAGCTCGGGCAGAAACTTACTTTCGCAAGGATACAGCGGAATATAGCGGTGATCGAGCAGCATATCGGAGAACAGGAAATCGCAGCCATCGAACACCACATTGCAACGAGCAAGTGCAAATGCGGCACCGAAGTCGCAACTGTCGAACAGGCCATTACAACAAAAGAGCTGAGCATTGATATCGCGAAGGATGAGAAGGATACGACAACAGACGAGCCGAGCAAAGCGCAGAACGAGAGGGACATCCCCGTGGGCAAGCAGAACAAGGCTTCGAACGGGCCAAACATCGTCCAACTTGAAAATGTGTTCGTCGTACTGCTGCTCACATTGCTCATCATATACAAGCATTATGGTGCCCAAGGCTTCATCATGGTCTTGGCAGCAACTCTGCTTCTGGAGATATTTAAATCAGAATTTCGGAGGAAAAGGTGTTCTGTTGACGGTGGCGGCCACGCCTTTGGCATATCTATGGGCCATGGGAAAAGCACAGAGACCCTGCCTACTCCACTGGGATTGCTGATCTGACGAGACCGTTGGTTGATGCCGCTTCTTCCTTCTCTAGAAGTTGAATTGCCATATGAACTCAAGGTCCCTCGACTTAGGATTGATATTGATGGATTTCTTGCGATACGTTTATTGATAGTTGCCAAGAATTTATCGCTATCGACCACAAATGAAATCTCGACACCTGAACTCCGAAGACATAAACAAACAGTCGCGTACACAAACATCCAAACAACCCCTAATCATCATCTCTTCTTCAACGAACAACAATTAACACTCGATCGCTGCAAACACCACAATGGCAAAGCGCGTCCAGGCTTACAGGGGCCAAAATCTCCGCATTGCGGAAGGCGGCCTACATCATATAACTTGACAAAACGACGCGCAAAACCTAGCACGAGTTTGAAGGAACATAATTGAGACCAAAGAGAGAATCGCCCAACGCCAGAACTCGGCCCTCCTCGACACATTTGCTCCAGTCTTCAAAGCGTTACGCGTCCTCAGCCTCTTTCTTGCAGCGTTGCTGGTATTTGGCGTAGATTTGGAGGTGCTGGCAGTTCCAGTGGGGCTCTGTGTTTGGGTTTGGACAAGGGGTTTGCTGGCGAAGAGATGGAAGGGGACGGTGAAGGCGGAGGAAGGTTTACAGAAGTGAAGGGGTGAGAACTTTCCCTGTCATAAGTGGTTTTCATTCGATGCTAACGCAGGATGCTGTCTACAATCGAGATTCTCTGTACAAATACGACGCAACAATAGACCTATGACAACATGGACCTTCTCTGAGCGATATTCAACCCATAAAATGAATCAAGGAATCAAAGCAGCGTTGACAAAGTCTCTGTTATCGTTTTTGAATCTGCACTTTCTTAGCATCGACCTATCACAACTATCCTCTTGAGTGTCTCGAAATCAAACATACCGTTGCTTTTGAATCAGTATGAGATCGATATCGATAGATTCCTGGTATTCTTGAAAGGCAAACTCCCCAGACCCCTAACACTATATAGCTCCAACTAGAGGTCTTAAATAGATAGATTTCAACTTGTTACCCAGTGTTCCAGGATTACAGGCCACCCGTACACCCAGCCCGAAGGTATCTAAAAGCATCGTCGTCATCTTCCTACCACCGCCACAATCCCTGCTAACACATCCAACCATACTATTATCGAAACCGAAAGCACCCACCCTAGCACATTGTCTCCAGCTCCGAAGGCATACATGGCACATATTGCAGAAATCACCGCTAGAAATCCAAGTAGCAACGTGAATGGACCAGGATGAAAGTTTATTGCTGTTGCACGAGCTGAGACGGCTGCCTGATTGCATATTCGCGTCTCGCGATGGAGGCGAGATGCGGACCCGTTCGTCTTCGTAAACCTTTGTTGCGACCCATGGTAAAAGTAGGTGTCCTTTCTGGAGAGTATGCGTATAAGTTGGTACGGCACAGTGAAGTCTTTATCAACTTGGCAGGTGTTTGTGGGCACTAATTGTTAGTGAGAGCAAGCACAGAGGAAAATCGATTGCCGATAGACGAAAGACAACAAGAAACAAGAAACAAGAAACATGTTTGTCTTATCTAGGTGCGGGAAGCGGCCACGAATTTCTATAATCGATATTTAACTTCTTTTTCGTCACGGCATTTGCTAGTACTCACGCGGTACCCAGTACCGCAGATTCAGTGCTCTTCTTCTGACGTTCGACATATCCAAGCTGTGGTTTTTTTCTTCCTAGCCTCTCAAATCTGCATCGGCGGCGATAAATTTCTGGCATTCTTTTCGGGGCAACGACAGCGCAGGAGATGATCTGCTATTTCCATAACAATCCTTTGGGATATCGCTGAAGAGGACGTTCGAAATGCGTACCATTGAGGGCGTGTACGAGAGATTGGACGGATTGGCCAGAATACGTTTTTCAGCCAATCCAGCCCAGATTTGGCTACGTGTACTAGTTAGATGGACTGAAATAAACAGAATATACTTAAAAATCCCACATTGATTGAAATGGTTGGAGACTGCGCGGCTAATCGAATCTAACCAATTAGATGCGTGGATTCCTCAATCCAACCATTTGAGCCCAGCCAAAAATGGCTATGGTTAGATAGGTTGGATGGATTCTGCTATCTCGTCAGTTCACGCCTCAAAAACCACACTTTCTACTCAACGACTGGCCACAATGCCTACACCAGTTCAAAAGAACCTCAGCATTTCGAGATGGAAATCTGGTGTGCAGTGGCAAGCAATTTGACTCGATTTAACTAGCGATCTAGGCTATTTCTGCTGAGCGCTCTCTTTGAGCCGTTCCAGATTGAATATCTAGCCAATGTAGTTTGTACACCTTGACATTGGCTGCATTGGCTGCTTTTAAGCGCCAGGATACTAATGAAGCTCAAAATCTAGCCAATCCGTCCGATCTCTCGTACACGCCCAGATGGCTCACAACAAAAATCCAATGAAAACATGATCCCCCATCATGACATGCTGTTAAAGGGGATATTTGCCGCAATAGAGACTCAATATCTACCTAATTACAGAGATTCATCGAATCTTTCATGTCGAACCAAATGGAACAGTTGAAAACTTCACTTCCCGTCTCAGACACGTCTCCAGAACCCCATGAAAAGTACAGCAGCAACCACCATACTTCCTCCTACGGTATCGTCGCTCTCTTGGAAGATGTATGCCCCCATTGTTCCGAAAGCCACCGCGCAGCCCCGAATCAGCAGCGACTCCATGCTACTTAATGTTTAACCAGGCTGAACTTGCTAATTTGAGTCTTTATCGCAAAGAGACGTAATCTTGCTGAGTTTCTGCTAATACGGTGAAACAATTCGAAGGAATCTATAGAGACGCAGAGGCTCAATATAAGGCAGTAGGAGATTTCGTCTAGAAGTAACATCCATAAGAAACAAACGAGGTAAGTTTGACATGGCAGGCATACCAGTCTTAAGCTGCCTTATTTCTACAAACTTCTGCTTCAAATTCTTTCCTCGCCCAGTCTTTGCTCTGATCACGCAAGATCAACAATTTGGTGCTGCTCTTCCACCAGAACTCACGGGACTAGCTTTATACATGAACCCTTCCAAGTCGAGTTCGATATCTATAATTTTTGGCGAATGGGAGAAGTGATCTTGCCAGAAATTTATCGATATCGATCTTGAGTTGCGAATGATGATTTCAATCTAGCTGTACCGAATCCAATCAAGACGTATCCCATACAAGTGAAGACTTTAGCAATTGACCCCCATCTCAGAAACTCATGCCCGAATGCCCAAAACCATGACCAATACCAAAATTCCCCCTCTAACAACAAGCCTCACTCCACATCCACATCCACATCCAAAAACGAACGCTTCTTCTTCAAATGCATCGACCCTGCCCAACACCCCAAGAAAAAGACCCCCAACACCCTCAACACGGTAGGATTCCCTATATGAAGAGCTACACACGAGGCGGTAAAGGAAGCGGCCATGGCGATCTTTGCAATCTTTGCGAAACGACGGAGGCGTGTTTCGTGATCTGCTTGTTTCTGGCGGGCGGCTGTGATTGCTTCGTACTCGGCGGCGGCGACTTCTTTCAAGGTCATTTCCTTTTCTTGCATGTCGGCGAGGAGGCTGAAGCGGTTGTTGGAGGACATTGTGGTGATGATTTCGTGATGAGGCTTGCTTTTATGCAGTGCGTGTATTGACGTTCTGGTGTGTTGTTGTAGAGAGGATCATCCTGTGAGAAGTTGTTTTGATGCTAGCTGGGAAGAAGATGAAAGCACGATGAAGAGGAAAGCACGATGAGGAGGAAAGCACGATGAGGAGGAAAGCACGATGGGGAGGAAAGAACGAAGGGGTTGCGCTGAACTGCCTACAAGAACAGATAGATGGGACAAGGCCCTCATAAAGTTCGAGAAGCTTGATCCATTAAAGAAACCCAAACTCAAGATCGATATCGATAGATGTCCAGCGATCTTACATAATCCAATTGCCAGAAATTTATCGATATCGATCTCGATTCGCAAGATCGCTATTCAAACGCTCAATCTACCAAACGCAGGAAAAGAGATTTCGACAGATGACACCCTTGTGTTCGAAAGGACGGACAAACATCAACTACATCTTCTTTATCAGTTCCTCACGATCAAACTCTCAAAACTCTTTTCTTTCTCCTCCGACCCTTATATAATCCCATCGCGCCATCTCATGTTCTCCAACCACATCACTTGTTCATAATTCTTCAGCAATATGACACCTCATGATCCTTACGCTTGCAGGGTGTGCAATAAACCCCACAATGGACCAACCTGCTGGAGTACGAACCCTGATGAAGACATCGGGAGCGTTTTGCTCCAGAAAATGGGGACGATCGTGAGTAGACCAAGCGCGAGTAGACCAAGTGCGGGTGGACCAAGTGCGAGTAGACCAAGTGCGAGTAGACTAAATGCAAGTGGAACAAATGCCGCAGCACCTCGACGGGAGCCGCGGGGAACCTGAACTTGGGGAATCCTTATTATCCCACAACGCTGAGAATTTCTCAATTGCCCATAACCGTAATACGAACAACGATGGGGAGCGTAAGATAGACGGAGAGGGCTAGGCTCAAGAAGACCAGGAACGAAAAGGCCAGGCTGAAGAGGGTCAGGCTCCCACAGAAGCCCCTGCTGCGCTATTACTCACTCTCTATCAACAAGTAGACCATATCCTCATGATATTAATCATACTAAGTGTCATGGCGAGCGGTGGGTTTTTTGATGAAGAGGATACCGCCATTGCACTTCGATTTCTGGGGATGATAGGGGTGTTGTTAGGAGTGGTGCTGTGGTTTAAGTTGTATTAGTATAGCGAATGAAGCAGAGTGAAGAACAAGAGGGTTGATGATCTTTCTTTTTCAGCTGGGGTGGGCTTAGTGAAGGTGGAGCTCGATTTTTGAACAATTCGAACAGTCAAAGTTGATACCGAGCCTGTGAGATTACTAGTGATGTTCGGCCTGTGGAGCTCCAGGAATATCGTGCCATTATTCTTGCGTTGAGAAGTAGAAGATGAGGTTTCCGGATTGCAACAAGACAGGCCATAATCTTAGATCGGAAGACTGGCGCCAAACAAAAAACTCCACGGCTGTCCTTGTGGGCAGTATTCATGTCAGTTCAACAACCATCACCAAAAGACGCCTTTGTACTCACTCCTTTCGCTTTTCGCTCGTTATGAACTTCCTTTCTCCTTCAGGAACTTGTCTAGGGCATATAAAACCGACCCTTTCCTGATTCCTGCCAACCCATATCTCATATCTCTAAGCACAGCATCAGATTTACAAGTTCCCACAACCAAGAATTAACAGTCGTCAGCGAACAGGACGAAATAGACATGATGCTCTTCAGCACAATAAGCAAGAAGGTGATATGGATGCTTCTCCGCTGGGCAGTGGAAATAGTGATCTGGACGGTAACCTGGTTCTTGGTCAAGATGGTCGCCAGGACGATAATCCATACCGTGCTCTGGACGATACCGAAAGTACTCTTCAGCCCACGGATCAGTCGACTGAAGTAGACATCACTTGAGCGGCATCTAATATCGAGACCAAGGTGGTTCTCATGGCCTTTTCGACTGCTCTTGGTGCTTCTGGAGTGATTGCACGTGCGCATGGGTATCTCAAGACTGGAAATAAGTCTCTGGCGGTTTGTTTTGCAATGCTTGTGTATACTTGGTTTTGTGTTGCTTAAGGAGGCGGGAGGGTGAGATTGTATGAAAAGAGCGCGGAGTAGTGTTGATGAGAGTCCTAAGGCGCATGGAACGGAGTCAAGAGCAGTTATTGATTGACTTCAAAGGTCTGCAGAGCCTCTTTCGGTAATCCTAGCGTGCAAATTTCCTCTTTCTTTTCATATCTTGCTCCTCATCCTACTCCTAATCATAATTTAATAACATCAATGACACACCCACTATTCAGTGAGATTACGAGTTCTGGGATGGTCTTGGCCTTCACCATATCAAAATCAAAAAAACTTGTGATGAATAAGCCAACAGCCAATGGCTAAGTAACGAAGGTTCCCGACTTTGCCGACGGGTCCGACGTCGTGTAGCGCTTCTCGATTGCCAATTGAATTCCTCTGTATAGCTGCCATCCATTGCTCTGTGAATTTGCTTCTTGCTATAGCCTTCATTCGTGCAGCGATCTTCTTTTTGGCGGCGATCTTGTTTTGTACTGCAACCTTCTTTCGTGCCGCAAGCTTCTTTTGTGATGCGACTCTCGCTTGTGCTGCGGCCAGTGGCCGTCCTTTTTGAAGTACCTTCTTGTGCTATGAGCCGAGGCTTTTTTTGCATTGTTCCCTGACCATGCTTTTTGTCGAGAACTCTGAAAAAATGTTCCTCCTCTGTATCATGGTGGTCTTCCAGCAGTTCAAACCAAAGAAGACAGTAAGCCATGCAACTGCTGTGTCCCGGTGCTGGCATATGCTCGGCTTTGTAATATTATGTTGTTCAGACCACGTATGAACGTGTTGTGTAAGGTGACGATTGGTGCATCAAAGTCCTCCCTGAATGGCAAATGAAGATAAGATCAGGACCAAAGTATTGATCAAAGCCCAGACGAATGGTATCCAGGTAGACATTCTGAAGTATCCAGAATTGTAGACTCCTCCAATTCTGTATCAAGTAGTCAGCACTTTTTTCTTCCCCCAGATGGACGGTCTTTTGATACGACGGATTAAGACAACGGGAAGATAAAGAAAGCATGCGAAGTCAACTCACAATCCACCAACGATACTCCCAGCAATAACAGCCTCGGTGCCTCCGATAACAACATAGACTACTGGCACGATCCAAATGACTTTCCAGTTCTTTCTGCCAATAATCATAGCGTATCCGGCGGCACTCAAATGAACGGCGCCGTAGAAGAGAAGCGTCCACAAGACGGTGAAGCGCCATATGTCGGTTGCATGGTAGAGGTAACTTGCTTGTCCTGAACGCAATGGGAAGGGCCAGTAGAGGGCAGGGAATGGTGGCACGACGTAGTCTCGGGGTGCTGGGTTGACGGGTGTCAGGGAGCGGAGGATTGAGGCCATCTCTACGACATTCCGAGATGGGTGAGAGACGCTTTTGCCCTGTTGAAGTCGTCGACGTTGGGGTTGATGATGAGGGCCGAGGTGCTGGTTTTTAGGGGGTAGCCCCTTACAGTCGCCGAGGGCTATCATGAGGCTCATTCGCAACACCACAATCCAGAGCTCATCATATACTCAATGTGAATGAAAAGGCTCTAACCATGCCTACTGACAGGCTATTGTCGACCCTCCTGCGCTCGTTGCAGACGTACACAACCCAGCAAGATACTCCCAAGTAGTAAACACATGCGACTCTTCTATACCAAAGCTAACAACCACCTAGACTCCTGGGAACTGCTGCTTCTCTTCTGACTACCCTTCATAATCCTCTCAATATTACGCTACTCACCGCACAGCTACTCATCGCCCCGGCAGTATGGGAACGACCCGAAGGTCTGCGAACATGTCTCTCCATGATGGGAGTCTTCCACTCGGCCACTATTTCCATACTCAAGAAGGAGGATGAAGCCGAGCTTCGCAAACACAAGGACTATGTCCAGCAATTCCCCACCCAACCGGAAGAAGAGATCGTACCAAGGGAATTGTGGGCAAGAGCTGTCATCAAGGGTGCAGACGAGCGATCACAAAGATGGAAGCATGTGATGGTGCTGGGAGGATTGCTTGTGGGATTTGGTCCAGCGGAAGAGGGGAGGTTGTCCACCTCTATGCGAGCGACTGTCGAACACGCCTTTATTCAGGCTACGAATCTGGCTTTGGATGAGGCGAGCCATGGCGATGAGTTGGGTGCGCAATGTGTTGCCCTAACACTGAACCACAGCTTTCCATTGCTGTCGGATCACGAAAAGACGCTGCTGGATTACAACCTGCTTCTACCAGTCCTGATTGGGAGTGCTTTCTTCTCTAACGAGGGTCTGCAATCTGCATACTTCTTGGGAGCCATCGATCTGGACATTTCCGTCGGCAAAAACAACCAATTGCACTGGCCCATGAAATCACAATCCTACTTCCAAGTAGACAGGATACTCGCTCGGCCTTTGGTGGCATCTCTGGGACCTCTGTCACGTCTCATTTCACACGCTGTAGAAAATGTCACAGATTCTTGGGTGGTTCAAACAATGGTGGAAGACCTCGCTGGCTTCACAAAGTCTCTCATCAACCAGTGGCATCAAATTAGACTCTCGATGATTGACGCACATGTGGAAGTACAGAGATTGTCCGCGGAGACAATGACCAAGACAGTCCCCGCCTTATGGAAACTGCTCAAAGCATCACTTTTCGCTCTCGTCATTGTCCTCCGTGGAGCTGTGGGACGACTTTTGAATGATGGCATCCTCGCTGCCGATGCTGTTGCGCCTACAATCGTCTGCTCTGTCTTACACGCCTTCCGCAATCTCTACTTCATCTCATCACGCCTAGGAACAGACAACTTTTCACAATACACCTTTGTGTACTTGACCACAATCGACGTTCTCAGCAACTATCCAATCCAAGCCGACTCATTCCTCAAGGAGATTCGACCCTCAAATCCTGGGCAGATCCCAGATTCTCCTTTAGACCGATGTCTGGACCTATATTTCCTCAACACAGCCGAACATTTCAGCTTGGTTCTGTCCGCGCAAACGAACGAGGAGCTTCTCGTTTCGGCCGCGGTGCCTTATCTTGCTGCTGGAGGAAGTAATAATCTTCTGCCAATATTTGAGGCAGCTCATAGCGTCATGCTGTCTGTCTTTTCGGCACCGCAAAGTTCAGCTCTGGCTGCCAAACACCTGCCATTCTACATCGACGCCCTCTTCAGCGTGTTTCCAGAAAATCTCTCGCCGAGACAATTTCGACTTGCTTTCAAGACCCTGTTACGTGTCACGGCACCGCCATCGCCACTATCTGCCACGCAGCCAGACCTCCCTGCGACTCTCTTGGAGCTTGTGCGCTATCGAGCTCTTAACGCACCAACAACGCCCTTAGCACCCAAGTTACCACCCCAAGACATTGCGATCACGCACAATGAGCCTATCTTGTCCGAGCAAGCTGTTCTAGTCTTGACCCTCCTGGATGCTCTACCTTTCCTCCCGCTCGAACTTCTTGAAGAATGGTTACCACTTGCCGCTGAACTTGTCCTTCTCGTTCCCGAATCTTCCATGCAAAATGTTTGCAGAAAACGCCTTTGGGACGTTCTCGTCGGTGGTGAGATGGGCCCCGAAAGAAGCGGTATTTGTGTTGCTTGGTGGACTACAAGAGGCGGAAGGGAGTATGTGATGTTTGGGCCCGATAGCTCAAAGGAGGAGGAGGGATATTTTATGAGTGGAGCTTTGCGGCCGACGAAGGAGAGTAAATTGTGACTTGCGGGATGTGGGATGAGAACAATTCGCAGGTCCTCTTTTCAACTCCACTGACTTGGAGAACGATCTGAATTTTGAAGTAATTTTCAAAGCCTCCCGGGTTCTTCTGATGTTGATACCAACTGCAGCGCTACAGTATCCTACAAGTTACCCCAACGACCTCGACTGGAAGCATATAAGAGGAACGCTTGAAGCTTCGGATTCGGAATCCTCATCAAGTCCTCGGTAACATGTTGTGAAGGAGTTTTAGCATGCTTTTGTAGGCTGGCCCATTCAGCAACTAGGGGTGCCGAACAGTGTTTCCAGCGTGAGCTCCGCTCGCAAAGAATGCTCAACACAGGAAGTATCAACAGTAGCTACAGTATCGCCTTGCTCCAGCACGCCAATGTTCTGGGATCCGATTCAAATCGCGTGCTCTCTCCGTTACAACTTCTTGCGCTATGAGAATTTGATGATGAGAAAGCAAGTTCAGTGCTTGCTCATGTCAGGTCATGCTGCGGATTCTTGTCCGGTCTTGGGAGGCAATAGGCTTATGGTAATTGGTAGTCGGGGCATGAAGGGAGTGATTGATTGGTCTTATTCTGATGAAGAGAGCCAACAGCAAACTTTTGAAAACTCAAAGGTCCAACTGACCAAGCAACAAAGACAATACAGGCACAAACCCGAAAGCCAAACTCTTGGATGGCTGTCTTTGGCCTGTAATATAAGCCGGTATGCCTGTCTCTAACTTGTGAGGTTACAATACTTTGCCATGCACTCCAGACGCGGACGCCGCTTCCAAAACAGAGATCGAGGGATTGATCAAATGCATAATCGCTCAAGGCGGAGTGAGATTGTTTCGTACCATGAGATTTTGGGTAGACATGAGCAAGAGGCGGCTAGACGATGGAGCGCAATGGTTTGGTTTTGGGTGAAGACATTCTATGCGTTGTTCATAGTTTTGGTGGTATGGCAGCTGGTGAAGGCGTGGCCTTTTGAAATGTATGTAGATCAAGATTGGTATTGATAAGTTCCTGGCACTTTATAATGTTCCAAATCCTCTGGGAATATTAGCAGTAACGAAACACAATTAAAGTGACGGGTTATTTTAGTTCGGTGTAAACTTTTTTGGTATCGGTGGTGACTCGTGGCTTGCTTGTAGTGGTGCGATGCGTGATCTTTTACTCTCTGGTGCTACGTACGTATCTAGCAAACAGACACATGCCTATGACAATCATGACATCTCATCACCGCCTCGCGTGGATAAAGGCGGTGATGGCTGGAAGTCAACACTCAACTTGGGATTTTCAATAGCTTTGTTCGCTCGACGGCACCTCTAACAATTCTGCGAGAGAAGATATGAAGAAGCTGTTTAGTAGCCGTGCTGGTAAGCCCTCGCAAAGCAGATTCAACGGAGTCGGATTCGGCAAGGGGAAGGAGAAGAAAGAAAGGCCTTGGACGAGGAAGAGGAAGGAGAAGGGGAAACGGAAGGAGGATAGAGGCAATGACGATGTCCTTTTCGGAGTGAGAAAGAAGGTTTGGGCTATGGTTATCTTGATTGTGGTTTTGATTTTGGGTATGACGGCGTTGAGAATTGTAGAGGAGTTGTGGGTGGGGTTTTGGGCGATGTTTTTGTGATTGATAAAGGGCATGATCGAGATACATTTTAGAGGTTCTGTGCAAGGCCGTCAATTGGCGACGGTGGCAAGATAGCGGATGAGCTTTGTGATGGTGGAAATAGGTGATGAGCTGCCTGTGACAAGGGATGTGGAATGAAAATGATAGCAAAGGGGAGACTGGTTAAGTGCTCGCAAACTTTGTCGAGGGTATTCTAATTTTTCTCTTTGGAGATCTTTGGAACTCTGAGGGTTTTCGCTGGCCGTATTAGTAACTTTTCGACCTCGGACAAAGAATTTTGCCGTTTTAAGGGATCGTATGTGCGATCAACCAATCCTTTTCCGCTCCTGCTAATTCAGCCGCGCGCACCTTCATGGTTTATATGGTTCACGTTAGTATGGCACTACTAGCAATCGATTACTTCCAATAACCATCGATTGTTGTATTTTCAGGGTTGCCGTAGCACCAAGAACACCATCGGTAACAGATATCCGGAGAGAATATCTGCAGAATCGACCACTATTTACGATCGCATTTAATAGATACGCAGTTAACACTCAGGCTCGTAATCACAGGACGTGTCTCTTTTGTATCTTCTTACTCATCAAACTTGAAAATTTTGGAACTCGGCCCCTTCGCCTCCTCCTGGGAATGCGAATTGGTGTAGAAGGTGCTACATCCAAACCCGTCAGTCTCTAGGCAACCGAAATGATGAGAACGGGAGAGGTGCTAACCAATAAGTACCGCTTGGATCAAGGTCGAATCCGGATGCAAAGCTTTCGAACCCGTCAATCTTCATGTGGTAGCAGGTTCCAGTGTTGTAATTATTACTTCTCGAAAACTCGAGGGAGGCCGCCAACAAGAAGAAGATTGGTACACTATTTTTGGCACGAGATAAGAGAGCGGTGGGGAATAGGGATGGGTGGAAGAGCTTCATCTTGGTTGATTTCGTTGATGCAATTGACGAGATGATGGTCAGTAAAAACTATGGTGAAGAAAAAAGGCTTAGTATTTACCATTATAGACCGGCAGGTCGATCGTCTCAATACTCGTAAAAACATCGATTACAACCCTGATATTCTTCCTGATGAAACTTAGGGACGTCCCTGACTTCTGCAGGCAACCTGAATCTTCCTGGGAGTGCGTCGCACAATTTCAAGGAATTTTTCTGTTTACCCTCTAGTAACAGTTTTTTTGACGATTTGACAGTTGGACTGATTTTGCCTTACTTTCTGTGCTACTCCTACATCCGCCTGCGCACACATGTTCTCAAGCTTCTTTTCTGCGGGTTAATGGTGTGAGAAGGGTAAAGGATGGGGCAGGGCACAGGAGGTGAAGGAGGATGGAGGCGAAGTGAGCAGTTGAGGCAGCAGTCATACCCAGTCTCCAAATAAAACCCTCATTCGACCACTGCGCCGTCAAAAAATCCCCCTTTTTCGCAAAACCTCAAGTGAAGACACTCACACTGCATCGATGCTAGCATCGCCATGGATGTGTTCAAGGTTTCTAGCAGCCTCATATCGGGTGATGACATCGGAAGTCGTGGTGTCATCTTCGAGGCGACTGCGGGCATGGGGTCGTGATACGTGAACTTCCGTTGGGCACTGGAGTAGAATGATCAAAGACAGCGGTTTGTTCGTCCCGTTGGCATCCACTGAGACTGGTGAGCAGATGCGTTTTGTACTCGGTCGTCAAGTCATGGAGAGAAGGTGTTATCACTGCTTTCAAATGAATGGAAGTAAAGCTCGATGAGGATTGTTGTTGATGATATGAACCCGTGGAGAAGAGATGTCGTTCCCAAAAGATGACCAGTCCCGATTTGGCCAATCCTTGGCGTGAGGTCTTGCAGGACCTCCATCAATTCCTATAAAGCGCCACTTGCTTCAGAACATCATTCCTCGATACTTCAGTCCCTTGGGAATCTCAATTCATTATCAAATCTCAGTACCGCACTGATGAGAATGAAAGATGTCCCCTAATGCTGCGTAGATCGGCATTTGCTCAACGCGCCAACTCTCCAGTGTTGTATACATTGGGGGGGCTTTGACCACTTGCTCATCACAGAAACCATCGATACTGCTCAAGAATCTATCGGTGGAGAGCGATACTATACCCTCTATGTAAGCTGGTGCTGATGAAGATCGAGGTGATATCCGGGTATCTTGACTGATGAGGCTGTATTTTCTCATCTTCATAACACTGAGCAACACATGCGATTAACCGATAACACTGACTTCCCAAAAAGCCTTCAAAGTCAAGGTCAAAATTCAGTCCCCCCAACAACAAACAACGACTTCGGAGACACAGCCAACACGAAGAACGGAATTGGCGGCAAGGCCAGCACGAGGTATGCTATCGTGCCCACGGTGACTCTTCTCTTCCTTCATATGATGCTAACAATATCGACGGAGTAGCAGAAAGCCTACCTCGTTCCTCTCTCTACCCAACGAACTTCGGCAAAAGATCATCTTCGGCGCCGCCACAAAATTCGTCCCCAACGTTTCGGCTTACTACTATGCTTACGACTCTCTTCATTCGAAAATCACATCCTGGGGGTGCGAGCATAGGCTTGGCTCACAAGGACATCGTTGAGGACGTACAGTATGTGGAGCAAAAGCGCCTCGATACACTCAAGCTGGTATTGAAAGAGGTCTTACTTAAAATAAGGGAAAAAGGGATATCTATTAGCCTAGATTTTTCGTCAAACTGGGGCGTGTTAGTGACAGAAGCTGTGTTGGCGCGTGCGGCGAAGAAATCAGGACGGCTGGAGTTCTTGGAATGGATGTGAAGAGAACACGCTATGAGTCTTATGCAATCGGCTCTGAGTGAGATCGGGCAATAACGCATATTTTTTCACCAGTCATACGAAATCGACAAGAACAAGGTATTTGCATTGAAAGGGAACGTTAAAATAAGGATCGAGAATCCCTCAAGAAATTCCCCGGCTTGGAAAGAGCTCTTCCACAACACCGTAGAATGGAAATGATAACACAAATTCTTGGCCATATCACTTTGTCCTAACGCTAAGGAAAAAACCAACCATAGACATTATAAGGGTATAATGAACAGGAAAGAATTGAATGATGTTGTGCGGGAGCTCGAGAATTAAATTTGCATGGCTTATGGTAGGTACAAGGCAAAATTGGGCTCGAAAGGCGCTTCCAGGACTGAAAATTGCTCGAAACTACACTTGTGATAAGGATAACCGCTCAAGCAACGAAGAGAGAAAGCTATAACGAATGCCTCGCGATGGAAAATTGCGTACGGCTGAGATCGCCCACCTATACGAGCTTGTGTGTAGATTAATATCCACTCCACTGATTCATGTGATCCAACATCCTCTGCCGATTTCTCTGCGTATCTTCATCTATGGCAGCCTGATTTCTTTGGGCCTCAGCCCTGATTTGTTCGGTCCTATCAAAACTAGCATGCAACTCCGCCTGCCGCATTTTCTCCACTCGGGTCGCGGTATCTTCTGCCAATCTTCTTTCGCCATTCCTATCTCCAGTCTCGGGAAAAACCCTGAAACTCCTCAAGTGCCCTTTCATATGTCATCAGCGTGACTCGATTTTCCTCCTGAGCAATCATAAGCTCAGATTGAAGTTCTTAAATTCTGTTCTGGGAATGGTCGCTCCCTTGCCGCTGAATGGCTTTATCGTTCTCGAGTTCTAGGACTTGATTTTGGAGGTTGTGTATGCGGTAGTGTGGGCCGAGACGGAGTGGGTGTCTTTGGCAAGAGGAAGACATGGCGTAGTGCTTGAGAGTAGTTGGAATCTTCGTATGGTGTTGAGGTTGAGTTAAGATTTCGATGTCTATCTTGCCGGAGGTTTCGTGGGATGATAATATATTGCTGAGCGATTAGCTATAATGCTGCGAAGGGGATTGTTTGCTGATCAGCCTATTATTATCGATAGTTCGTCTTGAATTTGCTTTTATATTATAACAATATCAATCAGCTCGAGATAAGCAAACAAGCGCACCATGTGATGCTCGATCGCGATAGAGATCGAACTTGAGGATTTCTGGTAATGAGTAGTATCGTACCCCTCCAAAGTATATTCGGTATTTTCAGCCTTGTCGGTTCCCAGGGACTGACGTTTGCATTAAAGCAAAAAGAAAATCACAAACAACTTCTAGGGAGAGTTGTCTGTAGACAGTGACTAATATCTAAGTTCAACGTGAACTGTAAGAGAGCGCAAAAAGAAAATCGTAGAAGATTCTCCTCCGGGTGGGCTCGAACCACCAACCTCTCGATTAACAGTCGAACGCGCTAGCCATTTGCGCCACGGGGGATTTAACCTGTTAGGTGGGAGTAATAAGGTCAAAATTGGATCATATATTTGCTCTGTACGAGTCAGACTTGGTCAAGGCTGGCTTGGCCACTTCCTTGCCAATACCGTTCCTCTTCCTGTCTGCGTCAATCACCGTCCGCGATAAAAAGACTTGGTAATCTGTCTTGAGTCAGAAAGAAGATAGTGAAAGGTCTTTGCGAGAGAGGACAAAAGGATTGACATTGGGCAACATAAGACACTTGAAACTCCACGCGAGTCATGGTTTGGCTCGTCCCGAGGTCTCCCTTTTGTTTCTCTTTTTGGCCACTTTCTCATCATTTTCATCATTACAGAACCAATTGCTCGGGTATGGCTCTTATGATAATTGATAGCATACGGAATTCTTCAAACCTCAAACTTGAAGCCCGTTTCGACCTTCTCAGCGCCTGGGGTTTGCCCGCCATCGGGTCCTTCGATACATCCTTTTACCTCAACATGAATGCGAATTCTTTTCTTCAACGCCATTTCCTCGGTTCTTCTTCAAGCCAGACAGTCAACAGCCCTCTAGATCAAACTCCATGATCATCCATCACCCCCATCGTTATCATCCTATCGTCCCTTGTATCGCGACGGTAAAACCTGAGATTATCAATTTTCCTAATCACCTTGATAAGTTCCGCCTCAATATTCTCATGCGCAGTTCGATATTCATCGAGCTTGGCGACAATCTATTTGCCCCAAGGCCTGTCTAGCTCGCATAAATCGTCCCTGCAGAGTCATATCTCTTCCCACAACCCAGGTTCATTTTCGTCGGAATTCTCTGATGTCGCAGGGTCTGGAGTGGAGAGAATCTCGGTTTCATCAAAAGACTGGTTTTTCGGCGTGAAGAAATGGCTGGTCATGGTGAGATTGCGATTTGGCGAAGACGCGCTAATTTAGGCTTTGAGTGTTTGAAGAATAAGATGGGCTCTTCTGGCAGATTTATGTAGTGGCGCTAATCGTTGATAATAGGATGACTGGAGCAACGTTGTCACGCACCTGGTTTGCTGTCTCCTTGAGGTGAGATGGATCAAACTTCCACTCCGTCTGGAGATTAGATTTGAACTAAACCTACGAAGAGACGACAGTAGCAATTTGAAAGGATAACGGATTTTCTGATGAAGGCGTGGGGACAATTATCTGGATTTCTAGGGCTGGTTGATGTGATCACAAAATCTCAAGTGATGACATTGAGCTCCTAAATCTTTGAAATCGGTCTCACCCTGGAATAGATTACAGCTTAAACCGGTGATGAATAAATCTCCTGATGTCCCGAACTGAATTCATGTAGACATTCTGTACGACGATCAGATCAGATGGGACAAAATCAAGACATGCAAACTTGGCTGTTTCCTTGCCAGCATTGTGCTCGAAAGTCAAACTTTCCTCGCCTCCGAATTTGACGTCGTGGCCGAATTGCTCTCTCTCTCTCTGCAAGGTAACAGCAAAAAGGGTGGCAAGGTAGCCAAAACATACAGCTCCTCAATAGCCGGATATCCAAATGAAAATATCAAGGTCAAAGAATCGAAAAGAGGCCAACCGTAGTCTATACAGAGAAACCATAATTACGCAAAATATCAGAAAAACTTCAAGGCAGGAAAATAATCCAAGGCAAATAAGAAAGAAGACTCGATACTGTTGGATGATACCACAATTTCAGTTAGCCGCAAAGTGGATATCGGTTGCATACAGCCGTCGAAATCCTGTACCCTTCTTTTGATTTTAAAGCAATAACATCTGTATTGGTACCTCGCGGTTCCCAGCTTAATTGAAAGGACATGCAATTCTAAACCTCATCTTTTCACTGTGTACTATTCAAGAGTTATGCGCCCGGCTTGCCGACCCTCGTAAACACACCTTACCCTTTCTGGTTCACCGTTGTGTATTGATACAACCTATTACGGGACGGTAGCTGGAAAGACGCAGCATACTCGTAGCCAAAGATTGTTTAGATTCAGTTAAAGAGTGAAGGTATCTACAAACAGAGAACCTCAATGAGGTTCTTTCTCTATACTAGGCTCAATCAGGCTTAGGCTCTTAGCCTATACCAACCATGGGCCATGCCCATAACATTACCCCCCTCCTTACCGGGTGTGCAGGACTAAAGAGGGTGTGGTAGGTGGGATAATCAAACAGACAAACGCCATACATCGCTTCTGCCAGCTTGTAGCAGATTCGAAGGCGCTGGCCACCGCTACTCGGTTTCTTCGGGCCCCTGTTTGAGCTCCTATATCTTCGCCGACACCGTCGCCCTTGCCATACTCTGCCTCGAAGCGGTCTAAGTCCTCGACTTCTGTGAATAATGAACGTGGCTGCCAATCGGGATCTGCATAGCCTTTCCATTTGATTAATAACTGACGAACCCAGCCTCGCCCAACCCGTTTCTTCTCTGCGCGAAGTATACGTTCTACTTCAAACTCAGCCTCTGTTTCTTCGGTTTGAGGCACTAATGGTGGCGGCTGGGTATCATCGGATTCTTGTGAGGGCAGTGTGTCGGTTGCGGCTCGGCGGAGTAGGTCAACGTGGAAACGGTTATGGATACCACTTGGCAGGTCAGCCAGCTCGTATACCATCGGGGAGATCTGGTTCTCGACAGTGTATTTGGCTTGCGTCCACGACAGTTTCTTTGATAGCTGCGGAGTATTGATATTCCTAAGGTTCAACCAGACTTTGTCGCCCTTTTTTAACGTTTCGGCAGCTTGACGTGACCTGTTGGCGTCGTTCTCCATCTTCTGCTGGGACCAGGCCATCGCTGCCTGTGCATATTCTTGTGCCTCTTCTATTCGTTGCACAAAGGTCTCGGCATCGGCTGTTGGTGAGTTACTGGGTGAGATTCGTTGTACTTTCTGGATTGGTTCCGCATGGTAGCCGTGGGTTAGATAGAATGGACTCATCCCTGTGACTGAAGAGTCACGATTGTTCAGTGCTAACATAGCCGTAGGTAGTAGCGTTGGCCAGTCTAGTTGGGAGTATGCGATGAAGGCGCGGAGATAGCGTAGAACTTCCTGGTTCATGCGCTCGGTCGCGCCATCAGTCTGTGGATGAAAGGCTGTAGAGAGTCTCTGCTCAATCTTTGTAAGTTCGCAAAGCTTCTTCCAAAAACGACCTGTCCAATTGCTGCCTCTGTCCGACGTCAATGCCATGGGAAATCCGTGGTAGCGATAGTGGCATTGTAAGAACCTTTTCGCGCACTCTTTGGCGCTCATTGTAGTCATAGCCTCCAACGTAACACTTTTGAGGAGGCGATCTGTGATAACGATGAGGTATTTTGGGCCGTTTTCCTCTGCGGGCAAATCAGTCATGAAATCGATTGATAGCTCGCTGTGGAAGCGGGCCGGGATTGGAAGTGGTTTCAGAAGACCTCGCTTCTTATCACGCCATATTCCTGTTCTCCCACATACGTCGCAATTACGTACAAACTGCCGGACTGTCTTGTATTGTTGGGGCCAAAAGAAACTTCTGGATAGAATCGCAAGCGTGCTATCTCTCCCTGGGTGTTCAGTAACATGGGAATCGTGAGTTTGTTGGACCAGCGTTGTTCGCAGCGGTTCCCAATCTGGTACCCATAGGATCCCTCTTCTCGTGACCGCGCCGTGGTCGTCTACTTCGCATTCGGGTAGCTGTACCGACAACTTGAGCTCTGGAGGAAAGGAACGTTCGCCAGTAACTATAGCCGTATGAATAGCTTCGTAGGATTGGTCCTCTGCTATTGCGCGATCCCAGAGAAGTTGTAACTCTGGTTTCTCGAAAAGATCGCATCCTTTTGCAACTGACCGGTTTTGACCGTACCTAGTAGTGGACCGGTGTTGACCGTTTTCGGCAGTCAGCTGGTGTCGACCGTCCAGTCCAGTATTTTGCTGGGGCTCCCGTATAACGTTCCATGTACTATTGGATGTATTCGGTGTATTGACTGGGCAGATAAGGGCTTGTATTGCGATTGTTTCGGTCGTCCTCTCGGAAAGAGGAGGAAGCCATTCGTCCTTGATCAACTGGGCCACTCGCCCTTGTAGTCTCTCGTCGTTCTTGTCATGTGGCATATCTTGATGTCTTCTTGATAGTGCGTCTGGTCTTTGCGCTAGTTTTCCGGCGCGAAATTCCAGCTGGAATTGGTACTCAGATAGAATTAGCGACCATCTTGCTTGTCTCTCTGACAAACGCTGCGCTGTCATAAAGTAGCGGAGATTCTTGTGATCGGTAAGGACTTTGAAAGGTGCTGCAACACTGCGTAGTTCTCCTCTCCAGTGTTCAATGGACTTGATTACTGCCAGTAATTCTTTATCGTGGATCTCGTAGTTACATTCAGCCGCAGTGAGCTTGCGGGAGAAGTATGCTACTGGTCGTAGTTTTCCTTTCATATCCTTCTGCGACAACGTGCCTCCCAGCGCGTAGCCAGAGCAGTCGCACTCGAGTACCGTATCCAGGTCTGGATTCCAGTGAGCCAGTATTGGGGCGGAGATGAATAGCTCCTTCAAGACTTGAAAGGCGTTCTCATGTTCTTTGTTCCAGACAAAAGCGACGGCCTTCCGTGTTAACTTGATTAAGGGGTCGGAGAGCTCTGAGAAGTTGTCGATGAAGTCTCGGTAGAAATTTGCAAAGCCTAGGAAGGAGCGTACGCCTGTGACATTGACTGGAGCCTCCCATTCTTTAATCGCGGCAACTTTCTCTGGGTCGACTTTGATCCCTTCTCCTGCAGTGATAATGAACCCCAGATATTTGACCTCCTGAACAGCAAACTCGCACTTGCTTAAGTCTAGCCGAAGTCCAGCAGTCTTGAGCTTGGCAAGAATTTGGTTAACCTTGACCATGTGATCCAGATAGTCGCCGTCGCTCCATATCAAGACATCGTCCATGTAGGCTGAACAGCAGATATCTAGGGATTCCCGTAGGACTCCGTTGATGTATCGTTGAAAGCTCGCGGGTGCGCCAGCTAGTCCGAAGGGGGTAACTAGCCATTCGAATAGTCCAAATCGAGTGCGAAAAGCCGTTTTCCACTCATCGCCGTGCTTGATGCGGAGCCGATGAAATGCCGCTCTGACGTCAAGTTTGGTGTACCAACGCGCTGTTGCTAGATTTCGTAGGGTTTCTCGGATTAGTGGCAATGGGTAGCGGTCCGATCGAGTGATTCGATTCAGTGCCCGATAGTCTACACACATCCGAATGCCTCCACCTGGTTTCCTTACAAATAAGACTGGGGCTGCCGCTGGTGAGTTGCTGGCGCGTATCCAGCCCTTGTCCATATAGTCCGAAAGTGTTTTTCGTAGGACTAATAGCTCTTCCCTCGACATGCCGTATAATGGGCCCCAAGGAACTTCTGCCTCGCGACCTTGTTCATCTCGTATCAATTCGATAACGTGATCGCGACCCTCTTGATGGGGCGCGATCTCTCCGTCTTCGTCGTCGAGAAAGGCATCAGCATGCTCTGCTATTTCTTCTGGTATCTCTTGTCGCATTTCTTCCTCAGTCTTTCTCTGTTTTCTTTCTGCTAACTTGCTTAGGGTCCTTGTTGATATCCGACATCGAGATAGCCAGCACTTGTGTACCATCCGGTCCATCTCTTCTCAACCGTCGCTGGGCCCTTCCAACAATAGCTGCAAATACAGATCCTGACACTAGACAAGCCGCCCGCACGTGAGCGAGCCGGTCTCGCGCTTTGGTGTTCTGTTCTAGCCACCCCTTTTCTCTTACCGTGATGCGCTGGGATCCTTGACCAATAAGCAGCTTTCTCTTAGCTGCTATATATCGCACCCAGTTTCTCTCTGCCCATGCCTTGCCTAGGATAATAGGGAAGCTCAATCCTTTCACTATATACCCATAGACTCGCTCTGCTCGACCATCAATGTCGATCGTAGCGTAGGTCATGTGCGTAATACGAAGGTCTTCTCCGTTCTCGTGGCTCTCTTTAGCCAGTGCCAATTGTTTGGTGTCAATTGGGATGCGCGGTAGACGATGTGTTTGGACACTCTTCTCGCTGAAAGCAGCATAAGGGAGGCAGCCGTTATCAAAGAAGGATTCGGTGAAAGAAGTTCCGTTGATCAAGGTATCTATCAAGAAGGGTGTACTTTCCATCCTATCCTTTGCTGCTTTGATTTCTCTTATGCCTGGTAGCTTTGTAATGTCTTCGCCATGTACATCTACTTCAGACCCTCGTGCGCGACGATGCACAAGGGTAGCTAGTTTTCCGACTCTGATGAGGCTTCCTGTAGGGAGTCATCGGTATGCTGTGTGATTACCGCAGTGACCTGAGTCTTTGGACGTGTTGCTGGTCGGAATTCGCATATGTTCGGATGGTGCTTGGGCTTCTTACAGCGCCCGCATTTGCCCGCTTGTATAAGTGCCAAGAACTCTGTTTGGGATCGCCATTTCGCTCTAGGTCGTCGGTCCTTCTTCGCATCCTTTCCGAGTGTATCGACCCGAGCTATCAGTGCTGCGATCTGCGCTGAAAGGGCGTTGATGCCAGTCATTTCGACATCGCCTTCTGCGTCACGACTGACTGTTTGGGGTGATTGTGGCCTCCCTCGAGTCGTTGGCGTCTCCTTATCCGTACTTGGATAGCGGCGTTGGTGGGATAGAGCCTCTGTCTTCGTCGCGAAGTACTGTACATCTTTTACGTAAGTGTCGTAGTCGTCCCTGGACAATCGCACTGATTTCAAGGTCTGTTGGAGGGAGTAGTTGAGCGCGTTGTTCATGATAGTGATCTTTGAGGCTCTTTGCGGCGCTAGGGATCCAGCGTGCGATGTCAGTTGTTCGAACTGCTGGCGGAAGTCTTCGAACGGTTGTCTGCTGCCTTGGCTAATCTTGTTCAGCTCGTCGAGAGCTTTAGCTTCCGCTTCATGATCTAAGAACTTGTCGTCCATATGCTTGATAAAGGACTCGGGTTCGTAGTTGTCATGTTGCTCTCCATTGCTTAGCCATTGGATGACGCGTTGTTGTTTCTCTGTCGGAAGCCCGTTGAAGATGTTCGCGCATATTCCTTGATTGCTTCCAAGCTTCCCATTTTCAACAGTGATTTTTGTCTTGATCTGCCATCTGAACAGCGTGTAGTTGTCTCTTTTCCCGTCCCATTTAGGCCATGCAATAGCTTTTGCACCGGTGTTCCCATCAACACTGACTGCGGTCAGAGCTGCCACCAATTGTTGTACGGTGTCAGGCGAATTTGCTCGAGCCATTGAGAGTTTGTCGATTCCTTGCGTAATGCTCGCGATTGGGTCGTCGTCGGTAGTAGGGGTGTAGGTTGTAGGAGTCGATAGGGTACTGTTGCTACGCATCAAGTACACCTAGGTTTGTAAAGAACTGAATCTATATTACGGGACGGTAGCTGGAAAGACGCAGCATACTCGTAGCCAAAGATTGTTTAGATTCAGTTAAAGAGTGAAGGTATCTACAAACAGAGAACCTCAATGAGGTTCTTTCTCTATACTAGGCTCAATCAGGCTTAGGCTCTTAGCCTATACCAACCATGGGCCATGCCCATAACACAACCCCTTCTATCAAACCCCATCCACGCTAGTCTCATTAAGCCCATCTTTTAATGTTTACAACGATTCTGCCATCAATCCAACATCCTCTCGGAATATACGAAAAGATCCCTACTCCGACTACCACCATGACGATATCAGCTGCATTAGTATCGTCAAAAGCTAAGGGAGGCCCCCTTGAGATCTTGTTGCAATATGGTGGTAACACCAACGGTTTCAAAGTCGTTTCAAACCTGTTTGTTCTCACTCTTGTTTGCTCGGTATCTCTGCGGTGTCAGAACCTACCTCAGTACACTCACTCTCTTTGTATAGATAGCCCTTATTTTCCACTCAGTTCGAGGGTTATGCAGTCACTCATTGAATCGATATCTTACCTCAGTTTACCTCTCACATTTGGTGTTGTTCCAACTTCAGATAGTTATGAGCCCGGCTATCGCTTAGAGTCCCCAGATTATTCGAACTAAACCACTTCTGGCTTACCGTTTTCGTTTGTTACTCCTCTTCAGGTCTAGCATCTCAACGTCTTTACCACTTTCGTGTTCTTTTCGTGGTTTACAGGTATTCTGCCCCGCCGTCTCCTCCGAGGGAAGTCAACGATCAATACCATTTATCTATCTTTTCAACCCCCATTGCTGTAGACCCTCCTACACAATGCCTGCATCATCCAAAAGAGTAATCAAGTCCTCTGAAGTTATCTTAGCATCTGCAAGAGACTGGGATGACTGGTTTGCTCGACATAAAGCCAATTTCTCCCGTGCTGGTATCTGGAAGTATGCCAATCCAGCATTATCTTCAGAACCCATCCTTCCCTCTGAACCTCAACCTCCAGTACCCTACGATGCAACAAGCAGAGCTAGCGGTATGGAGATGGATATCAGTATAGCAGATCTCTCCTCAGAGGATCGGGTGCTGTATAAGATGTTACAGGACGAGTACAGGGACAAGTGGAAGCTCTGGGCTCGAACCGATTCAAAATTTGAAGCTGGCATGGTTTCTATTGAAGAATCAATCTCCGCAGACTACGCTGGACTGCTAACAGATTGTTCTACAGCCTATCAGATGTTTAAGGCTTTGAAGGACATGATAGCACCGACATCGAGAGCGAGGGAGTTTGAGATTCTTCGTGAATATCAAGCAGTTTGCAAGGGACCCAGGGGCAGCGCAATTGAGGCTTGGTTGATGAAGTGGGACAAAGCATATCGCGATGCTAAGAGGGTGGACTTGCCAGAGGTGACAGGAGAGAGGCCGTTGTATGCCTTCCTTGAAGCTGTACATTCTTATGACAGCTCTTGGGCTTCATCACAACGTCTCTATATCACCAGGTCAGTGGTAAGAGGAGAGACAGCGACCTCAATTCAGCAGCTCATCGAAGAATTCAATGCTGAAAGGTCTATCAACTCCCATCGCAAAGGTTTATCACATACATCATTTCAAACGGCAACACTCAATGGCCATCAACCATCGTTACCCGGAAGCTCCAATTCCAAACCCTCTAAGTCACCTCCAGAATGTGTCTGTGGTGTCAAAGAATGGTTCAGCCAATGCCGTTACCTTCACCCCGAATTGAGGACACCCGAATGGAGGTCTGATGTCTCTGCTGCCAACAAAGTTGCTACTGCATTGAAGACACCATCAGCTGCTCTCAAAAACCATATGGATCGGTGGGTCATTCGTCAAAACTCTACCACCACGGCTACTACCCAGGATTCTATCAATTCATCTGGAAAGCCCAACTTTGCACTTGCTACTCGAGTGACGTCAACTCCAATAGCAGTCTCATTCATCACTGAATCCACTTCAAGTTACCGCAATTTATGGTTCCTTGACAGTGGCTCATCAGATCATATTACCAACAATTCATCTATCTCTTCAGCAACCTCAGATGGCTCTCCAGGAGAGTCAGTTACTTCAGGCACTGGATCTACTGAAATCTTTGCCCGGGGCAAGGTTTCATTTACTGTACAAACTCCATTTGGTGAGGGCAACGCTCATCTGGAAGGAGTACTTTTTTGCCCTGGCTATGCTACCAATGTATTGAGCCTGGCAAAGCTCCTTGATAAGGGTTTTTTGGTGGATTTCAACGCTGGAACCATCTCCACTGCTCAAGGAGAAGTTATTATCCTTTTCAAGAGAGAAGGTTCTATGTTTGTAGTGTCACAAAACCCGGAGTCACTTCCTCAGAGGGTGATTCCATCTACCTCATTCGCCACCACAGTGCGAAAATCTGCTCGTCAAAAACCCCCATTGATCGCCGATGGCCATTCAACTCATGAGATTTACGGTCACATCAGCAAGGAAGCCATTAAACACCTTTCAGATAACGTCTCTGGCATCCTCGTTACCGACCAATCAACTGCACCACAGTGCATTACGGATTGTCAAACGTGTGCATTATCAAAGATGACTCGTCAAGTCTCTCGTTATCCAGAGAGAAGCACACCAGTTTCAAAGCCGTTTGAGCGAATTGCCTTTGACTGGATCCATCACGATGAAGGCTACAACAATGACTTCTATACTTGCCATACTCTCTGCACACTATCTCGCTTCCATCTCTGTGCAAGTCACGCCAAAAAATCATCCTACAGAGAAGTTTTGGTGGAACATTTGAACATCATCGAATTGAACTGGGGTTTCAAGGTCAAGTACATTCAGACTGATGACTTCAAAGATGATGCTTTTGACTATGAACTCCGTATTCGCGGCATCATCAGAGAGCCATCTGCACCAGACACTCAGACCCAGAATGGCAAGGCAGAAAGAGCAGGGAGATCCATCACCACCGTGTCTCTTTGCCTCATTGAGTCCTCAGGGATTCCTCTCAATATGTGGCCTGCAACCATGCCTTACGCTGCAGTTTTGCTGAATCACACACCAACTGCCGCCTTAGGGTGGAAGACTCCCTTTGAACTGGTGTTCAAGAGGAAGCCTGATGGCCGCCACCTTATCAAGTTTGGCTCAGTTGCCTACTGTCTTGATAAAGAGATCCCGAAATCTCGCCGCCTCAGGAAGATGGAACCACGTGCGTTCATTGGTTATTACGTCGGCTTTGATTCTACAGGTATCTACTGGGTGTGGATCCCATCTCAACGCAGGGTTATCCGGACACGGGATGTCAGATTTGACCAGAATCACTTGTACAAACATCACGATATTCCTGTACTTGGTGTTTCTGAGAGGGTGACTGATTACATTGAGATTCAGACTCCTCTTCCCAGTCTCACAAGCATGCACTTAGATGTCAGTGTGCCATCATCACCAAGTAGCAGTACAGAAGTCACAACAGAATCAGGTTTTGGCTTCCAGGAGCTTGACTCAATGGTTGACAATGTCTTCTTTGATACTGATGAGGTTCCAACCTCAAAATCGCTGTATGGCCCTCAGGTAGTGATGCAACTGGCTCAAAGGTACCTTGGTCAATAATCCGCGAATGCTCTTTCTGAGTTGCCTTAAGGAATCCTTGGTGGTGAGAGTGTTTGAGCATGGCCTTCCAGTGCTTTGGTGGCGGAGGCAATGAACTGACCAGGACCTTTTTCACCTTAGAGGCAAAAGATAGGGCTTGAGTGAGTCCTAAAGTAACACCAGATAGATCTTCAGTGGTGGTAAGAAGCCCAATATGATGTTGCTTCCTGACACGCTTGGTGGTGAGAATTTCGTCGCTCAGAATCGTCTTTTCTGGACCATATTCCACCGTGTATGATGACCCTGATGGCCCTACAAATAGAGCTGGATCTGGATTGACTGGTGATACTGGTGTAGAGGGGAGAGGAGACTCATCAGTTGGCGAATTAACCGCACCCGCATCAGTGACAGATGGAGTTGGAGACGGAGTTGGAAGTTGTCCCACTTGATCGATTGATTTTGAGGTTGGAACCTCATCAGTATCAAAGAAGACATTGTCAACCATTGAGTCAAGCTCCTGGAAGCCAAAACCTGATTCTGTTGTGACTTCTGTACTGCTACTTGGTGATGATGGCACACTGACATCTAAGTGCATGCTTGTGAGACTGGGAAGAGGAGTCTGAATCTCAATGTAATCAGTCACCCTCTCAGAAACACCAAGTACAGGAATATCGTGATGTTTGTACAAGTGATTCTGGTCAAATCTGACATCCCGTGTCCGGATAACCCTGCGTTGAGATGGGATCCACACCCAGTAGATACCTGTAGAATCAAAGCCGACGTAATAACCAATGAACGCACGTGGTTCCATCTTCCTGAGGCGGCGAGATTTCGGGATCTCTTTATCAAGACAGTAGGCAACTGAGCCAAACTTGATAAGGTGGCGGCCATCAGGCTTCCTCTTGAACACCAGTTCAAAGGGAGTCTTCCACCCTAAGGCGGCAGTTGGTGTGTGATTCAGCAAAACTGCAGCGTAAGGCATGGTTGCAGGCCACATATTGAGAGGAATCCCTGAGGACTCAATGAGGCAAAGAGACACGGTGGTGATGGATCTCCCTGCTCTTTCTGCCTTGCCATTCTGGGTCTGAGTGTCTGGTGCAGATGGCTCTCTGATGATGCCGCGAATACGGAGTTCATAGTCAAAAGCATCATCTTTGAAGTCATCAGTCTGAATGTACTTGACCTTGAAACCCCAGTTCAATTCGATGATGTTCAAATGTTCCACCAAAACTTCTCTGTAGGATGATTTTTTGGCGTGACTTGCACAGAGATGGAAGCGAGATAGTGTGCAGAGAGTATGGCAAGTATAGAAGTCATTGTTGTAGCCTTCATCGTGATGGATCCAGTCAAAGGCAATTCGCTCAAACGGCTTTGAAACTGGTGTGCTTCTCTCTGGATAACGAGAGACTTGACGAGTCATCTTTGATAATGCACACGTTTGACAATCCGTAATGCACTGTGGTGCAGTTGATTGGTCGGTAACGAGGATGCCAGAGACGTTATCTGAAAGGTGTTTAATGGCTTCCTTGCTGATGTGACCGTAAATCTCATGAGTTGAATGGCCATCGGCGATCAATGGGGGTTTTTGACGAGCAGATTTTCGCACTGTGGTGGCGAATGAGGTAGATGGAATCACCCTCTGAGGAAGTGACTCCGGGTTTTGTGACACTACAAACATAGAACCTTCTCTCTTGAAAAGGATAATAACTTCTCCTTGAGCAGTGGAGATGGTTCCAGCGTTGAAATCCACCAAAAAACCCTTATCAAGGAGCTTTGCCAGGCTCAATACATTGGTAGCATAGCCAGGGCAAAAAAGTACTCCTTCCAGATGAGCGTTGCCCTCACCAAATGGAGTTTGTACAGTAAATGAAACCTTGCCCCGGGCAAAGATTTCAGTAGATCCAGTGCCTGAAGTAACTGACTCTCCTGGAGAGCCATCTGAGGTTGCTGAAGAGATAGATGAATTGTTGGTAATATGATCTGATGAGCCACTGTCAAGGAACCATAAATTGCGGTAACTTGAAGTGGATTCAGTGATGAATGAGACTGCTATTGGAGTTGACGTCACTCGAGTAGCAAGTGCAAAGTTGGGCTTTCCAGATGAATTGATAGAATCCTGGGTAGTAGCCGTGGTGGTAGAGTTTTGACGAATGACCCACCGATCCATATGGTTTTTGAGAGCAGCTGATGGTGTCTTCAATGCAGTAGCAACTTTGTTGGCAGCAGAGACATCAGACCTCCATTCGGGTGTCCTCAATTCGGGGTGAAGGTAACGGCATTGGCTGAACCATTCTTTGACACCACAGACACATTCTGGAGGTGACTTAGAGGGTTTGGAATTGGAGCTTCCGGGTAACGATGGTTGATGGCCATTGAGTGTTGCCGTTTGAAATGATGTATGTGATAAACCTTTGCGATGGGAGTTGATAGACCTTTCAGCATTGAATTCTTCGATGAGCTGCTGAATTGAGGTCGCTGTCTCTCCTCTTACCACTGACCTGGTGATATAGAGACGTTGTGATGAAGCCCAAGAGCTGTCATAAGAATGTACAGCTTCAAGGAAGGCATACAACGGCCTCTCTCCTGTCACCTCTGGCAAGTCCACCCTCTTAGCATCGCGATATGCTTTGTCCCACTTCATCAACCAAGCCTCAATTGCGCTGCCCCTGGGTCCCTTGCAAACTGCTTGATATTCACGAAGAATCTCAAACTCCCTCGCTCTCGATGTCGGTGCTATCATGTCCTTCAAAGCCTTAAACATCTGATAGGCTGTAGAACAATCTGTTAGCAGTCCAGCGTAGTCTGCGGAGATTGATTCTTCAATAGAAACCATGCCAGCTTCAAATTTTGAATCGGTTCGAGCCCAGAGCTTCCACTTGTCCCTGTACTCGTCCTGTAACATCTTATACAGCACCCGATCCTCTGAGGAGAGATCTGCTATACTGATATCCATCTCCATACCGCTAGCTCTGCTTGTTGCATCGTAGGGTACTGGAGGTTGAGGTTCAGAGGGAAGGATGGGTTCTGAAGATAATGCTGGATTGGCATACTTCCAGATACCAGCACGGGAGAAATTGGCTTTATGTCGAGCAAACCAGTCATCCCAGTCTCTTGCAGATGCTAAGATAACTTCAGAGGACTTGATTACTCTTTTGGATGATGCAGGCATTGTGTAGGAGGGTCTACAGCAATGGGGGTTGAAAAGATAGATAAATGGTATTGATCGTTGACTTCCCTCGGAGGAGACGGCGGGGCAGAATACCTGTAAACCACGAAAAGAACACGAAAGTGGTAAAGACGTTGAGATGCTAGACCTGAAGAGGAGTAACAAACGAAAACGGTAAGCCAGAAGTGGTTTAGTTCGAATAATCTGGGGGACTCTAAGCGATAGCCGGGCTCATAACTATCTGAAGTTGGAACAACACCAAATGTGAGAGGTAAACTGAGGTAAGATATCGATTCAATGAGTGACTGCATAACCCTCGAACTGAGTGGAAAATAAGGGCTATCTATACAAAGAGAGTGAGTGTACTGAGGTAGGTTCTGACACCGCAGAGATACCGAGCAAACAAGAGTGAGAACAAACAGGTTTGAAACGACTTTGAAACCGTTGGTGTTACCACCATATTGCAAAAGATTATTGATCCCGATTTCGAGCCAAAAGCCATTCCAAATACGACACCACAAGTCTACACTGAACAGCCTGTTCTTGTCCTTCGTAGGGCTCCTTTGCCAGTAGATGTTGGCCTCACACCAGCGACTGTCGGAGCTCCCGAAAATGCAGCGAAGAGGTGGGAATTTGAGTACAAATTGGGTGTTTTTAAAGTCGAGAAAATTGACTACGACCTCAAGTTCAAGGCAATGAAGGAATTGAAGGCTAAAATCTATGCTAATGTTTCCGTTGCCTATTCAGGACATGTTACCGAATGCGACACAGTTCAGGAAATTATGGCTGCTCTCAAAGAGCATGTTTGCCCAACTGATCGCGCCCTCAAGATTGAGGTTCGCCGCGAATATCAGTACCTCAATTCCATCGGTCCCAAAGGCAGCGACGTCGATACGTGGTTAAACAGATGGGTCTTCACTCACGGCCAGGCCGTCAAACTAGGCCTTGGCCAAGTTGAGGATGAACAGCCTATCTTTGACTTCATCACAGCAGTTCGCCGGTATGATAGGCACTGGGCTGACCTTCAAGAAGCCTTCATGAACAACCTCCTCTCCGACGGCCTAGACCTCCCTCCAATTGACAAAGTAGTCGCCCGATTTCGCAATACACGTCGTCTCAAAGTTGTTGAACACCGCACGCACAGTCAAAATTCACCTCTAGCATCATTTACTACCTTCCAGGACGAGACCTCTGACACTAAGGTAACTGCAACTTCACGGTTTCCACGCACACCAAAGGAATGCCTCTGTGGAGAAGTCCACTTCTGGGGAAACTGTGACCACCTTGTGGAATGCATACGGTCTCCCAGTTGGAAGCTAGATGCAATCAGAAAGGGCAAGGTTGACGAGGCCATCAAGAAGAACAAGAAGCTGGTTGGAATCATAAAACAGGTTAATGAAAAGGCTATCAAGAGGCGTCAAACTGAAGCCTCAACCTCGACCTCTGCGAGTGCTCAACCGGAGTACATCATGGCCAACGCTACTTCGATCTACATTCCTATTACTGAGGACATTCCTGACCTTGAACCAGTTCATATCAATGCATACTACTCTTCAGTAGTAGAAGCCCTAGATAATACCGTTGCCGCCGCATTCTCCTCTCAAATTACCATTCACTCGAACATCTGGTATCTGGATTCTGCTTCCTCTCACCACGTCACCAACAGTCTTCAGTACTATACAGCAGAATCTACTATGCCGGCTGGCTCTACCATTACCTCAGGAACTGGCCTTTCGCACATCGTCTCTAAGGGCATAGTAAAACTGCTAGTCATGACACCAACTGGTCCCAATTTCCTCGTGCTATCTGGGGTTATCTATGCCCCAGGTTTCAGCACAAATCTCATCTCTCTCTATCCTTATTGACAAAGGTTTCGATGTCAATCTTCGCCTTAATCGCATCACAAAGGACAACAAGCCACTCATCAACTTTGAGAGAGAAGGCCCCATGTGGGTAATTGCACGGGAAAGATCATCACCATCCATATCATCATGGTGACTTGACACTTCAGTCACAACTCAAAGTGATACCTTACCACCGATGTGTCAGTCCACTGACACTCCTGCCGATTTCGAGGCAACTGCTCTCTCCTCTGGTTTCAAAGGTGTAGCAGCAGCAGCCCTTGACTCACAAACATCACAATCTCGTCCGCCGAAGAGAACTACGGCTCTTGAATGGCATGAGATGCTTGGTCACGTTTCTCCTATAGCGTTGACAAAACTACAAGCAAATACTACAGGTGTACACATCACAACCAACAACCACAAGCCACATCATGCCAGATGTGAGTCCTGCTCCTTAGCCAAGGGGCAAATGAAAGTCTCAAGACGTTTAGGGCACTCTGATGTCGCTGTTGGACTCCCATTTGAGAGGGTGTCAATGGACATGGTCTACCATGGAATCTCTATTGACCATAATCGTTACTCAACTCATCTTGTATGCGACACTTTTGGCTACCACATCGTCACCAATCACTGGGAATAACACCAATCTGTTGATGCGGTCATTGAGTTTGTCATGCTCATTGAGTCAATGGGGTACAAAATTCGGTTTCTCCAGACTGATGAGTCCAGATCTCAACGCCTCAACTCCTTCCTTGCCCAACACGGCATCAAAAGGGAAGCCTCTGCAGCCCATTCACAGGCTCAGAATGGTGGAGCTGAAAAGGCAGGTCACTTTCTCTCCCGCATTGCACGTTCAATGATGATACATGCAAAACTCCCGCACAATCTGTGGTCAGATGCTGTCAAGTGTGCAGCCTATCTATTCAATCTTTGGCCAACTCGACGCCTTGGATGGAAGACACCTTACGAATTTATTACTGGCCGCAAACCCAACCTCGCACATCTCGAAATCTTTGGTTGCAGAGCATACCCTCTACGGTATAGACTAGCCAAACTCGACAAAATGGAACCTCGCACACACATTGGCTATCTCGTCGGCTACGACTCATCCAATATTTTCAGAATCTGGGTACCTTCCCAAAAGAGAGTTGTCCGAAGCAGAGATGTCACTTTTGACCCCACTAAGTTCTATGAACCTTCAGAGGTAGATCTGGGCATCATTAGAGAGATTGAAGAAGTAATTGAGATCCAACAGCCATTGCCTTCACTCAATGATGGAATCGAAGAAGCGATGCTTGACACCTTTCAGTTTACTCCACCAAACTTTGGCGAACCTCCAGTTACTGAATCAAGTCAACCCTCGTCACCGGCTCAATCAACATCAACAAAAGCTCCTGAACTTCAATCTCAACTTCCATCACCATCTCCATCTGTTACTCTCCTTTCGCAGGAGTCAGCAACTGACTCCTCTGATGACACAGAGAGTGATGAAGAAGACTCCGAAGAAGAAAATGATATGGTGATGATAATAGTAATGACAATGTACCAGAACCTAGTCATACTCAATCTCCATATCCGACACCATTAGTTTCTACTTCAACTACTTCCACTGTCAGGCCCTCCTACACTGCAGAGGTCTCTCAGGAATACACCGCAGTTGGTGCAGATACTGACATCAGAAACATCATTTCTGAGAAGAGGACTCGTCATCAGGCACATATTACTGCTGTCAATGAGTTATCCGGATATCTTGTAGGCTTCAACTTGGCCCTTTCTCTCGCTACCACAACCTCCAGGCTACATGTCAGTAACATGCCTCCAGTTCTCAACTACTGGCATCAAATGATTCGCCATCCATACGCCGATCAGTTCATTGCAGCTGCAGAGAAAGAATTCAACCACCTCCGCCGTGCAGGAACCTTCAAACCTCTATCACCCTCTGAGATGGATCCCAGCATTCTGCAACTCCCTATGATGTGGGTATTCTCGTACAAATCGGATTCTGATGGCTACCTCATCAAATACAAGGCACGTCTCTGTGTACGAGGCGATCTTCAAACCACTATGGCAGAAACTGCAGCAACAACCCTCGCTGCACGAATCTTTCGCTTCATGATGGCCCTCATTGCTGCTTTCGGACTCTACATGTGGCAATACGATATTGTCAATGCATACATCAATGCCAACGTTAACGAGACTGAGTACGTCAGGTGCTCTGACGGCTTCCCAGGCAATGGTGTCTTGTTACTCCTCCGTGCATTATACGGACTTCGCCAATCACCTCTTCTTTGGCAACGTAACTTCAGCGAAACCCTGGAATCTTTTGGCCTTACTCCTATTCCAGGAATTCCATGTCTCTTTGTGAAATAAGACATGCTGGTATTCTTCTTTGTGGATATTATTGTCGCTTGTCATCCAAGATCTCGTCACCTCCTTACTGAATTCGAAGCCAAACTCAGATCTCGGTATGCTATCAAACAGATAGGCCTCCCTGAGTACTTCCTTGGTATCCGCATTCTACGCAACTTTGAGGCCAAAACCATCAGTCTCTTGCAGGATGCATACATCGAAAAGATTACCAATCGCTTCAATCTGACATCACGAAAAGCCGTCTCTTCACCGGTGCCAAATGTTCCTCTTACACCACGTCTTGATAAGGCCTCTCCGCTGTTCATCTTTGCCTATCAACAGAAGGTTGGATCTATCAACTTCGCAGCCACAATCACAAGACCTGACATCGCCAAATCAGTCTCTCTCCTTTCAGAACATCTGCAAAACCCCAGCCAGCAGTGCTCTGACGCCGCAGACCAAGTCATCATCTATCTATATCACTCTCGGTACCTTTCAATTCAATTCAATGGCCTCAAAACTGAGAACATCTTCTCATGTCATTCTGATGCATCTTTCGCCGATGATATCGCCACCCGCCGCAGCAGTGAAGGCTTCACTTTCAGCCTTTACGGTGGGCTTATTGACTGGAGAGCCACCAAACAAAAAACAGTATCAAATTCTACCACTGAAGCTGAACTCCTCGCTCTTTCTGGAGCTTCACGCGAAATGATGTGGTGGAACCGCTTCTTTAAAGCCATCAGATTCAACCCTCAGGAACCAACAATTATTCACTGTGACAACGCTCAAACAGTCAGACTTATGAATAACGAATCGCCCAAACTTGTAACTCGACTGCGTCATGTCGACATTCACCAAATGTGGCTTCGCCAGCAGGTTCAAGCTGCCATTATCATCGTCATTTGGATAGCCGCTGCCCTCATGGTTGCCGACGGAATGACGAAAACCCTGAGCCCTCAACAACATCAAAACTTCTTATCTCAACTCAATATGGTTGACGTCGAGCACCTCATCAAAGTGTTGGCAAAATCACCTTCAAAAACCACACCAAAACCAGCCAATCAGGCTTCACCAAACCTCAACACCAAGGACTGAAGTATCACCACTTTTCTATGTCATGTCAGGCCTGAGGCTAGCCCTGAGAGGGTGTGTTGGATGATACCACAATTTCAGTTAGCCGCAAAGTGGATATCGGTTGCATACAGCCGTCGAAATAATGTACCCTTCTTTTGATTTCAAAGCAATCACATCTGTATTGGTACCTCGCGGTTCCCAGCTTAATTGAAAGGACATGCAATTCTAAACCTCATCTTTTCACTGTGTACTATTCAAGAGATACCTACCTCAATCGCATGGACGCTTACTACATGATAACAAAGAGAACAACCCTGTCCGTCGTTCCAGCTGCAGTTCCAGCTAGCGGAGTACCTCACTTCCAAAGTACCAAAACGTCAGTGTCCGCCGACTCCGCTCTCTCCGCAACACCACCTTTTTCTCATCTTCATTCATAACCTTCTTCTACCACCTTTATCAAAAGAACACCGACACCGAAAACCCGAATGCAGCCTTTCCCGCCCGTGAGACGGCGAGTCCCAAGCAAGGCCCTTCCTTCACTCACCATACCATCAAATCTCAATCAAGAACAAAAGTCATTCCTCTCTTCTCAGAAGCGGGACAAGGTCTACATCGACCGATCACTTCGCTTAATTCCATGTCCAAAAATAATGCTGACGCGTCCATAGTCTCAAGCGTCAGGAGCAAATAAATTTCCATGCATTCTCTGAATTTTCATCTCCTTCGCTCTCTCCAATAACAAACGGTGTAATCAGGATATCCGAATAATCAAAGATTAAATGCATTAAAACATCCCCATCTTCCAATCCAAAAAAAAGTCCACCTCACAGTGTCATTTCTCTCGAAGCTTATATATACAAAAACAATTCCGAAAAAAGAAATCGAACAGACCAAATTCTAAAAAAAAATGCTGCAGACAGCAGCCAATTCAGGCAACGCAATGCCGTGGTATCAAATCCCCTGAATCCAAAAACGCCCATCACAACAATATCAAATCAAGCCAAACCATCAAAATAACACAAGAGAAGAATATCATATCCTACCACCCTCCACCAATGTTCTCCCAACCAATGACTCAACCCCATCTTCGCCAGTCCTTCTCCTCTCCAAGAACCAGCGGAAAGGACCACCATCTTCGTCTCGTTCTCGTACGTAGGCAACACTATCACTGCCACTCCTCGAATGCCCCTTTTGCTGCGCCATTGTAGGTGAGGTAGGTGGTTCAAGTAAATTAGGTGAGGAAGCAGTGGAAAAGACAGGCGCATGCACATTGCCAGGCTGCATTGTCTGACTTGTCGAACTAGTACTCGTTGAACTGGGACTCGCAGGCGTGATCAAACTGGGTAACTCCTGATGCGTCTGTCTTGCAACGCCCTCATTGATAGGCGAATGTATGTCCCTAACAGATTCCTTAGGGCTCGGAGCCTCACCAGCAAAAACATGCGGATCCGCACGAATGGTCGGAGAATCGTCTTGTCCCTCCTCTTCATAACTTGATGCTTTCTCTGAATCCTCATTCGAGGCATCTTCCCACTCTTCTTCAGACTCGCGACCTTCGTAATCGATATCTTGCTGCTGGTAGTTCACATCATCGAGATGGTCTTCGTATAAACCATCTCCTGCAGTATCATCCGGACTGGTCGGGTCAGACTCAGGGACTGCTTGCCGAATGGGTGAGCTCCAAAGGGTTCGTGGATCACCTTTAGGTATAACAGGTGAAGAATTCATCGGACTGCTGCCTTCACCACGACTGCTAGTGTTACTGCGTTGACTGCCGCCCCAGGCACCGCGGCGCAGCTTCATGAGTGTCTCCATGTTCATGTCACCCTCCCATCCAGGACTCATTTGTGCAAGCGCGTTGAGACTTGGGCTTGACGCCGCATTCCTGTCTCCATGATGTAGTGAGATGTAAGAATTGCGCGTCGAATACTCTGATCGCTCAGTGATGGGAGTCAGATTCGGCTCGCGCGTAGAACGTTGTCGTGCGATTTCTCCCCAGTTCTTGGGTCCAAAGTAGCCACCATAGACTGCATTGCTGTCCTCGTCTGTGGCGGATGCATCCGTAGAGCCAGGTCTAGCGTAGAAACCGAACTCAGACCCATAGACCCCTTCATCATCGTTTTCCAGGGCCTCAGCGTTCGCGGCTGCAATAAAAGCATCGTCATCCATGGCGGAATCATAATCCGAATAATCGAAATCGCTCGAGTATATGTCCTCGCTATAAGCTCCTGGAAAGAGGAACCCGACAGATTTACTCGGTGTCTCATCGATAGCATTCGCAATCTCCGCAGCACGAGCTGTTGGTGGCGATATTGTTGTGGCCTGACTGAAGCGACCGTCGTCCGGAATCAGGCTTGGACGCGAAGACACATTTTCCTCTTCATCGACGCCCTCATTGGGGTGCGAGGAAGTGTCTGAAGCGCTACTTTCCGTGCTGTCATCGCGCGCGAAGCGACCATCGGCAAGTGCCTTAGCTGCTGCCATTGCAAGTGCGCTTTGATATCTTGAAATGATGTCCATGCTAGGATTTGGATCCGGATGCTCAGGCTCAGGGTCATGGTCAAGTAGAGCAGGTACTGGCTCCGATGGAAGTGAGCTCCTCTGTCTAGCCAGCTTCTGGCTATTTTGAGGAACCACGCGCCGTAAGCTTTTGACTGGGATTGGAGGAGGAACACCAATTTGTGCCCGTTCGTAGAGAGGATGAGATGGGTCATCCAGAACTGATTCATCAAAATGTTGTGTGTCCGTGTCGGCAAAGTCTGCGTCGTCGAATTCACCGTCATCAAAGTAGAAATCATTATCCTGAACCGAGACACCGGCTTTGGGAGGCTCGTCGACACCACCACGAGGAGATGACCGTATTTCTGGTTCTTCCAGAGGTGATACGGCTTCCAACTCGTCATCTTGGAAGGAAGGTAAGATGCCCAAGCCTTGCACCTCGCCAGTTGGCATGTCGTCGAAGCTCATGCCACCCAATCCCGGAAGCTGGACCTTGCTCACTGGCATATCATCAAAGCTCATATCACCGAGGCCTTCATGCTGCACCTCACCACCAGGCATGTCGTCGAAACTCATCCCACCAAGTCCCTCATGCTGCACCTCACCAGGCATGTCATCAATGGTCATGTTACCAAGTCCTTGATGCTCTGGCTCACCCCCTGGCATATCATCGAAACACATTCCGCCAAGCCCTTGATGCTGCATCTCATCCTCCTCGTCCTCGAATCCACCAAAATCTCCATCGTCAACCGGGTTGCCCCTCAAAGCCATTTTTGCCGCCTCTTGAATATTGAGATCGTCCATTCCCATCACCATCCCGTTCGTCGGCATGCTATTCAGCGTCATATTGCCAATACCTCCAGTCAATCCACCACCTCCATAATCCCAGTCTTCGCCGACCATGGGTACATCGTCATCCATGTCATCATAGTCCATGTCGTCATAGTCCATCTCATCTTCCTCTTCTTCACTTTGATCCTCTTCCGCCTGCCGATGTTGATTCGCCAATGCTTTGGCGGCGGCCTTCTCCCTATGCCTCTCTTCCATGATCTTTTCCTGGGCAGCAGAGTCTGTATTCGCGTACTGGAAACTGAAGCGTGACGCTCTCGAGTGCATATGCGCGGGGAGTCCTGCAGACTGAAAATCCGATCCAATACTCGACCTTGACCCAAAACTAGCCCTTGATTCTACACGAGAACGTGAGGTCGGCGGGTTCCGCATAGACATATTCCGCGGGGTGAAAATAGTATTAGCATTAGCATTTTCTTTTGGTACGTCATCCCCTCGATTTGACGATGGCGACATTGGATCCTCCATAAGGGGCGAAAGTGGACCTCTCGCAGCCGATAGCCCAACATAAGCTTCTTGTGGTTGAACGGGAGGTGCCAGCATCGGCTGAGGGGGCTGCGATTGTGGTGGTGATAGAGGTGGATCTGCCGGGAGAGGTTTGTAGACTGTCTTTGCTGTTCTCGCAAACGGTGGCAGAAGTGATGGCGGTGGCATTGTCTCATGCTCTGGCGGTGGTAATGAATTTCGCGCAAGGAAATCTTTGTTCGCGAGACTCTCGGCATGAATGGCAGAAGCATTTGTATTCCTCCTCTCATCTGGATCATCGTCAAAGTGCTCCTTAAAAACAGGCGTGTGCTGACTTTGACGCTCGTGGCGAACGTGCAAAGTATCGTCGCTTCCCTTTCGAGGTTGATTACTTGACTCTTGACCTTCTCTCGAGGACAAATCGCGTGACCCCGACATATCGCCCAAAGCAGTCATGTTCTGGCTCAAGAAATTGCGTCGTGGTGCACTAAAGTCATGAACAACTTTACCACGGATACTTGGATCATAGCCCTCAGGAAGAGGAGAAACGCTCGGATTCCTGGAGGAGGAGATGAGAGATTCCTCGGATAGTGGTTCCAAGTCTTGTCCATTCCGCCGCCGCGACAACAAAGACATTGGATTGAGGAGGTGGAACATATGTTTGCCCTGCCGAGCCGGTGCTTGCTGGGAATTCTGATTCGGGGATTGTCGAAATCCTTGCTGATTTCCAAGTTGCATTGTAGGATTTCTGGAATACAATTGATGCGTTTCATTTGGAGGAGGTACCACTGGAGGCGAGACAACATCAAATTGACGATATTGATGGCCAGGTCGTGAGTAGTCCTCGTCTTCGTCTTGCGTAAATGGTAGGGGCGGGATGACCTCCTGTGTCTTCAAACCTCCTACCGGCATAGAGTTCTGCCTCAGATATGGAAATCGATCTTTGGGTGGCACCATCGGTGGAGGAGATGATACCTCGAACGGCCTTCGTGCTGCCTGGCTTATAATCTCCTGCGTTCTCTGATAAGAACTCTTGCGTTCCCGCGCCTGTATATCCTGTGTGGCAAGCTGAAAAGCACTCTGGTCCTCCCGCCAATCTCTCGTCGAAGGTTCTCCTGACGTGTGCGGTCTGCTCTCAGCCTGCGGTATCATCTGCTCAGGTATATCATGATGCGACCTATTCTCATGTATGGTGAATTGATATCCTTGTACCGGTCTCCCCTCCCACTCGGTCCTCGAATTGTGACTCCCATTGTGCTCCTGTTGCTGGCATCCGGGACTCCTCTCCCTTCTCAATTCAAGGCCATGCTCGTATCCCTGAACCGCACTCTGCCCTCCACCTGGGTTCTTTCCATAAACACTCGCAACCCTCGGTATTGGAGGTAAACTCGGTGGATGTGGTGACACTGGCGATTCAACAGGCGCAGGTGATGCATAATTTTCCCTCTGTTGTAATCCAGAGTTCCCACCTTCTTCTCTCCTGGTAAAGAAAAATGGACTCGGACTTGGACTCTCAGCACTGCCGATACTTCCAATGCTCGTCGCGGAGGCATCAGAAGAGGGACCATGACTCGAATTAGGGGGCTGTAGAAAGCCCGAGGCTTGTATGGAATGTGTTGTGGGAGATGAAGGCGTCGAGCCTGAACGCTTGTGGTGGGGACGGAGTTTGGAGAACATGTTGATTGCTGGAATGTATGGCGGCGGCCATATAAGGCTTCCTTTTCTAGATTCTTGCAAGTCGCCTAGGGCGATTGTGGCCGCTCAAGGGCTCTTTCGGTGCGATACGGGCATGAGGAAGTGGGAGTATGATAACGATGCGGCCAGTCGTAGACTCGGTGGGATATGAAGTGGCAGCAGGTCGAAAGCGAAAAAGCGAATGGAGACTCTGGGTTTCCTACAGCAAGCGATTGTCTCTTTCTCTTCCCTTTGGTGTGAATAACCAGCCGTTGGATACTTGTCGGGTTGGGATGCTTACTTCGATCTCAGGAGAGATGGTTCTCTCGTTTGTTGAAGCAGCTGAAACGGTTTCGCCAACAACAAACACAGACTGAATCTTGACCACTGCTGGCGCAATCATAAACGATAGTTCTACTCATGCCAAAAGCAAATCCTCCAAGCAATAATCCCGCGTTCAATTGACCCCAAACGGACTCGGCATGAACCCTTTTATCCAATGACGGAGGCTACCCGCAGAATCATGAATCGACAAGAGGCTGAGTAACATCAAATCGCTCCCTTACATCCGGGCAATGAAAAGTCCTACCTGAATCCAGCCTAATGCAAGCACGCCAAAACAAAACATCCGGCCGCGTAACGACGAGAATATCTACGGTCCAATCGACGCTCACGAAAGTCGTCCCTCACCTTTCACCTAGTATTAGGAGCTTTTACGCATCCGAGTCATCATCACACTGCGCAAAGCCTCGAACTCTCCCGACTTCTTTGCGACACGCCCAAATTAAGAAGTAAAGTTTCTTATAGAGCAGTCTCAGTAGAGTGAAACACACCCCGTTTCCCCAATTCTCTCGCTATAAAAAAAAACCCTATCCTTGTAGCGATCATGGGGATGGTCCGTCGAGAGAACGTGGCATCTCATAGATTCATAATCATACCCGACAAAGCATTGACCTCGGATATATATCCTCTAGAGTTTATATTTGCGAATAGATCCCTTATTCCTGCGATTAGATCCCTTATTATACCGTAATTATTTACCATATTCGTTAGTACCTTGTACATCCACAACCCTCCTAATCCCATCGCAACCCTTCAAATTACACATTCCTCCCTAAAAGCGCTCTTCCTACAACATACCCTTCGAGAAGAACAATCAGTCTTCCCCAAGCTTTCCTCCTATACAAAGTGATTTTGGGACAAAATATGCGATTACGCTGAAGCTGTATACGAGTGCTACGAGGCTCGTATGAGTACGAGGCACTTGCGATCAGATCCCTCATCGTAACAAGACATAGAATTCACCGACCCAAAGAAGCACAGCACCAGAAACGCTGATGTGTGAAATAGAGCAGCCTCGAAACCACAAGGCCGAGTCTCTCGGAAATCCACATTCCAGAGCACTGTACTGGAAATTCCCCAGAAGCAAGACAGCAAGACAGCAATTATCTACAAAAAGAATAGTAGTATTCAAAGCGGGGAGAGAGACATAACACTGCCCGAGTTGTGGCGATTACTGGCATCTATTGATACCCAATAAGGTATAAGATAAGATCCGAAGAGTGTAGTAGTAACAACCCTGCCACCCACGTCTATCCGTCAAGTACAACCCCCTCACACCATCACATTTGAGATCTCAGAAGACTGTGACCATTGTGTTCCCCATCCCCATTCCCAACATCAATACATACCAATAACACCCGAAAAGGCCATACCGGGAGCACAAAGTCGCGTTCCCATTCACGTCTTCCAATTCATGAAATCACATCTTTCCTACACCCTTGCCAGGAATATCGATCTTGGCCAATTCAAGCCTATTGCTGCCAGGTGTTTGAAGCATATTGCTCAACCTCAAATTGCCACGCTTGAGCTTGGAGTGTTTCCTCAGTTTCTTTCTTGCCACCATCACCGGGACACTCGATTTCGTAACCAGATAATTGCTGAAGGACCCAAGCAGTACTCCCTTGAGTGCCGAGCGGCCACGAGATCCAAGGATGACGAGAGTCGGTTCGAGATAATCGATCTGTTCAAACACCATTAGCAATTTAATTGTGATAGGGAAGGGAAATAACTCACCACCTCAGTAATCATATGCTTAGGGCTCTTGCAATGAAAAACTTCAACAACAACCCGGACCTGCAGCTTGGTTTTTCGCAGCAGCTTGATACACCTGTCTGTAATCTCCTCGGCAGCAAAATACCGCTCCCTCTCCGCTTTATCCATCTTTTTGACATCTGGCATATTCAACTCTCCCCTCTCCAAACTTTGCGCGCTCCCCAAATCAGAAGTGGTCCGGCCGCGCGGTTTCTCACCTGGCACTGTCAGTACATCTTGATGATTAAGTGTACGCACAATTGCTGCCGCGTCTTTCATAGTTGAAGCACCTTGTCCAATTTCGATTGAGCTAGGACCGTCGCCGCCAGTTCCGACGTCTTCATCTACGGCATAGACCGCCAGTAAAGTGTCCCCGTCACGTAAGACCGTGCCAATCGTCCATTCGAGCGCATATGCTGCTTCTTCGCTAAGATCAGTTGCAACCAAATACATCCGTTGTCTTCGTAGACCCTGCTCGGCTTCATGTTGGTATCGTCTATAGTCGCCTCGTAGGATTTGCCGTATGCATCTATATGCAGTGGGAGTGCTGTGGATAGGCGAAAGTGTCAATGTCATTTGCTGGGCGGTAGAAATATCAGTTCGCTGCTGTTCTTCATCGCTGTCAAGAGGCGTGTTGATCCCCGAAGACTGGCCTGCATCGAATGAAGTGTGCGGATGAATACTCCCTCTTTTCGCGCTCAGTTTCTGGCCTCCTGGACCCGTCAAAGTGACTGTCGGTTCCACGGGCTCCAGCAGTGATCGAACCTGATATGTTTTTCCTGCGTGTGTTAGCCTCGCATTGGCTCGTACTGAGTATTCCTGACTCACGCTCTTCCTCGGCCGCGGCGAGCAAGCTCTTGGGAGGTCTCTTGTCATCAGTAGCTCCAGAGGAGCCTTTTCTCGTCCTACCTCGACCTCGGTGGTCAGGATGCCACTCGTCATCGTCACTACTGCCTGGTGATTCCTCATCTTCGGTGCTCTCTCCATTAGCGTCTTCATGAATGTCCTTTGTCAGCCTCACGCCTCCATCCGGAGCTAGTTCCTCCCCTTTGGCAAGATTGACACCCTTGCGAGTTGGCAAACTTGAAAGTGACCCAGAAGATTTGAGCAGTGCTGCGTCTGACAATCTGCGGTATGCACTGTTCAGATCAATCACCTGCCCATTGCCCGAAACGTATTTGCCTGGCGTCGTCATCAAGTTAGACGAGTTGGAGTTCAGCCTGTGCCCTGGACTTTGTGAACGGCTAGCGTGTATGCCAGGAGCTGGTGATTTCGACTTGTTGCCCCTCATCAACAACGATCCTCTCCGTTCTTCTGGCGTATTGCGCGAGCCACTATCCAGCGACCCAAAAATGCCAGCCATTGCACCCGGCTTTTTCTTTCCGCCTTGTGTGACTCTTTTCGGCATGGCCTGGCTATCAATGCTGGGCATCATTTCGAATTGATATTTGTCTTCAGGCCTCATCTTTGGACTGGGAAATCCGCGTCCTCTGGGGATACCTGGAGGAGAAGAGGAGCCATGCGAAAGCCGATGAGGTCGGGGTCCGAATCCTGGTGTAGGAGGAGGAGAGGTTGTGTCGAGCATACTGCGATAAGTCTGCCCTTGGCTGAATGTTGAACCTGTGGGACTGGTAATGCCGGCTCCTAGACCTGCGATTGATGAGCGCCTTCCTGTGCGTCCCGTGCCAACATCCAGCATGCTGCGTACTGGCGACTGTGCAAATGAAGGACTTGATGGTCTTTGCGAAGCTATATTCTGGATCGACTGTGGTCTCCTTCCCTCCAGAATATCCATGACCTCGTTCATTTCATCGTTGAGAGCGGCTTCGAGCGACATGTCGGCGGTTTTGTTCTGTCTCGCGATAATTGTTGTAGCGAAGGGAAGGAGGGAGGCGAATGGTAGGTATTTGAGGGCAAGATAAATCGAACTGTAGCCTAATTACAGCAGCGACTGCCGGCAGGTGAGTGTCCGGGCAATTGGACCTGTTCTCCAATTCAATGAGTAGGAGGCGGGTGTTTGTAACACGTGGGCTGGATGTCAGGCCATGAGCATGGTCTGATGAAGCTCTGGTGTTGTAGGAGGTAGTCGTGGGCTGTCACAAGGCTGACGGTGAAGGGTTAGACAAACAGTCGACCACTTGTTCAAGCGCAAGTAAGTCGAGGCGATAATGCGGCGCGGTTTGGAGCGGTGCCTGATATGACTGTCTAGTGAGTACTGTGTTGGAGAGGTGAGTATTCAAGTCTCGTCATCAACGTATTTCATTTGATCGTTGAGGTTGAATTCGATTCGGGACATGGTCTTGGAAGGAGTTCGGTTTGGAATGGACAGGCGGTTCAGTTCGGCTTGGCGAAGCTGGCGATGGGATGGGGAGACAAAGATGAGGATCTGAAGGAGCCAGGGTTCACAAACAGGGTGGAAACCCCGTCAGAGCGCCTGCCAGACCCTCGGAATCCGTTCAGGCTTGTCGGGAAAGGGCTAGCATCGACCAAAAGCAACTACCTCTACCACCACGACATACTCTGATATCCCATGTCATCTCTGCTCTCTGCCTCGCTGCTTGATCTCAAACCCTCCCTTCCACCAAGCTCGATTCCCTGCCCAGATCCGCATCGAAGTCAGTGAGAGGCATTCAAGTGTCCCGAACAGTCATCCTTGGGGTATGCCGCGCCCTCAATCGCTTCCTTGGCCGTGGACTTGGCTGCGTCCGCGGAGTGGAGTTGGGCAGGGAAGACAAGAGACGGCTGGTAAAGGTGGTTCCATCGGTTGTGCCTGAGAAAAGCAGTCGAGGACCCCGAGGAAGGATAAGATTTTCCGACTGGCAGTTGGACACGGGAGATGGCGTTGAAAACAGCTCTATCATGCTTTGTTGGCAGCAAGTGCCATAAACGCTGCCCCATCAACAAAGAGGACAACAGCTCAAAGGTCGACTGTGCTGGCAAAGATTCGCACAACTCATCAACATGTTCGCTAGGAGTATCCCTTCCCTTTACGTCCACGCGACCGACTGTATTTTACAGGGGTGATGATGTATTTCATTTGACGCCTCTATCCATCCACGTCTACAAAATCTGATCTACTACCAAACACTAATTGGCCCAAGAGCAAAGAAAGACTTGATCCAAAAACGCTATTCTCCGATATCCTTTTTTCCAAACAAAAGAGGGGACCCTATGATCCTGCTATACCCAGAACTGGCTGTCCTTAATCTTGTCGTGCACGCCCGATGTCCAATCCGCATTCGTCGCGCTGAACTCGGATTCGGATCCAACGTTCTCGTGCATGGTCGAGTACAAGTACTGAGCTCCTCGTTCAGCTACTCTATCTGCGTAGTATGCTGGAGTGGCGATGGAGACTGCTTTCGTTGCACGGTGGTATCCATAGCACATGGCGAGCGTCTATTAGTGGTCAATAATGGGCCATCAAACATCGACGTCTTCATAGCTTACCGTCTTCTCTAGGTCGGCAGCATTGAAACCAATCTCGTTCTTAATAACAATGTAATGAGCCGGTCGGGCAGTTCCCTGAAGAGCCTTGTGGGGTTGGAGATAAAAGTCCCAAGCCTTATCACCATAACCGGTGACGTGACGATCCACGACGGTTCCAGGAACAGTATTGTACGAACCCTTCGTCGGATCTTTTGGACCGATGTCTGTGTGATCCTTGCTGGTGGGATAAAAGCGGGTGTGGTGACGCTTGCCAACGATCTAACGAATGATTAGCATGGGAAGCTTTCGCAATGCAGAATATACTCACAATAATTGAAGTCTTGGGGTGCTTGGTTTGAGCACCGTAGAGAAGCTCGAACGCCTTGACGATCGATGGGAACTCGGTGTTGAGTACCAACTTGAATTGGCCTTCGGAGACTCCATCGCGGTAGATCATCACCTTGGTGGGCAATTTGCCGCCATTTTTCCTCCTAAACGACTCGAGACGGCCTTTCATGAGTTCTGTCAGGCCCTCCACCATTTCAACGCGAGAAGTCTGGATGCGGAGATCAGCTGTCCAGCTAGAGAGATTGGCGTCATGGCTGGAGACGATAGCAGCAATACTCGGAGCCTTGCTTTGACTATCGGGCGATGGGTGTGTGACATCGATACCGACGACCATGGTGTCTTTGTCGATCAACTTGAGGTGCCTCTGTTCAACCGACCAAGCTTGTCCTCCAGCTTTGGCGCAAAACTTCAACGCAAGATTGCCGATCAACATTAGATCTGGCCTCTGGTCGACTTTGACAGGGACGATCTTGCCACAGTTCTCATCCTTTATCAAGACAGTATGGATGCCGTACTCGACATCACCCATCAACTTGATCAGAGAATACAGCAGCTTGTTGTAAGATGGCACGGCAATGAGACACCAAGAAACACCTTTGGACGCGAGATCCTTGAACTTGACATCAAGAGCTCCCTTGACCCTTTCCGTATTCTCTCTGTTGGCTGCCCCACCGAGTACCAACATGGCCAGTGGCGGCCTCGCATCATTGACAGCCATTCCGTAGCCTTTTAGCTGCTGCACGACTGAAGCGAGACATTGCGCAAAGTTTTGGGTTTGTAGGGCTTGGTTGCCCTCCTGGATTTGAAATCCAGTGAAGATGCCGCCTAACCTCGCACCACGGTTGAACTGCTGATTTACGAGATTCCATCCGCCGTCATGAACAGGAGTTGGTCGTTTGAATGAAAGCGTTGGAGCAGTGAGAATACGGGCAGGAATTGTTAGCATCTCAGTTCCCACGGAAAGCCCAAACTTGTCTATATGGGAAGCCTGCTTGTCCGAAGTGATGGACATTACTTGCAAGCCCTTACCTTCGATAGATTCTGCGTTGAGATTCGGGAAACGAGCGGCGAACGTGATCATGCCCCTGGTTTCCAAGCCATTCAACGTTCTGCGAGCTGGCTGGCCGCCAACCACGTAGCAAAGCTCGGAAGGAATAAGCTGAGGTTTACTGCTCGTTCCGCAGTTGACCAAAGGCATTTGTGGCTTACTCAAGTCTTGGTTGTATTCTGTCCACTATCAGCAATCGTTATCATAGGGACAAGATAAGTAACACACTCTGCTTGAAAAACTCTTCGACCGTCGTCGTCACCTTCTTGCCAGCAGCGTTCTCCCATTCAAACATGTGCTGCTTTGCAGTTTGGCCTTGTTGAGGGGCAAGTCCGAAGACTGATTTCACCTTTGTCACGCTGACCACCTGTCCAGCCGCATTCTTTTCCGTGGTATACTTCGTGAGAACCTTTAGACCTTTGATAAAAGATGACAGTTCTTGTAGCACTCGCCGATTCGAAGGATCCCTTGGGCCAACGAATTTGGTCATGAGGTCACTTAGGCGTCCTGGCTCATAAAACGCAGCCGCTGCGACGTTCAGATTGAGGAGCACCCGCCGTGGTCCCAATCGAACAGAGGAGTAGTAACCACGAAGAGCAAGCAGACCAAAGCCCAAGTCCATCGACTCGACACCGGGATGGTTGCCAAATTGATGCGTAAAGGGGAAAAACTTGTTTTGTCCCATCGGTGAGATATTGTCCTCGAAATTTGGCGCGCGAGAAAACAATACGTTAAGAGCTTGTCGAACATCCTCCTTTGGGCTATAGACACCGCTGCCTGATGAACTGCTCACGTATTCAAAGAGTTCACTTACGGCGTATGAAGCGGTGTGGTGGATCTTCAAGGTCCGCTCACGTCGTTGACGGGCTGTTTGTCGTCCAGCATCTTCATTCGGCGAAACGGCAGGGAATGGTGTTTCATAGCGATCGTGAAGCACGATCTTGAATGTGGCACGGTCTATTGGTCCCAAATCCAACTTCGAATTGGCGTATATCGTCCTGCCGTAATCGGATGCAGCAGTCGTTTTACTGAAGACTTGATGAGCGAGAAACAGCTCCATATAGCGACGGACCTTTTTCCGTGCAAGTCCAGCATCAGGCTCGATATCAACATGATAGCGATATATGACTTGGTTTTTATTCTTCAGCGTAACGTTGAAGAAATTGGTTCGGAGTACCACCGGTCTACCGTCTACTCCATAGGCTGGGCGACGAGGGAGGTTTTCCTCCAACGTAAGTGACCCAAAAGCATTGGTTGGATCTTTGACGACCACATCCTCGAATTTGGTGATGTCGGCATCTGGTGTAGTGATTGGCTGGCCCTCCCTAGATCATGATTAGATCTCAGTAGCAAGCTGGGTGGCCAAGGCTGATTCTGGCGCAAGGTTTCGAGGCCATAAAAAATCTAAACGTACCTGTAGATACCTCTATAGCCTCTTTTAGCACCTCCTTGACCTCCTTGACCTCCTTGACCTCTGTTGCCGCCTCCTCGACCTCTATCGCCGCCTCCTCGACCTCTATCGCCGCCTCCTCGAACTCTATCGCCGCCTCCTCGACCTCTATCGCCGCCTCCTCGACCTCTATCGCCGCCACCACGTCCATCACGGTCACCACCGCCACCACGTCCTCCACGGTCTCCGCCACCACGTGGGCCTCCGCGACCTCTGCCTCGGTCTGCCATAATTTCTATAGTCAAAATATGAGCAGAGTCATGACGTCTTACGCAGCAGCCCTATTGGCGGTGAAATACTTTCGGTTTGGCATCTCCAAAACGGCCAGGTAACACACAACGACCGTGTCTTCTGTATGAAGACCACAACGAGAACTGAAGACGCAGAAAAATGATGGAGTAACAGACTTACAGATTTGTTTGCGTTGTCGATGAGGGCTATGTGTATTGGTGAAGATGACTCAATCCGATATAAGAGACTCTATGTGTATTGGTGATGTCTCGATCCAATATCAGAGACTCTATGTGTATTAGTGAAGATTTTGGGTAGCAGCCTATATAGACCTTATAGACGGTTACCCGACACCACTCTTAAGAATAAAGAAGAACGCAAAAACGAAATGATTTGCGGGCCTTGTCACGGATGGTCACACTCGTGCACACACGTGTCCTTTATTGGCAGCTTGATGTCCAATTGGGATGATTTATGATATCGACCTGAGGGGTAATTGAATATAGAGATGGGTAAGCATGAACTGATGTTGTGGTGTTGGCATAGACGGACAGCGAATTGGGCAACCTAGGTTGAGATGAAAGTCCAGGGCTGCAGGGCATGATTGGATTCCAATCTCCCCACCGATTGCGCACGCCCGCTTAAAACTGCGCTCAAACGATGGGCCCCTCTAATTCGCGTCGGCGATCAGACCCGGGCTAGATACCGAACCGGATATTGCGTCGCGCAGTCACGAGCAGGGTCTTCCAAGAATAATTAAGAGACGCGCCCGGCCTGTCAAGCGGACGACTGCATATCCTACACGGTGCAGGAAGCGGTGAAGCCTGCCTGCCTGTCAGCAATCGGTGATGCCTGCCTGTCGGGCCTGTCGGGAATCATTCAAGAGGAGAAACACGACGAGATAAAAGCTGTGAGACCTGTGAAACGGCCTACCGTGTTACCACTCCAGAATTTCATAACCCCTCAAGCACCACCTAATCACCAGACATCCAACATGTTGAAAGGCTGATCCAACAAACTTAATCATTGTCAGGCTGGTAAACGTACCGTACACTGTGTGCCAAACATGCAAACGCCGTCCTCTCTGCCGGAATACGACGAACAATCGAATCATGCCCAGCACCAAACATCTCCTTCTCCGCCACCTGTTGCTCTGTTATCGTCGCTTCCCGTCTTGCATCAAAACCCCCATCGTTATTCGTCGACAAAGCATCAAGCGTCGTCATTTGAAGCTCAACAAATGCACGTATCATAGATTGACACGCTGCGGCCCGCCATTCGGCTCGCAGGCTTTCTTTTACCCCTGGGATGAGGAGATGAAGAATCCCAGGGTTAGAGCCTTACCTGTAGGAAGATGGAATTCGGTCACCGGTGTTCCAGTTTTCCTGCAGCTCTCACACCTCCAGAGGGGCAGCAGTCCAAGCTCTTGCCGTCTCGCGCAGTCAAGGCTGATTTCCGCTTCCAAGTTCTTCCACTAGCCCTTCCGTCTTGGGGTACTTAATAACTTCCAAGCCCTGTCCCATCTTCACTTCTCAATCAAAAGGTATTGAAAGAAACTGAGAGCAGGCAACATATCTCATCAGAATTCCCAGAACGTCCGGGAATGTCCATATCTAGACGAAGATCGATGAGAGGAATGATGGGTCAAGTACTCCAGGTGGAACGCTAATAAACCAGGAATAGGAAATAAAAGAATTCCAATTTCTCGGACTATGATGTTAGCTATCTATGTTGTTCTAACAGCTGGACCACATTTGAGGGATTCAGTGCTGATCTGAAGTCATGTTGTCTGTTGTCATCTGGATTGATCTTGTTGCAAGGCCGCATTTGACAACGACGAACCGGTAATCAAGAATTGTGGCGGGACGAACGATCGAAATGCATGCACGTACAGTGGGAAAAACGATTCCTGTCCGTCCATTTTGTAGTATGCATTACATCTGTTTCTCAACAAGCGAAGTTTGTGATTACCGGGTCGGCATTGTCAACTGCGGCCTCGCAGCAAATCCAATCCTCGAGCATGACAATAGACAACATAGCTTCAGATCAATAGTCGATCATCAATTATATAACGTATTCCACCACCGAGCCGGCCACTTTTCCTTGGCACAGCCCTTATCCTCTTCAACACGCAATGTCTCAACAACGCAACGCGATAGCCGTTCAAGAAGAAGGCAGAATTGATCTCGCTCTTCAGCCTTATACCTCGGCCAATTTCAAAGCCTACGGCGCGCTGCTTCAGCCTTCAACATCAAACACCAAAGGCTCTCTGATCGGCTCTGCGGAATTACCTCTCGATCTCAAACTCGCCCAAACTCCCATAAGCTCACTGCAAAAGAAGATCAAACGCTTATCCAATATATTCTCGACCTCAATTCGCAAGGATTTGCGCCCCGGCTGTGTGAGGTGGCAGATATGGCGGGTAAACTACTGGGTATACGCGGTGGAGAGCCAGTAGGCAAAAACTGGGCTGAGAGATTCGTAACGCGCTCAGATGAGCTCAAGGTAGCCTTCAATCGAGCAAAGGATAGGCAGAGGATACTACAGGAAGATCCAGAGATTATCGGCGCGTGGTTCAAGCTCGTTGCAGATACTAAAGCCAAGTACGGCATCCACAACAAGGATACGCACAACTTTGACGAGATTGGCTTCCAGATGGGCGTTATTGGGTCAATGAAGGTCTTCACAGCTTCTGAAAGACGTACACGGCCTAACTGATCCAGCCAGGCAATCGCGAGTGGGTTACAGTTATTCAGAGTATCTGCGCCGCTGGGTATGCGACCCTGCCCTTCATTATCTACAAAGGACGCGTTCACATCTCTGCGTGGTATGAGGAGGCAGATATACCACGGAATTGGAAGCTCTCGGTTTCTGAGAACGGCTGGACAAACAATGCGCTTGGTCTTAAGTAGTTGAAGCACTTTGACGCGCATACAAAGGCGCGTCAAGTAGAGGGGTGCGCGAACGTGTAAAAAGGATATTGAGATATCTTCTGAATCAAATAGCAGAACGACAGACTTGGAATCTATTGTTGATAGCGATAAAATTGAAGAGGCGTAATATGAGTTGGTCGTGCCAAGGAAAAGTGGCCGGCTCGGTGGTGGAATACGTTATATGTAGACACCTTTTTAACTCCTCTCATAACCGTATCATGCTCCTCCCAACGCGGCGCAATAAGCCAGATACCACGTCCGACTAGCCCCACCATCAATCCATCCATAATCGAAATTCTGCTGCTCAAAGAATCTGTAGGCAGTCTGAGGATCAACGAGAGCAAGATTGGCATAGAGGATACCGCGCCATCCGCCGCCTACAGAGTCGACGCGGGAGTTGGAGAAGTAAGTGGACCATTCTTCGCGGACTGCGGACGAGTTTAGTCAAAAGCCAGGGCAGGGAATAGGAGAGGAGAGGATGAATAGTATGACATACCAAAAGTAGGTGTCCTAATAAGCGCTGAACACGGGTTCAACGGAATCATATGAATACCCTGGATAAACTCTGGATTCATCCCAAAGTACGTCGCGTGATCAACTTTATTTTCGAAGGTAATTCCTGTAACCTTGTTACCCCGGATCTGCTCTGGTTGAGTGGTGTTACTCTCTTCCATTAGAAAGTACGTTTGAAATACCCTCTTCTGGATCGCTAACATCAAATCGCCCCTCGCCTCAAGATTCACGTCTCGGATCGTGCTACCCCACATCTTCAAAGCATACGAAGCGAATGAATCCTCAGAGGTTGACTCCTCATCCTTACCATCCGCGGATTCGAAGAGGCCTTTTGCCCAGGAGTGGCCGTGATACCAGTCAAAAGAGCGGGAGAAGGGAAATTCGGCGTCATTGACTGGGTTTGCGAAATCTCGCACGAGCATCTGAACCCAGGTTTTATTCTTTCCGCCGTTCTCTTCAAGCCAGTTGGGATCGATCATTCCGATGACCGAGGCAGTGTAGACGAAGTATCCATAGTGGAAATGATGGTCGTTGTAATATCCGTTTCCGAAATCTGCGCCTGCGTCCTTTAATCCAGCCGTGGAAACAACGCCGCGCCAGCCTTTTTCGTAGACTAGAGGGTTGATTTGTATGTTTTCTACAAAGACGGCGAAGCACTCTTTGAGTTTGTTCAGGACCTTTGTCGTCAATTCTGGAGGAGTGGGGACGAGGGAGTGCAAGACGTAAAGCATCATTGCGAATTTTCCGAGACCTTTGCCGCTAAAGTACATGCTATCGAGACAACATTGACCCTTGAAATCTTGGTCCGCCTCTGTTTGGGCAGCGGATAGGATGGCGTTTGTAGCTTGAGATGAAAGGGTTGTTATGGAACCTTTTTGCGGCGTCCAAGGAGCGAAGGATATGGTTGTGGGAAGGGTTTCGGAGAGGTGCCATGAATCTGCTTGAACGGCTGTGCCCAGACCCTTTGTGGTTGTTTGAAGGCGCAAGGGCGTCACAGAGCCTGCGGTGGCGCGGGTGAAGGAGGAAAGGTGGTGAGGGAGTGCGTACCTATAAGATATGAGAAAGGACTGGATGAGGGCCTGATAACTTACATTATCAAAGGATTTGGGATCCCTGCTTTCTCCCATGTGAGGCTGTAGTTCCCCCTTCCGCCATCCAAGTTTCCGTTAATTGTGCATGATATAGCGTAGGCACCAGCGCTTCGGTCATAGACGTCCTCAGGAGAGCCATGAGGTAATTTCGCGACTTGGATGGTGCCCGTAAACCCAGCCCTGGCTTTGATCTCGTGGTTGCTGGTTTTGTCAAGAGTTTCCATTCCCTGTGCATTTTGAGGAGTGAGATAGAGCAACCAAGTTTTCCTATCCTCCAGAATAACTCTGAACTTGCTTGTGGCACCATTGTTTAGCTGTCCTGCTGGATGTAGATCGCGGAAGAAGACCGAAGATTGGATGAGCGGAGTACAATCTTTGTAAACGCCAGTCACAAAACCCATCCCTTGCAGAAGAGGAAAAGTTACGATAGGATTTGCCTCTCGGTTTGGCGAAAAGTTGGCGTTCACGCTGAAGGATTGCAGAGAATCACTCGTGAGGACTGTTTGGTCTCCCAATTCGGCAGCGGACAATAGTATCGACTGAATTCCTGTCTGCCATCAGTTCTGCCACACTACTCAATGTGATTCTTTCCCTACCAATAGGATTTATATAATACTGACTCGCTCCAGACGGAGTCGCAGGACCAAAAGCAAGCTGCTCTCGATCAATCTGAGATATGGAAAGTCCCCAACTCTTAGCATTTCCTCCGCCTTTAGACCAGCAAACAGAGTAAGGATGCGTCCAAACCGAGCATCCTTGGTTTCCAAGTACGAAATTGGAATAGAATGTGCTGGTCTGAAGAGGGATGTCTGGACATGAATCTATCGGATGACATCCCGGGTCGTCAATACGCCCATTTCGGGAGCGTATGAAATCTCGCGGAACGGGATGATCTGCATAGTGGTCGATTAGTATCCCGTTGTTGGATATGGGAGTAAAGATGTCATTTGAGCTGGTGTTTCTCGGTTGCGTTGGTTGTGACGGTGGTTGTCCAAAGAAACTCTGTTGGTTAGGCGGGCTGTAGTTTGGGGCTTGATACTGAGTCGGAGTTGGCGGCGATTGATATTGGTTCGGAGGCTGATATTGATTCTGATGCTGATATTGGTTTGGAGATTGGTACTGGTTCTGAGCCTGATATGGATTCTGGGCTTCATACTGATTCTGTCCCTGATATTGACTCCCACCTTGATATCCTTGAAACTGATTCGGCGCCTGGTACTGACTCGGTGGTGCCTGTCCTTGGTAATACTGCTGTCCTACATTTTGCTGCCCTTGATAGTATTGATTTTCCTGACTTTGAGGTTGACAATATTGGTTTTGATGATGTTGCTGGCCGGGGAACTGTCCGCCAGTCTGCTCGTTGTTTTGTTGGTTGTTTTGCGAATGACGCGCATCTTGTACAGCTTTAAATGCTGCTTCGGCATACTTTCTAAATGGCTACATATGATTTAGTAAACAAATTACGATAAGTGAGTTGATGCGCGGAGGGGAGAAGATGGATTTCGATGAGAATGAGGGCTTTCTTACCATGATGAAGTTGAGAATTACCTATGGCCGCATCGAACTGATCTTGAGCGATGTATAACTGCAAGCCGACATGTAATCATAAGATGGATGGAAAGCTTCAAAACTTGAATGGACGTGTTGTTGTTGTTGTTGTTGTTGTTGTTGAGGTCACGATCAATGAAGTCATATTCAAACGAGGTCTCATAGGAAAGTCACTTAATGTACACAAGACATAATTTGAGATCAAATCAATCAACTAGTAGTAGACGTTTTTTGTATATGCTATTAAAATCATATCATAGTATAATCTAAACCATGGGCTTATCCATGGGCTTGATAATACTACCCGCCTTGATAAGAACCCTTGGCTTCGTACTCTCCTGAAACACTTCCTTGACATTCCATTCACTGCCAATCGGCATGCGAATACTCCTCTCATATTCTGCCCGATTCGTAAACGGAAATGGCAAAGTCGTAGCAAGATATCCCACATTCTTTTTCACCCTCTTCTGATTAATGATAACGTGCTTCAACTTCTTGTCCTTCCGATCATCAGCTTTGATGCCTTCGACTTTTCGTAACCAACGACCGGTATTACGTTTCTTATCGCGAGCGCTGACACCTTCTCCAACCCAGGCACCCCAACCAGGGAGGGTGTCGTCGATGATCTTGTCGTCTTCATCGAGGACAGTGGCCTTTTTCTCCTCTTCAAAAGCTTCCTCCACGTCATCACCTGCGAAAGCTCGGCGTAGAATTTCGGCTTGATCTACAAGACCTAAGTCCGTGGCAGGAAGTACTTCGTCCTCCTCTTCTCCTCCCGAGGGCTCGTTGTCATATTGCACCGTCACCCAACCATCAGCATCTGGTTGCGAGTGCTTCTCACCAGGAAGGAGTTCGGGCCCTGATTTGGATGATTTTTTATCCAAGGTTCCAGTGGTCTTGCCTGGCTTCTTAGCGTCTCCATTCTGTCGCGGCCTGGACAATTCTTGCGGCGCGGGCTTCTTCGGTGCGGTTGTAGTGTTGCGAGGGAGCTTGTATTTTGCTTCTATGGCAGAGACGGTCGGATCGACGGCCTTGCTAACAATTTCTTGCCGTTCTTCGTCGTCCGAGTCCAAAGGTTCCTCAAACTCGTTCTGCACGAAGGAGTCAGGCACAGCTTTGCTGGCTTTCGTAAGTCCAAACAGTTTGCGGCCAATAGTCGTATCTTCCTCGTTCTCCTCAGAATCCTCTCCAGCCAATTCTCGTCGCATGCGCGCAATATCGTCTTTGTTTTGAGCAGTCCGTCGTGCTTCCGCCTCTTTCATGAATTTCATTTGGTGAAGTCCAGATCCAGAATCCTCGAGTTCGGGACCGTCAAGCTTGCTCAATTTGCGCTGGAGTCTGCGGAATTCCTCAGTCTCGTCATCAACGTCTGAATCATCCTCGCTATCCTCGCTGCTGGAAATGACATCATCACCACTGACATCCTCATCTCGAACCTCCTTGCCCTCGATTCTTCTTCTCAACTCTTCGTTTCGACGGGCCATTTCACTAACGCCACTCTTTGCATCGTCATCCCAGACTGAGCGTCCACTCTTCTTCATGGCCTTGGCCCATTTGCTATCACGATGCTTGGCGCCCATTCTCTCCTCTGCTCGCTTGCGATTAGCTGTCTCTCGCTCCTCCTCATCCATCTCTTCTTCTCCGCCCTCGGCAAAAGCATCACGTTCCATGGCAGCAAGCTTTTCACGTTCTTTGCGATGTACGCGACGATACGATTTACTCTTGATCTTCTTGATACGCTTCGCTCGGATTTCCTCTCGGAACATGAGGTCCCTAGCTTTTCGGAGCTCAGCTCGTCGTGCCTGTACCACCTCGATGGGCATTTTATTGGTCTTCAATTCCTCAAAGCCAAGGATACGCTCCTCTTCTTCGTTTTGGTTGCCAGTGATTAAACCACTTTCTTGCATGATATTTTGAATGGCGCTTTCGAGATCGTTCATGGGAGCTGTCTGACTGGTGGGAAGTAGATGGTTGGACCCAAAAGGCCTTGCAGCTTCAGGGTCGATGAGAGGGAATGAGAGGTGTTCTGCCTGTCGGTTTCGCTTGACAGTATCATTCCATCGGTCGAGGGTTTTCTTCGTTTGCTCATTGGCAGCGATGCGATCGAGTTTATCCTTTTGTCGTTTTGGAAGACTAGCTGCAAGCTTTGGGTCCTTCTTAGGTTGCTTAGGAATGTTGCCGACTTGCTTGGAGATTGCCTTGAGCTGCGGGTCCGATGTAGACGCTAGAATGTCCTTGATATCAAACTTCTCCGAGCTGACGAGTCCTGAAGTCGATGGCGTCCGAGCCTCGTGAGGATCCTTTTCGCGTAGTCTCGATTTCTCCGCCTTTGACTTTGGATGTAAATTTGACACAAGGTCTTGCAATCGTGAGAGTTTGTCCTCATCGTCTTCGTCCTCCTCGAGATGTGACATGGAGGATTCAGAGGATGCTTCGTCCCCACTATCCTCGTCAGCCTGTTCCGAGGATCCTTCGTTGTCGTTGTCCTGGTCTTCCTCGTCGCTGGGCTCATACTGATCCAACATTGTCGCCAAATCAATCGCATCTTCTCCAAGATCGTCCTCGTCCTCGTCCTCGTCTTCGACTTCAATCTCTTCCTCGTCCAAGTCCAGGTCTCCGTCGAAATCTCTCTTCGGCGCCACCTTCTTTTTCTTCTGTAGCTTCTTCTTTCCCTTGCCACCCGAGCTGCCTCGAAACGTGAGTCCAGAGAAATTCTCCTCGTCACTACTTCCAAATGCCTCGTCTGAGTCCAAAGACTCGTCGTCTTCATCGTCCACAACACCCAGCTTCCACCTGTTCCCCTCACTGTCACTCCCCTCACTCAGATCCAACTCGTCGTACCGTCCCTTTGGCGCCTTCTTATTAGGCCTTGACTGGACATCTTCCTCTTCGTGCTCATCCTCCGAGTCTTGCTCTACGCGAGCCTTCTTGTGCTGGGGTTGATCATCTTCGGCGGCTTCACCAAGTCGATTTCGGCGGAGTCTATGGGTTTCCGGGTTCTGGATCGAGGCGATTGAGAAGGCGTTGAGTGTTCTCTTTTTCGACTTATTCTTTTTCGAGGGTCCCTTCGTCTTTGGCTCCGAAACCGACGATCTAGATATTCGTAGTGGCATCTTATTATTCGTGTTTCTTGTTCTCTTCCGAACCGCCAAAATATTTCTTCCATAGATTCAGGGTCCAGCTTTTTCCCATGCTGTATAATTTCCGGGAAGACATGTTTTAAGCGTATCTTTTAGACCGGCCAAATAATCATCCCGACCTCGACCTTCGACACTGGCAGCTCCAACAACAGAAATCTCGATTGAACAGTCAGCCCATCAAAATGTTCCATGCTACACCCCCGTTAGGTCGCGCTCTGCGCCGCCTAGCCCTCACAACCAAACAAGGTCCAAAAGATTACTACAAAGGAACTGGCTCAGGCTCAATGGGTCAGCACACGAAAGGGGGAGGGTACAGAATCAACTATCTCAAAGTTAGAACTTACGTGCCGCCGAACTATGAGATCGAGGGTTTAGAAAAGGTAAGTTCTCCCACGTTCTTAGATATTGGTGGTGGCTAATTGGGTATAGTTGACTCCTTTCGTATCAGCCCGGATACCGAGACCTACGAGACAACGACTCGTTGATTTGGCTACTGGCGAGTTGATCAAGGATCCAAAAAATGATGGGAGATTGTTTTTGAGGGAGTGGAAGAGGCTCACTGTGCGCGAGTTTGCGAAGAGCAGGAAGTAGAAGAGTACAGTGCTGAGGAGGGAACGAGCACGGGAAAAGGCGCAGAGGGCGCCGAGAAATCAAGACCTTCTCAGATATGAAAAGAGTAAGCTTGGAGATGTAGGTTGTTGTACAACTGCATCGAGGGAAGCTAAAGAAGGGATTTGTGGCATTGCTCGGCGTTCTGGGCATCATGCATATCAAATGACAGGATTAAGGAAGACAGACTACGCGCATGGAAGAACAACAGTCGCATTATAACACAGAATTTGGAAGGCGTTACAACACCGCCTGGAATGATCGGTGACGGAACATGGAGGCTCTACAAGCAGGTTGCTAGAGCATCGCGATACCTGTGGACTTGGTTTACCATAAATATCCTCAAGGTCGTTTCTCTCCCCTCCAATGCTCCATAGAAAAGCCCAGCACCCAAGCCCATGAAGTCCAGGTTCAGTTCCAACAAACGATCCAATTACACCCCCATCCTCTCACATCGCGCCTCCTTTATGCTGAGACAAGCACATTGTACTATACAAATATTTTCCGATTGCCACGATGGACCTCGCCACTAAGAGAAAGCTGTACATATAATTGTCCGACCAGCCTTGAATGTCACGAATTCGAACAAAAATAAACTCATTCACAACTACAAATTCGGGACTGAAATGAACCTTTTGCTGCTCATTATAAGACTCAGTACATCTTGGTAGAACATGTTCGTTTTCCTTCCTCCATTAGCCTAGAGAGTTTACGATTCTTCTCAGCTTGATCCCGATCTTTTGCTCTGCGCTGGTTAGTGATAGTGAATCAAGGTTCAGGGGGAATGGTCACAATATGTTGAATGGGTCCCGTAGATTGATAAGAATTGGTCTGACATTTGATCTTGCTATGCTTTGGTGTATCGTGCTTGATCAGTACAGTTGTGATAGGACAGCAAGAGTGGAGCGCGAATGATGGACGACTCGCTGGATTAAGGTAATTAATGCTTCGTTTGTAGGCCGAAATATCCAAGGTTATATCCTGGACTTTTAGATTTCAGGGAGTGAAGAGGAGCTTATCAGGATTTTAAAAAGACGAAAGGAACGTTGGCAGAAAAAGATGATTGTTCTGTCATAAATGTTCTTTACAGCTCTTCAAATGAGCTCCAGTGAAAATAACTTATTCTATCGTCCTCCTTCACATTATCTCGGGCCTAGCCTAGCAATCCTTTCTTGGTCGAACAGAACTTGAGGCACTGTGAGACCATGTGTCTTGTCTTATCGTATAAATTTTGCATTCTCATGAATGTTGCATCTTTCCACGTGGACTGCCGGTCCGTGACGTATTCTTGGTGCAATATCTCTGGATCGAGGTAGCAAGCACCAAACCCTTCATGCACAGGTTTGACATTGTCTGTGTGATCATGACACGAGTAGTAGACCAAAAGTCTACACCAGAAATCCGGGAAATTATTGGTGTTCTCTAAAATGTCGACCCTCTCACCCATGTCTCGGCATATCATATGCCGTTTTCGCGAATTAGAAGCAGAAATCGTTTTTTTTCCGTCGAAAGGACAGACAAGGCAGACCTCGATTGTATCAACAACTCTTCCTCTAATCGTCAATTTTTCCTCTTGGATAGCAAGGTTGACCTTCGACTGCTTGGATGACAAAGCCCAGCAACGCGATTGACTAGGCTCACCCAACGCAATCGTTCACCTCCTAGATCTCATCGAAGCCGAACCCGAAAATGAGTAGTCGATTTTGAGTTGGCTGTATGTAGCTTGAAAGCAAACCCTTTGCTACGATTTTACTTGACGAGCTTACCAAAACGAACAGGGCTGATCTGACCCAGGTATACCTTGAAGTCTTTGATTGCTATCGGAACCAGAAGGTCCAAGCACGTAGTACAGCGGCGAATCGTCACTTCACACGCCCTGAAGTTGCAAATCTTGATTTATAACGTCTATCATGAGATTTGAGTATGCCTCATATGCAGTCCTAGACCTAAGACATGATGAACCCTCGAGTGCAGTCCATACTTAGGACACACGATATCTAAACCATCCAATGCCAAACTCCTTGCAATGCTGAAAGCTCAAATAATGTCGTTCTTCAAAGTATTGACTGCCGTCTGCCGTTCTGCTATGTCAACATCCTGGCGGTCACGTCCCTTCCCGTTTCGTGCTCCTGGGTACGATCTCGGAACCTACTACAGTTTTAACAAAATTGCTTAACGCCGACTTCCGGAGTAATCCTTCAGGATACCCTCCATATGAAGATTCGTCGTCCGACCGCCTCTTCTCGCAGTCTTACGTTTCGTCTTCCCTGTCTTCGCCGCTACAACCTTCCGCGCAGCGCTGCTGGGAGTTTGACCAGCGGCAAGGAGCTTGTTCCTCAACTCCTCTGTATCTGTTGGAATTCTGATCGCGTGCCATTCCGATACGATGTCACTAGGAATCTCATTCGCCAACGATTTGTCGTCCTGCCATACAACCTTTGGAACCTTTCCCTGCTTGTCGAAGACGACCAGCAGCTCGCCAGTACTCCCCATGGTGGTTATAGTAGACAAAGCATCTTTCCATCCGTCTTTAAGATCCTCGGCTTTAATACCAATCGCATGACCTTGCTTTTGCAGGTATGCAGTCAAATCCTCTTTGTTGCGAATCGGATACTTGGGGTTGTATTCATAGGTGCCCTCGCCATTGCCTGACTTCGGTGGATTGTATTTGATCTTGTCGTCTGATTTATTTCTCTGCATGACGGCGGCGAAGGTTTTGAGCGTGGTAGAGTCCGCATTCTGGATGGACAAATAGTTGATGATTTCGGTGAAGTTACACGGCCTGTCCTTCTCGTGAAGATAGGCCTCAGCGACTCTCATTTGCGCCAGAAGCTCAAGTTGGGAAGCTGGTTGCCTACGCTGCATTTGTTGTACGGCCGTCGGTTTGCTAGCATCAACCACTCGCTTGCGTTTTGGAGCTCCGGAAGCTGAGGCGTTTGACGGCGATGGCGAAGGTACGCCGGACCCGTTGAAAGATTTGGACATGGCAGCGTTGATGGGAGTTGCGGGCTTATGGTCGAGTTGCGCGGAGAGATCTGAAGGATGGAGTTGCTCCCAGGAGGCGCAGGTTACGTCGTGACCCAGGGGGTATAAGAGGCTGTTGGGGACGAGAGATGTTGAAAATCGGAACGAGGAGTGAGTAGTGACGGGAGGCATTGCAATCATCACGTGACAATTGGCTCATTTGAGTCGCGTGAACGGATGCGGTTTCCATTGAACTTCATTCCAAAAGCAATCCTTTGTCTTTCATTTCTTTCCACTTTGATATTACGTGGAGAGACCTACGGACGCCCGAATAATGTCTTGCTAATCGCTTTTTGGTTTTCCCAACTCTCCAACCATGGCGACCGCGAGTGTAGACACCAGCTACATTGCAGCGTCATATTCCATACCCGAACCCACGCTCCAAACTCTCCTGGCCAACCCGTCCCCCGAGCAAATCCAGGACCTGCTGTCAAAGATAGAAGAGAAGGCGCGTGAACATGAATCTCTGCAGGCTGAGAAGTTGCGTTCAGATGTCGAGCTCGAAACTTGCGTGCAGAATGGCAATCGACGCACGAAGCAGCTCAAGGAGTCCCTGGAGAAAGGCCAGAAGGAAATTGAAGAGCTGCGAAAGAAGCTCTCTTCTGAGGGTAGGTTAAGACGCCTTTCTGATATGTCGCCTAGAAATGCTAATTTCTTTCTTCAGAAACGACCCGCGCATCGTTAGAATCGGAACTTCAGAACATCAAGTCGTCGTCGACGAGCTCAACTTCTGAACTCCAAACTCTCAAGAGTCGCATATCAGTGCTAGAAACCTCAAATACCGACGCCCTCTCTCTTTTGGAAGCAAAAACTGCAGCGCACGACAAGCTATCGGACGAGCTTTCTGCTCAGCAGAAAAAAGCCGTTGCGCTACGCCGTGAATTGGCTGATGCCGAAGAGAAGCGACAAACGGCAGAAAATGTCTCTATGAGCGCCAAATTCAGGGAGCAGTCTTTGCAGCAAGAGGTGGAACTCTTGAAGAAGAACAATGAGTGGCACGAGAAAGAGCTGAAGCACCGGGGTTCAGAACATACGAAGTACCGGAAAGAGAAGAGTGCACAGATAAGCGAGCTTAATCGAACCCTGGAGGATGTTACCCAAGCAAATGCGTCTCTACGAAGCACTGAAGAAACGCTGCGGGATCGCGTCAAGGACCTCGACCGCAAATTGAACGACGCTCTTGACCAAATGCAAAGCAAAGATGAGGAAGCGATCAACCGAGAAACCTCGTTCCGCGCTGAATTGGAGAATGCGACACGTCTTTCAGAACTTCAACGCAAGAGTGCAGAGACTGCCCGGACACGTCAACAAGAGTTGGAGGAAGATCTTAACCAGCTCAAAGATGACGCTGCGACTGAGATCGGAAATCTCCAAGCCGACATAAATGCAGAGAGAGCGGACAAAGAAGCTGCTGAACGACGCGTGGCGGAGTTGGAGACCGTGAGGCAAGAGTTGGAAGCTGAGTTAGCAGCCACTCGAGACGCTCCGTCCCGTCCATCTACTCCTCGACGTGGACCCAATGGTGTCGGTGCTCATAACACCCCTGGCCGCAATGGTTCACCTGGGCTGACGTCGACACCTGGTGGAAGCCGCCTAAAGGCACCTCTCACCGTGACACAAATCTACAGCGACTACTCCAAAGTCAAGGCCGAATTGGAAGCTGAGCGAAGGGATGCTCAAGAGTTGAGGAAGACCAATGACGAATATCTCGACGCCATGCAACAACTGGAACCTCGATTCACGGAACTCCAATTGGCCAACGCTAGCTTCGCGCAAGAGGTTCAAGAGCTCGGGACCCTGCTAGAGCAAGCGACCAAAGAGCGTGATGCTGCAAAGAAGGCAGCACGAATTGCTGAAGGAAAGTGCTCTGGTCTGAATGCTCAAATTAATCTGCTTCGACAAGGATCTCGTGATCTTAGCACCCAGGTCAAGATCCTCTTAGTCGAGATACAGGCTCGCGAACAAGGCCTTGAGCCAATGAGTGAAGAAGATCGTGCACAGCTTGAAAAATCAGCCCGTGGAGAGCTGGAAGACGATACAATTGACATGACGCCTACAGCGCGACTCATCAGCCAAAGATTGGTGATATTCCGCAACGTTGAAGAGCTGCAAAACCGGAACCAGAAGCTACTGGAGCTGACCCGCCATCTCGGCGAGGAAATGGAGGGAGAAGATGCCAAGGCCAAGAAAGCACAGCGCGAGGCTGATGAGCAAGAGCTTGAGTCGTTGCGTATCAGGATCACACAATACCAAGACCTGATCAAGCAACTCACCACACAATCAGAGAGCTTTGTCAAAGAACGAGACATGTTCCGCCGAATCGTTGCACACCGTGGTAATTTGCCGGCCGGTACCGACGTGGCTGACATGTTTGCTCAATCTGTCGATGGTAGCGTTATGCCAGCGACCCCTTCAAGAGCGCATAGTGTTGAGCCTTCCGCCGATGCTCGCGCACTTTCCGACCACATCAAACTCCTCAGGGAGTTGCAGCAACACTTCGATTCTTACAAGCAAGAGGCCGCGACCGATCGTCAAGTTCTCAAAGACCGAATCGATCAACTGGAGAAAGCCAAAAGTGAGGCGCAGAGTGAGAATGCGAAGAATTCCAGTCAACTCACACTTGCCCGAGAGCGAGCTGAACTTCTTAGATCCAACTTTGAGATGGCCCAAGCGGACAATAGGGAGCTTTCAAACCGTCTGAAGCTCATCTCGGACAATGCTGGCAAACAGGATATTCGCACCCAACAAGTCGCAGAGGAGCTAGTGGAAGCCAAGGGACTCATCGATAGCATGCGCCACGAGACTGCGAACCTTAAAGCAGAAAAGGACCTGTGGAAGAGCATTGATGAGCGTCGCACCCAGGAATACGATTCTCTCACGGCAGAACGAAACAGACTCAGCAAAATGCTTAGTGATGTGCAAAGCTTGCAGAACGAGCGCGATCTTGAGAATGGCGAAACTCGACGACGACTTCAGACTCGAGTTGATGGGCTGGAGTCCGAGCTTTCGGCAGTGAAGCGGAAACTGGACGACGAAGTGGAGCAATCCAAGAAAGCATCATTGCGTAGAGAGTACGAGCATGAACAGAACCGAACTCGCATCGAGGACCTTTTGAAGAGTTCGTCCAATTACAAAGAAGAGCTAGTGAAGGTCAAGACGCAGCGAGATGCACTACAGAGCCAAGTCGACGAGCTGAAGATTGAGGTGCGCAATGCTGAGGAGAAGGCGCAGGCTCTACAACCTCGACCAACTACGCGCCCCGATGCAGACACGGAGACGGACGAGAATGCCTTGACCCGCGAGCAAGAACTAGCCATCGAGGTCGCAGATCTTACCCAAGATCTTGAAATGAAGCAAGCCGAACTGCAGCAAGCACATGAAGAGATTGAACAGTACAAATCCATCTCCCAGGCCGCTGAAGAGTCACTGCAAAACCTGAATGAAACCCATGACCAGTATCGGGAAGAGACGGATCAAGTTTTGGCGGAGAACAACACCAAAATTGAGGAACTGGAGAGGCGGGTGGAGGAGATTTCTTCTGAGCTTGCCAATGCCCATACTGAGTTGTCGGAAACCAGGTCCAAGGCAGAAGAGGCCACATCTAAGCTGAATGAAGAGAAGACACGCTACGAGTCTGAACTTGCCGCCCTGCGTGACGAATGCGAGCGATTAGTGACGCGTGCCAAATTCCACCAAGACGACCTGAAGAAACAGACTGAGATTTCACAGCAAGCCCAACAGAATTATGAAGACGAGCTTGTGAAGCATGCAAATACCACTGAATCGCTTCATAAGATTCGGGAACAGTACAACCAGGTCAAGACAGAAGTTGCCACCTCGAAGGCGGACGCCGAGTCGGCAAGAGTATCTTTGGCTCAAAATGAGGAAAGCTGGGCTGAGCGTCGCAACCAGTACGAGCAGGAAATTGCCGAGGCCAAAAACCGTCGCGAGGGGGTTGATGTCCAAAATCAGCGTCTTATGAAACAGGTGGAGGATATCAGTTCTCAGATCAAGGCATTGAAGGACAACCGCGCTGCCAACAAAGAAGATGCTGCGCGAGCTGGCACCCCAGCGGGAAATCCAGACAGCAACACGCAAGAGATCATCCGCTACCTTCGCGAAGAGAAGACCATTACCGAAATGCAGATGGATCTTTGCCAGAGGGAGTCCAAGCGCCTCAAGGGTGAGCTCGATCATACAAAGGCACAGCTCGAGCAGACACGGGAAAAGCTCGAAGAAGAGAGACGGTCGCAGGTCGCAAAAGCCCAAAATGCTACGACCCACTCTCAGCTGATGCATACTATCAACGAGCTCAACCTGAACCGTGAAAGTAACGTTACACTACGCAGCCAGTACGAATCCGCACAAAAACAGCTCAACCTTAAGATTAAGGAAGTCGACGATCTGACCGCCCAGCTTGAACCCGTGCAGACTCGTGTGCGAGAAGTGGAGCACGAACTGGAGTCCAGGGATGGCGAGCTGAGACTACTCCAGGAGGATCGTGACCGTTGGCAAAAGCGGACTCAGGACATCATGCAGAAGTATGACCGAGTCGACCCAGCAGAATTGGAGGGCTTCAAGACGCAGATTAGCAGCCTCGAAGTCGAGCGCGACAGTCTCATCACTGTGAAAGAAGAGCTCGAATCAAGTGTGGAGGCAAAGATTACCACCGCAGTTACCGCCGCCCAAGAAAAGAGTCAAGAGGAATGGGCAAAACGACGATTGAACATCATCGAACAATCAAAAAGCAAGGTGCGGGAGCTTACTGAATCGATCAAAAAGCTGAACTCTCATATAGCCACCCTGAATGAGAATCAGACTCGCATGTCCCTTGAACTTGCTAATGCCAATGAAGAGCTTTCCAAGGTCAAGAACGAACTTGAGCAAACCAGGGCTGCTCGTGACCAAGCCCTCGAGCAAGCGAACCAGAAAGCTTCCACTCCAGTGGAGAACGCCGAAGAGGGACTGGTTCATGAAGGGATATCGGAAGAAGCTAAAACTGCTTTCGAGACCCGAATTGCGAATTCTGAAGCGCAGGCTAACGCCGAGGCAGAGAAAGCTGCCAACCTCGAGCAAGAGTTGCAACGAGTTCAGGCTGATGTTCAAGGACTCAACAGCCAAGTGGTATGTAGAGCCCACTTCCGCTCAATCAATAATAGCTAACAAAGATGCAGGAAAACTTGCAACAAACATTAGAAGCGGCTAACGCTCAGGTTTCCACATTGCAGAATGCGCCAGCACTTCCGCAAGATGGCGCTTCTAGTGAAGAGCTTGAGATGATCAAATCTGAGCTGGCAGCCAAGCAGCGCGAGATCGAGGCTCTCAAGACGACCGCTGAAGTCTCTGCTTCCATGAACCAGGCCCCTGAAGACGGATCAAAGCAAGTGGCAGAGCTTGTCAAGGATCAGGTTGAACAAATCAGCAGCAGGCTCACGGCGGAACATAATCAGCGCGTCACCGAAGAGGAGGAAAAGTATAAAAAGCGCGCTGACATTATGAAGACACAACTGTCGAAGAAATTGTCCGAGGGCAAGCAAGCCATTCGGGAGGAGGAGAAGAACGAACGCATCAAGGCTATCGATCAACTCAAGTCGGAGCATCTTGCAGAGCTCGAACGTCTCCGGAAGGAGCACCGAGAAGAGATTCAAAACCTCAAAGCGCAAGCAGGCGTCGCTGTTTCTGTTGTGCCAGGTGGGCCCAACGGCACCATGGCGAGCGAGAGCAGTGCAGCAAAACTTTCTGAGTTGACCCACGAGCAACTCAGAGAACTTGTACAAACCAATGCCCAAGTAAAGGCAATCATTAGAGGAAACATTGAGTCTGGCGTTAAGAAGCAAACGGCTCAGATTAAGCAAGAGGAACAGAAGACTTGGACACTCAAGCTCGAGGAGTTTCAGAAGGCTGCTGAAGAGTCCAGAGTCAAGGCTGTCGAGTTGGAAGGAAAAAAGATGAAAGTGAAGCTCAGCATGTTGGAGAATAGAGGAAGGATAATGACAGCGCAGATCAACGTTGTCAAGACGGCTGTTGAGGAGACTCCACAGCGTGCTGTTGGAGAAGTATGGGAAGAGGCAAAGATTGCCAAAGCCCCCACAGCAGCACCGCCTGCATCTGTATCAGCCACGCCGTCGACAACCCCAGCGGCTGCAACGCCTATAAATCAACAGCAGCGACAACCGCCCCAAATAAATGCGCCGCCAACTCCATCTCCTGCATCATCGATGCCAGCAGTGACCAACGCTGCACCACCCACCAACGCTCCTCGCAATAGTACTCTTACAGGACCTGGTCAGTCGCACCTAGGTGGGCTTGTGCCTGGTGGACATGGCACTCCTCCGTTTGCAAACACTCAACAGCCGCCGAACGGACCAAACGCCAATCAACAGCAGCAACAGTCCAACATGCCACGACCAGCTCAGGCGGTCGGTACAGGTCCTGCGGCGCTGAAGCATGTCTTGAATCAGAACCAAGGACAAAACCAAAACCCAGCAATCAATCAACCTCTTCCATCTAGTATTCCCCGAGTTGGCATCCCACGTGGACGGGGAGGCTATCAACAGCCCGGAAGAGGCGGAATGCATCCTCAGCAACAGCAGCAAGGATCGGGACATCAGCAACAGCACGATCTGAATGTAGTAGGCGCAGCAAGAGGTGGGTCCAATCTTCCACGTGGCCCAGGTGGACCAGGACGAGGTGGACGCGGACGCGGTCAAGCCAATGCACAAGGTCATCAAGGCCAGCAAGGTGGGCCGAGTAGTCCCGGTGGTGGGCGAGGTGGCGGTCTCAATGCGGGTGCTAGGCAATTCAACCCAGGTGCAGGCATCAAACGTCCACACGAAGGCGGTGAAGGTGGAAATGCAGAGAAGAAGGCTCGAGGGCAAGGCGAATGAAGGGTGGCGTAGGACGGGTTTTTATATGTCAACTGATATGGGTTTCGGCGAGGCGTTGGACTTCGCACTGTGGGATGTACGGATATGGACAGCTTCCATCATATGTAGAGCACGGAAAAGCTCATCATGTGTAAAATAGCAATGTTGAGCGTGGGTGGCATCTTGTTCGGATAATTTGTGTTAGTCCGTTATCCGACTACCAAGGATATTTGATACTCGTGTGTCTCTCTCAACCGCTGCGCCAATGTTGAACCGATTCCGATCCCGATTCCAATGTACTCGTACACGTATGATGGCCATGCCCGTCTGACACGGCAAGAATGAAACACTGCCTTTGATGATCAAGTGGCTAGCTTTGTCGTCTGTGCTCCCTTCGCAGTGCCCTGACCCAACCTCCTCAATTCCATTCCTCTATGCAGCCCTCCACTGCGTGTCCCCACGCAAATACACCCTCTGTGAACGCGTGTATACCCCAGAAGTCTCAATTCTTTTGAGTGAACCGAGCTATTTCCATGAACCGCGGATCCCAACACGCTCGCTCCTTTCCGTCCCCGCCGCGCATTCCCGTCCTTACAGCCTTTCCTCCTCCGAAGTCCCTGAAGCCTCGCAACACCGAGAAGACCACATCTTCTTCGCCATGAGAGCCAGGGGACGGGCACGCTCTCTCAGCACTCCGCCAAATTCGAAGAAAGACCCGCCGCTTACTCTTCACCAATTAATCAGACACGACGATTTATGCGCCGAAGCACTCGTGGACAAAGTGAGTATACAATGTTTGCGCGTACCAATTCAGCTGTTCCCTTGTCAAACTCAACTGACTGTTGATCTCATAGGTGTACTTCTGGTCTACAATTCGCAAAACCGGAAACCATGTATCTTCACGCGGCCTTCCTCAGGAGGACCTGGCCGACATTATACGCGACCATGTTGTCAAACACACAGATACCGACAAGGCTACAGAGCTGATCCTGGAAGTGGGAGCCATTGCGAAATACCTTTCGAAACTGGAGCCACACGAGGTTCGCTACTTTAGGGATCAACTCAAGCTATACGTTGCTATATATAGGAACGACTGCCCATTCGAAGTCACCACGACTAATCGCTACGACATTCTTACCAACGAAGCGAGCATAACGGCACGGAGGTTCATAAGCAAGGGAGATGTGATCAAATGTCTTTCCGGAACAAAGGTCATGATTCCCGTTGGAGAGGTGGAGACAATTGATGATGCATGTCTAGTCAAAAGCATCACCCTCTCAGCTCGTAAGGGTGATTCGTGTCTATTCCTAGGTCCTGCGCGATTTGCGAATCATGACTGCGAATCAAATGCTCGTCTGGACTATAACGCAAACACTATGAGGATCATTGCTCGAAAGGATATCGAGCCGGGGCAAGAAATTACCGTTTACTACGGCGGTGGATTTTTCGGCGACGATAATATGGATTGCTTGTGTGGAACCTGCGAGAAGTTGCTCCGAGGTGGCTGGGATTCCGAGCGTATCAGGGAAGAGGAAAAGCAGGAGGAAGAGAAGGAGGAAATCGCCAATGAGCCAGTCGCAGAGAGTGTTGAAGGTAGAACGCGATCCGGACATTTGAGAAATGGAGATGTGCAATCCGCCCTAAAGACAGAGCGTACGCCGAAGAACAGAGGCAGATCAACGAGCCGGACACGTGGACAATCTATGCCAGCTGAATATCTTCTGACGCCACAACATGATCGCAAACAAGAGCTGCGAGAATTCGAAACACCGAATTTTAGGCGCTACTATCCAGTCTCAGCTCAGCGCAAGGATGATTCGGATTGTGAACCTTCAATGGCATCAGATACACCGACCAGGGCGACGAAACGATACAAGCCCGCAGACACGCCTGGGACTGCCGAGCCTCCGACCAAGAAGCGCCGATTCCAGCCTGGATCAAACGGCCCAACGAGGTATGGCGAGGCAAAAGAAGCCAAAACTCCTTTCCAAAGGAAGGATAATGACAGAGGTCAATCATGTCCTTACCATCTCAGAAGTCGCATACAAAAAGCATCACTTCCCGTGCCACACACGAGCGGCTACGGACTTCGAAGCGGAACCAAGGCAAGACCAATTACACCGCAGAATCCAAGCGGCTATGGACTGAGAAGTCGAACAAAAATTGAGCCAACTCCAGCAAATCACACTACTATCGAGCATCCTGTACCGCCATCTAAGAATGAGTCCCTTCATTTGAAGAAGGGTCAGATCTTTTCGGCAAATGGGAAGAGACGGATGGCAGGAGAGCAAGTCAGGGTGCGGCCCGCAAGCCTGGAATTGTTTGACGTGCCCGACAGCGACGAAGAACAAGACCGCATTCATAGGCGTCGAGAGTGTTCTCGCGCGAGATCAAATTCAAGACCAGCCGAATCCAGAGCTCCGTCCATGGATCATTCAATAGTGCCAGCGATACCGCTTTTTGCTGGCCGGCTGGGACTTCTCGTACAACCTGGACAAGACTCGAGTTCTTCCGGCTCTGACACAGAACTGGTAGATGTGTTTTCACCTCTGGAATCGCCTTCCACACGTGCTTCAAGTCCGGACGACGACGACAACTTTCCGATTCCCATGAGTCCGAAATTGAATTATCAACAGATGATGCATAAGCGGTTACAAGAGCTTGAAGCACGAGGAACGACTGCGCGAGAGGAATCCACACCCAAACCAGAACCTAGGACTCGTGCCATGACACGTTCACGGCGTGAGAACCTGGAGACCAGTTATATGGTACACCATCGTGATGAGATGGGTCGACACTGGAGTCCAGAGATGGGATTTCCATGGGATAAGGAAAAAGTTATCTCAAAGAACATGTCTGAATTGCAGCTCATTACACCGAAGTCTGAACCCATGCCGAAGACACCTACGAATAAGAGCAAGGGACAGCCGAATAGCGAGAAGGAAATACGAGGCCTTATTCCTGATGGCAACCGCCGTGGCAGAAGTGTTAGTCGTATAAAAGAACCAATCAAGCCTTCGCCTAAAATGCTTGTTGCGCCTGTCTCCACTGCTGATGTCAGGGTGGATGGTTCTCGATATCCCGGCGATTACCAAACTTCCGATAAACTTCTCATCACTAAGTGGCATCGCTGGGCAGACTGTCGAACTTGTGAAAAGGATTTCCTTTTGGACGATACGCAAACCAAGAAAGAATGTCCACGTTGCGAGAGGCATTCTAAACTCTACGGATACACCTGGCCTAAAACGGACAAAGAAGATCGATTTGACAAGGAAGAGAGGCCTGGAAAACTTCCTGATTCCAAGCTTTTTGTTCCCAGAAAGGAAGATACGCTTGCCGCTCGACGTGTTCGTAGGGAAATGATCTTGAAATCTAGGGAAGATCTGGAGGAGAAGAAGAAGGCTTTACAGCAGGGAGATTGGAATGAGGCCAGGATGAGAATGACATCTGGACGACGGGGCAGGTCACAATCGAGGACAAGGGCTCTCACTCCAGAGCCGATGGCCAAGGCTACAGGAAAGCGTGGACGCAGAGGTAGAGCTAGAAAGAGAGATGAAGACAGTGATACGGCGATGAGGGACGATGACGATAATGGGAGTATCGTCAGTGCTCAGAGTGCCTTTCATGGGTCTGAGTGGGCAAGTCCAAGGAGCTCTGATAATTCGACGCCGAAGCAGAGGGTCACGAGGTCTTCGAGGGTAGAGAGCGTTTAGTGTGCTGAACTGCACACCAGGAATCTTCTGGATCATGGATAAGTTGTTTTCTTTTGTTTATTGTTATTCTGCACTTGATTCTCTTTTGCGATGGCATGGGTTGGAGTTTGAGAAAAGCTCCAGGATGGGATGTCCGGTTTTCTTTTTTGCAAGTTCATTCTTAGATGGATACCCGTTTTTTGTGGATCTGCATAGCACTGGTGCTTCCTGGATTTTGCTTGCGGGGTTTGATTGCATATATTGTGATCTTAATTTTTCTATTTGATGCTTTGTTGGACGCCGGTTTGCTAAGGATTGTAGGACAGCGCTTGAGTAATTGATCACAGTATATTGAGGTGAGCATTTTCACTGCCAGGTTTGTTCTTTCAGTGTTCTCGTTTCAAGTTCTTGGCGGTGACCTAGGACCTTCTCTGTGCATGTAAGTGTGTTATCGTCAAACAGTATTGATGGGTTATGACCTGACCCCGACAAGGCCGTCTTTATTTGACTCTTCTGCCAATCACCGCAAACACCTTAAAACAACAAACGCCGCACTTTTGCACGTAACAATAGATTTTTTTGCCCGGCTTGGAACGCGTATGAGCAGCAACAGCGTCGAGGTATGTCGCACTGGCACTTTTCATGTGCGCAAACACTAGCTGATATCTCCATGAGATACTACTCCTGCGTCGGAAATTCTCAACAGCCACAAACAGACACTCAAGTTGGTCGTATTGATCGCTCCCAGATTGTGTGATTTCATTACAAACAGTTCCGTTTCCAAAGCCTGGATCAATCTTTTTGAAGCTACGAAACCTCTACACAACAATTCGACCGTGGAAGTGTTATGTCCTGCAGTATCTCCTCGTTTCCTTCCTTCCACTTCCCAACTCGGTCAAAACATCGGACGACGCTACCATCGTTGCAACGTTTGACAACGTCGGCGATAACTATGGCCGTGCCCATTATCGTACAGAGGCTGGAAATTTGCACAAGTCTCTCGCTAGTATGATTCGAAATTACAAGGAGTTCGAGAGCTGGGATGAAATGGTTGCATCTGGCGTGACTAGAAATAGCTTGTGCCGAAGGTGGAGCGAGGACTTGGGTGGCTGTGTTGTCGAGAAAAATGATGTGGCTTGAGCGGAGCAGAAGTGATGGGAAAGTTGATGTTCTCTATATGCACACATAGTGTAGTTGTTCTCATGGTAAGCTAAATATCTCTTTTTCGTCCAACTGAACCTCTATGACTACTTAACACTTCAGCGTGTTTGGAGTCAAACACTGAATGAACAACGTGAATCTCCAGCGGCATTCTTGTATTTCTACTGCTCTTAGGCCTGCGTACAAGCAACGCAATAATAGCAACAGTAATCTGTAGTATAGTAGGTTTTTTAACGTTAATTAGTACAGTACCCTTATCGTAGCTATAACATCGAAACTTCTAGTATACGTTCTTACATATACGGCGACGTTCTAACTAAAGGACTAATACTTGCAGCTACAGATCTGGATATATATAGGTATAAGGATTCTGCTATCTGTGCTTCATTAACGTTTAAAACCCATCATACCATAGTATTCTTTGTTTGGCTCTATAAAGCCCCTTATTGTGAGATTGATATCCTTGGGAGCGGGACGATTCTGTACTTCAGTTCCCAAACCCTCATTATTCCCGTGTTCACCCAACGACCGGGGAAGTGTTATGCTAAACAAACAAAGCGTTACTTGGACGGCTTGACTCACGGTGGATGTTCTTCCTCTTTTCATTTCCAGTGCTAGCCACCTGGCATCGACAACACTGACCATCATGGCAATAAATGAAGAGGTGAAGGCGAACCAAAACCCGGACCAGTCTCACTTATTGACATTCGCACAGGTGGCAGCCTTAGATGACGACTCCAAACAGAGTGAAGATATGCGGAACCACCTGGAAAAGGCTAGCAAGACTGATATCGCTAGACGCGAGCTCTCAACGCAGATGGAGAGACCAAAGTCGAGCGATGGAGAGTTAGTCTTTTGATGAAATAAGGGCTGTTCAGGAAAGTATTCATTGAAGACTTAGAAACAGCTTGTGGAGGGAAGAAAAGATTGAATAGCTTACTCTCCTAAGTGATGGCATAAAGCCTGACTAAGTTATACTATGGTATGTACTAGAAGTGAAAGTATGAGGTCATTGCCGGAACTTGTCGTAATACCAAGACGCCCCTATCCCAAGATGTTTCAACATCTTTCCTCCAGCAGTGAGACTGCAGAACAAGTGCTAAGCAAACTCTTTCAGACACCTCAGATCACCACCCCGACCTCGAAGCACAACCTTCTCACTATACCCACCGAAATTCTGGAACGGGTTGCTTCTTTCCTTGAACTCGAAGACTTCTCCAATCTGCGTCTAGTAAATAGAGAAGTCTATGACAAAAGCTTGCATGCCTTTACAGACAAGTTGGTAACGACCTTGTACTTGATCGCCGATCTGTCCAAGAGGTTCAGAAAGCAAATCACTGGTCTTAGCCTCAATCCGAACTTTGCACCCGCTATCAAACATATAGAGGTCTATCTCCACACCGCTAAGCGCGTCATGGCCCTGTAACAGGTCGCGATTAACACACGGCCGTTGTCAAATCTACGTTCGCTTACCCTTTGCGACCTCGTCGGATTCCTTCGCCCTTACACAGACAAAGATTGAGCTTCCTCGACACGATTCGCTCACACTTATTGACTGGTTTCGCGGTGATGCGCTGCTTGTGGTTAAGCTGATCAAACCCATCACGCCACTCTCACGTCTCTTCCTCCTATCTGTCGATCTCAATAAAAAGCGCGTTAAAGGAACTAGACCGTGGCGGGCAGTACTCAACGCTGCTAAGACACTTCGCTCTCCCAAAGCCACCTTACAGATATCGAAACCGACCCTGAATTAAGAATCGTCTAGGTCGCTTTTACACCACCTCTGGAATCTTTTAGCCCGGATACCCATCCCATCCACATGATTTGCGGAGAGAAATACACAGTCGAAGGTCTACATTACAGGACTAAGTTTGGAGGCCTGCAACAGTCGTTGGACTTCATGTCACGAAATTACACAGAGCTTACGACGGAGGAAGAACAGCTGGAATATGGTGCACTGGGAGAGGTAGACGAGGTCGGCTCGGAATCTGAAGATGAATCTGAAGATGAAAGCGAAACCGAATCCGATGGAGAGAGTGATGAATCCTTTGTTGTGGAAGAAGAGTACTATCATGATGTTGGTGAGATGAATAGTCAATCCTGGCCATGGTGATGAGGATATGACGGAAGACCAAAACCGGGAAGTTTGATACGCAACACGACTGGAGATTTATTGCTTGGATTTGGCAATCTTGTCTGGCCTGAGATTCGGGAATTCAAAAACTCGGACTCTGAATATACTCAACATCATAATTGGCACGGCCTGCAATACTCTCTACAGCAGACTACGTGATCGAAAACTCCCCCGAGGTCTTTCGTTATCCTCGAGCAGATTGAAAGGTTTCGCAATCGAGTTGTTAGAACTCTGCGACTGTCGCTGTCCTCTTCGACGCTCTCATTTTCAAAACAGGCCGCGGAAAAAAGGGAGGAGCGTTGACAGTTGCATCGTGGTGTCCTATTACCGGCAATTCGGTACTTGGAGACGAGAAGGTTATGTGACCTGGCCTGTTACAGCAAAGGGGTGCGGGGCTGTTTGTTCGTGCCTAGTGCAAAGTTTGTCCTACATACAGTACTAGGGCAAAAGTTTCCGTACAATTAAGCGAAAACGCGAAATCTACACCTCTCATTTTTTAACACATTATCTTTGCACTACCATTATGCCACCTCAACGAAAGCCATTGACTCCTATAAACCCGCAGAGGCTTCCTAATCATCGTCTTACTCCACATCAACGCGGCAAAATTGATGCGCAGCGTGAAGCCGGGCTCAGTTTAGGCGCAATTGTGGCGCTACAAAAACTACCGCGTTCCACCATCCAATACAGCCTTGAAAAGGCCCCATTACGCCAGAACGGCGAATCCCTACCTTCCAGCGGCCGGCCACGCTTGTATACAGACCGAGATGAACGATCTCTGTTACGCATTATACGTACGCAGCCTAAGTTAACGTACGAGGAGGTCAAAAGACAGGCTTGCATCGATTTTTCGAAGGATACCATCAGGAGGATATTGAAAGAGTACGGAATCGCAAATTGGAGGTCTGCAAGGCGCCCTTTCCTCACACAGGTACATGCTGACGCCAGGAAGCTCTGGGCAGAGCAGCACATCTCGTGGAAAGCTGAAGATTGGGCGAAGATTATATGGTCTGACGAGTGCTCAGTTGAGCGAGGGACCGGCAAGGCAAGAACATGGTGTTTTCGCACACCAGGACGAAAATGGGAGACCTCAATGATTGATACCTATAAGAAGGGTAAAGGAGTGTCTATCATGATTTGGGCATGCTTCTCTGGCCAAGTAGGGCGCTCTGAATTGTACATTCTTAAGCGTGACCTAGAGAGCAAGCGTCAAGGCTACTCTACAAACTCGTATATCAAGTTACTCGACGAAATGCTACCTACAGTATACGAACCGGGCCTTAAATTTATGCAGGATAACGCGCCTATCCACAAAGCCAAAAAGACTATAGTCTGGTTTAAGGAAAACCTCATTCCACTACAAGATGCGCCGCCCTACAGTCCTGATATGAACCCGATTGAAAACCTCTGGCGGAGGCTCAAGGAATTGGTCTACGAAGTGGAACCTATGATTGAATACGTTACTGGCGGTGTAGACAATATACGAGAGGTTCTAGGAGAAGCACTTATTAAGGCCTGGCGGCTTATTGAACAACATTATTTTGATGCTGTACTTGAGTCAATGCCAAGGAGGGTTGAGGCATTACTGGCGGCAGATGGTTGGCACACAAAATACTAAATAGCTCACTGAATGGCTCATTTTGTAGCCCTGGTATTACCGTACACTATACGAGAATATGAGCGAAAATGATCGCGTTGAAAGCGCGATAATGTAGTTACAAGAATCACCATTTTTTGAGCGATCTCGGCTGTACGGAAACTTGTGCGACCCTACTGTACATGTCAGGACAAGTTCTCCACGCTGCCATGGGAAATATGATAAAGGAGCTCGATTCCATTGCGATGTCCAGCTTACTATCACTGTTAGCCTGGAAATACGGGAATACAATTGGCATCCAAGTACCTGTCGCTTACTTCATCCTCTTCGTCTCTCGTCTCATTTCGATCTCCCCAGAATTCGGTTTCCGAACAGCACATTACGCTCTATCCTCTCCACTGTTCTTTTTTGTACCCAAAAACGTCAGATCTGTCTCTCTGTACCCGAACATCCCTTGTATCACGCTCAGATAAGCTCAAAGACATCAAGGTCATCTCCAACCCTCATTTTGTCTCAATACTATTACCAACCTTACTCCTTCACCAACTCCACCGACTTTGAACTAGCCAGCTCCACCAGCCTCAGTAACCCAACCTCACAACCTGACCAATTCAAACAAAATGCATCTCAATTCCCTCATCACAATCCTCCTCCTAACCCTCTCCACTTATATCTCCTCCACGAACGCAAAAACCTACAAACGCATCTGTAACCTCGGCTGTAGTAATATGTACAGCTGTAACACCGATGGACCAACGACTAGTTGGTGGACGGGTGACTACGCTTCAGCGGGGGATTATTGCCGAGGACCAACGAGCTGTGATATGCCGGGTGCGGATGCTGTTTGTGTTCCTGGGAGGTTTGATGTGAGTACTGTCTTTGACAGGTTTTGTTTTGGAGGTGAGTGGAAGGGGATGTTGTGCTAATTAGAATGTAGGGAAGGATGGATTGTGGGTATTGAGTGTGGAGATGGGACAATGAGGTTTGGAAAGATGGAGGGGATGTGGCTTTGTTTGGAAAGGATTGATTAATGAAGACTGTGAATTAACGATGTGGTTCGGATGAGACATGAGACTGTAATGCAGACTTGAGCTGCCAACGATTCCAGGGTCTTTGGCGGAACAAATTGAAAGATGGGAGCGATATCCTGGAGAGGTTTGGATTGATGAGTGATGGCCTTGACAGTGCGTTCGATAATCAATCGATTGAGCCATTCCCAAGATTGATTGCCCGATTCGGCCAATATATGGCTTGATTGACGGCTTAAATGAGTCGGTGTCAGTGAGATTGATGGCTTGAGTGATCGGTCAATTGAGAGATCTAAAATACACCATTTTTAAGCCCTTGATGCTGTATCTGACACGCCTCAATTGTATCATCACTCATACCGTTTCTAGCATCAGTAATGAGCCTACCAGCTTGTGAAAATACTCTCTCAACCTCTGCAGACATACCAGGAATCGATAATACATCGAAAGCAAGACGAGATAAGATCGGATAGTCATTGCGGTGCTGCTCCCACCACCCAACAACGTCGTGAACTGGCTTCCAGGTGGTAGGGTCGAAATATTTGATGTATCTCGTATACTCGTCTTCTTTGGTGACTACCCGGCGCTTTTTGGTGATCACGTGGACTGATAATCTGTTGAATTTGTCGTAATATGAGGGCCGCTTACCGCTGGGCTCACTCTCCGCTTCTGAGGATGGTTCTGGCGTAGGTGACGGTGATGGTGAAGGTGAGGTCCCGTATTCGTCGCAGTATTCGTCAAAAAGGCGCTGCATACCTCTCTCGGCGCGTTTGTACCAGGTACGATTGTTGTACTTAGCCCAGTGGTCTTCGAACCACAGTAATCGTAGGTTTGGGTCGCAGACAATGGCGGCGTAGTAGAGATCTGACTCTTCAATCATCGTCTGGTACTTTGAGGTCTTCAGAAGCGCTTCTTTGAGCCCGGCTACGTAAGGTTCAGCAAACTCAGTAGCAAGATTGAGAGAAGCAACCTCATTCTGCGCGTCAGTGAGTCTCTCGTGAATGCAAGTCAACCCTTTAATGACTCCGGCGGCTGTGCCTTGTATAGATTCTGTCGCATTACCCTCCTGTTTGAGACAGAACGTCTTGAAGTCTTCTAGTATCGCACACCAAATTTCAAGCATCTCGAAGTCGTCATTTGTGAGGAAGGACTTCCTAATATCAACGCCTTTACCGGTGTAGTTGTAGAGCCTCTGCCACTTGATAATAACCGCCCTGAGCGAAAGGACACGTTGTATCATCTCGAAAGTGCTGTGCCATCGGATTCCGCCGCCAACGAGAAGTGCATACCAAACATCGAGTCTGGCATCCTTTTGAAGCGCTTCAAAAGCTTCTCTACGCTCAGGTGAGCGATTGATGAATATGCAGAGATTGTGTACGCGACCGATAAGTCCTAGGCGCGCCCAGACCTCAAACTGTTCATCATCGCCGGCCGCGGCAAGTGACTTATTGTGCTTAGATTGCTCATTATCGCCGAAGAGAAGGTCCTCTACGATAAGATTGATGATATGGCCAATACAGCGAATGCGCCATCTTCTGGACCACCCGGAGGATAGCCCAGAGATCAGAACCTCAAGGTGAGCAACACAGGCGTCGTTATCTGATGCATTATCCGCTGTGAAGCCTCCCAAGTTTGTCCCATCGATGGCGAATGTAGTGAGCACTGGAGCTATCAGTTTAGCTTGATTCTCTCCAGATTTTGAGCCAAAAACGCGCGGGAAGCCGATGAGAATCCGTGACTGCCTGTAGTTTGAGTTTATGAAGTGGGAGCAGACAGCAAGGTAGTTCTTATGGTTTCCTTCCTTCCAGGCGTCTACTGAGATATTGATTCGACTTTTGCGCCCTTGATCTCGTGTAGGATGGTCGGTAACCGTTTTTCGTAGGACTCAAAAACCCATTTACTGACGGAGGACTTTGCGGTTGGTAGAATCGCTGTAAGAGTCTCAATTGCGCCGGCCTTGAGTAGCGAGAGGGTATCGGGATGGGAGGCTGTATGGAAGGCAATATTGTGCTTGATAGTCCAGTCAATATATTGCTGTCTGTACACGATGGCATCGAAATTATCGTCCTTTTTGAGACCACAAGTCTCGCAATGTGTCAACGGCGATTCAGTTACTTCCTCCTCTTGCAATCCATTCATTTCAATGGAATCTCCTGGATCTTTGACGCCGTGCCGAGAGAGAAGGTGTCCTTGTATGCCGCCGGTAGACGTCGCCACGTAGATTCCTGTATGCCAACTCCTCAATTCATGACACCTTCTTACAGACCCAAAGTCTCTTATGCTTCTCACCATCCGCTTGAATCTCTGCGCCGTGCTCCCAAATGTAAGAGTCGAGTCGGGATAGCTGCTGCTTGGTAACAGGCCTGAGCCTTGGATTCCGCAGTTTCTGGCCGTCCTTTTGAAGCCGTGACCATTGTATATCGAACTTGCAACGCTGGAGATTGAGAGGACGTAAGGGAGTTGTAATAACCCTATGAGGAAGGATAGAAGCTACTGGTATAGGGCTTTCGGGTTCTGGAGGCAGATCTTGCGACAGTGAGGCTTCGTCGATAGCTGTACCGGATCTTTGAGAATAGCCTTCAGGCCTTCTCCGCTGTACGAATCTAGTCATCATCTTGAATAGTCTGTAGAGAAAACGTAGTGGTTGTGATGGTAAAATTAGTAGAAAATGAATGTAATTAATCCAATGTTCAAACATATTCGAAGCATAGGAAAAACCCGATTTTCGGCGCCGGTCGGCGCTAAATTTAGTGGATCATCCCACTAATTTCTAGGGGCTACCTTCTAAAACTACGTCACGTTACTTAAGCGAACTCAACACCATGGATTAAGCAATCACTCAATCTTTGAGGCTTCAATTGATTGATTGATTCATATATATCATAGCTTGATTGATGGCCTAAATAGGCCGATTTTCGTTCGCCTGACGGACCTGACGGCGTCGGTCAATCAATTCAATTGCTTATCGAACGCACTGGGCCTTGACCAAAATTGAAAATACACATCTTACCAACAATTGAGAAGACCCTTGTTTATATCCTTGCCGTTAATGATTAGAGTGAATGACCATTGTCAAAGAGAAGTTATGCCCGATACGCTACCCACTCGATCCTTGGGTCTTGATATATCAACGTTGTCTAGTGTGACTGAGGAACTCTCCATGCACCCGGATTATATTAACCTGGTAATAGCAGTATCTGATAGGACTAGAAAGAGGCAGTTCGACCATGCGGTATAAAGAAGATGAAGGTAGGCCGGGACTACAAAATGAAAGTTAGCGCTGCTTCAGAGGTCATTTCGTTATACTTACGATAGCGGGTATCATCTTCAGGTCAATCTTAGTACTATCACCTCTGTACATTTTCTCTTTAGCTTTTCATCAATGTATGGGTAGGAGAAGATTCATTGTCTAGAGTAAGAAGTGCGAGCCAATTGAGAGTAAGTAAGCCATGCTGACAAATATGTTGTTCAAAAATTTCAGGATCGAGACGGACGTTGAAGAGGCGGAGTTGATGGTCTATACTCCGTCATTGGGTGAAACGCATCTATTATCTGTACAGTGAATCCGAGCGCCTTGGCCAGGCGACCATCGGACTTGTCACTAGGCAGTCATGGACATTGCCGCACCAAGGCTGTTTGTTCCCAAGTTCATCCACCTCCCTTCCTTTATCATCTTTGCCATCTCCTCGTCTCAAACAGATTTCTCATTAACGTCCCATTCGTCGAATTTATGACTGCATCTGAATCAATATCTCCTTCCTGCAGAATCAACCCCTCAGAGGTGCGATAAAGAAGGGCCGAATAATGAAGTCTCTACCTTGGACCATGACCAGGCCATTCGACGCCTGGCTGCTCATACGGCTCCCAGTCTTCAAGATGAATTCACTTGTCATGGCGGAATAACTGTCCAGTGAAGAGAGAGCTTACTCATCAGATTCCTTGGAGATCCCGTTGAACTCTGTTTGCGATTCTACTGGATCATCCTGTTTTGAATTCCCATGGCAGTACTCGTAGTGCTGATAATGGCATTGGCCCGAAGCCATCTATGATCATCGTTGTGTCCTGCCAACATGTTTCGCGGCCTTCTCCTTAGCAGTAGCTTCACGCTATGTTGCACACCATCCAAACGAACCAATCGAAGCCCCGTCACTTCACCAACCAGATTTAGATCCTTAGTCAGACGGGCTTCTCTTAAATAATCCAACCTTCGCCACCATACAGCCAGCTTTGATGGCTCCATGAGAATGACCATTGTATTGATTGCTGCTTATTACCTTTTACCTTAATCTCGCGACGTCCCTCCACACACCATGGTTACGTACTCGGCGATTCCCTTACAGTATCTGAATAATACGGCCAATGTTCGCGAAGAAACCTTTCGCTCTCCCGGAGGTAGTGGCTTCGATACAGAGCGCAAAACTCCAGGAAACATCACCTCACAAAGACTGTCCGGTGGTTCAGATAGCGAATCTTTGGACACAAAGCCATCTCAAAATCAAAGGATACCTCGACGTGCTGGCTATAGACGTCTAGCATCTGCTTGGTGGCAGGAGATTGTCTCATTCCTGTTTGCGGCCGCTTTCTTCGTGGCTATCGCCATCATCCTGGCAAAATATAATGGCCACGAACAGCCAGACTGGAAGTATAGTCTCAATCTGAGTACATTGGTGGCTATTCTTTCTACTCTATTACGGGCTTCCCTAGTGGTGGTGGTAGAGGAGAGTGAGTGCCATCTTCACCAATCCCATTTATTCCACTGACAGAACCATCAGTTGTTAGCCAGCTGAAATGGCTTTGGTACAGATCAACAAGAGTAAGAAGCAAATCTTGGACATTTCTGCTCAATAACTGATAGCCGAACAGCCTCTTCGTCATCTATCAGCTTTCGATCAAGCTGCACGCTCCCCATGGGGCTCACTGTTGCTTCCATTCCGGATCAAGCGAATGTAAGTGATTGGATCACGTCATGTTTTTGCTACAGCTGATTCATCGTCAGAAACCTGGCCCTCTTGGGAGCTTTGATCGTTGTTCTCTCCCTCGCTATTGGCCCTTTCACCCAGCAGGCTATCAAAAACGTGTCTTGTGAGAAGGAAATTCCAATCGATGGGACCGGAAGTCCAAATTCCTCCCGGTCTACTGCACAGATTCCTATTGCTCACCAGGTGCTTGGAACCTCGGCGACACGTTATGGCGCGGGACTCTTCTCTATGTCCGCTGATGTCAAAGGTGCAATAGTGAATGGATTATCCGACCCGAACGGAAACTTATCTGCTGTGTCTGCTGTCTGTGGCTCCGGAAACTGTACCTTTCCTGAGTACTCCTCAGCAGGAATGTGCAGCAAATGCGCCGACGTAACCTCCTTGCTCACCGAAGTACTCTTCAACAAGTCTAACTCCGAATACTCTAACCTTACTCTGCCTAATGGACTGTCCATCGGAAATGCGCCTAGTGATGAGCCAGTTCAATGGCTGAATATTTCATCGGACCAGAGTCTTGATTGGGCGCAAATTTCGGATTCCGCAATGTTAGCCGGACTTTCTGCTTCGATATACAACTTCACGATTCTTCAAATCACCGATGCTAATTGCAGCATTGCCATCAACTCGACAAATCAATTCGGCACAGTTTCTTACAACTACAACTGTCCACAACAGGGGAAAAATTTCAGCTCTGGATGGCAGAACTACGGATTCCAAGCTACGAGCTGTGCATTGTTTCCATGTGTAAAGACATATAAATCTAAAGATACTAACGGTATTTTGGACGAACAGATATCTAAGGAGATACCCATGTTGGCAGATCCAACCCAAACTTCAGTCGTCTTGCCCAACCAAGTCGCCTTCAACTCACCTTGTGTGGTAAATGGGCAGAGTTATGACCTCAGCAATGTCTCCAAACCGTCAACCCAGCACCTTAATTTCAACACGACCGAACTTGGCGGCAGGAACGTCACCGTCCCGAGCGAGTGTTTTTATTCTGTGAGCGGAGTCTGGCTTCGGGCTTTGACCTTGTTCTTGGACACGACCCTCTCTGGAATATGTAGTTATATCGGTGAGCACTGATCATCTTGCAAGTTGACAGGAACTAACATTGGAGCAAGATACCAATGGATTCGCTTCTCACATCGATCCAAGATATCGATCCGTTGTATTATGCGCCCCAAGTTTAGCTGTTCAAGAGCTGGGCGTATCCACCGATTCATGGTGGTTGCAAGAACTCTTCAATGGGGGCAATGCGACCTTCAGCAGTGTTGAGAACTCCATCGATGCCATTGCAACCGCTGTTACAAACAAGATCCGCACATTTGGGTCAAACTGGGATGGCTCTCCAGATTTCGCATCTGGTTCTTCCACGAGAACCACCATATGTACTCAGGTATGGGAAAATAAATCAGGCCAGCCCAACAGCACTAACATGTTCAAACAGGTCGATTGGCCCTGGCTTATATTTCCAGCTGTCCTCCTGGCGCTGACCCTCTTCTTACTCGTAGTCATTGCACTGAGAACCATATTCGGATATGGTGATGTGCCAATCTGGAAATCCTCTCTCCTTCCACTCATCTTCGCAAGCCAGGGTTCATTTGTGGCCAAATCCGGCGACCTTAGAGATATTGATGACGCAGCGGACAATACGCATGTGAAGCTGGAGCGTTCAGGAGGAAATTGGCAATTTGCACAGCCAGATGGTGCATCTTCATCAGGGGTTGACGCTGGTAATCCGGTGAAGCATGAACATCATCACCACCACGACTGGCCGGGGCCTTCTGACAGCGGCTATCTGTAATCTGTCTCTCTTAGTGGCATAAATAGATTGCGGAGTTTGTTTTGAGAATCCTTCCGGAAGTGAAGATTCCGGTGTCGTACACTAACAAAGCGACCTCTATAAAAAGGCGTAATTCTATGTTCCTGACCAGTGCAAAACATGAGGCGCGTACAAGCAATGTTGTTTCTCTAACCGACCCAATCAAGTCGTTGGCATCCTGCAGGACGGCACGATTGGAGCCAGTACTCGCTCGCGCTCAGCCCCTTACTTCCCTATTGGTGCTAGGCTAGGCTTATGGAAACACAAAGCTGACTGCATTTCCAATTAATTGCAAAGATTTTCTGACTTTTCTGTCGTTCTCCCAGCTACAGTCGCGCAACTCTCGTTCTGCTCGTCTTTCATTCACCATGTCGTCGCCATTCAACGTCAAAAATTATTATCGCTTCTTCAACTCCATCTACGCCAACCACACCATCTCCGCCGGAATCTCATACACAGTCAATGGCCCAATCAATATGACCATCCAGGAGTCCTTCTCTTCAACAGAGAACTGACAATTGTTTTACCAAGCTGGCGTTTACTTTATTCGCAATTACCAGTCTGGCGCGGACTTGCAACTTGGTTTGACCGCGGGTGATTTGACGACACCTCGGCTGTTAAATTCATCTGGTGCGCTGGGTCAACAATGGAAAATCACTGCTCGGTCAGATAATACTTGGAGGATTACAAATGGACTAGTCTCGAATCTGTCGAGTTTGGGGATTGCGCCTGGGGCTGCGACGGTACCGGCTATGGACACGGATGATACAGATGGACATTGGCGGATTGGGATTAATCAGTCTGCGGGGACAATTTCTGATGCTGCTATGCTGGCTACTGTTGAGAATGTCGTGGTATGTTTGATTCTTGTTGTAAGAGTCTGCGAGAAAAAGTGCGCTGTTCATTCGGGTATCAGGCTTCCCTAACAACTTCCACAGCCTCCTCATCTGCAACCGCGACATCCACAGTTACCAGTGCAAGCACAATCACATCCTTCTCAAATTCTTCCGCAACACCCACCGGCACTCTAGGCTCCTCCTCCTCTGCCTCCAAATCCTCAAGCATATCTGGAGGCGCAATTGCTGGTATCGTCATCGGTGTCCTCGCACTTGTGGCAATAATCGCCGCTCTCGTGTTCTTTATCATGAGAAGAAGGAAACAAAAGCGATCCCGGGCTGGGGTGCCAGCGAGTGAGATGGATGGGACGGGAAAACCTTTTGCGTACGAGAATGAGAAGAGGATCACGCCTGCGGCACCACCTGTTGAGATGGATGCCCAAGGGCATACTTTGAGGACGGAGATAGGGTACAAATATTGATTGAAAGAGGGACGATGGTATGATATGTAGCGTTTATATTTCTATTTTGTTTTGAGCGACTGTTGTTTCCGTCTACTAAGGCTTTATTGGTGTTGAGGTTGTATGTCTGATTTTATCCCTCTAGAGTAAGAGAGGGCAGGGAAAGGATTAAGCTGGAGGGGTACCAATGACTCCTAATCGTCTTTCGAATCAGTAGCCAGCTACGTGGTATCCAACAAGAGCTTTTGCGTTCAGTTATCTAGGCTCCGGGTCACTGATGGTATACCGGGTTTGTTATCAACACCATCTTTTCGTCGTGCAGACAGAACACTGCCTATATTCGCCATCGATGCGTGACGGCATTATCGCCCCGAAAAGGCAATGGTGATGGATATAGACATATCTCCGGCCATAACAACCTCATCGAGTAGTGTTTCTTGATGCTGTGTACCGCACTTAGGTGACACACGTACGCAAAATACTTATTCGATATCTGATCATACATTGGGTCACAGAGAGCATGCCAAGTTTTTTGCATGGGCTGGTATTGCACACGGCTCGCTGTAGATACTTTCCACTTCATACAAACTCTTTACTCCCATCCCTACTCCCAGTCACAAAACCTATCCTGCAAAAGAAATGGCTCGGCTCGTAGTCTTCATTTTTACAATCCTTGTCACTCTGATTGACATGAGTCGAGCGTTCGAAATCACTACCAACACGATAGACATTCGCCGCCGTACTGAGGTTTGTCAATCTCCTCCCTCCTGCTTTTGAATGACGAAGCTATCTTCCATACATCGGTCTCCAACTGAATTTCGATATCGATCCACTCTTGGCCATTTCATCCGTCAACCACCAGAATTCATGGCCATCGTTCTCTAGCTAAAAATGTTGGAACCGATCTGAAATTAGCTAACCATCATCATCAGGTCGACTCTTCACTCCTCCCTCGGCAAAACGGAAATGCCCTTCTTGCGCTCATGCCCAAAGCCGCGAACCTTTACTCCACGAGCGTGAAATTCGGGAATGAAACATTCGAGCTGCTCGTCGACACCGGGAGTGCTGATACATGGGTAACCACCTCCTCAGCACCAACCTCATTCAAGGAGATCCCAGATACCCTCCTCAACTTATACTACGGCGGACGGACCGTTCCAGACGCACTAGGGACGTACGGAACGATGGACGTGACACTAGGCGGCATCACAATCAAAGACCAGATCGTAGGAATCGCCAATAAAAGTACAAATCTAGATGGAATCCTGGGCCTCGCTTACCCGGGTTTCGTGGGGATGAGGTCAGCGATCAATAATACCCATCTCGATTACGATCCGATTTTCACTCGTATGATCAAGGGTAAATCTATTGGTTCCGGTATCCTCGGTCTCGCTCTCGATGCCGATTCAACCGGTAAAATGGGCTTTGGTGGCATCCCCTACGGCGTTAAGCACGAGGACAAATGGGCGCATACGCCTCTCCTCAGCGGCCACGAGAGAGCAACACGTGGGGGTTTGAGTTCATGGTATAACATCAGCATGTCTTATTTTTTCCCGGGAGCCGAAAATATCGTTGGAAATCATCGACAACCCAACACCACCTTCTTTGCCATTATAGACAGCGGAACACCCACAGAAACGATACCACTTGGTATCCTAAAGGCATGGGGCGAAGCCTTTGATCCTCCAGCTATAACGGTCTCTTCTGGGCCTGGCTCCGCGGTATTGATCTTTGGGTGTAACGCGACGGTTCCTGTTTTTAGTTATGTCATTGGCGGACAGGCTTTCGAGTGGAAGAGAGAGGACTTGGTTAGCGAGTTGGGTGATGAGGCGGTTGGAGAATGCTTTAGTACGATGGTTGCTTCCAGTTTAGAGTGGCCGTCTCCAAAGGCTATTATTGCTGGTGGAGGGTTTCTGCAGAAGGTGTTGGCGGTGTTCGATACGGATAATTCGGAGATGTGGTTTTCCCCACGAGGCTAGATACCGCGATCGCTATGATAGCAAGACCAGGAGACCAGGACCAGGGTTTCCATTCCCAAATTCATGTTTCTACCCTACCCCGACACAGGCCAACAACTCACCACAGCACCATCGCGACCATCAATAGTAACAGCAACACTCGCCCCAAATTGCAACGGATCCCCTTCCCAAACAACAATATCCCCCTTTCCCCCCTTCTCCAACCCCAAAATCCTCTCAATATTAGTCGACACCAAACGCACCGCAGCACGCCCCGAAAGCCCAGCATACTTAGCAGCCCAACTAGCTTCCAGCGCTAAATTATGGATATGTGAGTCCTCATCTCCACTCTCAATAGCGAGTCCAAAAAGCACGCCAGCTTCAGCCAATACGGATGCCGGAGATCGCGATAAAGGTGGGCCGGGGAGGATATCTTTTCTCTCCCATGTTTCGAATGCGCCGCGATTGTGCGTTAGGAGGACGGGGATGTTGGCTTTTGCGAGTTCGGGGGCGATGGAGGGGGCCTCTGCGCCTCCGAATATGACGAGGTTTAGGGATGGGAAGTCGTTTTTGATTAGAATCATTTGTTGGATGTCGTACTATTGGTAGGTAAGCTCAGGCATGCGATTTGGAGGTTTGGGATGTATCTGACCTTGTTTTCGGTATGGATTACCAAGGGTATAGTTCCATTCCTAGCTGCTTCGAAAACAGAATCCGTATTCCTGCTGTTCTTGAGGATTTGGCGGAGTTTGTTTACTGCAGCCGAGATTGAGGAGAGTGAATCGGTGTCTGATTGGTCAGTCTTGCTTGAGATGAGATGATAATAATTGACGTACTCTTGGATTTTTGGCCGATAGCGAAATGCAAACCGACTTCCGATTGGAAAATACCACCATCAAGCAAAGTGTTTTTCTCGCTCGTCTTAATGCCCACACTCACTCCACCCAAGAAGCCTTGCGTCAATGGCGTCGTCACCGCTCGAGTAACCCCGCCAATCTGCGCTCTCTTAAATGCTCTGCCTTCTAGATGAATGCCATATTTCGCATAAACGATGCTTTCCGGATTTGTCGGGTCCAGATTGTTACTGACAGGCCCATCACTAGTACTCTTTTCGCCAGATATCTCTTGCAAACCAAGAGATTCGGAGATGGCCGTCAATCCTGGAAGTACGTGGCCATTGCTGAGATGGATGGTTGGGAGGTTCTCGTTGCTGGAAGCGCATTTCTCGAGTGTGTCGAAACACACTACCTTGCCAGACTTAATTATCATGGTCATGTTACGTCCCTCGGGCTCTGATCCCAGGTTAGGATCTGCGAGGTATGATTTCCTGACACTGGTAATTATGAAATCGGCGCTTTTGGCGACACCAGCACAGGTGGCTGATTTCGAGGCGTCGTCCATTAGCGGACGAATCCTTGACTGAGGGATTTGTTGAATGTCCTCGCTCTTTACTTTGGACATGCTCTCTAAAACGGCTCTCTTGTCCAAAGTTGCCTTTCCATCAACAAAAACTTGCAAAGGTGTTGCACCAACTGAAAGTGGGTGAGCGTCCCAAACGACCAGATCCGCGTCGAAACCAGCTTTGGCGTATCCAATTCGATGATCCTGCTCCAGTGACTTGGCAGGCACACTGGTGACAGACTGCAAAGCTTTGATCTCTGGCAATCCGAAGGAGTGAGCCATAGCTGCTTGAAAGAGGAGGTATTTGGCACTGGTCCCTTCGAACACATGGTCGGATTTGTATGCCACAGGAACTTCGTGTTCGGCCAAAAATTTGCCAGCATATAGATTAGCAGCATACGATTCTTGTTTGTACAGACCGAAATCAGAGAAAGTGGCGATGGTGATGTTCCTACTGGTGTCAGCGGTTTTCAGGGGATCAACTTATGGTACACACATACTCTCCACTATCTTTGAGAAGCTCCGGGATCTTCCAAGCACTAAGAGCGTGGTGGAAGGCTTGGATACGGAAACCGAATTCTTTGGAGTGCAAAAGCATGTCCTCCATATCTTCAGGCTCATAGCAGTGGATGTTCACGCCGACTTTACCGCGTAAGATTCCCACTGTTGAGTCCAGCTCTAGCTCTTCTGGCAATCCGCCTTTCGGCGCTGTCAGAGCCCTCATCGCAGCGTCATTGCCCTTTTCTCTAGCCGCCGCTGCTGACAGGCACCAGGCATCTTGTTGCGTTTTCAATTCCACGGCTCTTTCCATATGCTTGCGGAAAATATAAGCATTGCCCATGCGAGTGTGCTTGTAGATACCACTTGGGTTCTCCCCTAATCGTCGTTAATTTCATGAACTGAATTGTAAGAAGGAGAGGCCAGCATACCACACGCCATCTTCATATAGCGCCTCCGGTCACTCTTCGCCAGACCATGATCAAGCAACATCTCCTCGACCGTCTCTTCACCATCTTTGCCAGCTCTGAGGACATTCTTAACGATATATGCTTCTCCACCCATGATATTTGCCGAGCCCGGCAAGATCAAGGAGCTAGTTACGCCTCCTGATCTGATCAATGTTGTTGCTTTGTCGTACGGCTTCATGCTGTCCAAAGAGCGGACAAATGGGGTCAGAGGACCAAACGCATCATTCATCTCGTTCTGCTCATCTGTTGCGAGGAGCTTTGGCCAAGTAAGCGCAAGATGATGTGAATGCATATCGACCAGTCCCGGCGTGACCCATTTCCCATCTAAACTGTAGACTTCCGCGCCATGGGGAATGACTAGATCTGATCCAACATCTGTTATCACACCATCGCTAAAAACGATGTCTACCAAGCTCTTTACAATGTCATCTCCATCAAATAACGTCACATTCCTAAGCACAACAGTTTTATTATGTCCAACAACAGGGTTCCATCTCGAGTTCTTTCGTCCCACTGTAGGATAGCTGATCGGCGGCGCACTGAACTCAGCACACTTCTGAAGTCCAGCTTCTAAGCGATCATGATGAAACTGCGAAAGCATGACAACGCTAGGTGAAGTATTAGTAGATAGTTGAGGTAGTACCCAGAATTGAAGAGAAAGGATGATAGCAAAGACGGCGATGACTAAACCTGGGACTTTCAGACGGCGTGGGGTTCGTCGCGCTGGATGTTCGGTGGAACGAGGAAGGACATCATTGCCCATTGTAATGGAAGATTAGGCTTCCAGACCCAGTCCCCGAATTGAACGAAGTTTTTGAGACGTGCTTGGGATGAACAGGATCAGGAATGGGGCACGCAATTGATAGTCCAATCCGGTACTGCGTTTCCTTGAATTTCCTGAAGGGAGTGTAGTTGATAAGAATGGAATCTGTAGTCAATGTTGACATGCTTAATATCGCGGGCGGCCTTCGGCACCATTTAATCGGGTCCGGGTTAGACTTAAATATCTGCAGCTGGGTTCGTACCCAATCCTCATCTCTTCAGCATTCAACATCTCGAAAATCATCAGTGCAGTTTCAGCTCGTGAGGCTGTAAGGAAGCTGGCTCGTCTGCATGTGCTGTCAAGGCACTGGAGGTAGTAATTGTCTGCATTGAACCCATTACAAGAACTTTGATGAAGGATGAACAACTGAACTGTGCGTGTTACAAGGAGGAACCATGGTGTTTTAATTCTATCGGGAGACTGAGGCAATCTCTAAAGCCCGCAATCTCTTCTAGCTTCTATAACAAATCACATTTCCTCCCCACCTTTTTGGTAGATTCCAAGCAGGACTGTACCTCATTCAAGTCCTCCTGTGCACAAAAGTAGCACTCGCCTGTCAGTAGTTAGTGGATGCAAGTGAGGCGGAGCCATGAAGGTCAACATACCTGGTGACTTGGGAAAACAAGAGAGTCGGCCAGGATAACATTCTGCCTTCGGCCAGCTGCAAATACAATGATCTCTGCAATATCTTCCGGCGTCAATGGCTCAACACCGCTTCACAAGAGTCAGCTCAATTCATCAAAACATGACCGCAATACCCTACGCGTAAACAGCATCAGCCTTTGCCTTATCTCCCAGTCTTACAACAGAGAATTCCTATCGACTGTTAGCGATGACTTCAGGGAAGAGATTTCATCAATCTTACAGTCTCAACCTGTCCTGGGTCGATAACAATGATTCGAATGCGTGTAGAAATCAATTCTTTTCTCAATGCTTCTGAAAAGCTTCGAACAGCGGCTTTGCTGGCACAGTACACGCTACCTCCTGGGTATCCCTCACGTCCAGCAATGGAACCAATATTAATGATATCACCAGCTCCACCATCCGGTCTCTTCTTGAAAATGGGCAGGATCGCCTGAGTCATGTTGATCAACCCAGTGACATTAGTCTCCCACATCTGCGAAATGTCCGATTCTGGAATATCAGGGGCTTGTGCTGTTCCCTTCGCAAGTCCGGCATTGTTGACAAGCACATCGATCTCTTGAAATTCTGCTGGTAGAGACCCGACGAATCTCTTTACTTCCCCTGGCTTGGAGACATCGAGTTGAGCGGTGTGGACTTTGATGCCTGGGAAATCTTTGGTGATTTTGCTGCTCAGCTCGGTGAGTTTGTCGACTCTTCGGGCGGCGAGGACGAGACGAAGACTATCTGGCGATGTGCGGGCGAATTCAATGGCGGTGCTCGCTCCGATGCCCGAGGACGCGCCGGTGATAAGGATTGTCTTTCCAGAGAGGCGTTCTTTCATGGAGGACATTTTGTGGAGAGGGCGTGAAATGGTCAATAGTGTGAGAATAGGCTCAAGTCTCAGTACTATGGTATGTAGTCAAGTTCCTTGTTGTATAATAAACAATGAATGTTTCGAGTCGTGCTTTCTTCCGGATATTATCTTACTATCGTTATAGCCGATATCGGAAGGCATCCTATCTACTCAATCTTCAACCCACAAACTCCCATCATCCATCAACAACCCACCACGCCATCGAGTGAAACAATCCATCTCGCTCTTTCCTAGATTTGCAGTCCTAAGCAAATTCGCGGAACAAACTCTATCTTTGAGATGACAGCTCGACCGTGTGCCACCGCATTTCCAGGCAACCCCTACGTAGAACGCGTAGAAGGCTTCCTTGGCCTCGTTCTTCTCCACCACAGATCAGGTTCAGCTAACAACCAGTCTGAAGCTGGCCGACGATCCTAGACTATCACTGCCACATCCACGCCAGGCACCGGTCAGCAAGCGACCGTGACAGTTGTCGGTTCTGGAGGTTATCGAAGAAAGGGCATCAGTGGGCACAGCTTAACTATCGTGTTGTCGTCTCTGGTATGCGTTGGCTCAATATTCTTGCTGTGATCTTGCTTAGTATGTGGGTTTGATTTCGGAGAGATGTGGTAGGGACCTACTAAGTTGCTTTGAATGTCACAACAGCGAGTTATCTTATCTATTTGGAAGATACATTGGCCCCCGGATTTGTGGACGCATTTTTGTGGGAGGTTTGAGAGTCCAAGCTGAGCTTGCCACCTCCAGACACTGAATTGTACTGCGTGTACATGATATGTCTCACCAACAAGCCTACAAGAATATGATAGCACCTCTCACAGTCCAGCTTCGAACCTCGGAGAGAAGAGCACAGTTAACTATGGAATCTGGCCTGTCCAACAGACTTAAAATCTCGCCTCTCAAACAGTAATTAGAGACCACGAATACACGATGCTGTTCATATATCATATCTCCATTATCTAACAGAACCACCCACTTCAGCCTCAAGACCCACTAGCCGTCAAACTCCTCCCCCCATCCACAACCAAAACCTGCCCATCCACATAACTATTCGTCGCCAAAAAGACAGCCGCACTCCCCATCTCCTTACTCGTCCCCAATTTCTTCGCCGGAATCAACTTGACCGTCCCCATCTCCTCCCATTTCTTAATAGTCTCCTCATCATTAATCTCAGAAGGGAACATCCCCGGCGCAATCGTATTGACACGAATATACAATCCCCTCAGTTTATTCGCCATAACCTTCGTCAAATGGTTCGCTGCCGCTTTCGACGCAGCGTAAGAAGGGGTACAAGAAGAGGCAGACCAATGGACGGCGTTGATGGAACTGATGATTAGAATGTTACCACCGTGTTCGGATTTCTGGATGAAAGGGAGGAAGGCGCCGGAGAGGTGCCACACAGCTGTCGTATTCACCGTAACCGTCTCCGTCCAATCCTCCACACTCGAACTCAGAAAGTGCTCGCTCATCTCCTCCGCACTTAATGTCTCTTTCCACAGCACCCCTTCCATCTTAATGATCCCAGCATTGGAAACCAGGACATCGAGGACAGAGCTATGTTTGGAGAAATCGTCGACTAACTTCAGTATGGCGTCGCGGGTGGAGACATCGCCGGGTAACACGATGAGTTTCCCCTTCCCACCTGTTTTGGAGATCGCAGTTTTGGCTTCTTCGAGTTTGGAGGTGCGACGGCCGACTAGGTAGACGGTTGCGCCTTGGTTGTAAAAGGCTTGAGATATCATGGTGCCGATTCCTGAGCCGGCGCCTGTGATGAGGGCGTGGCGGCCGGTCATGTCGAACATTCGTGAGGCCATGATGCTAGTGATGATGAAAATGTGAAAATGTGAAAATGTAATGGAGTAGAGGGTTTTCGAGCAAGCGATCGTTGATGTATGTAGATACTGATCAACCTTGCTGATTGAAGTCCGACAACGGCAATCCATGACGTATCGGGATGCTCGGAATTCTGCTTGTCATCATCGGAAGGAGGAACACCCTATGCTGACTCGTAATAGTGTCAACTAATCATTGTCCGAATGTAGTATTTCGTGGTCGTTGGCGGCTTCGATTGCAACCAGGCGTTGGCGTGTCGGGCTGTTGGGAGAAGGCTTGAAACGGATCGAGGCCGAGCTGATTGTGCACCAAGTATAAATCACGATTTGACTTTCTATGCTGTATACCTCATGAAAACGCTGATATCCCTTGTTATAATAATTTCAATATAGGATTTTTACTAGGTGGTCGAGAATGTTCCTTCCTAAACAGGCAACCCAGGAACCTGGATTTGAATGGACAGAGATGAAATGCTCGACCAGATATTGGCAAAGATCCGGTCAATCCAACTGTATATCACAAGGACATGTTAGATTTGAATATATTCTACATAACTCATTTTATCTAACGCCGAACATAACGATTAAAGCACCAAGATTTACTCGGCAACGAAGACAGCAGCCATACCCATACCTGTTCCGATACACATGCTAGTAACACCAACTTTCTGGCTCGTCCTCTTTAGCTCATAAAGCAATGTGGAAATTTGTCGAGCACCGGTGCATCCAAGAGGATGTCCAAAAGCAATAGCACCACCCTTGGGGTTGACCTTAGCTTGGTCGATTCCAAGCTCGGTAGCGCAGTATAAGCACTGGGAAGCGAAGGCCTCGTTAATCTCCCAGATGTCGACATCATCTTTGACGATACCGGCCTTGCGAAGGGCAACTGGGATAGCCTTCCATGGTCCAAGACCCATCAACAATGGTGGAACACCCACGATTGAGGATGTGACATATTTTCCTAGAATCGTCTGGCCGAGTCTGTTCGCTGTTGAGCGCTTCATGAGGAGAACGGCAGCTGCACCGTCGGAAACTTGGGATGCATTTCCGGCGTGGATGGAACCGTCCTTTGCGAATGCTGGTCGGATCTTTGCAAGCGACTCAGCGGTGATGCCGTCTCGGACACCGTCGTCCATTGTGACTGTGATGGTCTTCTCCTCGTCTGTCTTCAGGTCGGTATACTTGACTGTGACTGGGAGGATCTCTTGGTTGAAGAGACCTGCCTTTTGTGCGGCAATAGCCTTTTGGTATGACTTTGCGGCGAACGCATCTTGGGACGTGCGGGAGACGTTGCGTGCCTTGGCCATATCCTCTGAGAGTTGACCCATGGGTACTCGGCAGTTGGCGGCTTCGGTGTGGGAGTTGAGGAGGTCGGAGAATTCGGTGACGGCGCCTGGACTGATCATTTGTTACTTAGCATGTGGCTCAAATGTATATTTAAGTGCCACACATACCCATATTGCTGGCTCATGCTTTCGACACCAGCACCAATACCAACATCGATCATGCCCGACTTGATGGCATTGGCAATGTCAACAACAGCCTGCAGACCGGACGAACATTGTCTGTTCAAGCCCTTGACAGCGGTATCTGAGGAGAATCCAGCAGCCAAAGCAGCAGCACGGAACTCAGTGGCTCCTCCACCTGGCGCGAGGACAGTTCCAACAGCAATATCCTCAACGAGCTTGGGGTCGATTTTCGAGCGTTCGAGAATGCCCTTGAATGCGAAGACAAGGAGGTCGGCAGCAGCAGTGTCCTTCAATAGTCCCTTGCCACCCTTGCAGATGGGAGTTCTAAGAGCGGCTGTGATGACAATGTCGTCCGCGTTCTTTGCGTATAGGTCGGTCTTTCCTGCGTGTCTGTTAGATATCTTGTGATTGATCTGTCTGCACACAACGTACCCATTGTGAATGTAATTAGGGTGGTCTGGTGTATGTGGACGAGTATAGGGATACTTTGTCAGTGAAATGGTTGATTGATCTCAGAAAGGGCATCTCACTTGCTATATGTATCACTTCTCGTGAACGGCGGTTAAAGCCTCGGCTCAGCTCCAGGTCAGATGAAGCTTTGATAATTGCATTAGCCTGTATGTGGGATAGCAGCACGCGGGAGAGGCGCTGTCACAAGCAAATTCCTCTGGCTTGTGAATCTGCCCATCACGAGGACGACATGAAAGAAAGAATACTAGTCAGCATCACCTCGAGCCATTTAGCTCTGGCTTCACGCGACTACATTCTTCGCTACATCCGTTTCCTTTGTCTTTCACGGCCATGCATCCGTCTCAGCCGAGTAGAGTGGTCCCTTCTAATTCTCCGGTCGAGCTTCAATCATAGAAACCATTTACTAGACACATGTGTCTTCTAGAACACAAACCCGAAGGCCGAGATAGGTATTATACAACCTTCTCCCTCCGAAGAGGCAAAGCTGGCAGTCAGCCGTCTAGCAAAGCAAACATCGTGTTACACGTTCTACAGTATGTATCGAGAAAACACAGCAGTTGCTATGCTCTCGTTATTCCAATCCGGGCATCGCGATTCTCCTTCTGCGAACACAGAGTTGACGGACGCCATTGTTCAATGGCTGTGTGTACACAACTCGGAGTACTCGAAACAGTATCTTCATGACATCGTCTCAAACATTAGGTATCCGTACAAGTCGTTTCACGCGTTCTCATGTGTATGCTTCGATTCCGACCACCCCTTTTCCGCCTTCCTCTTATCTCGCCGATTGGGAGCAACATCTTGGTGTTCGTCATCCACATATATATACCCAACCACCTGTCTCCCTAACTTCCTAGGGGCCCTTCTTACAACATGCCCACAAGGCGACAAAGTTGCAATGGTATCGTCCGTCGCCGTCGATGCAATCGATTTTGAACGTGTCAAATGACGGCCTTCTACTTCTCTCGAGCTCGATCGCTTGTCCCTCTCTTCCTGGTCGGATCTCGGTTGTCTTTCCAGTTTCTCCAATGCCACGGCCATAGACTTCATTTCTCTCTCTGCCTTCTCTGCCATCATTCTCCGCTCCTTTTCATCTTTCTCCAATATCATTCTCATTTCCTTCACGACCTTTTCTGCAATCATTTGTCTATCCTTCTCCGCATTCTCGGCCATCACTTGCCTATCTCTGTTGGCCTTCTCTTCCAATATCTTCCTCTCCCGCTCAGTTTTTTTGGCTTCCAATATTCTCTCCCTATCGGTTGTCTCCCTCTTTTCAACCACCGTCCTCAACTCCTCACAAGCATGAACGAGACCCTCCTGCCCCTTAGCCAACTCTTGGATCATTTCGACATTGTGCAACAGAGCCGCGGTCAATCGCTCCATATGGGCAGCCTGAACATGTTCTAAACTCCGCATCTGCTGCGCGTTCTGCTCCATCATCTTCTCCACCTTCTCCAGGTTCTTTTCCATTCTCTCAAAGTCAAAGGTCTTTGTATCGTCCCCTGGCATCTGTTGTACTCTATTCGCTTCCTCGGTATTCTTAAAATGTTCCGAGAATGGAGACATGAGTATTATCCCACTATCCCTCTTCGACCATCTCCTGCCCTTCACCTCAGCCAAGCTTTCCACAGAACTTGTTCTGCGCTGGACAACACTCTCCTGAGCTGGCGCCTTTTCAGGCGGCGAAGGCCCTACACCGACACTCCACCCCCTCTCATCCTGCAACGGCAGAACTTCTATTCCTCTCCCAGCAGTGCCCACCGCATCGCCAAGTTGCGTATAAAACCACTTCCCCTTCACCCTTTCAAATCGAGGATTCTTCCACGCTCGACCAGGCATATCATCGCCACTAAACGAAAATAGCTGTGCCGATTCGCGAGAATTCGAAGGTGGTCCTCCGAACTCTGATTGTACCAGATTCCACCAATCTTGACACGTTTTGGCGCAGGCGAAAGTGAGGATATAGCGTGAGGAGTTTGCAAGATTCTTCTATGAGGATGTAAGTCTTCCAATCACCGTAGTGGCAGTCCCCAAACTCCAAGCAGTCTTCTCAGTACAAAATTACCCGCTACTTGCGGGCACCTTGCACCTCACGAAAAAGAAAGAAAAGAGAACATACCCGTCGCGCATACGCATAAAACAACCACGGCGCCCACCCTTCCTCTCTCGTCTCTTTCCCGACCTTACTAACAACCTCACTCCCCATCCAATGTTCCAAAAGTCCATCCCTCGCAACATCAGCGAAACTCCTATTTCCCCCCTCTCCTCCCCCATTCCCTTCCTCCTTCCGCACATTCCCACCCGCATCCGCAGAAGAAGCCTGTTGCGACGAAGAAGGCAAACCCGAAACACGGGCAGTAGTAGGACTCGACATACTCCTCTTCACAGCATTCGATTTACTGCGACGTGGGGACCAAAGATGCATCCTGCCCATATTCCGGACAGTCGAAGAGGCGAGCCTGACTATACGTATCTGGTCCGCTCCGGCTGCGTTGCGCGTGCCCCTGCCGTTTTTCGCGAGTTCAAAAAAAATCAAGGAAACACAAACCCCACCAATGTCGCGTCTCAGTTTCGAAAACAACGAGAAAGCTAGGAATGGAAATGAGGATAATGCTGTGAGACGAACACAGAAAAGACGGCACGAGAGTACAAACCGGAGATTGATTAGACTCAGGGGTGACTTGAACCACGAGATGCAGGTTTTTGCAGAGAATGCCATGTCAGGCGGGATAACGACTTTAAAGCCCATCCTCGCATACATCCACAACAGGCCCTTATATGTAAATCAGATGACGTTGATGCGTATGGGATTGTCAGTGTCGCATCTCCATCGCGCGACCTGATTGGTAGATTTCTTGTTTTTCTTATTCATGCAGGGAGTGACAACTCACTTGGAACTCGCTAGCGCCTACCAGTAGATGGTTGGCTTGAAGTGGGTAAACTCAAAGAAGTGATCTACATATAAGTGAGGCTGATGAAATAATAGAACATCTTTGAAGTCGTAGAATCGGTACTCATGATCGCCACGCATGCCCTCCCTTCATGCCCATGCTGATCTTCCAGCATAAGCGGCTTCATCGCGCAAGCTTCGTGTAATTTGTTACGACGATGCTGATCCTCTCAACCTTCTCTCCAGCTCATCGGAGATACTTTGACTTTGCACATCCTCATAACCAGGCGGCGGTTCTGCCGGCGGTGAAAATTGTGCTTGCGATGGACTCGTCCTTGCTGTAGGTTCAGACGCGGCCAGATCTATAAGTGGTGCTTCCTGTCTTGTTACTGGGACTGGTCTTGTGGATGCCGCATCTTCATATGCAGGTAGTTCGTCCAGATGGACGGCGTTCATGTCCACTGCTCCCAGCGCTTCAGCACCTTGTCCGCCACCTGTCTCGGCGCCGTCGCCCGTCAAGTGTCCTCTTTCGCGTGCAACCTCTACGGCTTGTTGTAAGCGCTCCTTGATTCGTTCGTATGTGGAATGGAAGTCGAAGGCGCCGCCGTCTTTGAAAGTCAACTTGAGCTCGAGAGCAGCATGTTCGGGAGGTATATTTCCGCCCGGTACGGGCTGCACTATGGCACTCCATACATTCGGTCCAAAGAATGGAGCTGTGACATGTGTATCGTGAAGGTTGAGTATAGGTGCGGCGAAAGATTGTAAGCTCGCTGAGGGCGTTGTTGGAAGGTATACTATCTTGAATCTCATAGTCAGATCATGGGCTCGTTCTGTTACTGTAGCTTCACGAGTAGCATACCCGTCGATTTGTGAGATGTACGCAACCCCCGCTACTCGACAATGTGTATGGTTGTTTGCCCGGGAATTTGTTTAGAGTTTGGAGGGAGAGAGCTGTTCGCGGAGGAGATTTGTAGAGTCGCTGTTCGCCCGGAAGAGGAGTGAAGCCCTCAGTCTCAGAGAGCATTACCCAGCTGAAGATGTAAGCATAAAAGACAGCAGCGGATGATGTAAATAACGGGGTATACTGACTTAACAGACATGGCGAACAAGTATATCCTTAGACTCGATGCGCAGGTCTTTGGGAATCAAAGCTCAGCACTCCGTGAGAGGATGGTTTGCCGTCTATACCACGCGTAATGTGGAATGTGTATGTACGAGCTGCAAGAGTTTTCGATGTGGAGGAATTACTCCGAGAGGATAGTTGGCGCAGGCTGGTGTCTTCAATAGTTATTCCGCTATCTGGCTTCAGATTTCATGCAGAGGATATGATGGTGGAAGAAAGCCTGGATGTAATGAGGGCCCAACTAGTGGGGAAGAGCCGAAGCTTATTGGGCAGTGGCGCTCTTCATATCATGCTATTCGAACACGGCCAACAGCCAACGCGACAATCAACATCAGCTTCCCTCAAATCGATGAATTGTTACGCCCGTTGTTGCCATTATTTGTCGCAAGGCACTCCCTACACAGCAATCGATTGCAACCGTGGCAGAAAGAAAGTCTTCGAGATCTATTTACAGTTATGCTTTCATCCCCCGTCGAACCCGGCCGCCGAGGAACTTCACCAAGTATATACCTCAGATGAATTAGCCATCTATACGAGTCGGGTTCAATGGTCCGTACACTTCGCTTAAGTTTGGTGAGGAAATACCCCTCTCTTAACATAACTCTACGAAATGTAAGATCAATCAAAAAGATAGGAGTCAATTCTTCTCGTCGTGCCTAACCTTTCTATCAAATTATATTTCGCTTACCTCGTCATCGTTGAGCGTAAGGAGGGAAAGAAAGAAGCGCAATAGCAGGGAAACTCCCTAAATTTTGGTAGGGTCGGTTTGCCGAAGTGTGGTTTGCCGAATTGTCGCAACTTTTTTGAACCCGACTCGTACTTTTGTACCGCATGGACGTGGCGGACCGTACTTCGGTTCTTGGGCACAGATATTTACCTGAATACTGTGTAATACTATGTATATGGAGACGGGAGTACCGAGCTGAAACATTGTTATATCTTGGTCCGCAGGGCTCCGAAGAGCGAGGATCTGCCATCGCCTCCGCCCGCGTGGCGACTAGGCTCAGGGTCGAAGAGAATCTCGCTAGCGCCCTTACGCCATCAGCTAACGACATCCCAGTCGACCGCGCTCACAGTAACCCGAATGAGAGGGCAAGCTGTAACTGGTCCATGGAATACGTATTGAGTAGTCAAGGATCTTTCCACACGGCCTACAATGACTCTGCCTTGACTCCGGGGCTCTTTCTCAAGTCGTGACTACCGGTTCTCAGATGCTGGGCAGTGATGCTGAAGAATTACTGCTGGTCGAAAGCATACAATAGAGGAGGCCAAAATCGTACATCTATTTATCGCTGGGTGTATATCTTATTCACCTGCTGCCCCTCGCGCAGACCGGTTGCGGGAGAATAATCTTTTCCGCCAAATTGCTTGATCGCAAATCATGTTCTTCGGGACAACTACCTTCCTAGCAAAAGATGCCCATACTGCTAATTAGTAACTGATTAACGTATTCCACCATCAAGCGGGTCAACCCATCGAGCGGGTCAGTTTATGCCAAGACCAGCTGCTCCCTTATCAACACAATATGTCTCAACAACAAAACGCGCAATCATCTAACAGAGAAGGCAGAATCCAGCTTGCCCTTTCTGCCTACTATACCCACCAATTCCGAAGCCTCCGGCGCGCTGCTGAGGCGTTTGATATACCTCCTTCAACATTAACTAGGCGATATAACGGAATTACGTATCGCCTAGATACTCGCAACGCCCGACACAAGCTCACTACGACTGAAGAGCAGACAATTGTCCAATACATCCTCGACCTCGATTCGCGAGGATTCGCGCCCCGGCTGTGTGAGGTAGCAGATATGGCGGATAAACTACTGGGTATACGCGGTGGAGAGCCAGTAGGGAAAAACTGGGCTGAGAGGTTCATAACGCGCTCAGATGAGCTCAAGATGGCCTTCAATCGAGCTAAGGATAGGCAGAGGATACTACAGGAAGATCCAGAGATTATTGGCGCGTGGTTCAAGCTCGTTACAGACACCAAGGCAAAGTACGGTATCCACGACGAGGATACGCACAACTTTGACGAGATTGGCTTCCAGATGGGCGTTATTGGGTCAATGAAGGTCGTCACAGCTTCTGAAAGACGTACACGGCCTAACTTAATCCAGCCAGGCGATCGCGAGTGGGTTACAGTTATCCAGAGCATCTGCGCCGCTGGGTATGCGACCCCGCCCTTCATTATCTACAAAGGACGCGTTCATATCTCTGCGTGGTATGAGGAGGCAGATATACTACGGAATTGGAAGCTCTCGGTCTCTGAGAACGGCTGGACAAACAACGCGCTTGGTCTTGAGTGGTTAAAGCACTTTAACGCGTATACAAAGGCGCGGCAGGTGGGGGTATACAGGCTGCTTATTTTGGACGGCCATGAGAGCCATCTCAGCCAGGATTTCAAGGACTACTGCCTCGAAAACAAGATTATAACCCTCTGCATGCCATCGCACTCGTCGCATATACTCCAGCCCCTTGACGTGGTCTGCTTCTCGCCGTTGAAGCGCAAGTACTCCCAACGCGTCCGGGACTTGGCACGCCGACGCGTGTACCATATCAACAAGGAAGGCTTTCTCCCTGCCTTCAAAGACGCGTTTTTCGACGTGTTTACGAAAGAGAACTGTCAAAAGGCTTTTGAGGCAGTAGGGCTAGTCCCTATCGACGCGCAGGTGGTGTTGGATCGCCTTGAAGTACGGCTACGAACCCCGCCAGAAACCCATCTCCCAGAAACGCCGTGGCAGTCCAAGACTCCAAGTAATAATTATGAATTTGGATCCCAATACAAGCTCGTAAGCGAGTCTTTTACTCGGTCACCAGTTACTGCGCAGGCTGGCTTTTCCCAGCTTGTTAAGGGCGCTGAATTGATGCTACACCAAAACGCTCTGCTTGTTGCGCGTAACCGCGAGCTTGAAGAGCAATTAGCAGTAACAACGAACCGAAAATGGCGCAAAAGGAAGTGGATCCAGCAAGGTGGTACTATTGAGTATGGGACTGCAGCAGCGCAGGTAGCTGCAGAGGCGTCTATAGCGCCTCAGGGATCAAAGAAGGCTCGTGGTAGTGGTGGTCAAGAAACAGCCCGACCAACTTAACGGCGCTGTGGGAACTGCGGCGTAACTGGGCATAATGCGCGAACTTGTTAAAAAGATATCGAGATATCTTCTCAATCAGATAGTAGCACGACGGACTTAGAATCTATTGTTGATAGCGAAAAAATTAAAGAGTCGTAACATGAGATGGTCGTGCCAAGAAATTTTGAGCGGTTGGGTGGTTTGAGCGGTTCGGTGGTGGAGTACGTTATGCAGTATATACAGATACCCTGTGTACTCGGTACAAGCCCCAAGACCCCTTCTTCAACAACAACAACAACAACAACAACATCTCCACCGCACAAACCGAGAATATACCTCCAAACCCTCCTCCTCCCAGCAATCCCATTCGCGCAATCCAGCTTCGCCTACTGGTGTTGTTTCTCTCGGTATAATTATTTCCCAACCTAGCAGATTCCGCGATCGATAATAATCATACCATAGCACGACATGAGACGGAAAAAAAACATAAAATGTAGACCTTTCTTGAGAGCGGCCGTGTTTAGAATTACCACCCGCTGTACAAAGGCTGCATCACAATCACCAAGAATAGCGCTCGTTGTCGCGACTGGCGGATTAACAGAAACGGGTGTAAAGGACATGAGTTCGCTTTTCTCGGTGTCGCTCCAATAGAAGCTTACAAATAAAAGTCGCGAGGGTGGTGGGGATCAGACTTTGGTGAACCAGCTTGAGATTGTTTCAAGGGCTGAGGTTGCACTTGTGGATATAGTATTTTCCGTATCGCGATGGACGATATCGCGATTGCTGAGGAACCTCAAAACAGCTCATCTAGCTGCCAAAAAAAAAGAAAAAGACCATCATGTTGGACATCTTGGAAAAGAAATAAAGTTTTTTTCATGGGGACAACTGATACGAGCTGTGAGTCGTGTCTGTGATATCCTTTTCTTCGGGTCCCCCCGTCCAAATCCTCCGAGGAAGCCAAGTGCGGAAGAGAAAAGGAAAAATGGCACGGTTTCTATGTTGAAACCCCCCCCCCCCCCCCGAATCGTGTCACTGGGGAAATGCCGTTCGCTCGTGAATTTTTTCGGTATGCCCTTACTGTACGTCCACAACCACTCTATCCCATGAGAGGAAAACCCATCTCCAATCCAAATAAGAGCACGTATGAGAGAGTCGGGAAGAGCATTTCGGAAGGGTCTTTTGACCTCATCGATAGCGAGTTCTTTCGACGTCCTGAATAGGGCTGAATGAGAACGGAAAAACGCCGCATGACGAAAGGTTGGCGAGAGACTGCCGTGTACGACTGCAAATTGGTGTGAGATGCTCTGTTCGCTGCCCCGATTCCGATGTTGGGACTCAAGTTCCTAGTATAGCTTCTGCGTCCTCGCATATCTGTACGCACCCATATCAGCTTGAGCCCAAGCGTATACCGCAGCGACCGGCCTCGCAAAACAATTCTGATCGCTCTCTTTCTGTGCAGCAGACTTTCAATTCTGGGCAAAGGGACTGAAAAGTATAACTTGGCGTTTTTGTCCAAGAGGGTCCAATTGGAGCCGCGACGTCCTTCCGAGAGGGAGGGGATCGCTTCGAGACCATCACTTGTGCGGAAGGAAAGGCTCTAGGTTTACCTTGCGGAGGCTGGACCTTTTGCTGTTGATGTGTCACGGCAGTCGCCTGATGTGATTGTCAGCTTGCTGAAACGCGGCGGCGAAGCCTGGGAATAAGACCACCCACCACACTTCTCGTCAAGTCTGTATTCTCTGATGTTTGTTAGCAAGACTCTTTATATATCGGAGAGGAACGTTTGCATACATTGCTATCACGTTTGCCGGACACCTCCTGTGCGTTTCTTGATATTTTGTACACCACGCCTTGACGGTGTATCTGGTATGAGTACAGGAGTACTCGACTTGAGTGTAATCGCACATGATGATAATAATAATAATAATATAAAGAGAGAATTGGAAGAGAAAAAAGTATTCAAACCGGCTTGTAGCTGAAAATAAAAAGAGCGTAAAATGTTGATGTTGGTGGTGGTGGTAATAGTAATAGTAGTGAATGGAAGCAAGTTGTCGATATCCTCGCTTCAACGTGGACTTTGAGTCGGTATATGTATCATGAACCGGGAAATAAAGCTCAGTAGTGGAGACATCCTGACATTGACTCTGGAGAGAGTTTATATTCTATACTCGGCCGCGGCGAAGCGGTCGGACGGAACGGGTCGCTCGGTCAAGGTTTGAAGCCGTTTTGGATGTTCCTGGATGACCATCAAGGTGACAGGAAAGTACGACGTCGAAAGGGTTTGATTTGCTCAAGACACCAAATGTCTTTTGTTCAGAGTCATGTTTCTGGCGTTGTTTTTTTATTTTGTCAAGTGAAATCAGGTATTCATCGTGGTCGGTATGTTCGATTCCGGCACCTGTCGACAATCTTTGCGACCCTTGCGGCCTCGATTCGAACATGCACAATTTGGAGAAGCCTACGGCCGGGTATTGCCAGGGGCTATTTGTACTATGGTATGATGGGCTTTAAACGTTAATGATGCACGGCTAGCAGAAACCTTGTACCCATGTATGTCCAGATCTACAGCTGCAAGTATCAGCCCTTCAGTCAGGACCTCGAGGTAGATTTGAGAACGTGTACTAGAAGTTTCGACGCTATAGCCACGACAAGGGTGCCAATTAACGTTAAAAGCCCATCATACCATAGTACAGATATTAGCCCTGTCCGGGCCCATGGGAGAGTATAGGACGGGAAATCATACTATAATATGCTCGTCATTTTGGCCTCAAGGCGATGCGCAGGACGCAGGACGCTCATACCATGCGGATACGGGGAGAGACGACAATGTAAATGAGTGATTTTCTCGGGCAATGTTGCCTCGGGAATCGGGATCGGGATGTGGAGGGAAACCGACGGCGAAGTTTGATGCTTGTTCTGGAAGACGAATAATGGTGAGACAGGGGTTCGAGGCACCATTTTCTTTTCGAAATTGTTGTGTGCATCCATTGATGACACTGGCTCAGCCTTACGATCCCAGCATCCAGGTTCGTCGCTTGGCTTCTGATCATCCAAATCATGTGAGAACGGTTCCAAAAATCTTAAGACAACTTGCTTCGAACAAAGACATGCGACAGAGCCTTGTTCTAGATTCAAGAAGTCATTTGTACAGAAGATTTAGGGCTTTGCACTGGGAAAATCGCTGCCGGCATGGCGGCCGTATCGCCCCGTCTTCTTGCTAGCAAGGAAGAGCATGGAGGGAGGAAACCGAGGCGTGAGTTTATTCGGATGAAGTCAGCCAGGGGGGAAAGGTGGCAGGTATTCACACGTGGCATTATGCATGAGGCTACCAGACGATCATAACAGGGATTCGCGATTTTTCGGGCCACGATACGTTTCGTGTGATCGCTTGCACACGAAACTTGTGTGTCTCGATGACGACCATGGTTGGCTGCTGATATTGCTATATGCTCCGAGGTATACCCCACCCAGAAAGCGAAATGTTGAGTACGTCATCTGTTGGTTGTACTTCCGACATCTTGGCTGTCAACAGTCTCGAGAGAACAAGTAATGGCTTCTAGCGCGTCGAAATGTCAGTAAGCCTCGTTTCATGTCCACGATTCAGGTGTCAACGCTTCACTGTCAAAACAAAAATTGTGATGCGCCTCGAAATGAGCTTGCACGATTCATGCTAGCACGTACTGAGGAGGACAACCCGGCGGACCTTGGTGGTAGTTGCTGTGATTGCGGATCGTGGGAGCTCTTTCGAACTGCGAGATCATAGTTTGGCATCATTGATAGGGATCGGCTCCCATGGTCTGTACCCTTCCTGGATTCACTCCCACTCGTCCTGGTGGAGGCGCTTGCCCAAAGCCTGCTTCACGTTATGACGATCTGACTAAAAGGAACATTTAGGAGGGCATCAATGCTAAATTGACCGCAGGAGGAACCGTAAATTGATCCTAGAATAGTCCATTCTCCGATGAAAGCCAATTCGGCAGCTTCTTTGGGTTTCTCGTTCCAAATTCTCGAAATGACAATCAGCGTCGGCGCTGAGAAAACCTGGCGGTATCGTCCTTCAAGAAGTCAGCGTTTGATTCACGCGCTCGAGTTCCTCCCGAAAAGAACCTACGGCATTGACCTGCCAAAGATGCCATATCTCCGAGGGTGGTTTGTAGCCCTGCACGTGAAATATATTCCCAAAAGAAGTATCGGGAGCTGAAGAGTAGAAGGATAAATTACACCTCGCAGGCTTCTCTCCTACAGCCTTTATTTTAAAATCATATGGTGCTGACGATAGATGAGGGGGAAGGGAAAGTTGTCTGAATTAGGCGGTTTTTCGCTTATGAACCACCCCTGGAGATGTGGCATCTTAGGCAGGTTAATGGGGTATTCCAAAGAATGCTTCGTGCCAATGAACGATGGATACGAAGTCAACTGTACAATACCATTATCCACAATTGTTCGCAAGAGCCATTGTGGTAGTGCTTGGGACTGTGCCGTCAAATTAAAAAGACAAAAGTGTCGATAAAACATGAAAGGCCCATGTCAAAAGCTGGATAGCATGCTTCGAATCAATGCTGGAACTCGGAGATGAGCCTCATTTCGCCCAACGGGCCAACAACGACTCGCAACAGCAACGGTGCGTAATCATCGCCAGCAACGGCAATCTTCGAGGCGATCGGCGTGGATTCCAGAAATCCTGATTCAGTTCATAACTCTTCGATGCTTTCTTCTTCGTCGAGCCAACCTCGACACATTTCTACCGCTCGGCTGCACGAGTCAGCACGAGAACCAATGAGCTTATAGCATCACTGGTCTTACCTCCATTGCTTGAACATCCTCGCACTTTCCTTTTTGCTAATTGCCGGCTCGAAGATTTTCCTGTCTTTTTGATTGATCTCCTTCAATTCGTCGAAGTGAGACCAAATATCCATGGCGAATCCAGCGGCGATCGCTGCACCAAGACTCGTCGTCTCTCGCATAGCCTACCAGTTTTAGCACTCGTTTCTGGAGAACCGAAAGGAGGAGAGTACTTACTGGTCTGTCCACGGGGATTCCGATGATATTACTTTGAGTCTATATTTCGTCGGTAAATCACTGATTCTAGAAAAGAAGATCTGCATGGCACAGCCGACGTACCTGCATGCATAGATCTGAGTTGCTCATTCCGCCATCAACTGCTAATTCAGCAAGAGCATGCCTAGTAATACAATCAGCTTGCTATATGGATGTATCCGGAAGTGAAAGGTGAAGAGATTTTGACTGTGAGGTGACAACTGAAGTGACGAGGCCCTAGATATTGAGGCTGCAGATCGGTGCCTAGCCGATGGAACAGGGTGAATACGAGGCAGAGAAACCCAACATACCCACTATCCTTTTCCATAGCATCTAAGATCGCCTTGGTCTGGAAACAGGTTGCCTCCAGAGTCGCGCGAGCGATATGCCCTCGCTCGGTATGCTGTGTTATTCCGAAGATAGTGCCCTTGGCATCATCAATCCAGTATGGAGCAAAGAGACCGCTAAAGGCAGTAACGAATACGCATCCGCCATTGTCCGGAACAGTCGCGGCTAAATCCGATATTTTGTGGCTGTGAGAGATGAATCCCAGGTTGTTCATCAAAAACTTTACACCGCTTCCCGCAACAGCGATGCTGCCCTCGAGAGCATAAACAGGTTTAGCATTCTTGCCAAACTGATATGCAACAGTCGCTAGCAGTCCCTACCGTGGTTCGAGATTATTTCCATGGGCGCACAATGGCAAGAGAACTCACATGTTTTGATATGACCGGCTTCTCACCTATGTTGTAAAGAAGGAAGCATCCGGTGCCATACTGTTCAATAATCAGTATATATGGACTGTAGAAGATTCCAATAACATACCGTGTTTTTAGCGGACCCCTCAGAAAAACCTTGCTGGCCTACAAGTGCTGCTGACTGATCGCCCAAGCACCCAGTAATCCGAGTATCCTTTAATGCGCCCGAATGAATTGAGCCATACGCATCTGGATCGGAAGAGGGCACGATCTTCGGAAGCCGAATTTTGTTCTGATCCAAGCCAAAAAAGTTCAGGAGCTTCTCGTCATATTTCAGTGTACGGAGGTTCATGAACATTGTCCGACTCGCATTCGTGGCATCAGTCACGAGGACATCTTTTTCTGGGCCTCCGTTCAAGTGCCACAGAAGCCAAGAATCCACGGTGCCGAACGTCAGCTTGCCTTCATCGTACGCCTTCTTGACACCATCCACATTTCTCAGCAGCCAAGTTAATTTGAGTGAGGAAGGGTACGTTGAGAGCGGTAGACCACAAATGTCTTGAAGCTCGTCCGCGCCCTTCTTCGATTTTAGCTCATTCACAAGAGACCTGGTACGTGTATCAGGCCACGCAATGCAGTTATAGAAAGGTTTGCCTGTCTCCGAGTCCCACACTAACGTTGATTCTCTTTGTGTGGTTAGACCGACACAGCTGACGTCGGATGCTTTGTGTCCCAGGCTGATGAAGTCCTCCGTGCCTTTGTCGATACACGTGCGTACGGAGTCGATAAGCTCTTGCGGATCTTGTTCATGCCATCTGCGTGGCGCAATGTCAGCTTGATGATGAAATCCTGGACAAGTGAACATACCCTGAATGTGGATATTTCTGGGTAAATTCAATTTGATGTTGGGCAACAGGGTTTCCCATCCCGTCAAAAATGATGAATCTGGAACTTGTCGTACCAGCGTCGATGGACCCGATGAATACGTGTTTGAGTTTGTTCTCATCCAACTTGCTGCTTTCCCACGACTCCTTGAGCTTGCCTCCCTGGTCCGATGCAGATTTCATGAGAAGATCCTGTGAGGAGAGGGCCCTTGGCAGATCCGTTTTATCGGCCATTGTGAACGACTGTCTTCTCCTCCCGCTGATGCCTGCTAGACCTGGATATAATGCAGTCGTACTTCTTGCCGGTGTCGATGTGGTACTTCGGCGCGCTTGCACATTCGTCGACGTGACGCGCCAGTATAACGAAGCATGCGCCTGACTTTCCAAAGACTTTGAAGAAGTTTGTTGAAAAGATGAAGCGCGAAGTCCAAGTCGGCGACTTTCGCTTCTGCCTCTCAATGAAGAGGTCAGCCGCGCGAGAGCATACCCAAGGACGCGGGGAAACATGAAGGACCGACACATGTGGGATTTACGTCATGGCACAACACAGTAGGAGGAGCGTGCGGTGGAAGAGCTGGAGTTCATCTTGGACCATCAACACCAAGTTGCGAACCGAAAACTGCTTGGCTGAAGGTTGCTCGGTCTTGTTCCAAAAGGCTTGCCATTCATTGGAAAAGGAAGTGAAGAACTCGAAATCAAATTCCCAATATGGACCGTGCCCAATACAGACTAGCACAAACAATCACCTGATCTTTTCCGTCGACATTCAGCCTTGCCTTTGTCGCCTTGCCTTGTCAGACTCCACGTCTTACAAGGGAATTCAGCACTTCTTTCTCAGTTCAACTTCTAGCAGAACCAAGGAAAATACCCGCAATGATGTAGATTATAGCCGACGGAGATGTAGCAATCCAGAGCCTCAGGCCGGACAATCCGTGCTTTATACCTTCAATACGATGATACCCTAGGGCTCCAAATCGCCTCCCACTAAAAAAACATGTAAATACCGAAAAGACAAGAACACCACCGAAAAAACCGCACAATCACGACAAAAGCCGCAAAGAAAAACACAATCACCTTCCTAACAACCATCGCCCAAACACAGCGTCAAGCGTGTCACCAACCAACCAACCACCCGTCACACGCCCATCGCCCAACACAACCATCCCTAGGGGCGCGTGCGGGTACAAAATGGAATCCTGACGCAACACTAATAAATCACCAAATTCCTCCGCACCTACCGTAGGAAAAAAGGTATTTGCATTTCCCCTCCCAGTTTCCCAGTCTCAGGACAGACGACAATTTGCATTATCCCCCTCCCTCGCCAATCCCGAAGAAACAACAACAACAATAACAACAACAACAGCCAAAAAAAAAAAAAAAAAGGAAATGAAAAATATGTTTCCCTCACAATTCTTCCACGCTCTCTCTCTCACTCTCACCCTCAGCTTCCTATCCACACCAACTCCAACCAAAGCAATAACACTAAACATAAAAGACCCAGGTAAGTCCACAACCAAACCAAATCAAACCAAAAACCTAACCGCCACAAAAAAGCATCAATCCGCACCACCGCCTCAAAAATAGCCCACTCCCTCCTGACAACCTACAAAAACAACGCCCCTGACACGCCCCCCGAAAAAATAGGCCTCCTCCCACCCCCCTACTACTGGTGGGAATCCGGCGCAATGTGGGGCGCTCTGATAGACTACTACTCCTACACAAAAGACCCCACCTACGTCCAATGGACAATCCAAGCCCTGCTAGCCCAACGCGGTCCAAAAGACGACTACATAGTCCCCGCACACCGCGGCGACGAAGGCAACGACGACCAAGCGTTCTGGGGTCTGGGGTTGATGTCAGCGGTTGAGAATAATTTTCCCAGTCCGCCGCCCGAGGAACCGCAGTGGTTGCCTATGCTTACGAGCTTGTTCGAGAACCAGGCTGGGCGGTGGGATATGGCGAGTTGTGGGGGCGGTTTGAAGTGGCAGATTTATCCAGGTATTATTTATTCTTACCCAGGTTGATTCGAAGAGACATACTCACCCCCCCACCCCCCCCCCGCAGAAAACGCGTATGGCTACAACTACAAGAATTCAATTAGCAACGGCGCCTTCTTCCAGATAGCAGCCCGTCTAGCCCTCTACACAGGCCAACAAAACTACATCGACTGGGCCACAACAGTCTGGGACTGGTCCTGGAGAATCGGTCTCATAAGCCCCACCTACGACGTCTTCGACGGCAGCGACGACAAAAAGAACTGCACAGCACTGGACCACACACAGTTTTCCTACAACGTCGCCGTTTACATCCTAGGCACAGCCGCAATGTGGAACACCACCCAGCAACCAATCTGGAAAGAACGAACCCTCGGTCTCCTAAACGCAAGCGACGTCTTCTTCAGTCCATTCTCAAACGTAACCGGTATCATGTTCGAGGCTGCCTGTGAGCCGTACAACAAGTGTAACATTGATCAGTTCTCTTTCAAGGCGTATCTCGGGCGCTGGCTTGCGAAGACTATGATTTTGGCGCCTTTCACGGCCGACACTATTCGCCCTTTGCTTGAGGCTTCGGCTACAGCAGCGGCAAAATCGTGTTCGGGAGGTGCGGATGGTGCTACCTGTGGAACGAAGTGGTGGCTTGATGGTTACGATGGTATCACGGGTGTGGGTCAACAACTGAGCGCGTTGGAGGTCGTGCAGAGCCTGCTGATAGAAGACGCGGTTCGATGGCAACTTGTGAGAGGAAATGGATGATAGCGCAAGGGAGTTTTGCAACAGTACAGTTCCTGAGGTTGAGCACACGCGCAATGACATGTCTAGACTTGGTCTGTGATGAGATGACGAGGTCGTCAACGTGCGGAAGATGATTGCGATCTAGATATGTTCATCTGTTTCACTAGATTCATCGGTCTGCTCAAATTTCTACTGCATGTTTTGTTAGCAGGTAGCGTCCGGGTTACGCCGTAACCTGACACATGAAATGTAGTGCTTGAAAGCTCGCAACCAAAAAAAAAGAAACACTCATACTGTACACCTTATGAAGACGATACAATACCTACGCTCCCACAATCGGTGCGATTAAGGCAGCCCATCAAAGAATATGTCTGCCTACTGGTGTCGTGTCATACATGGCAACACTCCGCATGCGGTTATGACGTCTCACACATCCACAAGTCTCGCTCTCTCGGCCTCACATGCCTTGTCAACACCAAAGAAGCAACAGCTCTTCGGCATCGCGACGCCGGCGGCTCGATCAAGCCTCTTCTCCACCCGACAACGCCAGCACCAATCCTTCCTCTCTCGGATTTCCACAGCACCATCAACCCTCACTTGATCGAGCATTTCAAGCAGAGTTTCCTGTGGTTCGATGCCCTTGGCCACATAGTAGGCAGCTCGGTGTCGACAGACATCTCCACGATGATACAAGACGCTTAGCTCCGAATGGGAGGTCTCGAAACGTGTGGCTGGAAGGCATGAATTCCGTGCTTGTCTTTCATGATGTGGTGTAAGAGTGTAGGGAATGATTATGCCTTCGGCTGCCGCGATGGGCAAGAGGGATTCGAGTGCAGCAGATCGAAACGTGTGTGTGCTCGGGGTACTCGTTTGGGAAGCTTCGCGATTCTCGTGAGATGACGGCGCACCCGAACGACGTTGGTTCTGTAGACCAGAGCAGGCCTGGAGGGTAGGAGGGTGGGTTGTGTATGGTAAGGGCGAGCGCGATCGATTGTTTGTTGACCCGGAGACATTGACTCTAGCGGCATCTTCTGGGATGCCATTGAGTTGGGCGTCGTGGGATTCTTGACTGGCAGTTCCTTCGTTATGCTGCTGCGTTCCATTCGAAGAGTAATGCTTGCCAGATGACCACTCATCGACAGATCTTCGAGGGGTGTGCGTAGACGCAGAGGATTTGATCCTGGATCGGCTCCGTTCATGGGAAGAGGGACGCGGATGGGAAGCAGGAGGTAGATATCTGGTGCCCACGGTGTCGTCGCTAGCCTCGCTGATGCCTAGCCGTTGTAACCCTTCGAAGATGGTGACAACGGAGCTACTTCGCAGCGAAGTTTCAGTGATGTCCGATTGGACATGGACTGGCTTCTCATACTCTGAGAAGGACCCGAGTTGTATATAACCGGGAAAGATATGGAAGAGATGCTTTGGAGACGAGCATTCTGATCGGCTTTTGGTTGACGCCTGCCCAAGCTGAGCACGATGGCTGTCATTCGGCCCGTTGAGTGTACCAAGAAGAGATGATTCATGGCCAGACATGCACGTGCCGTTACCCTCCAGCACACCACTCTCATCTACAGTTGCAAGCTGATTCTCTTCGAGTTGGAGAGATTGGCTTTCCAGCCAAACTCCGCCCCCAGCCGCAGCTGTTCCTTCAGAGGAGCGATCGGCCGCATGGCCATTCACAATATTCTGGAACTCCCTCAAAGCTGCTTCATCCTGCTCGACTCGCGCTCGATTCGGCAACTGAGATTCACTTGCATCAGGCAGCAAAGTGGAAGTGGATCCGAGCTCGACAATGGTCGTCAAAACAGTTCCGTAAGGGTTGTTGAAGAATCTTCCGCCAGTTATCGCCTCTTGCGTTTGATCCAAGTTTTCGTCCTGGCTGACGACTGATTGAGGATCAATGATGGCATTCTCTGCCTCTGTACCGATCGAAGCCCGACTCTTCCCCGCGCTGACGACGAGATGCGGAGATGCCGGCCTTGGCTGCCGTGTACGTGTATCAGGAGGCGAGGCTATGTCTTTGCTGGGGCAGGAAGTGGTTTTGACGAGTAGTGGCGTGGACATGGTTACACGGCAATCGAGAATCAAGGTAATTGGTAAGCTGTAGAGGATGCCGACGGGGTAATTCTGTGATTGAGCAAGTTCTCGGAACTCGAATTGGCCTGTGGCTAGAGTGGCGATTGGCTCCATGGTTCTCGCCTGATAGGCGTATAATCTGTGGAAGGAACGAACAACCCCGTCCCACCTTCCTACGACATTATTGTCAAAAGCAGCAGGTGCGTACTGAAGCTTTAGCTCGTACGAGAACAGGGCCACCCGTGGAGAATTGCTCCTTTTACGCCTCTATTGAAGGATTGTGACGCAGGGCTGGAGTTGGACACTGGAATTGATGAGTGGAACAATTGATCTCGGATGCCGCCAAGTCGATATAGAGGCTGAAGAAGAAACGCTTCGAGCTGGGTGCACTGCTGACTGCAACCTCCTGCATGGCATGCGACCAGGAACTCCACATGGCCTTAACCCCGAGGAATCAAGGTTGGCAGGTTGGTGCCAGGCTGGCGTCAGGCTGACGCGGGCCGCGTCTCCTTCGGGGACGTGCCCGGTCATGATGCTGGTGAGAATCAGCGGGATAGAAACAACTCAATGCCCAAATTGCGGAGGAGATGCTGGTTTGTGGTGTTGGGCTGTCGCTTAATCCTGCCAAGAAAGATGGATGGCAATCTAGATTGCTCCATGGCTATTCCACATTCCCACCTCCAGAATCGAGGATTCAGCCACACCCGAATGCCGAGCGTGCGAATACATCGGCCACCATTACAATTCGTGCGAACGCCGGGTGTCGGTATCAGCTCATGGCGCATGCAATGGACCGCAGTCATTGCAAATTTAAGAGAGCTTTTTGCCACACTCAGGCCATTTGCAGACCAGGCCATGAGAGACAAATGGCAATCTACTAGCAAAGCTGAGAATGCAACTCCAGCTGCAAGCGGCTAGCAATCTGCTAGCAAAGCTGAAAATGCGACTCCACAAGCGGCTAGCAGTGTCATGCAGGACCTTGCGAAATTCTCCGCGAACAGGGGAACCAGACAGCGATCATGAGGTGGTGTTGATGCAATCGGGAACTGTTCCATCAGGGATTCGGGCATGAGACATTTGCCATTCAGGCAGCATTGGTGTGTTGGTGCCATGGGGTTGTATGCCATGGCCATGGCCATCGACGCAATGGTGTTGATCGCTGCAGATGGTCAACAACCTCCATACGGATACGCCTGCAGAGCTCCTCGTGGGAATAGTGAACAGCGGGCGAGGAGGTTACGGCTTGCCATGTGTCTAGGTGTCCGTGAATATCGCTTATCTGATGTCGACATCAATCTTAGGATAGGACACTGCCACTTTGAGACTGTCAGACAAGCCTTCTTCTCCTTTCGTGCTCCCCAACGCTGCCATCAGGCCTAGTTCGTGTGTGACTCATCTCCCCCGGCGAATCAGTTTCCTCCCTCGAACAAATCCATCAGCTCTGCTTCACTGCGCTTTTCTGGAAAATTCCGTCGCTCCCAGCTCGACTGTGGCACCCATTCGCTGCGTCGCTGAGAATTGCAATTTCCATTGGACAGAAGGTGAGTCTCGTCCATTAGACTCGCTTCTCTAGCTCGGTGGCTTTGCCGCGCTTCAGAGACACGATATGACGCGTGAAGATGCCGGGTTCATGCTGCAAACAGTCACCAACGAAAAGGAACGAGATCATGCAGCTACCTTGAATCTGGCTAGACGCCAGATTCACTCCCCCCAGTATCGAGGTTGGTCTTGCTGTCCAGTAAGAAAGAACGCAATCGACGGTTTTGCTGCGCTGTTGACTGCCGCGCCGCTATCCGTCTTTGCTGCAATGCAGTGGCCGGGGTGGGTTGACCCGTGACGGCTGCAGATGGGTCGTATGCAGTCCCATTGCCTTTCGTGGAAACAGTCCACATGACTGGACCTTTTTATTATTTCTTCATCCAATCCATACTCGCGAGCTTTCTTCTGCCGGCAATGATACCCGACCTTCATCGCGATAAGGTAACGTCCAACAGGCTAGGCCTGTAATGGCGTCCGTCCTGCGCCTGCTGAGTTCCTCTTGCATGGCCGACCCGCCCCCGACGCTGACTGGGTGTGCTTCACTTGCTCCAATCTCCATCTACTCTCAACCGGCACCGAATACATACAACTTGTATCCAATGTAAAAGAGACGACCACCACCAGCGAAGCCATGCCATCTTCGAGTCGCGCCGCCAATCGTGGAGTGTGCTGACAGTCCCGAGGGCTTGGTTCTAATTCCACATCGTGAACTGGACGGTCAAAAGACGTTGGCGATCTACCTTTTACTGGATGTGGTGGTGCGTCTGCTGCTGTCCATTGCGGCCGATCATTCCCTCCTCTTGCCGCCTACATTGCTCGTGCAACTTTACTTCTGTGGTCTTACTTCGTGCCTCTTTTTCAATGTTACAGGCCGGCACGCCATACGCCAATCCTGTCTCTTCTGGCGACCCTCGAATCCATCACATAATCTTTGACCTGGCCTTTCTTTCATTTCCTGGAAGCTGCCAACACTATCAGATTCCTCTCGATCCACCTTCGTCTTAGCTTGAACCACGCTGCATTGCCTTTCAATTCCAAGTCACCACTCTTTTACCACTTTAAATTGTTTACCTCACGACGAACCCAACATGCCGAATTCCTCACCCTTTGTCCCCAAGTTAGCTCAGAGCAAGTCCAAGGCGGACTTCTTCCGCCAACTTGGGTGGGAAGAAAATGATGAGGCATACAAGAGAATATATCAGCTGATGATGGTGCGTTTCCTGCTTCGAGACTTCGCTTGTAGCTCGTGGTTGACCCCATGGACAGGACGAGGCTGCTGCTGGCCGAGCACGGACGGTTCAACACCGTGAAAACTTAACTCGCCAAAGCCAGGCAGACCCCAGGACTGGGGAAGGGCCAATCTCCTCGACTATGATCACCGAAACGGCCCGTCATCGGGAGGTCATGTCGATCTACTCGAGATCTTCGCCTGAAACTAGGTTTTGGTATGACAGGGCAGTGACGATCGATGTAGTCTGGGACAACTGGATCATCCGTTGGTGTCTCTGGCAAGTCTTTCGATATCGCGATGAGCGTAATCGAGGTCATATTCGTCGCTCTCCCACCATGGATGCCGACCCGAGTAGTCAGACTCGTGAGTGAGACCTTTCTTCATCTGGCGGTGACATCCTGGACCATAAGTGGCTGACAGTCATCACAGATGGCCAGGCTCCATACGCCACTGGTCTTCCTTATGCCCCCGACCCGAGACGTCAGACTCGTGAGTGAGACCTTTCTTCATCTGGCGGTGACATCCTGGACCATCAGTGACTGACAGTCATCACAGATGGCCAGGCTCCATACGCCACTGGTTTTCATTATGACCCCATCTACGACCAGTACAGGGCCACCAACGCTGGGTAGCCTCATTGAAGTCGGCGATGAAGCGGCGGCCTGGCTGGGCAACCTGTCAACATTATTAGTACTCGAACAATGAGGTCGACCATGAGGAGGTCAAGAAACACGCCGATCCATCCGTTTCGACAACCAGTTTACCCCTCTCCTCATGACGACGACGACGAATATTTATGATTATGAAGTCAACAGCTCTTATACCATACCTTTCTTTCAAGAGTCTTGCACCGCTGTGGTGCGGACAGAAAACAAATACCTGGTTTTTGATTGATTTTTTTTTCATCTGGGATCGAATGTTCTTTCCACACTTACCGGTATCTTCCATACCTATCGTATCGACGGAGTCGGCTTGGGCGTGCTTTATACTATGGATCGAGGTGGCGAGGGACGGAGGTCGTTGCGACGGCGTCTGGAAATGTGTCGATCTGCAATTATCAATGACTACTCCATCCATCATACGTATATAGACTCGAAGAATTGAAACCGATTTCTCCCCACTGAAAGATGTGGACTCTCGGGGTGAACGCCGCGCTGCCCATGGGGTAGCAACGCGATATCGTTAACTCCCTACGGCAGCTTTGAATGCGAATGACTGGGTCGGGAATAAGAGAGAAAGGTGAATATGCATTGCAGATGCCATGAACGAAGGATACAAATATAAATACGAGCCGTAACATAACGTTAGTTCCAGTCGCGATGGGACAATCCCTCGGCTGGTGGTTCTAGACCTGTCCCTTTTCCTATCCCCGTGCTGCTACTCAGCTAGTACCATTCCCTTTGAACCGATCTCTAAGTGAAGGTAAGAAAACAAAGGGGAGTGGTACGCCGGGAAGGAATAGTGGAGTTGCCATCGGGAGGAAATGGATAGTGTGGTTTTGAGTGGTGGGGAAATCATGGTAGCCAAGGTAATTAGTTTGAAACAATGTTGGGGGAATAGGGAGGTAGAGATGGGGATGGGGATGGGGACGAACCTTGATGTATATTGTATGATACCTAGTAACCTAGATATCATCCTCATAATACCATCTCCCCTTTGCGCAAACCCAAGCTTTACAAACGAATAAACCGATACAAGATTCACCTCATTCCTAGCCCCATCCCATCCCAGGTAAACTACAATACCTCAACCCGTCATACACCCCCTCCCTCATCCACCTCGCAGATCGTAGGTTCTAGAGCCGGACGTGGAACTGATCTGCAGAAAGATGAGGCTGCAGAATGATCGCTGTCCGGAAGATAATTAGCGAGATCGTCGTTCTCCACCACTTTAGTTTAAGAATTTGAGGGTGGCGCGAATGAGAATTGAATGAGAATGTGAATGAGAACGAGAATGTGAATATGGGATTGAAACAGGGATAATTTCTTCAACAGGAAAGCTACCAAGAGAAAAAACAAAACACCGGCAACCAACCGATCATCCAGAAAACCAAAGTACAACCACCCCCACCAACACACCCCACCGCAACAACCAAACAGGAAGCGTTCGAGGAATGAACATGTTTAAAAACGGAGACAATCCAACAAGAACACAACTTGCTGGAGGTGCTACTTATACCTCCTCACCGCTCCCTCCCCAATACACAAAGGAACCAATCTCAATCTCAATCTCAAAAAAAAAAAAACCTCCAATCACTAAAAATCACAAAGATTACATCAACACATGGCAAGAAGCAGGGTAAAGGGGGGGACCCGGTGACATCGTGCATGAACCAATGGAATCGCCTTTGTGTCTTTTGCAGGCTTTCCGTGGCTGCCCTGTGTCACTCAAAGGCGCACAGTGTGCAGGAATCTCTGCACGGACGTGTTATCATAGACAAATCGTCATTGAAGGAATGTATCATCATGGTCTTCCTCGTACTTACTTGCTATGGGATAATGATGGGTCTGTTCTAGGTGGTGATACTTAAACACTGGTGGCATGTCACTGGATGGATCTAAAGATCGAGAACACAACCTCAGCTTCCACACCGACCCTCATGGCTCAGAAAGGGTTCTAGAATGCTGGGTTTTCAGGTCAGAGCAGTGGCTAGCCCACATGCAGAGAGGAGCTTCAACGACACTGATTTTCAACATGATCCCCAGCCAGTGAGGAAGCAAGACAAAATGACTTTGTGGCGTCGTTCAGATGGTGAAGGCTCCCAGAGAAAATCTCTGCTACATACAACCACGTTCGAGACTGCTTTTTGATATCTCTGGCACTTCTCAAGACACTCGTTTTGCCTGTGATTGACGCGTGTGGAGAAAGCCATTGGCAGCCTCGTCGCCGTCTGTTAGCGTCGAATACGGCACAAGAACGCCTCGCTGCGTCATCTTGCGAAACCCAATCAACTTTTTGTCGCTCGGCTTCTCAAGTTTCCATCACAGTTTCCGCTTGATTCCCCAGAATATCCGATGGTTCCTGCATCATCGTGGTTGATGGGATCCACATTACTTAGTGTGATCGGATCTCTGCCATCGGATCTTGCCCGAGCCCCACCCCCAGCCAACCTCAAAAGTCCCTGCGCTAGTACAGCCTTATAAGAAGCCTCACGAAACGGTTGGACCCTGCCGTGCTGCTTGCGCAAGCTGTTCGCTATAAGTCCGAGCATAGTCTCCGCTTGCTTTGGAGACCGCTCTCACAGTAGGAGCCATCATATCCTCTACAGCCTTCCTCCCACCGCTTACATGTGACAGATCGAGCTTTCGTCTCTTGCCTCCCTGTCGTTTGTATTCTTCCCATGTTGTCTGTACCGTCTCAATTTCCAGCTTCCTCTTTTCCTCTGCCTTGGCCGCCATACTTTCGATACGGTCAAGCGAATCTTTCACCGCTTTCGCCCATTGTTGTAGCTCATGGGCTTTTCGGTCGTCTCCAGAATAATAAGTGGACCAAAAATATCGCAAGAACTCGACTGTTGTAGAATGTGTCATTTTCACCGAGTCTGACATGGCAGAATCGAGTTTGGGTTGAAGATTCAAGCTTAAGGACGACGAAGTGGCGCGAAGCTTGACGGTTTTCAGAACGTCCTTGGTAGCATGTTGCGCCTGGGCCTCATCATCTTCGTCGAGCTCTGTTGGCAATTGCACCTGCACCCGCAAGTCTGCTTGCATGGTTTTCAGTGCCTGCACACGATCTCGCCTTTTAGCGATGGCCTTGCCGTTGATTTCCTCGGCTGTTGGTTGTTTCTGAGCACTAACGTTAAGCATGACTCGATTATCTTTGGCAGCACGTTCAAGATCTCGAAGCTGCAACTCATTAAAAGTCTCTTCGTCCATGCCCACAGGTCCATGCGCCGCAGTATCAGAAGCTGCCACATTGTACATAAGCCTTTCGCTCGTATTGTTCAATATATGTAGCAGCTGAATTTTACCATGGAAATTTGGTTTCATTGTCCAATCCGGTGCATTGCCCTTCTGTTGGCTGTAATCTTGGTTGTTGCCATCTAGGTCTAAGAAGCGAGGTGTGTGTGCCATTTGCATGCGCGCTGGAGGATTGGCTTTCTCATCAAAGTTGAGAGCGAACTTGTCAATCTTTGGAATTTCCGGGTCGAGATCCGTAATCTTCTCCCCCTTAAGCTTCTTGACCAGATGGCTTACCCAGAAATTCTGCCAGAACTCGACCTGCGTGTATTGTTTTGTCTTCTCCACAAGCTCTTCGTAGATTGTTTTGACCAACGGATACTGGTCGAATATGGTAACCTGTTGCTCTTGACTCATCTTGAGCGACGGCTTGCCATCAATTCCAAGTGAAGGTTTGATTTCGGAGAGTACATTCGTTTCTCCTTGTTTTTGTGTCTTTGCAGTCTGTCTGGCGCGAAGCAGGCCGATTCTTGCAGCCCAGAAGTTCTTGTTAAAGGCTGCCTTGTCTGGCGCGTCCTTGATAGCATTCGTGAAGAGTTCTCCAATTGCCGGATTTCCCTCCAGAACCTCTTTCATGAGCCCCCGATCCGCCAGCAGACCAGCATCGTCCGATTCGACAACTGGGGGCTTGGTGCCATTTTCGGCGCTCGCATTTGGCTTCAACAGCGCAGCTGCTACATCAGCGCCCCTCGCAGCTATTACCTCCTTGAGAGAATCGAGTATTGATGTCAGGTCGGAGCGGGCATTCGGTGAGGTAAATGTGAGTTTATTGTCGCCTAGGGTATCGTCTTTGGCTTTGACGACGACGTTAAGGATGGCCTTTGGGGCAGTGACTGGAGTTTGCTTCAGGTCTTTATGTGTCAAGTCAGCCAATGGTATGAAAATGATAGGCGTCTTGCGGGTCTGCCATACTGTCGATGCTCTCAGTCAAGATGGTGAGGGTCGCAGTGGTAGACCCAGCGGGCGTCCATGACAGCTTCTTCCGGTCCGTTGAGATTTCTACAGTGCCTGGCTTCTTTAGGTACGAGGCAGCGGCCTTGATAGGGGCCGACATAGTGGTTATAAGAATAATGGACCTTTTTGCTACGCGTTGTTTCGCGATGTCCCCAGCCTGTCCTGCATTTGAACAGCAGAATCCCATGTCAGATGCATCTGCATCTTATCTTATCTGATCCATCTACGAGCACGTGATTAGATGATATGTGGCCTTCACTCTCCAATTCAATTCTAACAAACGCATATTCCCAATTCCGTCGAGATCATCCATCTGTATCGAACTCTTTGTAAGATGACATGCTCACACATCTTCACATGTTTTGACATGTCCGGCTTCACTTAAAGGCGCGCAGATGCACATAAACGGCTTCTTCGGATTTGGTCTTGCATCACGAAAGACACTGCACTGATTGGAGCAACCGAGCTTCTAAAGAGTTCAAGCCGTGTTGTTCGGCAGAGCGTCCGAGCAAGCTGACCACACCTAAGAGCATCACGAAGGAATCGCTTCGACGCTATCGTCGCCTTTTCTTTGTAACTCCTGAGCAAATGCCCAACTCCAGACCTCCGTCCCAATCAGAATTTTCGAGCAACCGAAGGCAATACCTCTCATGTCTTGCTCTTCCAGCTTGAACCTGAGAAGTCGAAATTGGTACGTGGCCAAGCCGAGAGGTGGCCGTCTTTCTCGTGGTCAGCGACACTTACAACAATAGTTGTCTTCTTCGATCACAGTGTTAACATGCAATAGCATAGATCAAAGATGGCTGGTTGGGTGTCTTGCACATCAGAAAAAATCTGCATGCTGGCAAAATCTATGATAGCCAACAACATTCCACGCATTTCAGTCCGTATTGCCGAGCAAACCATTGTCAAAACACAAACGGAGACGACTCCTGCCTCGTCTCATTGTTGAAGAGACGGCATATCATCCTCCCTCATTCGGCCATATGCATGCAGCTTTTGAGACATATCACATTTCGATGCCCAACGACATACTGATATTTTCCAATCCTCGATGCCCAAATCCCATCACAGACCGAAATCTGATTTTTGACCCCAACCAATTGTCTGGAAGCCCGAGCTCTTGTCCTCACGCCGTGCCGCCACGATCGCCGATTGCTTAACCTGCGCACGACGGTATTGGCTCGGGGTCCGGATGCATACACTGCTGGTCGAAGAAAAGTAAGTGTAGCATCCAAACTATGTAAGTGGCTTACGATAATGCCATTTTATGCCCATGGAGGACATTGGATATTGAAAGGATTGTTCAACATCCAGGTTCCAACCAATGTATGAGGTCCAGTGACTCGTTACAGTTCCCAGACATGCATGCCAACGCATGTCACCTTCTATACATTGGCGGTTACTCCACGAATCGGCTGAACTCGCAATCGAGACCTGCGCCATAATAATCTCGAGTCCCATCTTCCTGGATCACGGCAGACCGTTCTCTTGAACCTGCAAGCCCGTGTTCACCCGATGCGTACCATGACCATATGAGGTGGACCGAGGCACAATTTTTCTTCTGATACATCATGGCCAACTCGTATTTGAATCAGCCCATTTCGCCTTTCACTGGGACAGGAGATCAAACCCTAGAAAGATTGAATGCATTCCGCGCAGACGAAAGACCATGCATCAGTGAAGAGAGTGGAAGTAACTCGGAGGTAAAATTGGAACGTACAGTTACGACGAAAACACGCAATCAAAGCGTCCTCTGCAGGTCACCAGCATCGAGGTAACGAGGCCTACAGAGTCCCATCTCCTCGCCATCTTCCCTCTTCGAAGTTGGAAAGATACCGGGATCAGCATATAAGCAACAAACACCCTGTCCATCTGCATATCGCTAAACTCGACATCGAGGTCTGTTGTCTTTGTGAACGTAGGGTAAAAGATAGATAGCCCTTGTTCTGCCCTCCGACGGTCGGCTGTTCTTTTTAAGTGATAAATGTAAAGTTTACAGAGGCATAGCAGGTCTTGTTAAATATTCCTGGATGATAATTGGTAACAAGTGATCTACTTCCAAGTTTGCTGGTTTTTGTCAGCAATTGTATGTAAATCAAGGATTAGGATTACCGGGATCGGAGAGTGACCTATACTGCCAAAGTATAGATGACACGGGTAGTAAACGGGGAGGCACAGTATGATAGTGTCGGTCCAGTGATGGAACACTGTCGAATAGAAACAAAAGGCTCTTTTATCCCAGAGAGATGGGTTTTTGCAATTGTAGATAGATAGTGGGTACACGGCACATACGCCATTACATACCACAATAAATACGATTATTATTAGTATGTAAATCGCTGGTACCCGGACGACTCTTGGAAAGCGTATGATCTTTTGCCCTTTGGAACATGGAGAGATAATATAGCGGCCTGATATCATTTTCACAGAATAATGAAGTTGGAACATGGTTTCAATAAGATGTCGCCCCTACAGGATGAGAAACCATGGGTTGATATAGGTGGTGGAATTCAGGTGCAATGACTACTAAGTTCAACTCGATATCATCGCCACAATAATCACAATAAAATGTAATGACATTTGAAGTTGGGCACTGGGTTATGGTAACAAGCAATGTAGAATGTGCTAGTGATAGAAGATACAATCGCTGACTGTTGGGTCTCTTATGTGTTAATACAATGGGGAATATGCAATTACAGGTCTCGAATATCCCAAGGAGCCTAACCTCTATAACTACTTTTGTGCATCTTGATTTCATTTCATCTCTCGGTTGATACACAGCTAGAAGAATGCATTATATTTAGGGTTTCTCGCCAAGCACTCTAATATCCAAATGAAACCCAAGACATATATACTCTATGAGATCTAGCAAGATCTTTGGCATCTCCTATTTACAGGAGAGGAAGGCCTTCGCTTGTAATCTAGGCAGAGGTCCCGGCAACAATTCTTTACAGATATGCTGCTGGTTAAAGGTTACATGGACTGTGATCGGACACAAAGAACGATTTTATCTTCATCAGTTCGGAACTGATGATGATGTATCTTTAGCAATGTTGTGGAATTAAATTGATGAATGTTCATTGATATTGATCCAAGGATAGGGATTACAATTTCTACATGTTCATGTCGATGCCGTGACTGCACGACTGTTTCGCTGTTTGCTTCCAATTCAGTCGGCCTCTTCCAAGTCATCAGCGTGAGTTCTTGCGTTCTTCTCTGTCGCCGCAGGCTCCGCCCTCCTAAGTACCAAAGACGTCCCCCATGAGCACTTGCCTTGATTAATTATTTGAAACAAGAGCGACTCCGTGGAATGTCGGAGTAAGACCGGTGGGCCAACTTCTTCGAGTGGACGTAGAACACACTGCAAAATCTGAAAGAAGTCGAAAGCCGCGAAAACACTTTCACCGTTCCAAAAGTCATCTCGAAGCCAATTAGGTCGCACGAGCCACGAATATGCAGTGTAGCTACTCTCCCAGGAATTTCGATAATATGAGCACCTCCCAAGGTTAGCTGGGGTAACTATCGTGCCTGCTGTTACTTGCCCGCCAGCACCTTGACTTTGTTTGTTTGCAAGATGATTCAAGGAACACGAACTCCATCCATTTCTCGCCGCGGCATTCTACGATATAAGTTAGGTTTCTACAGGATACTAGACCATCATGGCCCGTCCGACCAAGGACTTGATCAACAAGGAAACCGGGAAGGTCATCCCCAGAACGCCTTTATACCGTGTCAAGGAGATTGCGAGTGTCATCGACAAGGTTACCGAGCAGTTATCAACACTCCACGACCATTTCAGCAAGATTCGTTTGTCCGTTCGTCCACAAACACCTGGATTCATCGAAAGGCTTCTGTCACCGAAGAAACCTTTCGAAAGGTTTGAACTTATTCATCCTGCTGCGCAGCATTTCTGCCAAGCTTTTTTCACTCTCCAGGAGCATCCGCTCGCGAAACCAACTTCCATTTGGCTGGCAAAATTAAAGTGCACAATCGATGAGGAGTTGGATGAACTCGAAGAGTTCGACACACAGGTCCTGGTTACTCTGGGTAAGAGTGTTACTCTGTTGGAGGATTGCAATCACGCTCTCGTGAAGGATAATGCGTGGAGGAGCAACGAACTTCATGGGAATAAAGACAATGAGAAAAAAGCAGGCTCTGCCATAGTACTTACCCGGAAGTAAGTCGTTATAGCTTTTGGGCATCGAATGGAACAAGACTAAACTTTTCGTGGATGAAGCCAGCAGGAGGAACTCGCTTTGGAATTAAACCGGAAGACGTACACGCTCAGGCACATTGTGTTCCAACTCATGGCGATGAATACTAGCCCGGCGACCGATGCACATGGACCAGTGCCAGAACGTGGAAATGAGGGTGCGCCAGGGAGCTTGTCTGCGATCTTCGCGGATAGCACGGAGACATTCTCGAAGCATGTGGCCGAAGCTATGGCTTCTTCGACAAAGGAGATGTTATGGACCCCTTGTGAAGGCGAGGTACCTGGTGAAGGCGAGACCACTCGTCAAGGAGAGACCACTCTTGAAGGCGATATCGGGCTGCCAATGTGGTCAAAAGAGAACCAACAGAATGGAACATGACGGTGCGGTGCAGGTGGATTGGATGATCGATGGCCGCTCATATTTATATTATCAGCACACTTGGGTAGCTGATCAGAGGCGGATTCTTGAAGGTTAACATCACTGTACGACAGTCTATCCCTACTTTTGATCGCATTCGTTCCAATTCAGGTCGGTATCGCAATTTTTTTTGGTCATTTTGAAGAATCGCTTGGACGACGCAACTGTGAGAGTGGTCCTTTATCAATTGTTTAGTTGGAGATCTGGACATCTGAAAAGCATTTGGGAAAGGCAGCTCGAGTCTAGTATGATACGCGGCCGTGAGAAGAAATGGATGATTTTGTGATGGAGAGGTTGAGATGAGACTGAGACTGTCACTCCAAATTCGCACCAAAGATCCCTGACTCGCCAGCATCACGAACTTCAAGTTCACGCAGCCAAATCTTTTGTACCTCGCAGATCATGCCAATCAACCTCCATAATGGCATCAAGAACTCAATTCGCAGTATCGCGCCTGTCCACAGCTCTAGGAGCTCGATTGGCCCCCAGAACATGTCTACAATGGTACAATCTCCATCAACATAAAACTCACACTACACTAATCCAACCACAGCCAAAGACGAATCCTCCCATATCTCAGCCTCCCACAGCGATCCCACCTCCAATCCACCCGATCCTTCACATCGACGCCTCTCCTCTCCAAAAAATCCGGCAAAGCAAACCGCTCCCAGGCCAAAACAGACTCTTCCCCTCCAGCCGAAGGCGCAGCTCGCGCAACAGCCGTAGACGAAGCCTTCGACTTCAGCGATCTCGAATCGAAAATTCTAAAATCAATTGAGAGTCTAACGCACGACCTCGCCCAACTGCGCTCAGGTGGCCGCTTCAATCCCGAGAAAATCGAACAATTGAGGGTGACGTTTAAGGATGGAGAGGGGAACAAAGTGAGTACGAAAGTGGGCGATCTGGCACAGGTTAGTGCGAGGGGGAGGAATGTCAGTGTTGTGGTTCATGAGGCGGATGTAAGTTTTCTCTACGTTCCTTGTATGGCCCTGACATGGTGGGGAAGAGACTGACGGTAGTAGCAAGTCAAATTGGTCAATACAACGATTGTTACCTCGAATCTCAATCTCACGCCGCATGGTCCTACCACGGAAGCTCCTACGACTTTGACGATACAAGTTCCCCCTCCCACGGGCGAGACACGACAATTGGCGTTACAATCTGCGAGTAAATCTGGGGAAGAGGCGTTGAATAAGATCAGAGAGGCGAGAGGTGGACATCAGAAGAAGTTGAGGGATTACCAGAAGGCTAGGACTGTTAGACCGGATGATCTGCAAAAAGCACAAAAGCAAATGGAAGAGGTTGTGAAGAAGGGAAATGAGGATGTCAAGAGAATCACAGATGAGTGTAAAAAGGTGTTGGACAAGGCATAGGTCCGCTATAGATGTCTCTGACATGAATGCAAGGAAGTTGGTCAACTGGAGAGGCTTGTATAGTATTGTAGGTATGTAGGTAAGCTAGTTTACCCATCTAAGGATCATGGCCTTTGTTCCTGAGGTTCGATTCTTTGGCAACCCATGGGCATGCCATATCGCCCGGGCATTGCCGAAGATCCGTCCATGATCACCCTGTTGGATCGTGTCTGTCTCCATCCTTACAACTCCCTGCTTTCTCTCAAAACGAATAATGCGAAACCATTCAGCACTTTGAGACCTGACTCCAACCAGAGCACTTCTTGCACTCGTATAGGGGGTTAGTGCATGTGTTCGGAGTACAGTCGGTTCGACCGCGCTTTTGATCTCTGTTAGTACTTTCACACTTCCTCTCGTGTGTGGGATTAGTAACTCACCTTGAGGCAGAGATCCAATAAAGCATCGCAGTCGGAAGCGCAGTCACGCTTCTCAACGATCTCGACATCCTTTGCCACATTGTGCTTCGAACCAAAGACTGCTGGTGACTGAGATTCCTTAGGGCCTGCTGGTGGCTGGGAGGTCGAAACGACTGCAGGTGGTCGTGTATAACCTTCAGCTGTCACAGTGATGTTTCTGCATGTATCGACATACTGGACCTTTCCATGCTCTCCTGTTTGAGGAACAACGCACTTGGGAGATAACAACTCGATTGGCATGCTCGCTGGTGGTTGGGTGACCTGGGCCAATTGACGCTTTATCTTGTTTCCAGATTCCTCGCAGAAAGCCGCCGTACCCGCATCGCGAAGACATTTGTATCCTCCACAGAAACAGTCGCACTAGCAAGTGTAAGTTCCGCACAGCAAGTGTAAGTTCCGCACTTCTCTAGATGCTACTCAATTTCGACTCACATATTCTTCGTTGGCCCTGCAGACTCGATCAGCGCAGACCTCCTGGGACACGCCAGTGTTCTTGCATTGCTGCTCCATGACCAGACAATTGGTCAAGCATGCGAGCTTGCTCCAGAAGGCTGGATCGGTGGTTTCGACCCGTAGGGACTGGAGAGAAGCATCCTTGTTGCGTTTGTGATGCTTCTTCTCAGCACCTTTAGCTGCCATGAAGGCTTCGCTGTGGAACTGATTGTTGTGAGCCACGGAGACTTCAGCGGCGCCGTCTGGTAGGGCAGCAGCAATAGAGTTGGTGACTGCGAGGGCCATGACGAGAATAGTCTTGATGAGTTGCATCTTGATTCGAGGTGGCCAATTGTGTGACCAGGTGTGCTGATTGGTGATGTGGATGGAGGTATAGGGCAGAGAAGTTGTCGAGTTAATAGTAGTGGAGAGTCTTTGCTGCGTTTATTGAACAGTACAAGAACACAGCAGATACCCTTGCAGTGTTGTGTGGGGCGGATGCTTGTGAACCTTTGATTTGAATGTTATGTACCTAAAAACCTAGCCACCAAGATCCGGATCCGGACCGCGAAAGGCCTTTGACACCGAAATGTACTCCGAAAAAGCCGCCTGGAAAGATACCAAGGCCAATGAGGAATGCTACGGTGCAAATGATAAGGTTCCAGATACGTTGGGACATGTTATGTAGATATGGTGGAGAGGAAAGCAAGAGACAGGTGACACGGATGTATATATAGGTATTATCTGTGGTTACTGACCGAAAGCAACGATAGCAATGCTAACATACAGCAGTGACCTGGGCACCGGAAGGGCAAGGCTGGCAGGAACGTCACAGCGGCCCAAATTGACACACGATACTTTGTCGGCAGCGTGCAATCCTACGGAGCCTTCGAAGTTGGCTGGTAGAATGACAGATGAACAGACACTCTTCAGCCAGTCTTCTACTCTCAAAAATCCAATCCTGTAGTTCATTCAAATGCAGATGGCCCTCCAATGAGAAGCCTCAAGAGCAGGACACCTTTGAGAGTCTTGGGGGTCTTCTTTCGTATCTCTGTGAGCAAGGCATAGCCACGGGAACTCATTGATTTATCAAAGCACAGAATCAACATTGTAAGTCTCTCTAATTGTAGTTCAGCCATGTTGAATTACCACCCACTGTATGGGCGTTAGGGTATGTTCTGCGACCAATTTTCATACACCCTTCTTCAAATCAGAATACATCCTGATCAGCGGCCAATCCTTTTTCCTCCCCAGAACATGACATCGATTCCATAATCTCTCATCAGTCATGGCGATGTTACGCCAATCACTTCGTTGTAATGTTATGTTGAGATTGAACATAAGTGCTTGACTCTAGAGAAGTTGAGCGAGTGGGCGAGAGGTCGTATTTTGCCTGCTGATGTTAGTAAAAGTTTGGCCGATGGACAATAGGGTAATATTTGTCAAGGAGTGGCGTAGATAACGAAGTGAGCGAGGCATTCAGAAAATGAGATTTGAAGGTTGTGAGTATGCGTAAAACTAATTCGGTAGATAGAAAAGAAGATGCCCACGTGCTATATCCAATGGTCCCGGTAAGGCTGAACCTGAACTGCTGAATGTTCAATCTCCCTTTTGCATCTCCACTAGATCAATAGTTTTGAGCGTAATCCATGCCATGAAATAAGCTTCCGGCTCTATGGTCTAGGTCAGTTACCTTGGGTATATGTCGTTACAACCACGACTAATGAAACATAGTGGTATGATTGTGAGTATCTCAATCATTCCAAAGACGATGAGCAGAATACTAATTATACTATAGCCTGCTTTGGGAGAATGATTCTAAGATGCAGGAGGCCCCGCGTTCGAATCGCGGTGGAGCCCCGTTCTTTTGTGTTTTTGCATCTGGGCTAGACGATGGGCTGGTCTTTGGAAGACTTGGGAAAATAGATATTCCTGTTTGGAATCCTTGCAGTTTTATTCCCAAGAATTCTGGAAGTGTATCGATAGCGAGTATAGCGAGTAAGAACAAGAAACTACAAGGGTGTAGTTTCCTTAGCCTTCCAAACATATCTTTTAGATTGATGGTTTTCAACGTTTACATTGCGCGCAAGGCTATTACGACATATTCTTCATATCCATGTGCCTTCTTCCCCCATAGCTCTTTGTGATCCAATCGACGGCTAATACAGATTTCGTAGAGAATTTCATGGATAGGGAGGATGAGGAGGACTCTTTCCTCGTTCAGCCTGACGTGGTATCATCATGTTAGTCTGGATTCAAGCCAGGTCCAAAGTAGTTCCATCCAATAGTAATGTGCCTGTTTAGTGATTCAGCCTGATTCGGTGATATCTCGGTCTAGCTGCTATGGTTACTTGACTATTAGTTGTTAGTCTCTGGCCAATGCTTCCATCCTCAATATATCCGTACTTGAGTCTACTCGTGGCTGTTTGCGTGCAATGCTTATTCCAACACGCGTACTTACCAGAACTCCGATCCATACAGGGCTTTTCACCGCCAGCGCTAACAACTAATAGGCCGGACTCCAGCCGGGTCTCCACCTCGAACTTCCCCTCATCACAAGTTTTCCAGCCTCTGAAGTATGAATTACCCTCTGGCGATCTTGGAGGAATCTATCATTGATGCGACCAGATCAGACAAGATAAGTTTAGGAAACTGGATTTAACTGGATATCCTAGATATCTGGTCAATTTCTCAACAAAAATCCGTTGGCGTTTTCGAGATTCTGGTCGCATCACTGGAATCTACAGAGATATAAAGAGGACACCACCACTTTTACAGCGTGAGTCGAGTCTATATGTACCGTAGTCGGCTCATTGCCAGAGTGTATATACGGCACACCAATTTGAGCGCAACAGCTGGAAGACTTCATGTAGTTCCTTGAGAAGTTCTTACAAAGAAGCCGAAAAGGATCCGAACAGGACACAAAGTGTTAACCTCACTCTATCGTTGCGCGACAAGGAGAGCCGCACTTTTCCCAATTTTAGCGAGCAGACGCTGGCAGATCTCGATCGTAATCATGGGCTCTTGAAGCCAATTCATATCGACCCTAGCGAAGACATGTACTTCACCTACAACAGTATTCCCTTAAATATCGGCACCATCCTGCTGCACCTCGCCGGTTTGACTGAATACATTGGCCAGTCCCTCGTGATCTTCCATCAAGCGGTACTCACCATGGCGCATCTGTACAACGCTTTCCGTCAACTACATCTCACGGAAAAATCTTGGCCGGAAATGGACAAGTTCATCGAAGCACTACTCAACCAGGTGTTTGCCAACGATATTCCGACTGATCCATTACACATGCTGAAACGAATAGAACATCGCCTGGATGAAACGGGGAACAACAGGATCGATGCCCTCGCTTGGGAGAAAGGGAAGATCAAAGTCTCACTACTTGGAAAGGCTTTGGAGAGAACATTTACACCCCCATTCGTACGATTCCAAGGGAGGAAAGGCGAGGTCCCAGCCCTCACTATTGAACTCGATCAAATCGAAAAGCACATCGTGGACGGGTACTTCTTATTTGCCGCCGAATCCACGATGAATCTCACTCAGTCCTCTATTGACAGGCTGAATGCAAGCTAAGATACCACCTTCAGAATCGGGGCATTGGCTAGTTTGCGATGTGTATCCATAGTCGTAGTGTACGGAAGCCCGCGAGAGGAGCTTTGTCTGCTTCTTGGACCTGGTAGCCAATGCCGCGATTCCGATGGTGGTATCTCAGCTTGCAATCAGCCTGTCGATAGAGAACCGAGCGAGCTTCGTCGTGGATTTGGCGGCAAATTAGAAGTACCCGAGTCGAGATAATCGCATTGCTAGTCACGGGGCTGTGACGGAGTGCGGATTTTCGCTTGATTCTAGTGAGTGGTAAATTTTTATATTGACTGGGGAGAGTGCGTATTCACAGATCATCTCTCCGAGCTCGAGTGGAAGATCGAGGAAATCGAAAATGAGGTCGCTAAGAAGGTCAGCTGTGATAAAGTATGTTGGAGTAGGCAAGCATACGCCGCGAGTTTCAAGCGGAGGTGCTGGCGTTCAGCTCGTGTGAGAGTTGCGATCATGGCGAGAAGCTCTGGTGGAAGTGCCACTGTTTCAGGCTGATCATTGAGAGGACTGATCACTGGTGGAGGTGTGAGGAAGGGTGTTGCGAAACTGTTCGACCACCCTGAGATTTACATTTTTGCTGGTCCACAGGCGTCAGCGGTTTTTTTTGTCCTACGGGTCGACATTCACATATTCCACGTTCCTCAGAATTGGATTTTGGAGCCTTTCAGTCTTCAGTACGCCGGGTACTATCCGGGGATCCTTTACGACTTCATGAGCGATCAATAAATCATGTCTCTTTAGTTCAGTATAAAAGTGACTCGAACAATTGCTCCCAGTATAATACTATGCTAGACCAGTTTGAATGGAGAAAAATTCCTGGCAGAATTGGCCTTCCAGATGTCCAGAAATGTATCGATATCGATCTCAATTTGAAGGTATGGTATTCAAGTAAGTTTTTGGCGAATTTGAATTGACGACGGGGGCGCGTGAGAAGGGATCAGCGGAAATGGACGGCGAGAGAGTACGGTAGGAGGTAAGCCCTCTTAAGAAAGCTGCAGGCTGCAATGTGTGTTGGCAGTGCAGAGAAGCCTACCTCGGAGACAGCCAGCAAGCCAATGGGCAGCATGAAGAGATGCTAGTACCGATGTTGAGGGGCCAATCATCATAGCAACGAGACGAGTATTGGAGAATGCAGGCAACACTGCAGATGCTGCCTAAGTAGAAGACAACTGCACGTGATCGTAGTACAAAAACATGAGCGACCCTTATTAAATCCAACCGCGTCCAGACCTGTCCCCATCATCATTTCTTTATTATCGCTCGACACGGTCACGTCGCAACCGGTCGCGCCCACTCCTTTGTTCTTCTCTCCACAGAGTTCTCGGCGACACGACCTTTCCCTTTCATCGCCCTTTCCTCCACCACGTTTTCGCGTCTCCGCCAGCATCGCGTATCGAACCTCGCCATTAGAATACCCATTGAGAATCCCTCAGCTCGCCATCAATTCGCCAAGCATCATCATCCTCGACTTTTGAACCTCCCAATCTCTCCATCTTAGTCCCGGCATCGCGTCACCATGTCTGGCTTTGGCGGTTTCGGTTCGGGGGGGTTTGGCAGCTCCACCAACAACAGCAACACAGGCACTGGATTTGGAGGCTTTGGCAGCACTGCTGGCACATCAGGAGGTAGGTCAAAATTCTATCCATTGCTTTTCTAGTACATGCGCATTGTTCCAAGGCTTTTGGCACCACCATTCGCAAACATCGCATTAACGACTTGGCTCCCTCAGGCTTCGGCTCCTCGAATACAGGCTTCGGCGCAGGAAATACTCCCACAACTGGAGGAGGCCTCTTTGGCAATACTTCAGGCAGCGGCTTTGGTTCCGGAGGTTGGTCCATCTACGCCCTCGCAATATCGATGTCTGGACTCGCCCTACTCATCCTTTGCCGATCAGTTCTGCCTATGGAGTGCAATCTCTAGGATTAAGATCGATATCGATAGATTTCTGGCGATCTTGAGAATCAAACGACCAGGAATTTATCGATATTGGTCCCGGTTCGGACAAGTCCTACTCCTCTTGAATCTTTACCGTTGGGCAGTGCCTCCACTTACAGAATTGATGCACCTTATGGAAATTTATCAAAAGATTACCACTCGAGTTTCCCGCCTCGTTAGGACCACGACTTCAAGGATTTCTTTACTAATTATTGCATCACAGGATTCGGCGCAAACAAGACGGGATTTGGCGCCGCTGCAACAACCAGCAGCGGTAGTCTTTTCGGAGGAGGTAATACCCCTGCAACAGCAGGTACCGGATTTGGAGGATTCGGAAGCAGCAATACCACTTCCGGGTTCGGAAGCACAGCAGCTCCAAGTACATCAGGCGGTCTGTTTGGCCAAGCAAAACCAGCCGCATTCGGATCAACAAACACAGGCGGCCTCTTTGGAGGAGGAGCGTCAGGGGGATTTGGGGCACCCGCCGCTTCTACTGGCTTTGGAGCACCTGCTGCATCTACTGGCTTCGGCACGAGTGCTGCACCAGCTTTTGGAGGCGGCGCCAATGCAGCGAACGAAGGTACTGGCAAAGTTCCATTCACAGAATTCACAGAGAAAGATCCCTCTGCTACGAACACAACCAACCGCTACCAAATCATCACTACGATTGATCCATACAAGCAATGGTCGCTAGAGGAGCTGCGGTTAGTCGACTATGCTCAGGGTAGGAAACATGGAAACAACAATGGACAAGCTGGCGCATTCGGCACCAGCTCTGGGTTTGGTGGATTCGGCACTGCCGCAGCTCCCGCATCGACAGGTTTTGGATCAACTGCAGCAGCTACTGGCAGTAGTCTCTTTGGCGGAAACAACCCTTCCACAGGATTTGGCGCAGCAGCAGCACCCACTACTGGTTTTGGGAGCAGCACACAGGGTGGCCTATTCGGTTCTAAACCAGCTACATCAGGAGGCCTGTTCGGCAGCGCAGCATCCAATACAACGCCTGCAGCTGGCGGTGGTCTCTTCGGATCAGGTAACACCACTGCAACGACAGGAGGTGGATTTGGAGGATTTGGCAATGGTGGGACGACGAGTGGAGGCCTCTTCGGATCAACAGCTGCAAAGCCGGCAACTGGGTTTGGGGGATTTGGAGCTCCTGCGGCAACAACAGCCGGCACCGGTTTTGGTGCCACTGGATTTGGATCCACAGCGACCCCAGCGACGGGTGGTGGACTTTTCGGTGGAACTGGTACTACGAGCACCGGATTTGGAGCTAATCAACCACAGCCGGCTTCCACGGGCTTTAGTTTTGGCCAAACCAACCAACAAGCTCAACAACCATCTTCGACAGGAGGTGGACTGTTTGGCAGTGGTGGTGGGGCTTTCGGACAGAACAACCAGCAAAAGCCTGGCGGACTGTTTGGCTCTACACCAGCATCAGGAAACGGTGGTCTTTTTGGACAGCCAGCACAGACGCAGCAAACCACAGGTGGTGGCCTGTTTGGAGGTACCCAGCAACAATCCACAAGCGGACTGTTCGGAGCGAAGCCTGCGACTGGTGGTCTCTTTGAGTCCACGACGAATACAGGAGGTGGCCTTTTCGGAGGAAACCAAACGGCACAGCCAGCGCAAACCTCTGGAGTTCTATTCGGAAATTCTCAGCAACAGACAGGCGGCCATTTTGGCAACAAGCCTTCTACTGGCTTAGGCTCGAGTCTATTTGGGAACACCCAAACCCAACAACAGCAGCCCGCTCCCGGAGGACTCTTCGGCAGTAGTCAACAACAGCAGCAACCGATGGGAAGCCTTTTCGGCAATTCTCAACAGCAGCAGCAGCAGCAGCAACCGCAACAACCGCAGGGACTAACCGCAAACTTGCTTCAGAACCCATACGGGAATGATGCACTTTTCGCTAACATTCCTACCACCCAAAACGTTGGCCCAATTGCCACGCCGCTGTCCATCAGCCAGAAGAATAAAAAGCCAGCGATGATACCGTCTTACCGCCTCAACCCGAGCGCATCATCGCGCTTACTCACGCCTCAGAAGCGTCCAGCTGGATATGGCTTCTCTTATTCAACCTATGGCACACCTGGTAGCGCGATCAGCAATTCCAGCCCACTCAGCTTGGGCAATAGCCTTCTCGGTGCCAGCAGCTATGGTCGCAGCCTGAACAAGAGCATGTCGACGAGCAATCTGAGGAGCTCATTCTCTGCAGAAGATAGCATCCTCGCTCCCGGCGCTTTTGCCAGCAGTGGTTCAAGGAATGGAAGTGGCAGGTAGGTTTCTCCTTTTTCTTTCCCCCGATTGCACCTTTGTTTTGATATCTAGCGCTCAACCTGGCTTCAATATCGATGCATATCGATCTCGTGTCAAGGATTTTAAAAAGAAAAGGTATAGTGGAGAGTTTCTGAATCAGCTAACCCCGTTTTAGCTTGAAGAAACTCAACATCAACAAGAACATGAACGTTCGACGGTCTCTTTTTACACCTGCCGAGCCTCCGGCACCCGAGCCTCGTGAGTCTCGAAAATCTGTCAGCTTTGAAGCTTCCAGGTATGTCCATCTTCTCTTCCTCTCGATCGCAGCTCTATTCCGGAATTCAGTGCTCAGCTCAACTTCAATATCTCCAAATTTCTGGTAATTTGAAAGAATCGAACTGCCAGAAATTTATCGATATTGATCCTGTGTTAGGATTTACCAAAACGAATGGCATAGTTCATAGACTCAACTAACACGCATGCTTCAAGTGGTTCATCTTCTGCACTCGTTCGTACCGAGAGCCTTCTTGAGCCCAGCGTGACCAGCCCTAACGAAGTTCGCTCGCTGCCAGAGATGTCTCAAGTCAACGGAAACCGTGGCAAAGAATTGACCGTTGTTCCCGAAAATGGCTCTCCTGCCGGTCCACCTGAGGTACCACTCAGCCAAAAAGACAAGGAAGCAGGGGACTACTGGATGAACCCGACCTTGGAACAGATTGCACGCATGTCTCGAGATGAGAAGGCAAACGTGAAGGATTTGACTGTTGGCCGCAACGGCTGTGGCAAGATCGTCTTCAGCAAGGTTAACCTTCTCGATGTCCCCGTGCAGGACATCTTAGGCAAGATCGTAAAGATTCAGATCAGACAGGCTACTGTGTACGGAGACGAAGCCGTTGCTAAGAAACCACCTCGCGGCCAAGGTCTCAACGTTCCCTCGGTCATCACTCTAGCCAACTCGTGGCCTCGTGCTGCTGCTGGTGTCCTACCTGTCCACGAGAAGAAGGGGGCACGTTATGAGAAGCATATCAAGCGTCTACAACGCGTCACTGATACCACTTTCGTCGGCTACAATGCTCACACTGGGGAGTGGACATTCTCTGTTGAGCACTTCACAACGTACGGCTTCCCCGAAGAAGATGAGGACAGCATCGTGGACGGAAGCATCCTCGACGACATTGTCAATGAGGCTCCTGGCACCCCTCAGCCTTCGAACTTTCCCTCCAGAAGCATTCTATCCCACGTATCGCCTCCCTTCACCAGCGACTCCAGCTTGCCTAGTCCTCCTGAATCTAGCCCTGACGACACATTCGACTTCAAGAAAGGCCCACGTAAACACCTACCTGGCCAATTCAGTGACCAGGATCTAGGTGACGTCAACATGAGAGAAGAAGACGACGATGATGACAACACCGATACTGCGCAGTCTTCTTTTTTAGGGGAGCGCTCTGTAGGTTCACTTGAAGATGACGTTATGTCGCAAGCGAGTGAATTAGACACGATTGAGGACCAGGACATGGCAGGCTCCTTTCCAAAACCGGGTCACACTGCAGAGCAGTCAGCTGCCAGCCACAACATGAACGGTGACGCTCTAAAACCGAAATCAATATTGAAAGCATCTCAGACCGTCAATCACGGAACTCCGCTGAAGACAGGTCCGCTTCTTTTTGGCGCAGACTGGACGGAACAACTCCAGCGCACCGTCAGTCCTAAGAAACAAGATCGCGCTGCCCTTCGCGCAACCCAGCCTACAGCCTCTACGCTGTTGGAGACGGAGCCCAAGCCCAAGCTTGCAATCAGCGACAGACCTTTCACCACCAGTATTGATCTTATCAACGAACTTTTCAAGAGCCAGTCAGGACGAAAATCTGTACCAGCAAAATTTGGTGACAGCAGCAGAAATTTTGAGGTTTGTGCTTAAATACATCCCCTCTTTGTTCCCCTGGTCACGACCCACTGTCCTTGTCCTGAGTGGAGTCATTACCACTGAGCGACGTAGGAGGCCAAGTGCACCATTCATTACGACGTAGATAGATATAAACAAATGGAATTATGCTAAATATTTGCAACAGCATCCACCATCTAAGCGGTCGAAGACTCGAGGCGCCCAAGAGACATCCGCTAATGATGAGGCGTTCCATCACTCCACCAAGCCCAGTTGGGGACCCCATGGCACTCTGGTCTACACTGCTCAACCTGTTGCACCACCAATGCGAGAGGGCGTCTTTCACAACGTTGGAAATTCCATTGTTGGAGAACATAATGACGTCCGTTTTGGTAGATTCTCTCCTGCGGCTAATGTAAGATCTCACCCCCAATTTCGCGACACGCTGACTAATAAGCTCAAGCTTCTTCCTGATACGATAAAAGAGCAGCGATTCAATTGGTCCAAAGTGCTCAAAGACCCAGTTGCTAGAGACTCGGACGACTTTGAGTTCCACGTTTTCGCAGAGAATGTAGCTCTCGACACAGAGAGTGGCATTGAGGAACAGCGAGCTTGGGAGCTGGCCAACATATTGTTCGATGATATAAAACAAGATGAGAGTGCTAGAGACATAGGGCCTCTTCTTCGCAAGCAAAAGTTGTCCACTTTTTGGAAAAAGCTGGTCAACGCAGATACCTTGGCCGAAGTGTCTCGGGCCCAATCTGCAGAGGAAAAGGCTTTGTTGTATCTCTCAGGTGGTATGACTGAAGAAGCCTGCATGGCTTTGGTTGATGGCAGAAACTTCCATCTCGCTACTCTCGTCGCCCAGATTGGAGGTGATAGCAAATTCCGAGCCGCAAATGCAGCGCAGCTGGCGAGCTGGCGGCAACTCAACGTTTTGCCCGAGATCGATCATCCCATTCACGCTATTTGGGAGCTCCTCGCCGGCAACACCAACGTCTGCCAAGGTCAGACAGTGGCAGGCATTGAGAACAAAGTTGCCTCATTTTCATTCTCGTCACGCTTCAAGCTAGGCTGGCGCCGATCATTCGGTCTCCGCCTCTGGTACGGTATCGAGGCGTCTGCTGATGCTTCAGCTGCCATCGAGATTTTTCGCGATGATCTCGAGTCGAATACTGAGACTGCGAGACCGGTGCCTTGGTTTGTGCGTAACGTACTTGAAGAAGGCTTGAATGGACCAGAGTCGAACAGCCGCGAAGATGTATTGTGGAGCATGCTACGCCTTTACTGCGACGACAAATCGGTCTCTCTGGATGCAGCTTTCGGTCCTGAGAACATTTCCGGCAATCCCATGGACGCGCGATTCAGTTTTCAGCTTGTATCGCTATTCAGTGCTCGAAGAATTGGCGCCACCGCGTCAGGAAAAGCAGCGATAGACGATCTCGCCACAACCTATGCATCATGCCTCTCCACGTCCATCGCATCAAACCCCGACGTACTCCCATACGCATGCTGGACTTTACTTCACCTGTCGGAACCACAGGCTCGAGTCCAATCAACCCGTGCGCTTCTGGACCAGCACGCAGCCCTTCTTGTGCCGAAAGGGGAAGTATGGACCGAATTATTGGAGGATCTACGCATCCCACAGGAGTGGATGTATCTTAGCCGCGCACTGTATGCACGCGCAATCGAACAAGACCCCATCATGGAAGCAAATTGCCTCATCAAAGCCGACAAATGGTTGCAAGCACACGACGTTGTCTGCCGTGTGGTGGGACCTCGAGCAGTCATCGAGGGTGATGCCGATCCACTTCGAGACCTTCTTGGTGTTCTTAGGGAGAAGTCCACCACACATCAAGCCGCATGGGACAAAGGCGCGCGCGTCTACTTCGACTACGTCGAGTTAAAAGACCTTGAACGAGTAAAAGGTCAAGACTGGAAGAAACTGGTTCGAAGTGTTGCGGGCGCTTTGAAAGGCATCATGAGCCAAGGATTGCAGGGCAAGGATCTCACCGAGCGCGCCGCTCTTCAGATCATGGGCAAGACCATCGCTGACATTGCTAACTCGGGAGAGGTGTTGGAGAAGAATGAGGGATTGAGGGTACCCCTTACTGAGGACGCCTATTTGGCGCAGTCGAGGGAGATGAGCAGAAATTATTTCAGGGCACTTCTTGCTGGTCATTGAGGGATTGATAAACGGGGCGGGAGCAGATGGATTTGGTTGCATAGTGATTCTGCTTTTCTAATATGTTTTAGCGCGGCATCGGCATGGCGAATTGGCGATGTAAGATATTAGGTGGTTGTTTTCTGCCGCGATAAATTTTTCGGGTTTATTAGGCATGAGGAAGGAACGGAGGTCAAAAAGTTGAATTGTGGAGTGGCTTATTTGTAGGGTTGCTAATCCTTCTTATTCATGGTAGTAGCCGGGTGGTTCATTGGCAGTACGTAGTAGAGATAGATGGTCGGGTCATTTTTCTTCCTTTTTCCGGAAATACATTGTGTTTGACGGAACTCTTGCGCGGGTTTCCACATGATGAACTGCCATCTTATATTGACTTGTGTTGCGGAACGTGACGGGATGATGAGTACTTAGTTTATTTGCTTGGGGTCTCATTCTCCATTCATTCACTCACCTTCCTTTTGGTGCTGCGGCTCATCGTAACCCAAATCCGCGGATATGAGGCTCTCTTGTGGGGCAGTGCGAATGTAGCTTAGCTTGCTCCCCAATTCCATGGATACCTGATTCTATTCCATCCGATCAAGCATTCTTTGCGAACCTTGTTTTCGGCTTGTTTGGGACGAGTGTGGATGGATATGGGATTCGGATCTCTGGTGTCGCCGTAGACGATGCATGTCGTTGCTTTGGCAAAGGGCAAAGGTGGGAAATACCTAGTGCCAACTAGTGCGGCTCTAAAGCAGGGACGGACGGCTGGAACGACTATGGGTCCTTGATGCTTCCTTCGAGCGGATGTCTCGGCGTCGGGGTTGGGATTGTCGTTGTCGCATCCAAGGAAATGTGTTGGAGGTTGCTTTTTTGGACTGGGGTTACCGGGGTATAGTGTCAAGATCATAGAATGGATGGATGGTGTTTTTCATGTTGGGAGTTGGGAGGATGGATTTTTGATTCCGCGATTGGGGTGTTGTGGGATTCTTGGAGATTGTTTGGCACTGGCACTGGCAAGCTGGATGGATGTTCAGGGTAGATGTTCAGGTTGGAGGTTGCTTTCTTGTCGCTTGTTTTCGTTGTATCTACCTGAACGGATCTAGGCACATTTCCTCTTCGTGATGGGCTGAGGAGATGCAGCCCTACGGAGTACACGGGGAACAAGCAAGCAACAAGAACATGGCCATGCGATCACCGGACCACCTACTACGTTTTTGAAAAGGCCGATCTGGACCCTTGGATTGACACCTTTAGCACACCCTTTGGACAGGTTTCATTGTCTATGATGCTCATTCGGTCATCGGCAGACAACAAAGCTCTTATCCTTGTCACACCTTTTGGCTCAGGGACTGACTTGGTAATGGTGCGAATTCGCCCTGCGACTCACGATGCAAGGCTAGAGCTCTGCTGGAGAGTTAGATTCAACGGCCATGCAAACTGACCCCAGTGTACAGTAGTAGCACTACTGTACCCCACCTCCACCATCTTCTTGACCAAGTTCCAACACCAAGAAAGGGATCTCTCATGTCTCAATCGATACCGGCGCCAAGGACTTGAGATCTGCAGGCACGCCCGGCAGAAACTTCCCGAGGATCCCCTGATCCTGTTGGTATGTCAGCCAATGAGATGAAGATTGCAGACTGGGATTGTAATCCTTCTATCCAATCACACCCTCACAGTCTGAGACAAACGATGGGGCTCTCAGCTGAGATAAGACTCCAGAATGACACGACCGCATGCATCCAGATCTCTTGCCAGAAGAGGACTCCGACAGCTCGTAAGCGGTTAGATTGAAATTTGAACACGGCTAAGTTCCCAAGGATACGTAACTTTCATGTAAGCGAGGCGGCCAGCACACCTACCTGCAGAAAATGAGTTCCCCATCGTGTCTTGCCTGGCGTCTTGTGGGATAGGTGCCTGAGTTTACTTCTCGTTCGCCCCGTTTTTGTATGCGTTTGGTGCATGGAGATTCGCTGCTGGCTTGTTGCCGTACGTATGCGGCCGGCTGTCAATGTCATGCTTGCTGTGGGTGTTTTGATGGCATGGATTGGTGTGATCGCGTGAGATGAAGTGTATAAGATGGTTCTATATGCCTCCTCGATGGCCGGGTTAGACGTAAGTTCCTTTTTGGGCCCACTTGAATTCAGCACCTGCACTCATCATTATGTTATCGTCGTATCTTTTATCCTCTCTTGTGGCTATCGCTGTCGTCACAGGTCGTCCTTTGAATGGCGCAAGTTCTGGAACCGCAGTTGCATCTATTCAGGCTGACTTCCCTGACCCATCGATTATACAAGTTGGTGATACTTGGTATGCTTTTGCGACGAATGGAAACGCTGTCAACGTTCAATTCTCATCGACGCAAAATGTGCAAGGCTCGTGGAACCGAGAGGCTGGCTATGATGCCCTTCCTACATTACCTGCATGGGTATCCACAACAAGGCCTGAGATCTGGGCACCTGACGTTGTGCGAATTGTATGTATATCCGTGGTCCAGGACTCTCCTCACCGACTGATATCACTCTCAAGGGATCCGGGTTCGTCATGTACTTCGCTGCAAGAAAAGCCTCGAATAATGCAGTCCACTGCATAGGTACAGCAACTTCATTGTCGATCCAAGGACCCTACACACCATCACCGAACATTTTCGCCTGCGACGAAGCACGAGGCGGTTCGATCGATGCATCAGGGTTCTATGATCCAAATACACGGAAAAACTTTGTAACCTACAAGATTGACGAGAATTCAATCGGCAGCGGTGGAAATTGTGGTAACGGCATTGCACCAATCGTCTCGACACCAATCATGCTTCAAGAAGTCGCAGCTGACGGTGTCACACCTGTCGGTGGCGCAACTCAAATTCTGGACCGTTCAGATGCCGACGGACCGTAAGTGTAAAGCTTCGAGCTGTCTGGGATGTGGCTAACCTGGACTGCAGGCTTGTTGAAGCGCCAAATTTGGCGATTCTGAATGGACAATATTATCTCTTCTTCAGCTCGAACTGTTTTAATTCACCTGCGTACGATATTAGTTTCGCTGTGTCAAGTTCGGTGTATGGTCCATTTACCAAAAGAGGACCGTTGTTGGTGACGCCGGAGCTGGGCTTGGGTGGGCCGGGTGGCGCGTCGATATCGAAGGATGGTGCATATATCGTCTTCCATGCGGGAGCTGTTGGAGCGAGAAACATGTATGCTGGCACGGTGCAACAGCAGGGCGGAACGCAGATTCAAGTTTGTACGAGTACCGGGTGTCAGATTGCTTCGTAGTTCGGGGTCCCACGCGTATAGGACGAATGTGTTTTACTGGAACAAAATGGGGCCAGTCTCTTGATGGATCGCTTTTCAAGTCTGCAAGATTGCCGGGCTTAGTCCAATCAGCTCTTTTGCGTAAATAGGTTTTGAGGCTGTCGGAACAAGTTTATAGATGTTCACCCTGGGTTCAAACGGCCGGCCAAAGAACCCGACGTCAGCGTGTGTATTGTGGTCAGTACCTAAAATTTCGTCGGCTTGCTTCTGCGCCGATCTTATTATCGCTGTTGGTTTGGGGTTCCTGGATATCGCGCCTGTCTCTCTGAAGGGTCGCGTGGCTTTGAAACTCCAGATCAGCTCGGCTTGATGCGTTTCCCGATTCGACGCGTTTCTTTGCGCGAGGAGGCATCGGAGGCTAGGCCGATATCCTTAGAGAGTATTAGGGTGATGAAGAGGGATGAATCAGTGGGTAGATGTTTGCAATAAGACTCTATGATGGAAGTTGTTGTAGAGGACTCGCATGGTCGCGACACTGGCACACGTGATCAGTGTTGAGGACTAGATTTTCCTTTTAACTTTCAAATCTATTGTACTCCCACTAAATGTTTGAAACTCAGAATAGAGCCCCTATTTTGAGAACGATATTGATTAACTTCCGAGCAAATAATTCCTTGATATAACGTATTCCACCACCCAAACCGCCACACCACTCAACCCGCCAAAATCTCTTGGCACGACCAACTCATGTTACGACTCTTCAATTTTATCGCTATCAACAATAGATTCCAAGTCTATCGTGCTGCTATCTGATTCAAAAGATATCTCAATATCCTTTTCACACGTTCGCGTATTGTGCCCAGTCGCGCCGCAGTTCCCACAGCGCCTTTGAGTTGGTCGGGCTGTTTCTTGATCACCGATACCACGAGCCTTCTTCGATCCCTGAGGCGCTACAGACGCCTCTGCAGCTACCTGCGCTGCTGCAGTCCCATACTCCGTAGTACCACCTTGCTGGATCTGCGCTGCTGCAGTCCCGTACTCTATAGTACCACCTTGCTGGATCCACTTCCTTTTGCGCCATTTTCGCTTCGTCATTACTGCCAATTGCTCTTCAAGCTCGTGGTTTCGTGCAACAAGTAGGGCGTTCTGGTGCAGCATCAATTCAGCGCCTTTAACAAGCTGTGAAAAGCCTGCCTGCGCAGTAACTGGTGACCAAGTAAAAGACTCGCTTACGAGCTTGGATTGGGATCCAAATTCATGAGTATTGCTTGGAGTCTTTGGCTGCCACGGCGTTTCTAGGAGACGGGGTTCTGGCGGGGTACGTAGCCGTACTTCAAGGCGATCCAACACTACCTGCGCGTTAATAGGGACTAGCCCTACTGCCTCAAAGGCCTTTCGACAATTCTCTTTCGTGAACACGTCGAAAAACGCGTCTTTAAAGGCAGGGAGAAAGCCTTCCTTGTTGATATGGTACACGCGTCGGCGTGCCAAGTCCCGGACGCGTTGGGAGTACTTGCGCTTCAATGGCGAGAAGCAGACCACGTCAAGAGGCTCGAGTATATGCGACGAGTGCGGTGGCATACAGAGGGTTAGGATCTTATTTTCGAGGCAGTAGTCCTTGAAATCCTGGTTGAGATGGCTCTCATGGCCGTCCAAAATGAGTAGCCTATACCCCCCCACCTGCCGCGCCATTGTATACGCGTCAAAATGCTTCAACCACCCAAGACCAAGCGCGTTGTTTGTCCAGCCGTTCTCAGAGACTGAAAGCTTCCAATTCCGTGGTATATCTGCCTCCTCACACCACGCAGAGATGTGAACGCATCCTTTCTAGATAATAAATGGCGGGATCGCATACCCAGCTGCGCAGATGCTCTGAATAACCGTAACCCATTCGCGATCGCCCAGCTGGATGAGTTCAGGCCTTGTACATCTTTCAGAGGCTGTAACGACCTTCGTTGACCCAATAACGCCCATCTGGAAGCCAATCTCGTCAAAGTTGTGCGTATCCTCGTTGTGGACGCCGTGCTTGGCTTTAGTATCTGCAACTAGCTTGAACCACGCGCCAATTACTTCTGGGTCCTCCTGTATTATCCTCTGCCTATCCTTTGCTCGATTGAAGGCTATTTTGAGCTCATCTGAGCGCGTTACGAATCTCTCAGCCCAGTTTTTGCCTACTGGCTCTCCACCGCGTATACCCAGTAGTTTATCCGCCATATCTGCCACCTCACACAGCCGGGGCGCAAATCCTCGCGAATCGAGATCGAGGATATATCAGATAATCGTTTGCTCTTCTATCGTAGTGAGCTTATGAGAGTTTGGGCGAGTTTGAGATGGAGAGGTGATTCCGCGGAGCCGATCAGAGAGCCTTTGGTGTTTAACGTTAAAGGCTGTAGCAGCGCGCCGTAGGCTTTGAAATTGGCCGAGGTATAAGCCTGAAGAGCGAGATCAATTCTACCTTCTTCTTGACGGCTATCGCGTTGCGTTGTTGAGACATTACGTGTTAAAGAGGATAAGGGCTGTGCCAAGGAAAAGTGGCCGGCTCGGTGGTTTGGCCGGCTCGGCGGTGGAATACGTTACTACAATTTATAATCTATATTCATTTCCGCATGCCTACCCTCTCTTCTCTCGAGCGCCTCATCAACAAACAGCATTGACACATCATGAACTCTGCCCCTCTCCCATCATACTATCGACAATTCTTTCCCACCCGACAATTAACAATCTGACCATCATCACCTACCCAATCGTCTTCGGCGCAACAGCCTGAAGATCATCCACAACCCCCGCAACACTTCCCCTTCTCTTCTCCTCATCCTGCGAAGTCTGATCACTAAAATCATTCTCTACCTGCTTCGAAATTTTCCTCCTCCGCCAAACATCATCAAGATACCTCAAAACAGCAAGGGAAGCACCGACAGTCAAAATAGCGATATTGATACTGAAGCCGCGACGATATTTGGGTCTATCATCCGAGCGGAAGATTTGAGCACCGTAGATGCCGGCGATGTTGGCACCCATGATGACGCTGAAGTTTCATGTTAGTGTATAAGATAGAAGGTGAGGAATGAAGACGTACAAAGCCATAGCAAGAGCTCGCTCTTCGGAGTCCTCGCATGCAAGAGACATCCACGCGATATTCAGAGGATGACTAAAAGTCCCGAATGTCTGGGTCCAGACGACACCAAAGTATTTGACTCCACGGCGGCCGGTGAATTCAGTGAAGATGCGGTTAAAGATGTAGCCGAGTAGATGCATTGAAATACCTGCGATCACTGTAGGGCCACGCTTGTTGAATTTGTCGCTGACATAACTGAAGGCGAAGGAAGTAGGCACTTGGAGGAACAGACCGACTGAGGCCAAGGCATTGCTGGTCAGAGATGCAAAGCCGAAGGTCTTGATAATGGACGGTGAGTACGTGTCGAAAGCGCGTTGAGGTCCGTTGTTTGATAGAGTGATGAGGAAATGGATCCACATGCGCCAGTTCAAGAACTATTGACGTCTTGTTAGCCAGTGCTCAGCTACAATAGACAGGCTGATAGGGCAGTACTCACAGCTTTCTTGAATGCTGGTAGACCTATGCGCTTCTTCTTTTGGCCCTTCATCGGATCATCTCTGAGTACACGCGTCCGGAGAATATGTAGCTCTCTCGGCGTGAATAGACTGAACCCAGGTAGAAACGTGCTGTGGGGCTTTTTGAAAGAATCAGGCAGGAGAAATCCAAGAATGAAGCCGCTGAAAATCGTGAAGGCGCCCATCAGTACGAAGAGCCAGAACCATCCTGGCTTACCACTCACATCCCTCATATGTAGAATTCCATAAGCAATGAGCTTCGAGCTGGCTTGTCCGAGCTGATTGCCGAAGTAGAAGAACATGACTCGTTTTGCGGTCTCTTTGCGTGTATACCATGTAGATAGTGTCCAAAGACCCCCAGGGATGAAACCTGATTCGGTCACACCCAAAAGAAATCGGCTGGCGCAGAAGGAGCTGAAATTGTTCTGGAAGGCCTGGAATGTGCTGACGGTACCGAACAGGAAGAGTTGCAAGGTGAGCCATCTGCCAGCACCAACACTGTAGAGGATCATGTTTGAGGGAATCTCAAAGAGCACGATGCCAAGAGAAAGCATTTGTTGTCCTATATTGAATTGGTCCTGAGTGATGTTTACATCTTTCAAAAAGTCATCGGTCAGAGCATTGGCGATGTTGCCTCGGTCAAGCTCTGGGACTTGTTAGCTTTGAAAGTGGACGAGCGTTGTTTGTCTGGCTAACGTACGTAAACAGAAAAATCCCAGAGTGAGCAATGGCATGATGATACAGTCGAGCCTAGATTACAGTCAGTTGGCGTTGTCTGCCCGATCGATCAGAAGGATCCATACTTCCGTTTTGCCCTTCTCTCCTCCTTTGATGACCAGTCCACTCGGAGTTCGGAATAGTCATTATCACTTGTTGGGGTGTAAGTTCCCACCTCGAAGTTTTTCTCATCTAACGAAGACATGATAAAGAAGTGTGTGAATAAGTCTCAGCCTTGCTCAAAATGTTTTGAGAGTCAGGAGTGCCGTTCTGTTATTGCTGGATATATTGCGACGATACATCTTATACCTTGCTGAGATCATAGCCGTCAGCCGTCTTGGGCCCATGGATATCCAGCCTAGACACCCCAAGCTCTGGAGATGTTCAAACCTTCGACCGGACAAGAGGGACAAGCGTTGGCAAAGATACTGTATCTCCATGGTGTAAAACATTCACGATCGCATCATGATCCAAAGGCGCTCCCCAAGCACCGCGACGCAGGTCTAACTGAAGGAATGCCTCCCTCCCAAGTCACTTGCCGAACGGTAACCTCTTGGTTCCAGGAATAGGCCCTCCTTTGTATGGGCGGTACAAAAATAAATCGTATATTCCTGTGCATTCCTGAGGTCGAGAAACTACATAGTTTATACATCGTCAATGATGCCCAGAATTGCGTGCTCAGTTCAGCATGTACTGCCAAGGACAAGATCTTGGATGGTGTGCCAATGCAGACATGGACGCCGGCCACGAACCGATCACTCATCCAAGTTGAGCAAAGTGAAAGAAGAGGTCCTAGGACGGCCTTGCGCATATCTTGGAGAATATACGTGATCAAGAATGACGATCCCCGACTACGGTGCTAAAGTTACACTTCTCGAAAATGAAGGGATGGCACCACTTTCATCCAGGCAATTCTTGCCAAGTAAATATCTATCAAAGATATTGTGAGGATAACAGACTTGAGATGGACGTCGAGAGAGGGATTTGGATATGATGTCGGTAATTCAGCTCAGCAGATAGATGTCCATGTGACATGGACGAAGCCAGATTCCTGGCATGTCTGGGAGTCCGTATCCGTATAGCTAGGAATTGTGCGAGTCATATGCTTTACGGAGCGGCGTCCGGACATGCAGGTGTTGGGACGCAGACGCAGTTTCCTCCAGGGTTTAGAGATAAGAAGTCATGTGTTTTGATGTTTGGAAGGAGCTGTATGATGGCAACGGCGATGTAGGAGTATGATGGCGATGATGATGAAAAGGCGAGGTTGTTCTGAAGATGTTTCAGAGCATTGATAGATATTTACATGGTAAGATACCAGATTCACTCCCGAATTAGGTAGTCTTACTAGGTATTATTGTCTATTATCTACCTCCTACCCACGAAAGTAACGGACGATTGGACGTAAGATACATCCTGCATACCGCAAGTGCTCTGCTCCCTCTTGGTCAGCATTATTCATCTCTCCACCACCGACATCCTCAACAGAAGTCTCAGACCAACCATTCCCATGTGACGACATTCAATCCCGCTGCCTGTTCAACAAGCGACAACGACTTAAAAGACTGCAACAAAGCCTCCACCATGATCCCCACAGCTACTGCCACCTTTCCAATACCCCACCACACTCGGGCACCATGATCGGGACATCCCGAAGCGATTACATCTTTATCTGTCTATGCATTTTCGGCATACGAGCTGTTACACCACTATGCACGCTCTACACGGCCTTCGCCATAGTGCGGCCTCACACGTTTGCGACCCAGGTCCTCCTGCCCTATACCATACTGGAGACGGCTTTTTTCTTCCTGTTCTACCTACCCCGAAAAGCCCGCCTCCAAGATCCCGCCGTCCATCCACCCATTCCCTCTCGAGAGTTCCAGTCAATCTTGTATCAACGATGCAAAGAGACAATATCGGATCCGGCCGATTACATGCGGAAATGGTTCTTGGGCGCTGATTTGGAAGACATCAAGTGGGAGAATGTGAAAGACTTTTTCCGCTGGGGCTTTCTGAACACTGCTGATGAGCATACTGCTCATGACGAGGAGCTTGATGTCTATGTTCAAGGCGTCGAGGAGCTTATAGGGAAGAAGCTTGAACCTGGCAAAGGCAGTGCCGAGTGCATCCGCTTGACCATCGATCCAGTGGAGATGACTCACAGGCCTGTCGTGTGGTATTTTGTGAGTGGAAACCGGTCAACTTGCATTTAGTCTGTCTAATTAACCGTTACTCAGATACTCGGCCTGCTCGATTCTATAGTGGCCGCTCTGCTCACAATCCATGGCTTCACGTACTATCACATCCCTCATAGTCGATTTTTCACCGTCTTCCCATGGAGATTTTTCAGCTTGTTTACCATGCACGCCTCCCCTGCCAACCACACCTCCTACTGGTACAGGCCGCACACCTCCAAAACGCGTCTACCAGTCCTGTTTATTCATGGAATTGGCGTTGGTCTATACCCGTATATGCCGTTCCTGGTACAACTTCAGGACATGGACGATTCTGGCGACGGAGAAGTCGGGATCATAGCTCTTGAGATTGCACCTATCACCTCCAAGATTACCAATGACATTCTACCGAAGAAAAAAATGGTCGCAGAAATCGACGCCATAGTGACGGCTCATGGATGGGACAAGTTCGTTCTTGTTTCACACTCCTATGGCACCGTCATCTCCTCTTTCCTCCACCACGACTCCGATATGGCTGCCAAAATTGGTCCCACCTTGTTGGTTGACCCTGTTACTTTCCTGCTCCATCTTCCAGACGTGGCATATAACTTCACCGCGCGGAAACCAGTAGGCGCAAATGAACTTCAGCTTTGGTTTTTTGCAGCACAAGACATGGGTGTAGCTCATGTACTTCGACGCCACTTCTTCTGGACGGAGAACATCCTCTGGAAGGAGGATATCAAGGGTAGGGATATGACAGTATCGTTGAGCGGGAGGGACTTGATCGTGAACACCGAAGCTGTTGGGAGGTACGTCACTGGCATTAATGGCCCGGATTGGAAGGACAAACAATGGACCGGGAAAGGGCTCGATGTTCTGTGGTTCCCACATTGCGATCATTCGAGTGTCTTTGACCAGACCGAACCAATTCAGAAGTTGGCGGATATCGTAAGAAGATATACTAGAAGTGGTGCGAAGTCGGAGGCACTGATGGAATGAGCCGACAATATTTGATTATTGGCGTCTGGTTGGTTACGAAATGATGACTGGTTTATGAAAACAATACCCTAGATAGAACGAACTGGATTGAGCACGAAATGACCTTCACTTGCTCGTGCAAAGCCATCATCTGTCTCATCGCTGCAAAACTCTTAGCAACTACACATTTTCAGGACGAGCGTCTCTGATCAGCTTCTAATGCCTATAATGAATGTACTTGATTGACCATTTTGTCTGTAGCGAGCTTTTCACTCGACGTTCTTTGATGACACCTGAATCGAAAGAACAACTTCAACTGGACACCAATACATAGCAGAAACATTCTGACGATGTTTCCAAACGAGAATGCCAGAAATACGACTACATCGATCCCTGGTTGAGAGACTTGGAACAGCCAAGCTTCGAAGGCCTCGCTGTGCTGCGCATTACATCTTGGTCTCAGCCTTCCGCCTTGGAAGATGCGACCAATCACACGTGCTGCTTTTCAACCATGTAATTGTGCTTACTCTCTCACTCGCTCTCCTACTCTTTTCTACCTTTCTACAGCATCAAGAGCCTTGAAGGTGTTCCTTCTGCTTATAATTTTTGTCACAATAATGTCGCCCCTTTGCAGGGCCTCGGCGGGGCGTGGAGTGATGTCGTCTGCCCGGAGATGGTGCCAAGTTGTCCAATAAACAGTCCCGAGTCCAATGTTTGCGCCGCTTGTAACCTGATCTTTGAGGTGTGTTGGTATCAACAAGGGATGAAAACAGGGCTCTAGTAGGGATAGTTCACCAATCAGTAACATCAGAACCTGCCTATCAGCTTACCAACCAATCGATACCAGTCAGAAAGTTGAAATTAACCTGGGGCGCGCTGGTATTGGTGATACTGGCAAACGGACGAACGTCGCTCCGCACTTTTCATCAAACAAGATATTTACAGAATCGCCTTCCATCATTCTCTTGCATCATTCCACTTCTTCAATTCGTTGAGAATTCGAAATGCCTTCAGCTACACGACAGTATGAGCTCGTGCTCTTGGGCGCGACGGGATATACTGGCAATTTGGCCGCAGAGTACGTCCAAGAACACGTCGCGACAGATTTGAAATGGGCGATTGCTGGTCGTAACGGCAAGAAACTCGCACAAATCGCCGAGGAGCTGAAGAAGATGAATCCGGATCGTGTTCAGCCAGGTATGTGCCATTCTTTCAGTGGGAGAAGATGATGACCTCATACTTACAATGCGGCAGCAATTGAGGTTGTTGAGCAGAAAAGCGATCAATTGAAGGCTTTGGCGGAGAAGACGCAGGTTTTAATTACGACCGTTGGACCATATGCGAGATGGGGTGAACCGGTTGTTGAGGCTTGTGCTAATGCTGGGACGCATTATCTTGATGTGTTTGTATACTCGATGAGCTTGGAAACTTCACATGGCTAACGTTTTTCAGGACTGGAGAGACTCCATTTACATATGATATGCTCCAGAAGTATCACGAAACGGCAAAGAAGAATGGATCTATGGTAAGTTCATTGCTTTCCACGTGATCATATATCAAAGGCATTCCGAGTCGAGCTCATGAGATCTATTCGTGATAACCGCTTGCTCAGCCCTCTAACATCTTCATTCCAGATAATCCCCCACTGCGGCATAGACTCCGTCCCAGCCGATATCCTCCCCTATCTCTGCGTCAAAGAAATCCGCTCCAAACTCTCTGTAGGCGTAAAATCCTGCATAAACTCTCTCCAAAAATCGACCGGGAAAATCAGCGGTGGCACAGCGCTGACCGCTATCACACTGATTGAATCCTATCCCCTAACTTTCATCGGAAAGGCAATGAAACCATACGCACTTTCCCCCATCCCCGAACCCAAGGGCAAGACCGGCGAGGGAATCATGCCCAAAGTCCTCGGCTACCGCTTCGTTCCTGATCTCGGAATCTTGACGACTTCGCCGCAGGCAGGAAGCGATACGGGGATTGTATATCGCTCCTGGGCTCTCTTCGACGGCGGCGAGTTTTACGGTATAAACTTCACGTTTAGCGAGTTCTTCCGTGCCCCGAGTGCCATTATTGGCGCTCTTGTTCACTATGTCCTTTCTTTTGGCATGGTGGCGCTTTATTTTGCACCCGTCCGTTGGTTACTGAAGAAACTAGCGTACGAACCCGGACAGGGACAGACGAAAGAAGAGACGTCGAAGAATGAGATGAGATATAAGTGCATTGCTACATCTGATTCCCCGGAAAAGAAGAGAGCGATGAGTACATTTGGCTTTGTGGGTGGCGGGTATTATATGACTGGTATGCTCGTCGTTGAGGCTGCGATGACTGTCCTTAGAGGTAAGGACAATTTGGCGAAGAAGTTGGGTGGTATGGTTACGCCGGCTTGTTTGGAGATGGAGTATGTGAAGAGGTTGAAGAAGGCGGGGATTGAGATTGAGTGTGCGATGATGGACAATTAGGTGGGAGGAACATGTGCATATGTATTAAGCTTGTAGGTAATATTGTGGTGAGACCAAATCTCTTCAATCTTACACTCCCATCCTAACTTCTCTCGAGGATGAAGTCAATCTCATACTCATATTCAAATCCAACATTCCCTGCGCATCAAAAAACAAACTCCCCCTTCATTATCTCACTCGCCTCAACCTTACCTTCTTCCGGCCCAAGAAACTGTTCAAAGTCTGAAGGCCGCCAGTTAGTCAGCCTACCAACCTACCCGATATAAACATATCAATTTGACGTCCTGATGTTCTCTCTCCCATCATTCCTCAAGCTGTGTTAGCTCTCAGCGCACTCCCCATCAATCCAATCTTCATCTATTCCAACCTTACCTCAAATACAACCCCCATTGAAAGCATTCTCTACCCCATCCACGATTTTCTGAACCATCTGCTCTCCCACAACACCTGCCAGCCACGTAAAACCCAAGCTCATCACCCCATCATCACCAGAAACAACACTCACAGCGATCGCGCTACCACAAGCAAAAGCGCTACGACTAAACAATACCTTGTTGACCTCCCATCCACCATCAACTTTCGGAGCATCAAAAACTCCCAAATTCGATACCTCATATGCTGAATGACGCGCTTTACCTATCATGGAGGTGGACATGATGGCTATATCCGGGATGTTCTTGAGTCGAGCGATGTTGATAGCATTACCTCCGTGGGATAAGTAGGTTTATATAATTATATTGCGCTTTGGCAGAGGTGCGCTCGTTGCCAATTAATCAAGGACGAATTTTTGGTGGCGGATCGTGGGAACTTAACTTTGAATGCGTCTATCCATACCCCCATTGCGTTGGTAGTGGTTTCGGTGGGTAGCCAGCGGCGGAGACTGACTGGGATCATGCAGGAGAGTGCTTCGGTACTTGCTGGAATGAGGTCAAAGAGGATGGAGGCGATTAGAGCTGGTAGGGCAGACGTGATTGTGGCCCCGTTTCATCACAGGCTTTGAGAAAGGCTTTGGACTTGACCGCATCAATTGAGATATGTCTGAATCTTGTCTCACATGGAATCTTTATTTTCTGACCAGTCCATTCTTCGAGGACAGTGGTAGTAGTCCTGCTGCTGCTATCAGGAATAGGAAGAGGGTGCAGGCTCTCTAGAGATGGAAGAAGGGGTGTATCTGGTGATCTAACTATTGTTCGTGGCGACTCGGATCCCAAGGTGATCTCAGGATTGTTCAGAACAGCGAGGAAAGATTTCAGGAAGACGAGTCCAGAAGCTCCATCACCAAGCGAGTGATGGAAAATAAAGCAGGCCGTGAACTCTGTGAAGGCACCTGGAGTCTGAAGGATCAGCAATCGCTAGAATGGTAGGCTGCGATAATCAGCCTTGAATTTGGTGTTATGTTCTCGTTGAAGAAGGGCGTCAAGGTCCTCGTCTCTTCCTGGAAGGTTTGTTCCTACTCGAGTGACGAAAGTGACTACGCGAAAAAGATCGATGCCAGGCAGACGCGCGAAATATGGGGTTCGAGTGTCTTCGTCAACTGGAATGGCGGACAAGACAGGATGTTTTTCAATCACATTGGCAACTGCGTGAAACACCACATCGTGAATATCCCATGAATCTAGTCTCTGTGGCAGTTTGTAGCAAGCAGAAATACCAACATTGTTGTAGAACCCGAGATGATGGCGAGCTGAACTGATTTGCTCCATTTTTCCTGACAAAGAATTAGTGATGATTGAACGGGGTTTTCCGGACTTGCGCTTACCTAGCGATCTCAATATCTTGAGACCATGATTATCCATGATTAGATCCCTAACAAAAAAATTGCAATGGAATTTTGTGATTGATGTAGTAAGACTTAGACTCAGTGCACGGCAAATGCAAACAGAGTTTTTGCACGGGTATCACGTGTATAAGCACGGCGATGGGATTCTGAAATCTGAAGAGTCGCGTTTGGGGAATGAGAGGGACGGGGGAGAGTGAGAACGATGGGGAAAGCTGCGTGTTGAGAAGTGCGGAAGGCATGGCTCTTGGTCAGCCCTGCAATCAGCTTAGGTGAGCTTCTTCGTGGCTGACGGCAACTGGCAGTGCTATGGGCGAGGACATGCGAGAGCACATTGTCGAGTGCGCGGAGGACATTAAGCAAGGCTACCAGAAGTGGAGGGTGGAGAATGATATGGAGCTTGCTGCTGCTCGGTTGAAGGTGTTGGAGTTGGAGAAGAGGAAGGTTGATTTTGGGGGGTTGGGTGGGCTGATGGAGATTGCTGTTTGTGGAGGTGATGGATGTCAGGAAGAGAGGGAGACTGCTGTTGAGGTTATTCTGTTGCTGTCCAAAGAGGTCCGTTGAGCGACAGCTAGCCTTTCCTTGATTCGTGCTGTCGATGAGGCCGCCTAAGCTCCGTTCCGCACATCACATATGGAAGAAACAATGACCATCCATCCACGCGTGAACCATTTGCTCGTCTTCAAGAGATGTTCATCGCTCGTTGATGAAGCTAACAGCCCAATGCTGGACTCCACGTCAGTCTTAAGTTTTCTGCGTTCTTCGTACCATTTCCTCTTGTATGCCTTAGTCGTCTCATTGTTGCGCGCGCTATAGAAGATAATGCATTTGAGGCCGGCTCCACGGATGCGGAGGAGTTCTTGAATGTACCAGCGCTCGGCAGCCTGGCAGCCTGGCCTGACGACGTCTTTATCAATATAAGATAGAAAGAGAAGCCCGTTGCCAAACATCCAGAGCAGGACAACTCTCAAACCACCTTCAGCAATCTCCAACATCGCAAAGCCTCCAACTGCATTTCCAATAGATCCAACAGACAGGTAATACTTCCATACATCACCTGCTGATTGAAACGCTCACCATTCACACAGCCTCGTTGACCAAATCACCAAAAAATGGGTACAGAAGAAGAAAAGTGCGAACAGTGTGGTGGATCTGGTACGTACCTCTGAGGGGGCCTGTTTTGGATATGGAGGCAAAGGAACAGTGCCAAAGAAATAAGTGGTAAGAACTATCCAGCTTTTCTCAAGACTATGCTAACGAATCACTAGATGAACTTCACATTCCAACTCCTATGAACTCCCGTTTAGCCAACGGTAGTTTGTACGATAAAGTTGAACTCTTAATATCCCACTGCTGATTTCTACTTGAATATACACGTTCTTTAGACCAGTCCACGCAATAACAAACATTCCCGGGATACACCGTTGGTATTTATAAATTGAAGTGATCTCTCCATATAATCTAGCAATGTGGGTTAGAGGTGAAGAGGAGATGTATATTATACAGATTAACCATTTAAGGTTATGATGTAGTTAACCTCAATACGAATTCGTACACTCATAAGGTAATAACAGCTGATGGGATGGAACGCACCATATGCGGTAGTAAGCCCCCATATAGGCCAGGCAGACCTTCCCATGCTGCGATAGATCGGAAACACTGCCAGAGACCAAGGTACTTCGGATTTCCATTTCCAGCGGAGCTTGTCGCAGTCTTGTTCTCACTACCTGAAGAAGTATTAGTAGGATAAACAATAGGCAAAGGATACATGCCTTATGAGGGTACGTAATCAGAACCGCAGCCAACTTGGCAGATCCTGCAGCTCCACTTGTGCTAATCCAATTTGCAAGTTGATTCCACGTAGTATTATTCTGGGTACTTGTCTCTTTAAGTGATCGATGAAAGAGAACTTGGAGACGCTCGTAAAGAACCAGATGGAGCGCCGTCTCAACCGTGCCTAGGTAGCTCGCACTTAAGCCTCGGTATAGTCCTCTAATGTCCTCCTGTTGAAGGACCTGCCGTACACAGTCAAGACTGTTCTTATATCGCCGAGCTGTGATGCCGCCAGCTTCTGTCTGTGAAACGTCAAGTTGTAGCCTTGTTTTGATGAGTCAAATGGGATTGGTAGCAGTCGCTGTGGCGATGCCCGCGGCAACGGCAGCTTGAGCATGAACTATCATTGCATCTTCTCTGCAGCCCAGCATTTGCGCCGCAAGCGATTTGCAGTTGCCATACACGTAGAACTTGATCGCAGTTGCAGTAACTACACCTGCAAGGCTCGGCCCAAGCCCACGAAAGAAGCCGCGCCAGCCTTCAGTGTAATGAATAGAGTTGACGATCTAAATGGTCTCGCGAACATGGTGTAACGATGCCGAGAGAATACGAGTAAGCTTCGGCTGAAGTGGAGGAGAGGGAAGGTGGTAAAAATCGGATTGAAGTCGCGCTCTCAAGACATCAAACGGAGAAGTTAGAAGTGCAGTGGCCAGCCCTCCGCTTCTGTAGAGCCATGGGTCTGATTTGTATAGCTATATTCAACAATGTCTTGGACTTACGCGCCAGCGAGTAGATGTACCCAAGAACGTGTGAGAGTCTGCGTTACTAAGCCAGGACTATGGAGCACTGGGTCCTGTTCCATTATGTTCGTGGTGGTGAAGGAGAGATGGAGTGCCTTGGATGGTTGTGGATGGATGAATGGATTCAATACATCCGTCGGGCCAGTATGGCTCCAGGGGGACTGGATGGTTGTGAGTGAGAGAGTTCGCGGCTCGGAAATATAGTTTGAGCGCGTGGAGACAGTACTGCCCGATGCCTTGGCAGCCTTGCAATCGAAAGGGTCCCATTTTCGGGCTCCGCCAATGATAGGGCCCAAATCTAGGACCTGCTCATGATTAAAATCAGGCACGATCAAGATTGATCAAGCCAGCTCATGCTCAGGCATGAGCCTATTGGATTTGCTCAGAGTGGGCTCAGTCTTGCTCATCCACAGCATGACAGGGGCCTGATTCCGGGGCCTTGATGCATTAGCAGGTTCTCGGATTAGAGCGCTGTTGAGGGATTCTCAGATGAACAGGCAGACGGTAAGGGAATAGTAATAAGTTTGTATTGAAAAGTTATGTACATTGTGCCGCCATTTTCGGCGGCATATGCCACCCTTTTCGCAGGGCATTGTCGTCGGTGGTAAGTCTGTATAATGCAACAGGTATCAACCCAGGCCCAGTCAAGGCCGTCTCGGGAAGCCTGAGCACAGAAATTTGTGATGTTTCCAAATTCTTCCGAGCTCGTCGGTGCAGGAGACAATGTTTGCAGGTCCTGGAACGCGATTTCAGATGCCGCAGATGCCCATCTATGAGATAGAATGGCGTCGTCTGGGGCATTGGTGTCGGTGAATTCTTCGAGCTCTAGAGTTTTCACATTGATAAGACGCATGATGAGGTCTGATCCGATGGAATAGAATGACTGTAATGACAATTGACACAGATGTCTACCATCAATTGTTGTTGAGGCAGATCACTCGATCCGATCTCTTCAGGTGCCAGCATTCAAACAGCCCCGCCATCTATCAGCACTCCAGCGCATCTCCTTGCCTCCCATTTCTAGACTTAAGAACAAACATGGAGAATGTATGATTACAAGACTCTGGTGACCTACCCTTTGATAAGTCCCTGGTCATCTTTGTCCGACTTCAGCCGGCTCGGTTCGTCCGGCCGTCCAAGCTTGAATAGTATTCTATTGAATCGGACCTAACTCCTGAAGCATCTCGGATTGTATCAAGAGAACACGACTTCTCTCACCTGCATCCTCACAGTCTTCCTGAAGAGCGCGACCCCCACTTACCAGCAGAACCATGGATTGGCAGCAACCTACCCAACCGAATAATCCCCTGGCTTACTCTTACTTGCCCTTCTACAACCAACAGGACTCTAACCAGCCAAATTGCAACTACGATGAGGACAACGAGGGATGGGATGATGATGAAGAGAATGGGGGCTATCAGAACCAGAACGCGTATTACTACAATGAGCACCAGAGCTTGGACCCGACGGCCAACATGGAAGGTTACGATGGCGTGGTAAGTTCCCATTGCAACACCCATGGATTGACCGACCCGTTACAGCCGCGCTTTTTAGCCCTTTCAACTCTTCCAGATCCAGCTTTCTCTCCTGCCTCTTCCAGCCTCGGATCGATATTGATACATTTCTGGCTACAATCAGAATTGAACTGTCATAAGTTTATTGAATCCATCTCGACGTCAAAGACTCCATATCCAGGTGTGGAAAGCGGGCATATTTACCTTTTGCTACCCTTGAGCGCATATTTAAGCTTCGAGCTGACGTTTTTAAGATTGAATCAACCACCGGATCCGTGCCTCCATCAATTGCCCTCACGACCCTAGAAACGGATATACAAAACAAGGCGGCGATTCTCAAGGCGAGGCTTCTGGAAAAGCGTGCAGGTAGTAGAGGCGCAAGTGGGGCGGAAACAGAGGAGACGTCGTCTACATTGGAGAGACCAGTTGTTGGTCGCAAAAAGTCCGATTCAGCTATTGATACGCTGATAAAGGAAGCGCGAGCCGGTGTGGAAGCCAAGTCTAAACAGACAGAGTCTCCTTACGACGAGCCAGCTGCAGAAGCAGGCACGGCTGAGAATGCTGCCCAGCGGGTTTCGCCAGTGGACTTAACATCAACCTTAACTCCAACTGACACTGTACAAAATTCAAGTAAGGCGAGAAAAGGCGGTCAGAAGAGCTCCAAACAGGCAAAGAATGTAGCCAAAGCTGAATTGCGCGCCCAGCAGCTACTGCAGCAGCAAGAAGCCGCGCATAAAATGTCAAAAGACAGAGCTGATCTGCTTGCAAAGCACATGGCGAACCAGACTGCTGAACAGCCACCAAGCGACATTCCAAATAAGATAAGTGCGCCAGCGTTACAGGAGAAGCAATTAAAAACAAGGCCAGCGACCGAGGAAAGGCCCGTTAACTCTGCACCTTCTGCAGAGACTAAGTCGCCAGCAAATTTGCCGTCGCGTTCAGAGACTCTGCAGTCGACATCTACACTACCGAAGGAATCATCCACTGCTTTAGTGCCAGTGGTGAACATCTCTTCCCAAGTGGCTGCTGAAGACGGACATGAGTCTGTCGCTTCATACTCGCGACACTTCGATGATCTTGACGAATGGTTGGAAGTTACAGGCTATCATGACAGAGGAAACAGGGAACAGACACTCTCATTGCATCGTCGTCGTGCACAGCTCGAGCGTGATTTGGCCGAAATTGATAGAAAATTGGAACAAACAGTCGCTTCTCGGGCTCGTACGATGAAAAGACTCTCGTCTACAATCTCTGCCATGCCACCGCCTCCACCACCAGAGGTGGGCATAGCAAGTGTCGGTGCTAGCACACGAGCAGGGGCAAAACGAGCTCGATCACCTGAACAAGACGATCAGCATGCTGACAAGCACCAGCGGACAGATCCTGCTAGTAATGTTACTAAGCCAAGCAGCAGTGACAAGAAAGGAACTTCTTCGAACGCGTTGGAGATTCCGTTGGGACCGCGGTAACCCTCACTTTTGATACAACACAACTTCCAATCGATATCGATGGCGATGAATTTCTGGCAAAATTACGTTTCAAGTTTCCAGCAATTCATCAACATCGATTTCGGGTGCGAAGGTCGCTGAACAGATACTGGTAGCGTAAGCTTCCAAGACCAGACTCGTTGATTTGCCGAACCAGCTGTGTAAGCCGATCAAGTTGAGTATGCACTAACAAGTCGTAGGCGCAAAAACACAAGCCCGAGTCTTAACATACGTGGAGCCGAAAAGAGTTCGCCGGGCCGTAGAGTTGGGCAGGGCACCCACAGTACTCGCACCAGAAGCTTTAGCCCAACTGCACGCCGCGGCTCCGCTGCCTACGATCGTGATCGTCCCGATCACTATGCCCTTCGTGGCCGACATGCAACAAGAGACCCATCTCCCAAACGGCCTACTGGTGCAGCTTGTGGATCACGTTCACCTGTACCTTCTACGTGGAATGCGTACCGCTCAGCTGCACACGAACCCCATCGATCTACTGGATTTGATCAGAGCACCTCGTACCATGGAAGACCTTTCAGTGGTTCGCGTGGAGGTAGTGTCAGTCAAGGCCGAAGTGAACATAATGCGAATACTAGCTCTTTAGGTCTTGGTCTTCAACGAAGAGGCTGTAGATATTTTATGATCAAGTCGTGGAATCATGAGAACGTTCAAGCGGCATTGACTGAGGGGACGTGGGCTACGCAGGTTCAAAATGAGGAGATTTTTGCAGACGCCTTTAAGAACTCGCGCCACGTCATTTTCTTTTTCAGCGTCAACAACTCAAAGGCATTCCAAGGTTATGTAAGTCCCATCCATCAATCATATCGTCCTTCTGACGTGGCTCTGCTTTGAACAATTCACTAACCACCAATAAGGCACGAATGGAATCATTGCCAGGTACTGCTCCACAACCAACATGGTTGCAGAATCTACGATGGCCATCTAGTCCACCATTCTATATTCGCTGGATCGCAACGGCCGAGACAAGATTTAGTCGTGTTGGCCATCTCAAGAATTCATTAAATGAAGGACAAGCTGTCCTGGTAGGCCGCGACGGTCAAGAAATTGAAGAAGGCTGCGGTGCAGCTCTATGTGAGGCCATCGATGAGGAAAGTAAGTGGAATGGAGGTGGAGACGAAGTCGCCTTCTAGAACGTTTCTACAGATCATCAGCTGGGCGTCGGGCAATAGGGAACTTGAAAGGGGTATTGTGTGGGCCACATTGTTAGGAGTTATCTTCTCAGCCGCTCGGAGAACACTTCGGCCTGGGAAAAAGGCCAGATCAGTAAATAAATCGAATTGACACCGACGCCCTTCTCCAATGTTCGACTAACTGCCGTGAACAAATCTTCCTTGGCCCAAATGCATTGCGTCTTTATGATCTCTTCTTCCTTCATTCTCATCCCCGATAATTAGCACATGTAAGAGCTCTTCTCTACAGCAAATCCTAGCTGAAACACGTAGATAAGTTAATTCCTACCCTTCAGTAATAAGAACTCTTTTCAAAAGACTCGGCATAGCGTAAGATCCTCCGGAATGGTACAACCCGAGTCATCGGCCGTCAATGCATGACTTCAGCGTAGATTAAAATCGCGGGCGTTACTTACTCGGTCAATTTAAAAAACTTGGAAAATGTCGAACACATTGATGCACAAGTATCACAACATTGGCTTTAGGGCAAATAGGTTTGCCGAGGTCATATCGCACCCTTGAAGACACGCTTTGGGTAATTGAATGTCGGGCGCACTAGGTGCGGATTCATCGCAAATAATCTATCTATGTTTAGCCGCCTCGTTCGATAGTGGAATATAAAGGCGAGTGTTAGACCTGCAAATTGTCCATCTCCCTACTCACAATGCAGTTCTATACCTTCTTCGCTATAACTATAGCGTAAGTATAATCTGTTCTTTTAATCCCTCGATACCGGTCATTTCGTAAGGTAGTATATTGGGCCTGATCTAATAACTCGTAGCACCGGAATCGTATCCGCCCAAAACCCTGAATTCGGCAAGACGCTTCGGGGTTGTTGCAATCCAAAGAACGGCAATGCTTGGAAGCCAGTTGCTACAAGTCTATGCTGTAAGAATGCTAAGGGAATCGAACAAAAGTGGGGGAATCCACCTGTTACCGTAGTAGGCTTAATTTTTTCTACAAGTTTGAAAGAGTGCTGACGGTTTTTAGTGCAAGATAACGAGTAAAGACCCCAACCCTTCCAAAGTCTTGAACGATTGTTGCAAAACCGAGGGTATTAAGCTCAAAACGTCTGATTGGGCTATATGCTCGCCTCCTGGCTTCGGTGGTTGAGAGAGGCGATAAGGAAGAGGATGGCTTGGAAGTAATTGCCAACGGATGGGGAGTTGGGATAATTTAAAAGAGGAAGAAGAATTACAGGCAAATTTCTCATCTTCTCGCCTTCGTCTTGATTCATATTCGAAGTCTCGAAGATATACATCGACTATGGCTGCTTTTTCGCACGGAACAAGATACTGTCGTGATGAATGCGGAGATGCGCAACACGCTCCGTTGATCGTCGAGTCCACTGCGGTTTCGAGGGCTTATGTCAGATCTTAAGATCAACGAATGAGGGATCACAAGTGACGTGTTAACGTGCAACATGAATTTTCAGTCCAGCTAGCCATGATCGATCGATAGCTAATCTAATACCTGTATTTTCGCAGAACTTCGAAGAAACAACTTCGAATCCACCGCTGGCCAGATTCTTCTCGCTACAGCAAACATGAGCTCGTCGCAAGACCTCGATGCTATCATCGTCGGGACCGGTTTTTCGGGTGTTTACTTACTTCACACATTACGGAAACGTGGGTTCAAGGTGAAAGCACTCGATGGAGCGTCTCAACTCGGTGGCATCTGGAATTCGACATATCCTGGCGCTAGAGTCGACATTGACGTCCCAACTTATGAACTCAATATCGAGGAATTATGGAATGACCCCACTGACACCTTCATCTGGAAAGAAAGATTCCCTAGCAGCGAGGAACTCCGAAACTACTTTCAGTTCATGGATCGAAAACTTGATTTGAGTAAGGATTGCCAGTTTAATACTTGGGTTGAGAGCGCGACTTGGGATGAGAAGATGGAGAAATGGACGGTCATGATAAGAGATGGGGAATCGTTCAGAGCAAGATTCTTTTTGCTTTGTCTTGGGTATGCTGCGAAACCGATTTTCCCTGATTTGGATGGACTAAAACGATTTGAGGGAAAGGTGTTGCATACCGCTCAGTGGCCTAAAGAAGGCTTGGATCTTACAGGTAGGAGAGTTGGCGTCGTTGGTACTGGAGCAAGTGGAGTTCAGGTGGTTCAGACGATTGCTCCAGTTGTTAAGGAGTTGGTAGGCTGTTCTTCCATTTCTGATACACATTGGACCAAGATTAAGCAGTTACTAACAAGATACAGACCGTCTTTCAACGAACCCCAGCAACTGCAGTCCCCATGCAACAGCGCGAATTGACAAGAGATGAGACCACAAAGTCGACCACCGAGGACAAGAAGCTATTTCTTGATCAGCGCTCCTCTTTCTGGGATGGTTCACCTGCGTCAATGATCAATAAATCCGCCCAAGACGATACACCCGAGCAACGAGACGTTGAATTCAAACGATTGTGGAACCAAGGTGGTTTTTCTTTTTGGACTTCAAATTACAATGATCTTTTCACCGACAAGACTTCAAACGGCATCATCTACGCATGGTGGCGAAAACAAGTACACAAGCGCCTGGAAAATCCTCGGGCTCGAGAAGTTCTAGCTCCGGAGGCTCCACCGCATGCTTTCGGCACGAAACGCGTTCCCCTCGAACAGAACTACTACGAAGCTTTCAACATGAACCACGTTCATCTGGTAGATATACGAGAAGATTCAATCATGAGAATGACGCCAGAAGGTCTTCTCTTATCTTCTGGACAAAAACACGATCTCGACGTGCTCATCATAGCCACCGGTTTCGAAATCGGAACAGGCAGCTTAACCCAAATAGACATCCGAGGGCGCAATGGCCTGAAACTTGCAGACGAGTGGTCAGAAAGAACTCGTACATATCTCGGCATGGCCGCCAACGGTTTCCCAAACATGATCTTCGGCTACGGGCCACAATCACCCGCCAACGTCTGCAATGGCCCTGTTTGTGCTGAAATGCAGGGTGACTGGACTGCGGCTGCATTGGAAAACTTACGAGCGACAAGACGGACGGTGATGGAGGCTATGCCTGGGGCAGAGGAAGAGTATGTGGACCTCGTCACTGGGTCTCTCAAGGGCTCACTTATTGAAGAAACGAAAAGTTATTATCATGCGGATAATGTACCGCATAGAGAGGGTCATAAAAGGGAGCCTGTTTTCTGGATGGGAGGTGTTCCTGGTTATGTTGAAAGGATACAGCAGGTTGCGAAGGACGGATTCAAGGGATTTGCTATTTCTTAGGGAGGACATTCAGAGGCGCTATATTGCTGAGTTAGATGCTGGGAATAGGAGTAGAATGAGGGCGAGTTCATTTCAGGTTTTCAACTTCGCGAATATGGCGTTCTTGGTGGTAAGGATATCGTTGTATACTTAGGTCAGGTATCCATTAGATTACTAATAGTACTAAGTTACGAAAGTAAAGACCGTAAGATCAAAAGCTTATTCGTTAATTAGTCGAGTAAGGCTTTTCGCTATCCGGTGAACTGACTGCAGCTAAATTTCGAGCCGATGAACTGTTCATCTGTGAGGCTCTTGAATTAATCGGCTGATTAATAATCAATCAGTTTTAAATACTAGTAGGTAGAACTACGTGCGGAGTACTAGATTGAGCCTTACTAGACCTACCTCCGAGACAATCCGGAGGAACCTACGTAGAATCTAATCTAATTTGCGGAGTACTCCTTAAATAGAACCTGCCAGGGTTCTGAACATGAGGTGAAAGGAGGGAAGTCTTAACATTGAGCTACTTGATAACCGGGTCATTCCTACTCCTAAAATTGAGCGACGAACTGCCTACATTACTGACCCGACGGACCACCTGATCAAGCTCATTTCAGCGTCATCCGCCAGCTTCATCCGAATGACCGTGGGACTCAATCGATTGACTAACGAACGCTCTGGAAGCCTGGAAGGTGGCGAGAAACTCATATGGAAATATTAAAATTGGCGATTGGAATGCTCCACCTCGTTTCCAAATCAAACGATCGACTGCGCCAACTGAACAGCATTGCATGCATACGATCAACAACGGATCACATTTCGCCCTCAACCAACAACAACCGAGGCGAGTAAACTCGATCATCAAGCTCCAAAGTCTAGATCATTGGCATCTCACGAACCCCGAATCTCTAACATCACCATGGTTGTTTTAACATCGATCACAAGCCCACAATTTAAACACCCATCGCCCGATCTCTCTGGGTAAACTCATTTCGCACCTGATAGTGCCCATTAATATATAGACTCAATCTATTCCACCCACTTATCAGCGCTGCATCCATCTCGTGCTACGACCCGAACAACCGTCACGAAGAATGATTCGTCTGCATTATATGCAAAACTTAAAATAGGTCTTGATAGAGTTTGTGGGGTGGTGGGAAATTATCTGTCTATATATAGTTTTGACACCGTGGAGTAGGTACGTCTAAAGATAAATCCGTGCTATCCTTATCCTGGTCGATGTGTTTGCCAGTCTCTACTGTGTAGCTACAAAGAGCTTAGCTGTTACTTCTTTGAGAGTCTCTCTACTTTGTTGAGCTAGATCATGCTATGGGCACTTACCGTTCGCCTGGATGGTGGGTGTTTATCTTTAAACGTGCTCGTTCTCTGCGGTGCGTGAGTGGGAGGAGGTTGGTGCCGGGCTCGTTATGATTGATTGCGCGCAATGGCACGAGGGAAATGGGAGATTGCTCTTCTCCCCTGTCTTGAGCCAAAGAAGACTAGAGCGAAGCCAGAGTGTTCGTGATCTATGATTTCTCCAAGGGAGGTGAGACTTTTCCCGGTTGAAGGGTAGGTACCGAAAAGATGCTTGGACTGATCGACAGCAATATATATACGTAGTATAGAAGAACTGGTATACACGTCCATCCCTCCATCTAACTCTGCCGTCCAAGATTTTTCTCCAAGCAAAACGCACTCTCATTTACATCATCCACTACAAACTCGTTCGTCATGAAATTCCTCACAACCCTCCTCCTAACTACTCTTCCCCTCCTCACTACCGCAACCCCCACCGAGGAGGCAATCACCCAAGCACTCGCTCCCCCCTCCGTCCAAATCTCAGATGTAAAAGCAGCAGGCACAGGCTGTCCCCCAAACACCCTCGACCTGAACGTAAACAACGGGGGAAGCCAAATCCGTCTCGCCTTCGCCCAATTCGTCGCCTTCAGCCCCACCGACAAAAACAGCGACAAACGCCGTTTCTGTCAGGTCAGTTTCAAAGTCAGATATCCGCCTGGTTGGGCATTGAGCATCGGGAGTACGAGGTTCAATGGGTATGTGGGGATTGATCAAAATTTGAAGGCGGAAATTGTCAGTAGTTATTACTTTGGGGGACAGGATGGTGGGGGGAGTCATGTAAGTGTTCCGCAGCGTACTGGGAGGGTGTGATGTGCTAATTTGAATGTTTTAGCCGAGTTCGAAATTTTCGGTGCAGGGTCCTTATCAGTCTGAGTTCAATAGTGTTAGTGCTGTTGCTGCGTCAGTGTGGTCGCCGTGCGGGACAGATATCATCATGAATATGAAGACGGATATTCGGTTGATTGGAGACGGCAATGGTGTCGTTGGGGTTGAGAAGCAGAAGAACAAGTTTTTGAACTTGGTGAACTTGGATTGGCGACAGTGTTAGTCGATGTGGGACAGCGAGAGGCTTGAGAAACACGGTAATCACTTGTATGTATAAAGTATTCGATCACCCAACCCGTCAGATCACCCAAGCGGTCCAAATTTTCCAAGACCCCAACTACTCTTCTTATTCTACTATGTCTCAACAACGTAATGAGTTACTACTCCAACACGAAGGGAGAATTCAGCTTGCAATCCAAGCTTTGAATACCGCCCAACTCCGAAGCCAACGGGCTGCTGCGACCGCCTTCAACGTTAAACAACAAACCTTCTCCGATCGCGTCAGAGGAGTCCCATTTATCCAGTTACTGCCCAGGCAGGCTTTTCCCAGCTTGTCAAGGGCGCTGAATTGATGCTGCACCAAAACTCTCTACTTGTTGCGCGCAACCGCGAACTTGAAGAGCAATTGGCAGTAATGACGAAGCGAAAATGGCGCAAAAGGAAGTGGATCCAGCAAGGTGGTACTATAGAGTATGGGACTGCAGCAGCGCAGGTAGCTGCAGAGGCGTCTGTAGCGCCTCAGGGATCGAAGAAGGCTCGTGGTAGTGGTGATCAAGAAACAGCCCGACCAACTCAACGACGCTGTGAGAACTGCGGCGCAACTGGGCATATTGCGCGAACTTGTAAAAAAGATATCGAGATATCTTCTGAATCAGATAGCAGCACGACGGACTTAGAATCTATTGTTAATAGCGATGAAATTGAAGAGTCGTAATTTAAGATGGTCGTGCCAAATCTTTTTGACGGGTTGGGTGATCGAATCGAATCCTTTATAGCAAAAGATTAAGCTTTTTAATAGTCAATGCGAATTGGTGTTTCTACTCTGCGGCAGCACCAATTCCTTTTGGTAGACCAGCCATTGGGCCGGAGCGTGCTGTGGGCTGGTTAATATTGAAGATTGAACGAGAGCGGAGTTGATCTCTTACCCATGATTACATTGATCGCATCATTGCTATTTTCATACTTTGAGCACTCCGCGTCATACTCATCCACGTTGCCGAAGTTTGCATCCGCGCTCCCTTCAAATCCAAACTTGATCAACGTCTCTTTCTTCGGGTCATATTGTGGGTATCCAAGTTTCGACAGGCCATTCTCAGGATCCTTCGCAAATGTTGCCCAAGCGGTCATCATTTTCTTTGTCAGTTCGGCCTCCACAGCTGTATCAGTACTGGGAGCATTGATCTTCTCCTTGGCCTTTGGGGTGCCGAAAACGAGTGGTAGTTCGGAACCATGGTAGGCGCCCTCTCCAGCGAAGTGTCGATTGTTGTCGAAATCTCCAAAAAACCTGTAACGCCAGATGGGTACTTTGTGGTCGACTCTTGCCTTGGCGCTTTTTAGCGCAACGCAGGTAAAGCATCGATTCATAGCTTGCACATCCGGACCCGACATGGCTGGTCTCAACAACTTGAAAAAGCCACCTTCGTTATTCGTGTTGCCTGTGAAGACGGGTTTTTTGGAAAATAATCCGGCTTTCGCTCGCGCATCGTAGTCTTTGAAGATGATCTCTTCATCATAGGTCGGTCCGAAGGTCAATTTTGGGGCGCGCGGTCCTGTGGGCACTAGTTTCATGATCTCCTTCCAAGGCTTGCCTCTCATGCATTTAACAGTCTTTTCTCCAGCCTCGGTACCCCCGCATCCAAGCTTGCTAGTGACATTAAACCAGAAATCGAGATTGCTGTCATCGGCAATCCCTCGTGTCCACACGGAGCCAGACTGCGGAATGAAAGCATTAACAATGGGATCCTTTTCGTACGCAAAAGAATAATAATCTGTAGCGCCACCACCAGCGCTCTCTCCAAACAGAGTAATTCTTTTGGGGTCTCCGCCGAATCGCGCAATGTTATCGCGGATCCACTCGACTGAGGCGCGGATGTCTCTCATTCCAAGGTTTTGATGTTTGAGTCCTGGCGCTCCGGCAAATCCGAATACATTGAGACGGTAATTCATACTGACCACAACGACATCCTGCTGGTTTGCGAGAGGTGAGCCGATGAGGTATCGAGTGTTGCTGCTTCCTGAGTTGAAACCTCCTCCGTATATCGATACCAAGACTGCTTTAGACTTTTCACCGATCTGGGGCTTGGTCCAGATATTCAATGTCAAACAGTCCTCGTCCATGCTTGCAGCAATTCCTTGTGGACAGCTCCTGTGACACAGTTAGTCTCGAGTTCAATAAGGAGAGACGCAGTCCATACGGGCCCTAAACAGTGTTAGTTTTATCATGTGTGAGACGATGCTCCAAACGTACTCACAAATTTGTTTGCATCAATTGTGCCATTTGCTTTGTAAGGCTGCGGGGCAAGCCATCTCAAATCTCCTACAGGCGCAGCAGCATATGGGATTCCCAAGTATTCCGAGACGTCTTCACTGCCTACATAGCTGGCTGGTCTTCCTGTGACGTATCCACTCGTTGTCTTGACAGCTTGGCCAACCTGCCATGTTTGCTGCGTAGCGTCAATGGCTTTCAGAGAGAGCGCAGCTACGCCAAAAAGCAATGAAGACTGCATTGTGAGGAAAAGGAGAAATGTTTCAGGATAGTCAAATTATTCATTGCGGCTCTAACAGAGTGTACCTTTTAACATATTCAATGTACTCGATGTCAGGCCCTGGATTTGCAGGGGTTTGGTGGGTCTTGTTGGGTTGTGTCTGTGTACATGCACACTGACCGAATACGAGGGCGTAGGCGGACAAAAGCGTCGATAGCAAAATCTACCTACTGATCATGTTCAGAACTAGAGAGATAGCAAAAAGGGTAGGCATTGGCTCAACGTCGGCCAGGTCTTTTGGCCGCAGTGAAAAAAGGCTACTTCATTCTCTTCGTTCTCGCGTAATAAATCTGGGCACCATCACGGGCCGAAGCGCCGCTCTCGTCTCTGGTTAGAGAATGCCAGATGTGGAAGATATGTCGGCGTGGTGCTGATGTCGGTGATTGAGATAGATTACTCGAGCCTCTTTCCGAGGACTTTCCGATGAGCGAGCAATTACCGTATTCTATCGAGGTGCAATACTGTTCCAACAAGTAGAACGAGAATTAGTAAGGTCTAAACGAGTCGCGATTTGTCCTTTCCACGGAACCTGTGGATAGAGATAGCTGTCCGCGGTAAGCGTCTGGTGCATTGTGAATGTCCATGTGCGTAAGGCTTGATGTGATGATGGTGTTGAGAATACAAGATGAGATTGGCGATGGTGTTGAAAATAGACGAGATTGTCGACGGTGTATAGGTATCTTACCTTATATCCTAGCCAAGGAACTAGGCCCCGCTCCATCCATCTCCTCTCACCTTCGTAACTGACACCAACTATCTAGAACGGTATGTTTGAAGTTTCAACGGCGCGCCTCCTATCAAGTTCCAAACCTCAGGAAGCATTCCAATTTTGTCCCACCTTCACTGCCTTATTTGGCATCGTGTTCAGCTGAAAGCATACATAAAGCGTCGTCCTTTCGCTATTCTCGCCGCTCGTATCAGCATATCGAGTCCCCCACCCAATGCGGCCTGAGCCCACTAAGATGCCCTGGTCACTGGCAGATCTAGCCGGAATCGCGAGGGTTACAGGAATAGCTTCATCGGGAATATTTGCTGGTAGAGACCATGTCTGCCTCCAGCGAAGACCTTCTGTACTAACGAATCAAATTCAGGATACACTTGGTCGCTCTCAGACGCTGCAGTCCCAGCGATTCTGGCTGCCAAAGATGAGTCAACCATGGCCAGCCAATGGAGAATTCAATATGTGCGAGGATTTATCGTGAGTTTCCTCGATATGAAGGCTTTCGAAAGTCAAGCACTCGGAACTAAGAAATTTAGCTTGCAGTACCCTCTACGATAATCAATATCTTCAGCTGGGGACTTCTTGCGTATATGAGTATGTAAATCTCCGCCTGATCCACCAAAAATATAAATGACGAACGTTCAAAGCCAAAAATCCGTTGGCACGCCAGCTATACACCACAGCAGCTATAACTACAGGCTGTGGAACAGTTTTTGCCTGGACGGCACTACGCCACATCAATGGTGCCCTCTCGATCCGATCTGCGAAGGTTGCGGGACCTTGGACAGGAGTTGGCAACCTGCCTTTGACGTATAGTGGAAATGAGAAGAGGTCTATTGATACAGAAAAAAAGTACAGCACTGCTGAACTGGTGGTCAAGTGGAAGAACTACAATCTGGCAAGGTCTATCATACTGCTTGTGGGAACTTTCATTGGGGCGTATGCGTTGGCTTTCACCGACTCTTTGGCCTATCATTGAGATCGAGGCTCCAAAACTCTCGATTTCTTTCCACGACACAGTGGCTTCAACAATTCAGTGGCCCCCTAGCCTCCAGGAATCCCGATATTGTCTTTGAACTTTAACTCTAATGCTTGAAGATCGGTATCGATGAATTTCTGGCGAACTCGTTTCTTGAGGTGGCCAGAAATCTATCGATACCAATCTTGAGTCGAAGAGGATAATATTAGTCAAGCTATGCCATGAGGGATAATGAATTGATCAAGCTACTGTGGCGGTGCTACGTCAAGATCACAAATGCTACGTGTTTCTACAGTCATTCCATTGGTAGCGACAAACCCAAATCCCCCACAAACCAAGAAGAATTCTTCTCTGGTGTGGAAGTATAATGAAGACACGTTTATTCACCAATATTCTCTGCTGCACACACTTACCACCAGAGGAACGCTCCGGAGCATAACTTGAACATACAAAGACGGCAAACTAGGCTTGGTAGCTAAGACCACAACCCTCGTCTACCTGGAATTACGATAGCACCAGCTTCGGTGCACGCAATCTTCTACAACAGAGTAAGTTTTCACACGAGCACCGAGATTCAAATTGGATGACTGATCTTTTTCTTGTTTCAGCGATGTCTCTGGTGATTTGCGGTGCTGAAGCAGCAAGGTTCAAAGCGCAAAAGAATTATCCAGGGTGAGTTTTCCCGTTAATCCCTTTGTCTCGCCGTCACCAGGCCTTTTTACATTCGGACTAAGCCAGTCCAGCTAAGGGCGCCGGATGCTAAGCGGTCTGTAGACTGGGCTTTGGTCGGCGTCGAGACGTGTCGCCCTAGATATCCTTACCTTGTCGTCAGGAGGAGATGGAAGCTATATAGAATTATCCTAATTAGGAAGTGGATACGAGAATTTTTATTGGAAATTAATCTAGGTAAATGACTAAGATTAAAAGCGGGATACTTGAAGATTTTCTACTTCCTAATTGGGACAATTATGTAGAAGAACCTACCTCCTGACTGCTTACGTGGCCTAGCCGCCAGATAGCAGAGTCTATACTTTAATCCGACGGCGGGCGGAGACTGGGTCGCCCAGACGTCCTAAGATTGTAAGCTCCCGGCGCGAACTGTCAAAAGGCCTAGCCGTCACCTTATGAACAAAAAGGGTTTCCTGGATCTATCGTGATGCCGCTCTCAACTCCTCAAGCTTTTATTACGGCATCAACCATTATCGGCTATGCGAGGTCAGCAAGCAGCTGGATTTCGAGTTCCTTGAGGCAATCCTCCCGTGTTTCTGTCTGGACCTTGGTTGGTGCGACCACCCTGGGCTTGCTTTCATCAACTGTCGAACCAGAACATTGGCCCCGGTATCCTGACGATTTCGACGCTTGTCGACTCAATGTCAGATCGATAACGGAAGGAGACCTCGAGGCCACAAAGTCTGGTTAAGAGAAACCACGAGAGAAGTGGCTATCGAATTGCAGTATTCAAGTTGACTGCAGCGACTCCACATAAAATTGGTTGCTTCGTCGGATGAACCGGAGGCCGCCCATGACAGCTTGGAAGCTGACGTGAAGACCATCTCGGAAAGCCTGAAATTTTGCACTGCGCTCAAGTGGATGCACTTAGAGACAGGACCCTTTCGAGGGCTTGTAGCATCAGTGACGGAGGACTTCGAACTCAAGGAAAATGAGTGGGCTCTCCCGGTTCTACACTTCAAGTATTATGGAGCTGCTGAACAAAGTGTTCATAAGGTCAGAGTCTCTGAGTTTGTAGGACACTTTCACAGCCAAAGTGTTATTGAAACTTCGTTAAGATCAAGCAAGACTCTATTGTCTTTCACACTCCATCACTTCTAGACACTGGTACCAGCAAAAATGGAAGATGAAACATACTCTAAAACAAGAAGCGCCAGATCACCTCGCGACGATTCAAATGGCTCCCGGCATGCCTCCTACTGACGACTCAACGACGTCGGATCCAGAACTCCAATCCCAATCAAATAGACCACTCTACCCGCTCCCCGGTCTTAAGAGGAAGAAGAAAAGCTTCCTCGATCTACCACGCGAACTGAGAGATATCATCTACGAATATAGAACCCTCGAATTGCAAAACCACTCGAATCTCAACCGAAATCCACCAGCCGTCCGTGTCTCTCCTCGAAATGGCCAGATGCAGCTAGGCGAAGTCAGCAGGCAAATATATTACGGTTTCATTCCCTTCGTCATACCATATTTCACCTTTGTCCAACGCTTGGATACTCCCAACACACGCCTGGTCGGTCCTCACTACTAGGATCTATATCGCCGCGGACCTACGACGAACCCCTTCGTGTTATTCCCAACGATGTACCGCCCCTATCTTACCCGGCGCGTCGATTGAGAATTGATGCGCCACGTTCTGTCCAACTTTTCGATTGAGCTGGTTGTTGGTCTCCAGTGTCTTGGAGCTTGATGTTCAAGCCGAGGATTAGTTATGCGGAGTGAAACGAGACGCTTCCGTATCGAGGATTACTCTAGAATCAGAGAAGGGAAGTCTGAAGATTGTTATGTTTCCTAAGGTTTATGCATTATCTCATTGCTGTGCATATTCATTTGTCGCTCCTTCGCCTTCAGCGTCACACTCTGAATGTAACTCGTAGTAAAACATTATCGGTATAAAAAGTCGCTCATCTCCACCAAACAAGAATCGAGAAATTCGTAAAATCATGACCTTGCGTCGTTCATGTTTTCCTCCTCAGCGCAAACGCAAATTACCAAAGCTGTCTTTCCTCAGGTATATCCAGTAGCCGTCACAGCCCTCGTAGCCAGGATCTCAATCCTCTTCGCGTAAAGCGTCATGGTATGACAGAGCGGGTCTCCATACACAACCTTCCTCAACATCTCATCGCTGACCTGACACGCCTCAATGTCATCAGGACTCTGACCGCCATACCGCTGCCTTAATAAAATGACCTTGCCACCAAGACTGAGTGTGGAAGACGGTACATCCCACATCGGCGCTGGATTCGAGGTTTGTATTGAACTTGCTTGGGCGGCTAGTTTTAGTCTGCTCTTCTTGCTTCTGAGAACGCCGGGGACTACGCTGTTCATAATAGCGCAGGGAGCGTCCGGCGTTGGTGTGACATAGAGCTTGAGGAGAGATCGGACAATGGCTCGATCCGCTCGCACGACTGGGTCGCCTTCGTTTGCGAATGCGAAGAAGAGACTTTTGTGATGTCGCCTTGCTGTGGATTTTTGGAGCGGGAGTAGTGTAACAGGAGGTGCCCCGAAAGTGACGCAGTGGACTCGTTTGAAGAAGCCCGTCAGATAAGTGAGCTCGCTGCTCACCGTTTCCGACAGCATATGAGTATACAGAAGCTGTGCGACTGCTCCTCCTGCGCTATGTCCGGTGATGAGCAAACTGGCAGCACTTCTGGATGGATCGTTCTGAAGCAATTCTCTCAAACGTGCCGCAACCGGTGCAATCATGAATCGTGCCACACAAAGAAAGCCAGAGTGGCAAAGGTTTCCCGTATCATCAAGGAAATCAGTGGGAGCAGAAGGAGCCTGCGCAAAATTCACGGTCCAATCTAGGAATGTCTGGGTTCCTCGGACAGCAAAAACAATGGTATTCATATCATCGACCGGCATCGATTTGATGACCATAGCTTTCGTCCCGTGAGTAATAGACGCTTTGACATGATCCTCGCGTTCACTCTTCTTCGGTTTGTCGTATGCTCGAAGTGAGTACTGCGAAGCCAGACACAAAAGCGGGTATGTTGGCATGTAGACCTTTAATGGAGGCAGATATGGTGGTAGTCGTGAATTGCTATATGACCATACTTTTGAAAAATGGTTCGTGCTGTTGGATGAGTTTGACCCCGGAATGGACCAAGTCTGGCTGATATTTCTAGACCCGTCTCGATAGATATCTTGCGACTCGACGAGCCCTGATGCAATGTTAGCTGAGATTTAATGTCTCCCCAACTGACTACTCACTCAGATCTCGCTCATCGCCAATGAATTTTTCCTCGTCCATGCACGTGATCACAGTATCTAGTTTCGAAGACATGCGATCGTACAGAGCTGCTCCTTGAGTGAGATATCTGGCATTCAAACTGGTGACAGATTTTGACGCCTGATGTAACTCCCCTGTCACGGCGGATGGTATATGGAGTAACGATTGCTGATTCGACGACTGATTCTGATTTAGATACACAGCATTTGGCGAATTCGGCGGCGAAGGCCATTTAATCATATGTCCAGGTGGAGGTCCATAAGATTCAGGTGCACAAGGCGAGGTGTGAGGCGGCCTCATGTTCATACTTGGTCGAGTCAGTGTGGCGTGTGGATTTCTGTAAGGGCTGCCTTGCGCGCCATTCCATGGTCGACTCGGTGGTCTTGATTGATGCTGCTGGACAGGCTGTGGCTCAATAGATGGCTTTGAGAGGTTCACTGTCGAGACAGAATAGTTGTTTCCTCCATATCCAACCTCGTTGGACGGAGGCGGTCGTGAAGCTGGCTTCAACCTCTCCTTCCGCTTCTTTCCGTGAGAAGCTCCAAATATCCAAAATGTCATCTTCCAGTCCCAACCCTGGCGGTTCCTTGGACCCGCCGATTTGGGTAATATTTCATGCCAAAGAGAGTCAAATGCGGGGGGCGGAGTCAAGGCCGGTGTTTTGTGTGCTGGAAATGGCAGCCAAGATAACGGGCAGCGGATTTGCGTGTATAGTCTGTCTTTCGGATAATGCTCGTGATATGGATATGTCGATAGGGGTCAAAATATGGAGTTGTTACAGATATGTTGCAGAGTTGCTGCAGAGGACGGGAATCAGGCTCGTTGAATCGAGGTTGAGGCCGTTTTGCGAAGAACTGACTTGACACAGCCACTGTGCATTAGCGGCTACATAATAGCATTTTGATTGGCCACATCGCATGCATTAATCTTAGGGCTCGCTCGTACATACTGTAACATTATTACCATTCTTGTCTTAGCTCAGCCAAGCGCCGGGAATTTACATGTGCTTTCCGTCATCTATGTACTTTTCAGTTTTGAACAACAACACCACCATTATTTTCATCATCAACCACAATTGACCTCTGAGAACCTATCGTCACCTATGTGAAACAAAACTCCATCTTCACCACCTCATATCTTGCACAACCAACTACATTCCAGACTCCGAGTCCGAGTCCTTGTCCGAGTCCTTGTCCGAGTCCTTCGAGCCAAACACCGACAATCCATCCTTTTCCTCCTCCTTCTCCTCCTCTTCATCTCTCTCAACACGTCCACCTCCACAAGCCACAATTTGGACTAGATTCCGAGTTCCCCATCCAATATTCCAAAATGTAAACAGCGCCCACAGCTTGATTAGAGAATGGAAATATCCAAATAGAACTTGGCCAGGGAAGAACATCAAATCTTTTGGATGTCTCTTGAAATGCGGTATAATCTTCGCTATCTTCGATGACACGATCCAGCAACCCAACAACACTAAATTATCTGTCGAGCCCCATTTCGAGGTGTATAGTAGGTACAAGAGCGTGGGATCGATCAGAAGTGCGAAATTGAACAGGCTCGTGAGGTAGACTGCGTATACGCACCAAGGCTGTGCTTTCCAAACGGTGCGGTCGGTAAACAAAGAGCAAGGATTGCTGCGCCATGTCGTCCTCACCCACCGGAAGCATTGCATCACATACTTTGGATATTCACCGAGTATAGTCTCAATGGTAGCATCTTCGCTATTTTGAAACGCCATTTTATACCCGTTGGTGACATTCCATCGGGTAACAAAGTTATCGTCATCGGGGTTGATTGGCCCTATCAGGCCGAAGAAACAATACTCGTTCCGGAAGGCGTGGAGGAACTTGGGGTCTTTGATGATGCTCGTGCGATGGAGACTTGTACGCCCGGAGACTACGAACGCACCACCGTCCACATAGTTGGTGGCGGTTATTTCGAAATTATGACGCTCGAGGTAGACGCAGCCGATGAAATTCCAGAAGTTCTCGAAGAAGGTTCCTTGATCCTTTCTTCGCACCCGTTTACTCGTACCGGCAATGCCAACCTTGTCATCTTCGAACGGGGCCATGGCGACAAGGAGGAAATGTTCCGACGGCAAGAAAACGTGATCATCTACCCAAACAGTGATGTCGGTCTCGACTTTCTCAATAGCAACTGCGAGTTGCACCCGTTTATTCGCCTCATGTGCTTTAATAACCTCAACGGTGGTCGCTACTCCGGGATTGGAGGCTTTGAAATCCCGAAAGACTTGCTTGCACATCCTGTCTGTATTTCTAACGCATTCTTCTCCCACGGTGACAACCACAATCTTGAAAGGCTGGTTTTTCAGCACAGAACGGATGCATTCTTCGAAATCCGGGTTCTCTGGTTCTACCGTAGGTATAATGACCGTGGCATCAGACCTGCTGTGTTTCGGGTTTTGAGGAACGGGCGTGGGCCTGTATAAATTATACGCGATGATGTGTACAACCAACCGGACGTACCGAAGAAGAAACAAACCACAGAATAGTAGCTCCGATGACATGACTGTTATCGACGCGAATCGCTCGGAAGGTGTGGAATATCGGAGGCTTTGTCGAATGAATTTGGAAGCGTGATCGAGAAGGATTAAACTATCAAAGCTATTGTATGACCCTGCATATTCGCGAATGTAAGTCGGTTAAGTATCCTCCTCCCGTAAACTACTGTGAATTGTCTCATTCATTGTGTTGAGTGAGGTTGACGTTTGCAGAGTTCCGATTATATGCGTCGCAACAATGTCATTGGCCATATATTAAACAACAACTGGTGCACAATGCTGATGTGAATGCTTGCGTCTCTAGGTATAATGATATGGCCAAGTATTCGTGGTCTTCGTCGGCCCCGAGGGTTTCCGGTCGGGAATCAATCCTTCACAGAAATATCTAGAGACGCTTAAGAAAGGAACACGAAGTGGAGCGCTGGAATAACAGAAGTAGAAGAAGATGTCTGACGCATAGATAATCTGTACAACAACCTGAATCGACTTCCAATGCTAGATACATCGAAATGTTTGCCCAAGATATAAAATACAATCACAATCTGGTAATCACTTGCAACACACTCGCCGACCTCGATACTACCGCAAATTCATGCACAGAAAACTACACAACTATCGAAGATGTCGGGCAACAGGAATGGATAATAAAATTGAATACTTATCTTCAGTCGGTCGGTAACCGGCGAATCGAACGCTGCCTCTATATTCCTCTATTATACCAAGCTCTTTTCTATTAACTTATCCAGGTAATTTTATATGATACTAGGGAAAAGACCCACAGCATCAGTGAAGAAAGCTTACACCCTGCATTTGGTCTCTTTGCAACAGAGGTCAATCTTAATCGAGGGTTTAGCATGTAGAGGTAAAGGCAAGTCAAGACAAAGTGATTCCCATTTTCTCTCCTTACTTCCTTCCCATTACAAATCATTCGAAATCGCTATCGAGATATCATATCGTACAACCACATACCCATCCACCAATATCGTACAACCCCAACCCCATCATCATCCCCACCACCACCCCATCCTTCCATCCTCCAACCCATCCCTCAACCTCTAGCGACAATGTCCCCGAATAGTCTCACAAGACTTGCTACAGCACTCGTTGTCAAAACGGCAGTTACTATAACCCCATTAGCCATCCCCAATCCCAAATACGGCACACTCAACACCCAAACTGTAAAACTCACTCATCATGATAACCCTTAGTCTGTCCAACTTGCGCTGTACCAGCAGGGCAAACCCCCCGTTTCTGCGTAGCCATGTGTGCCTCACCGACAACAGCCATACCTTGGGAGACGGCTACGAGGGAGAGCGTGGAGAAGACGAGGGTGAGGAGTTTCATGATTGTTGTTTTGGATGTGTGGTTTGAGAAGAGAAAGAGTTGTTAGACTTGAACTTTGCTTTTGGTAAGAAGAGATGATATTGATCTGAGTTGAATAGTTGTGGATTGAAGGATTGAGGCTGAATTCAAGTGCCAAGTTCCGTTCTTATACACCACCACCACCACCACCACCACCATCACCATCACCATCACCATCCATCAACGTCTCCATTTGAGGACCTCTGCCGTCATATTTCCCACTGCCAGGAACACACTGTACATGTATCAAAACCAAGTGAGGCCACTCTCACAGAAAACCCATCCCAGTGAAACAATAGCTTCAAGTTGAGGCATTTCACCAGAACTCAGCTCAAACCTATGCCCCGCTGTCGGAAAGATTCTTCAACAGGTGGGAGAAGACCGAGATCCTGGAATATCAGCTCGGTAGCTCCAGTAACGACATCTCTTTCGAGTTTGAAAGTAAAAGTCAAATATGGCTGATTACTTCAGTGGCTGTCTGAGCCACTAGGAGACGTCATAGGGCTGTTAGGGTTAGACCTCTGAAACGCGAAGCCGCGCGAGGTGTGGAAGCCTGATGTGGACGTTCATGTCCGAGGAGAGAAATCGCTTTGCAGAATGGGGAATTTGATATATTATACGAGTTTCAACTCTTGGCTTTCTGGAATCTGGAACGCGTCGCCAGAAGGATGTGACTGTCGAAGACGGTGCGGAAGTATCCGTAGATCGGCGTGATCGAAACACATCGTTTCTAGAAGCAATATATTTCATCACAACCTCGGTTGGCGGAATTGGGAAATAGCTCGTGTCAATTATGAAGACCAGTTGAGGTATATCGTCGCGTCCATACCTACTACCCAAGCTCTCGTCTCTATACCTCCCTTAAAACCTCTCAACCTCCCCAATCTGTTACACCTTCTCGTCTACAAGAAATAGACCGTCCCTGAATTCATGACCCTCAAAAGCCCAGATATCGATTAGAAATGAGACCCAATTAATGTATACCGTACTAGATTCCAAGAAAACTTGTACGCGAGACCAGGTCCGCACGGCTACGTTTTGTATGAGAAAATACTCATCTATAAAAATGCGAGCAAAGATCAGCCGTGCCACCCTTGCCTCGCGTACAGCTTTGCACGGAATCTACTATCACGGTACCCCGTATCGTTCTTGGACCACTCCTCGTGAATGAACAAGGAAACGTCTTAATTGCCAGGCCCCCAACGGAAGAATGAGTTTAAATATTTAATAGCCTGTGAGCACGTTGCCAATCCCCCAGATTATTCCGAGCCAACTCAGTGGTCCATCGCGTCGCGCTAATTGGTCGCTGCCATCTGATCAACCGTTCTTGTCTATACACGTTGCGGCGAGACTATCAAAACCCCGTAAAGGTCTTGGGCAATTCCACTTGCTTATGGTGTTCGTGCCGGCCAACCATAACGCTTTGTGTCTCCTTGGCCCCTTCCACCAACACGGGTGCTACCATGGTAGTCAATCTGTAGTACTTAGGTCGTGGCATCTGTGGTGCTCTCTGAAGATTACTCTCCTTCCTTCACGCCCATTGTTTCTTTCCACTTTCGTTAATTGTCCGATTCTGCGGACAGCCAAATCATGGTGTCCAAGACGATCCTTGGGGCCTTTGCGCTCTCGTTCGCAGCTGGAAGTAATGCTGCGACAGCGATGAAGCAGGTGGAATCTGTTAGCAATGCTGCTTTGGCTTCACAGGGCTGGGCAGTCGCACGAACGCCTCCGTCTGAGGAACCACTTACTCTTCAAATTGGCCTCACCTTCCAGAATATCGACAAGATGTTTACCAAGCTTCTCGATCTCTCGAATAAGAAATCCCCAAACTACGGCAAGTGGTTGGATCGGGACGACTTGATTGCGATGGTGCAGCCAAGTCTGTCAGCCAACGAGGCTGTCATCAATTGGCTGAATTCGGAGGGCGTCTCGAAAGTTTCCAGCGATGGCACCGTGGTTACGTTCAGCACTACCATCGAGACGGCGAACAGGATCTTGAATGCCGATTTCCGGGGATATGAAAGGTCGGGAATATCGAAGGTTCGGACGGTCGAGTACTCTGTTCCACAAGATATCGCCGAGCATATCGATGTAATTCATCCGACAACTTTCTTCGGAAAGACCCAGGCTTTTGCTCCAGTTCATACCAAATTCGGCCATGAAATCGAGACAATCAAGACAGCCAACTTTGCGAGGAGTGAACAGGCTCCGTCCACTGAGAGTCCACCCACCAAACAGCAGACAGTAGCAAAAGAATGCGCAGAAGGCATCACGCCATCATGTATTAATCAACTGTACAATATTGGAAATTACACAGCACTGGCAACCTCTGGCAGTAAGGTCGGCTTCGGCAGTTTCCTGAACCAAACCGCAGGAGGAGAAGAACTCCGACTTTATAACGAGTACCACCACCTTCCAAAACACAACTTCACCAAGGTCGAGGTCACCGTAGGTGCCGCGAAACCTCTAAAACCAGACACTGGCGAGGCCAACTTGGATGCTCAAACCATGGTTGCAGTGGCTTACCCACTTCCCATCACTGAGTTTTTGACCGGTGGCTCTCCGCCATTTGTCCCAGATCTGGAGATGTCAGATCCCTCGAAGAACACCAATGAGCCGTATCTGCCGTATTACCAGCACCTTCTCTCCCTCAAGAATTCACAGCTACCACAAGCCATCTCGAACTCGTATGGAGAGCCCGAGCAGACTGTTCCCAAACGCTATGCCGAGCGTACCTGTACATTAATGGCCATGATGGGAATACGTGGTATAACGGTGTTGGAATCTTCAGGTGACACGGGTATTGGTGCCGCATGTTTGAGCAACGATGGCAAAAAGAGGAAGCGATTCGACAACCAATTCCCCAGCACTTGCCCTTGGATCACTTCGATAGGAGGAACTCAGGCGGTGAATCCCGAAGTCGCCTGGTCTGACTCTAGTGGCGGCTTCTCGGATTATTTCCCTAGGCCAGCTTACCAGTCGCGTGCGGTTGAGACTGTAAGTGGGCGCACAGTTTTGATGTTTGCAAAGCTAACATTGCTCTTAGTACTTCACCAAACACGCTGCCCCAGCGGTGACAACCACTTGGCTACAATACTATAACAACAAAGGTCGTGCCTTCCCGGACATTTCTGCCCACAGTCTTTCACCCCCCTTTGTGGTAAGTAATGGCTGCCTGCCGGCCGAATACTCGATCGCTGACCTACCAAATTCAGATCTTTGACGATGGACAACGGACGGAGAGCGGAGGTACGTCTGCGGCGGCGCCGTTAATGGCAGGAATCTTCGGACTCCTCAATGATGCTCGTCTCCGAGCCAATCTTTCAACGCTGGGCTTTGTCAACCCATGGCTATACGAGTATGCAAGTGATTTTGTTGTAGACATCACTGCTGGCGCTGGTCGTGGCTGTGACGGCACCAATCACCAAACCGGCAAGCGTCTGAACAACAGCGGTCTCATTCCTGATGCATTCTGGAATGCCACGGTCGGTTGGGACGCTGTGACGGGATTGGGGATTCCAGATTTCCAGAAGATGGTCAAATCTGCCCTGGCCAAGTGATTGCGATTCTACTAGTGTCTGCGATTCTACTAGTGTTTGCGATCCTACTAGTGTTTGCTTGATACTGAAAGCTAGCACATCAGCCTGTTAATGAAGCTGATGCCTGATGAATTGGTAACCTTCTGGTGCGGAAAGCGAAGAGGGAAGAAAGAGGTCGGTCCTGTATCAGGCGAGTGGTCATTGTTATGTCGATGCCTGGTGATTCGCGTACCGTATGGGCTTGTGTAATGGATGGTTTTTCGTGCTCGGATGTCGCCTCTGCACCTCACCCCTATCTGGACGCACGGCACGGCTCAGTGAGCGGAAGAACAAGTCTGACAGGATATATAACTAGGGATTCTCGCTGTTTTCATTGTTTCATAGCTCAAACTCCCGGGTTGACTGTCATCATTGTGGTATCGCATCATTTGCATATCCAACATAGTTGTCCAATTGGCAATTCATTTATCTTATCGATACCCTTACCGCCTCTCTTGACCAATCAAGTCAATTCATTTTGCCCGTCTATCTCCAGATCTTATTCACCAAAAGTAGCTTGCTACGTCGCCAAAATTGCGCCGTCCAATCCCTTTCAGAGATCCAGCAGGATCCAAAGGTCTCCAGTTATCGACGCTACAGCTAGATTACGCAGTCAGACACCTCGGGCTCGCCGCCCTTCTGCTGCTACCTCTGAGGAGATTGAGGCAGCTCTTGCGAGTCCTACAAACCAATTACAGGACGAATGAGACGAATCAGACGTACCTGAGACTCTCCTTCCGTCTCCATCAGACAAGATAGCCTATCATCTCTTAGGAACGCCTCAAGCAGCAACTCCTAAAGCTGTAACTCTCAAACCAGCGGTTTCGAAAGCTACCACCCTACCTCTACCTCTACCTCCGAAGGAAACCTCTACAATGGTCGACGGTCCTTCCGGCAAGCGCCCGGAATCCAACCTAGGAGGCATCATGTACACTGAGGAGGAACGTAGGGAACTTGTACAACTTCACCTGAGAGAAGCTAGGGCTCGAACTGCTACAGCTGAGGCCGCTGCCAACGCTCCAGCACCTCCAGTCGTCAACAGGCCTGGAGGTATCATGGAGATTGAAGACTCTGCTGGTGAGTTAGTCTCTATTCCAGAAGTTCAGTCAGCAATGGACCTTCTTCCTCATCTGCCACGCAAGGAATTGGTGAAAATCTGGAAGGGTACCTTCGACCCAAGGAACCTACCTCTCTTAAGGCTCAAAATTTACAGATTCTGGATACTCCAGAAGATCGCCTAGGCGTCTCAGGCGATCAATGGACTGTCAGGCGTACTCACGTCGATGAGAAGTACTTTGGCAATGATCCAGCTATATGGTCTCAAACTTTCCTGAACTACGCGCGGGTTTTAAGTCACTACCATGTAGCCAAGTTCCCTCGCCTGATCGTGTCAATGATGGACTTTCATGCCCAAATTATGAGCTATTACGACACATACGTCTGGCAGGGAGGTGTCCTCCGCCTCGCGCTTCGTTGGTATCAGGAAGCTATTGTCCGAGGCGTCACTCTCGATTCCAACTGGCAGGTCCCTCTCAACTGGGAACGACAGATGCTTCAGGCTCCTATGGTCAAAGGCTCCCTGTCCAACAGAGCCGCCAGCGCTCGTGGCGGCAGCGACAATATCGCGGGAGTTGTCTGCATGAATTACAACACCAGAGACAAGGGCTGCACTTGGGACACTTGTGTGAGAGACCATATCTGCTTGCGCAGAGGCTGCGATAAGAAACATCCAGCCTTTGAACACAAGTAGCCATCACGGCTGCGATCTGAGCCTGCCAACAGACAGCTGAAACCTCAGAAATCGCTTAGCCTTCAGCTACCTTATTCACATTCCAGTTCATCGCTTTCGCTGCGTCCAAATGCAATATCCTTTTATCCTTTTCGCACGTTGCCTCCGGCTAGGCCTAACACCACACTTTCCTTCAAGGTCTTTGACCCATCTACACCCTCCTTACGCAACTCACCTTCCCCCTTCGTGCCTTCAGCATGGAGAACACGCCTGGCGCGTTATCCAGGTAACTTACCTCATATTCTGGGTGGCATTTTGAGACACGGTGTCCAGATTGGGTATGGCCCTATCCAACATCTACATTCGAAAAATCTCGCCTCAGTTTCTCTGGCACCTCATATCATTGAAACCCAGGTCCAGCAAGACCTCATACGTGGCCGCATCTCTATTCATAATGGAAGCGCGCCCTTCATATCATCACCCTTGGGTCTTGTCCCAAAAGGTGATGGTGGTTGGAGAAGAATTCATCATCTTTCTCACCCTAGCACCCATTCGGTGAACGACCACATTCCAGCCTCACGGGCGGCCATTCATTACACTAGATTCGACAGCATTCTGTCATCTATTCGCCTCACGGGTAGAAGCTCCATTCTCATCAAACGCGACATTGAGAGTGCCTTCAGGAACATCCCAGTTGCCTACAACCAAAGGTGGCTCTTAGGCATGAAATGGGGCCTATTCTACACCGAAAATTGCCTACCATTTGGCCTCCGCACGGCGCCCTTCCTATTCAACCTCTTTGCTGAGGGTTTTCATTGGATTCTACATCACCAATTCTCATGGCGCGTTAAGCATTACTTAGATGACTTCGTTATGATCTTTCCACCTTCTGCCCAGCCTGCCCACCTTATTCGATCGGTCTCCGATGACTACAAGCTCATCACTGACGAACTAGGCATTCCTAGGAATGACTCGAAGGATGAACAAGGTACCACAGTTGTCACCCTAGGCCTCGAGATTGACACGGTCAAGATGGAAGCGCGCCTACCAGCGAAAAAGATCACCAAAGGTATCGCTATTGCTGAGGCCCTGCTCAAAGCCAATTCAGTCACTAAATACGACATGGAATCTGCTGCCGGATTCTACTCATTCTGCTCTTCAGTAGTCCACCTTGGCCGCGCCTTTCTACGCAGAATCTGGGATTTCACTGCTTCATTCAATCGATCGAAGGCGCTACGCCAATCTCTCTCGCCTGGAGCGCGTCAAGACCTCATTTGGTGGCGTGATCTTCTTACCAAGTTCAATGGAATCTACTTCTTCGAAGATAATGAGCGCGCTGCAGTCACTCTCTTTTCAGATGCCTCATCTTTCGCCTCCGGCGCATACTTCATCTCTGAAGATGACAAGTGGCCTTTTGCCCAACATGCCTACGCCTGCCCTCACACCCATCCTGCTTTTCACATCAACTATCACGAGATAGACGCGATCTTAAGGTCCTTCCAATGCTGGGCTTCCTTATGGTCGCACAAAGAAGTTCATATTATGACAGACAGCACCACGGCATTCTATGCAATCAAAAACCACTCAGTTCGAGGTTTGGCAATGGATTCTCTACGTCAACTTCTGCTTCTAGCCGCCCAGCATGATGTCAAGCTCACACCTCACTGGATTTCTTCGCAGAATAACCGCCTCGCTGACGCTCTCTCTCGCCTTGACATTGACACCATTGCTGACTTAACTGGCTGGCAGAACCTCTCGCTTTCAAACCTCCTATCTGGTATATTCGCCAGATCAACGAAGACCGACCGGGTCACACCTCCAACTATATCAGGATGCTTTGGTATCGCCTCTCTGCAGACACCCAGTCTGGTTACCGCACCGCCGTCACCTCGTACGAAGTCTCTTGCGCAATCGATGGACATCCGCCTTGGCCGTCTACTGAGACCACAATTGGGCGATACATTGAGCGAAGAGGCTTTGGAACTGACGGTATTACACAAGTTAAGCCGTCTAAAATCGACTCTAACCTCTCTGCCATCCGCGCATATCACGTCGACAGATCCCTCTCAACCTCCCACTTCTGCTGCGAACACCTCCGGGGCCTTATCAAAGGCCTTAAGAGGCTGTTTAATGGATGCCAACGAGAAGACGTTACGCCTGAACTTTTGTACCAGATCTCAGCACCTTTTACGGACAGCATGGACAAGGATGAAGTCAACATTACTGCTGCCCATACAGTAGCCTTTGCAGGCATGTTCCGCATGGGGGAACTCTGCTATGAACACAAGGAAACTAAGAATGCCTTACTTTTCAGATCGACTCGAGTCCTGCGCAGCGATGTCACCATTGCGCCCAACGATTCTTACGCAACCCTCCATTTGAAACGCTCCAAAAGCGACGCTAATCACGAAGGTGCTACGGTCTACCTTGCAGCCTCACCTCATTCACCAGCTACCTGCCCAATCCGAGCCCTCCGCTGCCTCTTTACTATCGATCCTAAGCCTGCCAACTCACCTCTCTTTAACGTGCGAGGCGCCTGCACCAAACTTAAAGTCAACAGCGCTCTCACCGCACGAATGGACCTCGCCGGGTTGCCTACAACAGGTTATTCAGGACACAGTTTTCGCAAAGGCGCTGCCTCGGCAGCGGCCAGGCGTGGAATCTCGTACGAGGACATTCAAATCATGGGCAGATGGCGCTCAGATTCTGCACGTTTGTACATTAGGCATGACCCGGCGCGAATGGCTCACCTCGCCTACCAGGCAGTCAATGGCAAGTTGCCCATCATTACTGGCCTGCCTACACCGCCGGCTTCACAACCTCCGCCAATCTGAGTCGATTGGCGCAGTCTTCGACTTCGTACATTGTACGAATGCCGTTTACCCACCCTGGCCGCTAGCCCAATCACATACACACACACTCTTTTTTCTACTCATTTCACTCAATCTCCCTCAGTTATATCCTCAGCCTTGCTGCCGGCCTCGTCACCTTCCTTCCCTCACAATTGGGCCTTTCCTTGGGCTTCTTTTCGTGCATTGCCTGGCAGAATGGCACAGCTCATTTGGCCTAGCTCCTAGGCCAAGCTTGCTGTACTACCCTGCCGCCACACGGCTTTGCCGAAAGGCCTGCCAATTGCCGTGCGTTCAGATAGGGGTGAGGTGCAGAGGCGACATCCGAGCACGAAAAACCATCCATTTCGTGCATACACATATTGAGCGATTGAGAGGCTTAAAATCAAGTAGATTTTAAGCAATTGGCAGGCCTTTCGGCAAAGCCGTGCAGCGGCAGGGTAGTACAGCAAGCTTGGCCTAGGAGCTAGGCCAAATGAGCTGTGCCATTCTGCCAGGCAATGCACGAAAAGAAGCCCAAGGAAAGGCCCAATTGTGAGGGAAGGAAGGTGACGAGGCCGGCAGCAAGGCTGAGGATATAACTGAGGGAGATTGAGTGAAATGAGTAGAAAAAAGAGAGTGTGTGTATGTGATTGGGCTAGCGGCCAGGGTGGGTCGGCAGCAAGGCTGAGGATATAACTGAGGGAGATTGAGTGAAATGAGTAGAAAAAAGAGTGTGTGTGTATGTGATTGGGCTAGCGGCCAGGGTGGGTAAACGGCATTCGTACAATGTACGAAGTCGAAGACTGCGCCAATCGACTCAGATTGGCGGAGGTTGTGAAGCCGGCGGTGTAGGCAGGCCAGTAATGATGGGCAACTTGCCATTGACTGCCTGGTAGGCGAGGTGAGCCATTCGCGCCGGGTCATGCCTAATGTACAAACGTGCAGAATCTGAGCGCCATCTGCCCATGATTTGAATGTCCTCGTACGAGATTCCACGCCTGGCCGCTGCCGAGGCAGCGCCTTTGCGAAAACTGTGTCCTGAATAACCTGTTGTAGGCAACCCGGCGAGGTCCATTCGTGCGGTGAGAGCGCTGTTGACTTTAAGTTTGGTGCAGGCGCCTCGCACGTTAAAGAGAGGTGAGTTGGCAGGCTTAGGATCGATAGTAAAGAGGCAGCGGAGGGCTCGGATTGGGCAGGTAGCTGGTGAATGAGGTGAGGCTGCAAGGTAGACCGTAGCACCTTCGTGATTAGCGTCGCTTTTGGAGCGTTTCAAATGGAGGGTTGCGTAAGAATCGTTGGGCGCAATGGTGACATCGCTGCGCAGGACTCGAGTCGATCTGAAAAGTAAGGCATTCTTAGTTTCCTTGTGTTCATAGCAGAGTTCCCCCATGCGGAACATGCCTGCAAAGGCTACTGTATGGGCAGCAGTAATGTTGACTTCATCCTTGTCCATGCTGTCCGTAAAAGGTGCTGAGATCTGGTACAAAAGTTCAGGCGTAACGTCTTCTCGTTGGCATCCATTAAACAGCCTCTTAAGGCCTTTGATAAGGCCCCGGAGGTGTTCGCAGCAGAAGTGGGAGGTTGAGAGGGATCTGTCGACGTGATATGCGCGGATGGCAGAGAGGTTAGAGTCGATTTTAGACGGCTTAACTTGTGTAATACCGTCAGTTCCAAAGCCTCTTCGCTCAATGTATCGCCCAATTGTGGTCTCAGTAGACGGCCAAGGCGGATGTCCATCGATTGCGCAAGAGACTTCGTACGAGGTGACGGCGGTGCGGTAACCAGACTGGGTGTCTGCAGAGAGGCGATACCAAAGCATCCTGATATAGTTGGAGGTGTGACCCGGTCGGTCTTCGTTGATCTGGCGAATATACCAGATAGGAGGTTTGAAAGCGAGAGGTTCTGCCAGCCAGTTAAGTCAGCAATGGTGTCAATGTCAAGGCGAGAGAGAGCGTCAGCGAGGCGGTTATTCTGCGAAGAAATCCAGTGAGGTGTGAGCTTGACATCATGCTGGGCGGCTAGAAGCAGAAGTTGACGTAGAGAATCCATTGCCAAACCTCGAACTGAGTGGTTTTTGATTGCATAGAATGCCGTGGTGCTGTCTGTCATAATATGAACTTCTTTGTGCGACCATAAGGAAGCCCAGCATTGGAAGGACCTTAAGATCGCGTCTATCTCGTGATAGTTGATGTGAAAAGCAGGATGGGTGTGAGGGCAGGCGTAGGCATGTTGGGCAAAAGGCCACTTGTCATCTTCAGAGATGAAGTATGCGCCGGAGGCGAAAGATGAGGCATCTGAAAAGAGAGTGACTGCAGCGCGCTCATTATCTTCGAAGAAGTAGATTCCATTGAACTTGGTAAGAAGATCACGCCACCAAATGAGGTCTTGACGCGCTCCAGGCGAGAGAGATTGGCGTAGCGCCTTCGATCGATTGAATGAAGCAGTGAAATCCCAGATTCTGCGTAGAAAGGCGCGGCCAAGGTGGACTACTGAAGAGCAGAATGAGTAGAATCCGGCAGCAGATTCCATGTCGTATTTAGTGACTGAATTGGCTTTGAGCAGGGCCTCAGCAATAGCGATACCTTTGGTGATCTTTTTCGCTGGTAGGCGCGCTTCCATCTTGACCGTGTCAATCTCGAGGCCTAGGGTGACAACTGTGGTACCTTGTTCATCCTTCGAGTCATTCCTAGGAATGCCTAGTTCGTCAGTGATGAGCTTGTAGTCATCGGAGACCGATCGAATAAGGTGGGCAGGCTGGGCAGAAGGTGGAAAGATCATAACGAAGTCATCTAAGTAATGCTTAACGCGCCATGAGAATTGGTGATGTAGAATCCAATGAAAACCCTCAGCAAAGAGGTTGAATAGGAAGGGCGCCGTGCGGAGGCCAAATGGTAGGCAATTTTCGGTGTAGAATAGGCCCCATTTCATGCCTAAGAGCCACCTTTGGTTGTAGGCAACTGGGATGTTCCTGAAGGCACTCTCAATGTCGCGTTTGATGAGAATGGAGCTTCTACCCGTGAGGCGAATAGATGACAGAATGCTGTCGAATCTAGTGTAATGAATGGCCGCCCGTGAGGCTGGAATGTGGTCGTTCACCGAATGGGTGCTAGGGTGAGAAAGATGATGAATTCTTCTCCAACCACCATCACCTTTTGGGACAAGACCCAAGGGTGATGATATGAAGGGCGCGCTTCCATTATGAATAGAGATGCGGCCACGTATGAGGTCTTGCTGGACCTGGGTTTCAATGATATGAGGTGCCAGAGAAACTGAGGCGAGATTTTTCGAATGTAGATGTTGGATAGGGCCATACCCAATCTGGACACCGTGTCTCAAAATGCCACCCAGAATATGAGGTAAGTTACCTGGATAACGCGCCAGGCGTGTTCTCCATGCTGAAGGCACGAAGGGGGAAGGTGAGTTGCGTAAGGAGGGTGTAGATGGGTCAAAGACCTTGAAGGAAAGTGTGGTGTTAGGCCTAGCCGGAGGCAACGTGCGAAAAGGATAAAAGGATATTGCATTTGGACGCAGCGAAAGCGATGAACTGGAATGTGAATAAGGTAGCTGAAGGCTAAGCGATTTCTGAGGTTTCAGCTGTCTGTTGGCAGGCTCAGATCGCAGCCGTGATGGCTACTTGTGTTCAAAGGCTGGATGTTTCTTATCGCAGCCTCTGCGCAAGCAGATATGGTCTCTCACACAAGTGTCCCAAGTGCAGCCCTTGTCTCTGGTGTTGTAATTCATGCAGACAACTCCCGCGATATTGTCGCTGCCGCCACGAGCGCTGGCGGCTCTGTTGGACAGGGAGCCTTTGACCATAGGAGCCTGAAGCATCTGTCGTTCCCAGTTGAGAGGGACCTGCCAGTTGGAATCGAGAGTGACGCCTCGGACAATAGCTTCCTGATACCAACGAAGCGCGAGGCGGAGGACACCTCCCTGCCAGACGTATGTGTCGTAATAGCTCATAATTTGGGCATGAAAGTCCATCATTGACACGATCAGGCGAGGGAACTTGGCTACATGGTAGTGACTTAAAACCCGCGCGTAGTTCAGGAAAGTTTGAGACCATATAGCTGGATCATTGCCAAAGTACTTCTCATCGACGTGAGTACGCCTGACAGTCCATTGATCGCCTGAGACGCCTAGGCGATCTTCTGGAGTATCCAGAATCTGTAAATTTTGAGCCTTAAGAGAGGTAGGTTCCTTGGGTCGAAGGTACCCTTCCAGATTTTCACCAATTCCTTGCGTGGCAGATGAGGAAGAAGGTCCATTGCTGACTGAACTTCTGGAATAGAGACTAACTCACCAGCAGAGTCTTCAATCTCCATGATACCTCCAGGCCTGTTGACGACTGGAGGTGCTGGAGCGTTGGCAGCGGCCTCAGCTGTAGCAGTTCGAGCCCTAGCTTCTCTCAGGTGAAGTTGTACAAGTTCCCTACGTTCCTCCTCAGTGTACATGATGCCTCCTAGGTTGGATTCCGGGCGCTTGCCGGAAGGACCGTCGACCATTGTAGAGGTTTCCTTCGGAGGTAGAGGTAGAGGTAGGGTGGTAGCTTTCGAAACCGCTGGTTTGAGAGTTACAGCTTTAGGAGTTGCTGCTTGAGGCGTTCCTAAGAGATGATAGGCTATCTTGTCTGATGGAGACGGAAGGAGAGTCTCAGGTACGTCTGATTCGTCTCATTCGTCCTGTAATTGGTTTGTAGGACTCGCAAGAGCTGCCTCAATCTCCTCAGAGGTAGCAGCAGAAGGGCGGCGAGCCCGAGGTGTCTGACTGCGTAATCTAGCTGTAGCGTCGATAACTGGAGACCTTTGGATCCTGCTGGATCTCTGAAAGGGATTGGACGGCGCAATTTTGGCGACGTAGCAAGCTACTTTTGGTGAATAAGATCTGGAGATAGACGGGCAAAATGAATTGACTTGATTGGTCAAGAGAGGCGGTAAGGGTATCGATAAGATAAATGAATTGCCAATTGGACAACTATGTTGGATATGCAAATGATGCGATACCACAATGATGACAGTCAACCCGGGAGTTTGAGTAACGTTGTAATGGTACAGGCTTGTGTAACGTTGTGATGGTACGGGCTTGTGTAACGTTGTAATGGTACGGGCTGATACAACGTAATGATGAATTGCTGTTCCATTGTTTGCAACGGAAGCAAACTGGAGTAATAATACGATCCTGGCCTCCCCATCAGCTGACCAACGATTGCAGTTGGCCCTTACCTTCACAATCCAAGGCCGTAACAAATGCATAGTCGTACAAAGAAAAGATGACTGCAGATGTCCTAGTTCCCGATTCCCGATGCCTCCAGCCTACTTCTACCACTTAGCCTTTGAGCTCTACCCAGCCCATTCCAAAGACTGTGAACAGCTCTATATCCCCGCCCCAGGCACCGACATCTTCACCTCCGACTTTCCCGCCCATAGAACCTACGCCTTGGACTCCAGAACTCCCAAAAGACCTGGCCACAGACGTACCAAAACTGATACCCCACCCAATAGTGGCCTGGACAAACTGCGATCCTCTTCCTTTGCCCGCTCCAACGACGACCGCAAAGCAAACCTGGGCCCTGCCGCCACCTTTCCCAAAAACACCTCCACTTCTCAACCGCACACGATTCCTGTGAAAGACTGGCGTCTTGAGGCCGTCACAATCGACAGCATAGACATGGAGGAGAGGATAGTGCAAGAACGTCGTCCCGCTACAAAGAAGGCCGCTGCCGCTTCCGAGGGAGAACTAATAACAAGAGCCACCTTCTACCCGACAGATCCCAAGAGCACCGATGTAGGATGGGGCGTGGTACACCTCTATCGAGACACTGAAAAAACCCCACGTCCGTACGATGAAGGATATATCCCCACTGGTGACATCACATTTGATGAGGAAGAATGCACTACATTGTGCATTTTAGCCGTGCCATTCTATATGGCCCCGTACGATCTCCTTGGCTGGGCTGGACCGCAAGTGCAGGACGACATAAGCCATTTCAGATTCGTTCGCTCGGGAATGGCAGACTACTATATGGCTCTGATGAAGTTTCGGGAGGCAAAGAAGGCAAATGCATGGCGCAAAGAATACAATGGACGCTCGTACAATTTCATGGAGCCGCAGACTGCTCATGTTGTCTTTGTTCGATCCATCACATTCCAAACGGGCGACAACATGCAGAAACCGTTGAGCTTCCCAAATATGAGCAACGACCCTTTCATTCCGGATTCTCAACCATCCATAAAAGCTGCAGCTCCTGCATCTACAGAATCATCCCTCACCATTGGCCACATCACCCAACCCGAAGCATCGTCCAGCTCGAACGTCGTTGAGCTCCCCACTTGTCCAGTCTGCTTAGAGAGAATGGATGAGACAACCGGGCTGATGACCATCCTCTGCCAACACGTCTTCCACTGCAATTGTTTGGAGAAGTGGAAAGGAAGTGCCTGTCCTGTTTGTAGATACACCCAAGTTCGCAGCTACCCTGGCCGGGGCATTCTTACATCACCTCACGGGGGTTCGGGTAATGCCTGCACTACGTGTGGTGCGGAGCAGAACCTATGGATATGCTTGGTTTGTGGCAATGTTGGTTGTGGCAGATACGACAGTGCTCACGCTCACGCTCACTACGAATCGACTTCACACTGCTACGCAATGGACATAGCTACCCAACATGTCTGGGACTATGCCGGTGATGGCTATGTTCACCGTCTGATTCAAAACAAGGATGAGTTGAAACCAAGGGCACCTGGCTCCGAACCCATCGACAGCAAGGCCGTTGATGGCGGCATGGCAGCATTTGGAGCAGACATGGTACCGAGAGAAAAGATGGAAGCTATGGGAAACGAGTACGCCTATCTCTTGCTAAGCCAGCTTGGCAACCAGCGGATATATTACGAGGATACATTAGCGAGAGCAAATGAGAAAGCAAAGAAGGCATGCGCAGCCGCGGACAAGGTTGCTGCAGCTTTGGATGCTGTTGCCCAGAAGCTATCGGACATGCAGACACAACATTCCGAGGCCCTGGCCACCATCAAGGACTTGGAGAAGAACCTGGATCGGACGACAAAAAAGGCCGACAAGACCAATGCATTGGCTCAAAAGCTGGCCAAGGACTGGCAGGCGGAGAAGACGATGAATGAGGCGCTGTTGCAAAAGATCAAGTTTCTTGATGGTAAACTCAAAGACAACGAGAAGAAGAACGCAGGATTGCAAGCTGAGAAAGCCGAGCTAGAAGAGCAGAACCGAGATCTCATCTTCACTATCACGGGCGGCGAGAAATTTAAAGAGCTGAAGGAGGCCGGTGAGGATGTGGATGGCCAGATTGAGATTGGCACCAAGGGGAAGAAGGGGAAAGGCAGGAAGAAGTAGAAATACGACATGATCTTTTACAGCAACAGAAAGCATAGCGATGGTGTTTGTGGCTGAGTAGTTAGGCTCGCCATTGGTTTTGAGCATTTACATTGATACCCATGATCGGATGAATATTACATCCAACTCCAACTTATAAGAGACTTGCTACATCGGACCTCAAAAGTTTCTTTCATCATCTCCTCCCCTCGGGTTTATATCCAGGCGCTTTCTTGAATTCACGTGGCCGGGATTGGCTCGGCTTTCCAACAAGGTTGCGACTGCACATTGTTAGTTCTGCACCAAATTTGCACACAGGTTTCGGTCGCGTACATGTTTTGGTTGTTCTCTGTCAGCCATAGTTCTGCTTCCCCATCCTCTCGACGACAGGCCGAAATATACAAGGTCTTTGAGATACGAACATGTTTTGGTTGTTCCTCCTGGCCTCAAATCTGCTTGCCCATATTTTCGACGAAGGTGTTGAGACTGTATCGATTTCTTTCAGTCCTTGGAATGGGAACCTGAAATTCCCGGAAGGTATCATACGGATGGGGCGAGTCCTTGCACCACTGCGTTCTTCTTAAAGGCCAATTCCAAGGCCGTGATTTTCTCTTCCAGATTCGCGTTCTTCCCACTGTTGGCATGGATTTCTTCGACGAGGGATGATTCGTTGTGGATATTATTTCTTTGCTGATGGGTTCGAGGAGTTGGAATTTTTGGCTGGTGGATTAGTTGGGGGTTTTTTGTAGAGGAGAGGGTGATGGCTTACTCGAGGTTGTTGAGACGGGTGTGGATGTTTACGTTGTCATTGTCGATGGTCATTGATGAGAGTGACTCTGCGAGGTCGAGCTTGTTTACGGAGACGTTGTTGTTGTTATTGATACTCATGTTGATGGTGGAAGTAGGAGGTTTAGGGGTATGATAAAGGGTGATGCGAAGCGATGTGGTTGAGGTCCGTATTGAAGAAGTTGCGGAATGTTTGTGCTTTGATGTCTAGAAGCCGTTGTTAGTGAGGAGTGCAGTGACTTGGGCAATGTATATATCTATTGTGAGTTTTGGATCTCTGTGTTATGTGCATTTGATTGTCACCTGGAGGATTACCCGTCGAGGAATTGGTCAAGTATTTAGTGGTAGGTTATTTTGACGGGTCACTCTATGATGAGAGTCATTGCTTGAAGTTGGATTGCTTTGGAAGATAACTTGACGAAGTGCCATTGTACGGTGATTAAACCTGATCGATGAACAAAGAATTTCCAGCGATTTGAGGGGAAGATAGGTTGGAAGTTTTCGATACTTGATTTCCTTTCACACTTGGACCTTGGGGTGGGAGTTCATTTGTATCTCATCCTGATTCTAAGATCAGAACAACCAAATAGGAAACCGATCGTCATAGTAGTTGTGAAATCAGCCGATCGTTAATTAGATTCAACCGTTGACTTCCGAAGTGAAAACACCGTAAATTCATTTCTTCGAGAAGCAGAACGTATCGTCATAATGTTCAGGGGGAACTATACCTCAGAATAGGCTTGAAATTCTAGGTTATCTAGCTTTTGAAGACGGAAGGCTTTACTATATTGTAAACAACAGAGGAATCGAATCTAGACTAGAGAATTTTCTGAGCCGTGGCACCGTGCCAATCGAAAGGCTCCGGCTTCAAGGAAATGAATAGAGCATCCAAGATTCTAATCGGTCAAAATAACAGTGCGGAGTATCGCACATCGGTTTGAGCAAAAAGTGGCGATGTTGGAATTCTTGAGTATACCCAAGTTCGCTGCCTCTGGAAAGAGCAAACTGGGTTGTCTCTGGTTTTCCTGGTTTTCGGGTTGACCACATCGGCCACTTTTCCTCATGCTGATGAACCCATTCAAAACACACCCCTGGCTCTTCGATTATGTACTTTAATTAGAAGAAACTACGAATACCGATACTGCTAGGCCCCGGTTCCAGAATTGGTGACATAGTCAACAACGATAGTACCAGAAAGGTCGTGGGCGAGCTTATTCAGGTTTCCTCAAAACTTGCTAGCAGGCGTTTCGCGGCTCTTTACCACTGTGAAGAGCATGGAAACATCAAAGACCTTTAGGGAAAGATGGTAGCTTCGGTACGGTTGATGAATGTGCGCTGAAGTAGACTGCAAAACGAGTGACTGCAAGAAGAGATACTTGGGATTTGATTTCAAAGCGCTCTCTTACCGAGATCGATAGCGTGCTGCGATAAAGCTTATCGTGGCTTAGTTCGAATGGTGGGAGATATGTCGGAAGATGGGCAGCTCGAATGTTGATACTCGCATCGCTAGATTTAGATACTAGGCAAAGAGATCATCAGATCAACTCTCAATTTAAAATGTATTATGGACAGTCTTACATATTGATATTCTCCATTCTACTACAGCTGATATATTTCTCAGCACTTCAGCATGAGAATTAACTTTTATAGATGCTAGGAAAGTTTCCACTATTGATTTAGAGACGAGTTTACTAAACCAATGAAGCCATTGATTTGGCACATTGGCTGTACCACCTGCACCGCCCACAGCTAATACCCAGGACTCGGCGCAATACTCGAACTATTCTTAATCCTCGGATGCTACACCAATTATTAGCTCGTCTTCCACAAGAAAATCCTACCCCATATCAAACATGATTGAGTGGGTAAAGGAAAGAGACTTACAAACGAATTTACCTTCCTATCAAAAATCAACCACGTCCCATCCACCTCCCTCAATTTATCAACGTAATACCCAAAAACACTAACATGATTCAACTTTCCCTCTTCCGTCGTGAACGTATTCGCAGTAAAATAAGTCAGCGCCTCACAAATCACCTCTCCACCTGTCGTCTCAACAAATTCCAGCCTCTGCGTGCTAAGGGCATGTTGCGTGATCCGTCTTTCAAGAATAATCTGGATTCGTTCCAGGAACTTTTCGATGCCGATTATGGAGGGATTTGTGGGGGAGACAGCAGTGTAATCGCAAACCACATCTTTGGTGAAGACGGAATGGAGGAGGGAGAAATTTTTGGTGTCCAGAGCGATGCAGTAGTTTGAGATGGTGTTTTTGACTGCGTTGAGCGTTGCAGTGCTGGGTTCGTATGGCATTTTGGATAGCTTGATGGCAATTGCAGTACGTCCCTAGTGATATAGACCGGATTTATGATTATGATTACTTATTTGTGGAAAGATGGATTGATGGAAAGTTATTGGGAGATCGCGAGACGAAGTTGCTTTGCCGTTGGGGTTCCGATGAGGCCGTGAAACCAATAATCCGAATCAAAGTCCGAGATCATAACGTCGAGAATTCTCTAAACTACTATGGCATCTTACAAGTTGAAGATCCTGTATCTCAGTTCAACAGTAGAGCTATCGAGACTCGTCCATTCTAGACCCGTGATCAGCAAGTTCTGCTTGAAATTATCCTCTTCTGTCTGTACATAACTTTTTGTGATTTATGATTTGTAGTTTAGAGACTAGTGTTATGTTGAAGTGAACCAAGCCCGGCTAGCTCAATCGGTAGAGCGTGAGACTCTTACATAATTATCTCAAGGCTAGCGGGTTCGACCCCCGCGTTGGGCTCATCCAGCGCCTACGTTAGACGTAGAAGGAGTCTCCTTTTGTCGGTATGGATCTGAGGTTTGTCATACTGGAGGTTAGGTTTCAAATTGCGGGAAGACACGTTGTGAATCTCAAGATCTAGCGTAGCTTCCACGCTTTTATTCTAATCGATCATGACGTCAATGAGATTACACCTTCGTTTTTGTGCCTCGGCCCTTAATTTTGACTCTTGAAAACTCCTTCATTCTTGGAAACATCGAGTTCCTGTTTAGGACGCAATATCAATCATCTTCCAATTATAAATTTCGACATACCATCCTCAGAGACCTACCAGCCCGGATGGCTCCAGCGGCAAAGCGTCTTCCCAATTACCAGCTCCAACACCGTTGGCCTCTTCTATTGTAATCAACCGAGCCCGAATGAGGACGACGCCTTTACACAGAAACTCGCTTTGACCATTGCATACCAATTTGCGCTTGTAACACGTGAAGATACTTTTGGTCTTTCCCGCTTGTATTTTGCCGAGTAATTTGCCTTCCCTGTCCCGAATATTACCTTCTCTGTCGCAACCAAGGCCTTCCAGTATCTCAAGACCAGGTGCAGAAGCCTCGGAGATAACCGATGCCACTGGTGAAGCGACCTCGAAGAATGGCGATTCATGTTCTGATTCCGGCAACAGCGTCGAGATATCGAGTCCCAGCCCCTGAGCAATGTCCTCAAAACTCTGCTTCCATCTGAGATGACCACCGACGGATTCTTGCCGTTGAATTTCACATTCTATCAACTGGGCTCGGCCAAGAAGCCTTCCGTGGTAACAAAATTCTCCATGGTCATTGGAAGTCAACCTCGCTTTATTAATCGTCTTTGCATTCCCTTTGATCAGCTCCCCAACGAGCAGTGCGTTCAATAAGCAATTGAATTGATTGACCGACGCCGTCAGGCGAACGAAAATCGGCCTATTTAGGCCATCAATCAAGCTATGATATATATGAACCAATCAATCAATTGAAGCCTCAAAGATTGAGTGATTGCTTAATCCATGGTGTTGAGTTCGCTTAAGTAACGTGACGTAGTTTTAGAAGGTAGCCCCTAGAAATTAGTGGGATGATCCACTAAATTTAGCGCCGACCGGCGCCGAAAATCGGGTTTTTCCTATGCTTCGAATATGTTTGAACATTGGATTAACGTACTCCACCACCGAACCGCTCAAACCACCCAACCGCTCAAAATTTCTTGGCACGACCATCTCATGTTACGACTCTTTAATTTTTTCGCTATCAACAATAGATTCTAAGTCCGTCGTGCTACTATCTGATTGAGAAGATATCTCGATATCTTTTTAACAAGTTCGCGCATTATGCCCAGTTACGCCGCAGTTCCCACAGCGCCGTTAAGTTGGTCGGGCTGTTTCTTGACCACCACTACCACGAGCCTTCTTTGATCCCTGAGGCGCTATAGACGCCTCTGCAGCTACCTGCGCTGCTGCAGTCCCATACTCAATAGTACCACCTTGCTGGATCCACTTCCTTTTGCGCCATTTTCGGTTCGTTGTTACTGCTAATTGCTCTTCAAGCTCGCGGTTACGCGCAACAAGCAGAGCGTTTTGGTGTAGCATCAATTCAGCGCCCTTAACAAGCTGGGAAAAGCCAGCCTGCGCAGTAACTGGTGACCGAGTAAAAGACTCGCTTACGAGCTTGTATTGGGATCCAAATTCATAATTATTACTTGGAGTCTTGGACTGCCACGGCGTTTCTGGGAGATGGGTTTCTGGCGGGGTTCGTAGCCGTACTTCAAGGCGATCCAACACCACCTGCGCGTCGATAGGGACTAGCCCTACTGCCTCAAAAGCCTTTTGACAGTTCTCTTTCGTAAACACGTCGAAAAACGCGTCTTTGAAGGCAGGGAGAAAGCCTTCCTTGTTGATATGGTACACGCGTCGGCGTGCCAAGTCCCGGACGCGTTGGGAGTACTTGCGCTTCAACGGCGAGAAGCAGACCACGTCAAGGGGCTGGAGTATATGCGACGAGTGCGATGGCATGCAGAGGGTTATAATCTTGTTTTCGAGGCAGTAGTCCTTGAAATCCTGGCTGAGATGGCTCTCATGGCCGTCCAAAATAAGCAGCCTGTATACCCCCACCTGCCGCGCCTTTGTATACGCGTTAAAGTGCTTTAACCACTCAAGACCAAGCGCGTTGTTTGTCCAGCCGTTCTCAGAGACCGAGAGCTTCCAATTCCGTAGTATATCTGCCTCCTCATACCACGCAGAGATATGAACGCGTCCTTTGTAGATAATGAAGGGCGGGGTCGCATACCCAGCGGCGCAGATGCTCTGGATAACTGTAACCCACTCGCGATCGCCTGGCTGGATTAAGTTAGGCCGTGTACGTCTTTCAGAAGCTGTGACGACCTTCATTGACCCAATAACGCCCATCTGGAAGCCAATCTCGTCAAAGTTGTGCGTATCCTCGTCGTGGATACCGTACTTTGCCTTGGTGTCTGTAACGAGCTTGAACCACGCGCCAATAATCTCTGGATCTTCCTGTAGTATCCTCTGCCTATCCTTAGCTCGATTGAAGGCCATCTTGAGCTCATCTGAGCGCGTTATGAACCTCTCAGCCCAGTTTTTCCCTACTGGCTCTCCACCGCGTATACCCAGTAGTTTATCCGCCATATCTGCTACCTCACACAGCCGGGGCGCGAATCCTCGCGAATCGAGGTCGAGGATGTATTGGACAATTGTCTGCTCTTCAGTCGTAGTGAGCTTGTGTCGGGCGTTGCGAGTATCTAGGCGATACGTAATTCCGTTATATCGCCTAGTTAATGTTGAAGGAGGTATATCAAACGCCTCAGCAGCGCGCCGGAGGCTTCGGAATTGGTGGGTATAGTAGGCAGAAAGGGCAAGCTGGATTCTGCCTTCTCTGTTAGATGATTGCGCGTTTTGTTGTTGAGACATATTGTGTTGATAAGGGAGCAGCTGGTCTTGGCATAAACTGACCCGCTCGATGGGTTGACCCGCTTGATGGTGGAATACGTTAATTACATTCATTTTCTACTAATTTTACCATCACAACCACTACGTTTTCTCTACAGACTATTCAAGATGATGACTAGATTCGTACAGCGGAGAAGGCCTGAAGGCTATTCTCAAAGATCCGGTACAGCTATCGACGAAGCCTCACTGTCGCAAGATCTGCCTCCAGAACCCGAAAGCCCTATACCAGTAGCTTCTATCCTTCCTCATAGGGTTATTACAACTCCCTTACGTCCTCTCAATCTCCAGCGTTGCAAGTTCGATATACAATGGTCACGGCTTCAAAAGGACGGCCAGAAACTGCGGAATCCAAGGCTCAGGCCTGTTACCAAGCAGCAGCTATCCCGACTCGACTCTTACATTTGGGAGCACGGCGCAGAGATCCAAGCGGATGGTGAGAAGCATAAGAGACTTTGGGTCTGTAAGAGGTGTCATGAATTGAGGAGTTGGCATACAGGAATCTACGTGGCGACGTCTACCGGCGGCATACAAGGACACCTTCTCTCTCGGCACGGCGTCAAAGATCCAGGAGATTCCATTGAAATGAATGGATTGCAAGAGGAGGAAGTAACTGAATCGCCGTTGACACATTGCGAGACTTGTGGTCTCAAAAAGGACGATAATTTCGATGCCATCGTGTACAGACAGCAATATATTGACTGGACTATCAAGCACAATATTGCCTTCCATACAGCCTCCCATCCCGATACCGTCTCGCTACTCAAGGCCGGCGCAATTGAGACTCTTACAGCGATTCTACCAACCGCAAAGTCCTCCGTTAGTAAATGGGGTTTTGAGTCCTACGAAAAACGGTTACCGACCATCCTACACGAGATCAAGGGCGCCAAAAGTCGAATCAATATCTCAGTAGACGCCTGGAAGGGAGGAAACCATAAGAACTACCTTGCTGTCTGCTCCCACTTCATAAATTCAAACTACAGGCAGTCACGGATTCTCATCGGCTTCCCGCGCGTTTTTGGCTCAAAATCTGGAGAGAATCAAGCTAAACTGATCGCCTCAGTGCTCACTACATTCGCCATCGATGGGACAAACTTGGGAGGCTTCACAGCAGATAATGCATCAGATAACGACGCCTGTGTTGCTCACCTTGAGGTTCTGATCTCTGGGCTATCCTCCGGGTGGTCCAGAAGATGGCGCATTCGCTGTATTGGCCATATCATCAATCTTATCGTAGAGGACCTTCTCTTCGGCGATAATGAGCAATCTAAGCACAATAAGTCACTTGCCGCGGCCGGCGATGATGAACAGTTTGAGGTCTGGGCGCGCCTAGGACTTATCGGTCGCGTACACAATCTCTGCATATTCATCAATCGCTCACCTGAGCGTAGAGAAGCTTTTGAAGCGCTTCAAAAGTATGCCAGACTCGATGTTTGGTATGCACTTCTCGTTGGCGGCGGAATCCGATGGCACAGCACTTTCGAGATGATATAACGTGTCCTTTCGCTCAGGGCGGTTATTATCAAGTGGCAGAGGCTCTACAACTACACCGGTAAAGGCGTTGATATTAGGAAGTCCTTCCTCACAAATGACGACTTCGAGATGCTTGAAATTTGGTGTGCGATACTAGAAGACTTCAAGACGTTCTGTCTCAAAGAGGAGGGTGATGCGACAGAATCTATACAAGGCACAGCCGCCGGAGTCATTAAAGGGTTGACTTGCATTCACGAGAGACTCACTGACGCGCAGAATGAGGTTGCTTCTCTCAATCTTGCTACTGAGTTTGCTGAACCTTACGTAGCCGGGCTCAAAGAAGCGCTTCTGAAGACCTCAAAGTACCAGACGATGATTGAAGAGTCAGATCTCTACTACGCCGCCATTATCTGCGACCCAAACCTACGATTACTGTGGTTCGAAGACCACTGGGCTAAGTACAACAATCGTACCTGGTACAAACGCGCCGAGAGAGGTATGCAGCGCCTTTTTGACGAATACTGCGACGAATACGGGACCTTACCTTCACCATCACCGTCACCTACGCCAGAACCATCCTCAGAAGCGGAGAGTGAACCCAGCGGTAAGCGGCCCTCATATTACGACAAATTCAACAGATTATCAGTCCACGTGATCACCAAAAAGCGCCGGGTAGTCACCAAAGAAGACGAGTATACGAGATACATCAAATATTTCGACCCTACCACCTGGAAGCCAGTTCACGACGTTGTTGGGTGGTGGGAGCAGCACCGCAATGACTATCCGATCTTATCTCGTCTTGCTTTCGATGTATTATCGATTCCTGGTATGTCTGCAGAGGTTGAGAGAGTATTTTCACAAGCTGGTAGGCTCATTACTGATGCTAGAAACGGTATGAGTGATGATACAATTGAGGCGTGTCAGATACAGCATCAAGGGCTTAAAAATGGTGTATTTTAGATCTCTCAATTGACCGATCACTCAAGCCATCAATCTCACTGACACCGACTCAATCAAGCCGTCAATCAAGCCATATATTGGCCGAATCGGGCAATCAATCTTGAGAATGGCTCAATCGATTGATTATCGAACGCACTGCCAACGAGTACTCTACACCGATAGTCCATCTTTCCTCTGAGCGAGTGTCGATGCCTGGGCTATGGGCTTGCCAGTGTAGTTTCTAATACAGCCTTCTGGATCGCACAAGTACATCATCTGGAAGCACTCTCTGCGTGGACCATGTCCTCTTCCACCAATTTAAGGATCGAAATATCCGGAACCTGCTCTTTCTTTGGCTGCGGCGCTTCGGCTTGTGCCTCGGGCTTTGCCTCATCTGACGCTTCCTCGTGGCCAACAGTTCTGCCTCCATCGTCTTTTATAGTGCCATCTGATTGGCATGTAAAGCCTCCGAGAACCGCAATAGGTGGAGTGACGCTGGGGTGCAAGTAATAGATCGTGTCGTTGGCTTGAAGCTTATCAGTCAATTCCTTGAACCTATGCGTTGGTGTTAGCTAGATCACAGGCAGACCAGTGTACAACCTACAACTTCTGGGTTTCTTCCGCTGAGGCCTTCAGGATAGCGACTTGCTCTTCAAGATCTCCGTTTCCTTCTTTGCCCGCGGCCGATTGGGTTGCGATTGTGTCTTCGATGATTATGACCTTGGAGTCAAGCTTACTATGAGCAGCTTCCAACTCATCGATAAAGCCGTGCATTTCTCCGTTATAGCCCTCGATGTTATCGATTGATTGCCGAAGGTTAATTTGCTCATCGCTGAGCTCGGAGAGCTCGTCAGAAAACTGTCCCGCCATCATCTTCTCCATGGTCTCGGTTCTGGCCTGGATATCATCGTTGTTGTCTGAGAGTTTGTGCACCTGATCACAAATTTGTCCATACTCACGGTTTCGGGTGAGACTCTGTCCGGCCATCTTCTCTTCCATCATCTTGACTTTGTACTGAAGCTTCTCATTCTCTTTCTTGACCTCGACGATCATCTGAAGCATATCCTTGTAATCGTCTCGAAGGTCGCTGCGGAGTGTTTCAATTCGCTGACGGGTCTTTTCGTTGCTGGCTGTAGCTGCCTCGGAGAGTGATTCGGTCGTTGTAACGAATCTGTGGACCTTTTCTTGAAGCTTTACATTCTCAACTTGAATTGACTTCATGGTCGTGACTTCTGCTTGGAACTTGCCATTGTCCCTAGCCAGATCACCTACCGCTTGCCGCAGAATTTCATGGTCGTCTCTGAGAGCGTTGAGTTCCGAACCGGATGTCCCATTGACGGATTGTGCAGCTATCTTCTCAGTGCTAGCTTGGAGCTTGTCATCATGGAGAATGAGACTATGGACTACCTTAAACAGATAGTTGAAATCATCGCGAACATGGAGGGGGATCTTTCCAAGCCGCAGTAGGGTTCTGGAGTGTTGTTCGTCAACCTCGATTCGTAACTTGTCGTTGTCCTTAGTGAGATCGCTGACCACTTGACAGAGAGACTCGTCATTGTCCTTGAGAGTGTTCAGTTCTGGATCAGATATTCCATCGACGGATCATGCAGTCATCTTCTCTTTCGTCCTCTCGATTCTGGCTTCGAGCTTGTCATCGTCGAGCCTGAGATTATTGACTATCTCATATAGATTGAATATCTCATACAGACGTTCGATATCCCCGCTGATTTGGGTGGGGATATATTCAAGCCGCTGTCGGGTTTTGGCGTGTTGTTCGTCACCCTTTTCGATAAGATTCTGGAGCTTCTCATTCTTGTCGTTGTTGGTCGTAGCTGTCTCGGAAAGTGACTGAGTGACCAGGACAAGTTTATTGATCGTCCAATCTCTTCTCCATTGCTTCCACCGTGCTGTGGAGCTTGGTGTTGGCGCCCTTGGTCTCTTTCATTTCCAGTTCCATGGCATCGAGTCTCGCGCGCAGCTGTTCGTGATCTGCCTTGTCGGCCGGTGTCTGAGTCTTTTTGGTCATCTTGGCGTTGTCGCGATTGTGGTTGCAATTTGTTTGGGCGGAGTGTGAGAGTGCTGTCGAAGTGCACTTGACGTCTATTTGCTTCCTGTGCTGTTCCAGGGTCTAAGTTGAGTCATAGGTATTATCAAATGTTGTCATTTTCGAAATCGCGAGGCTTGGGTTTTTGCATCTCAACACTCGATCAATTCCTGGTGGATTCCGATACCTACTTGGATAGCGCTGGGAATTTATCACTGTCAATTTGTGGTCAGTTGTGAAAGGAGATTGAGATGCTGGTTCGTGAAAATTGATGAGAAGTACCTGAGCCTCAAATCAGTATGACATTTCTTAGCTATTGGACATTGAGATGCACATGACGCCAAAATGGCGATAGTAGAATGAAATTGATTCAGACTAACCTAGCATGATGCCTTTATATTGCAGAAGTAGGTCAGCTTCCCTGTCCTTGACTTCCTGTCCACAAGAACGCCTGAAAGTTTACCGCAACCAGTACTCCTGTCACCCTCGAATCAATCGCCTCCTCGCACCAACCAAGCTATACACCTCTTAAACTTCCACCGAATGTTCCAGGCCAGCTTTCTGCTCCTGGATAACCATAAGGACCGCTGCCTGAATTGGGGAAAGTGTCTGAGACCGAGCCACGAGTGCGCCGTCCGACCTACGGAATTGACCTTGTGCATCACATTTGTACTGGCGTCGATACACACGAGCCATGTCTCCCTCGACGATACGGCCGACAAATTTACCGGCTCGGTAGTCCTGGATAAGGCCGTCACGTCGGCAACGAAGACCTTCGAGGGTCGCGAGGGGTGGAACGATGCTGAGGTCCTGACCTTTCAGCTGCTCAGTTAAGGTCTCGAGCCTGTAATCATATTGTCAGTTTGAAGTCTTAGTCCATGTGCTGATATTGGATTGCTTACTGCTGTTGGGTCGCGACCTCGAGTTCTTCCGCGTTCTGAACCTTGAGCTCAAGCTCGCCGACTTTCTCGACTAAATTGACGATTTTCATGGTGGATGCTTTGTGGAGCTGGTCAACGTTAGGATACAGGTCGTCCCGAACATCAGCACTAAGCTGTCTAAGCTGCTGACGGGTCTCATCGTGCTCGCCATCCACGTCTTCAATGTATTTATCGAGCTGCTTGGCCTGCTTGTCGCTATCTTCGGCTCCCTTGGATAGCTCGTTGACCATTGCCTTCAGGTTGCCGACCGTGATGTGAAGGCTATCGTTCTCGGCCTTGCTGGCTTGCACTGTTGCCGTGAGATTGCCAACCGTTTCGTGAAGCTTATCATTCTCGATCTTGCTCTTTCGTGCCTGTCCATTCATATCCACCATAAGCGTATCGATCTGCTTAGCCATGTTCCTAATATTGCTCCTCATCTTGTTGTTTTGTTTCGTCGCAGGAGAATCGAAGATCACGAATTCGTCGTCCGAGTCCATGGAAATATCCTGTGGGAATGACATATTGCTGTTCGTCTTTGTTATGGTAGTAGTCGTAGTAATTGGGGTAGTTCCTGTGGTTGTTGTTGTTGTTGAGGAAGATGGGCGATGAGCGAGGCGAAAGAGGCAGACTTTATAGCCTGCGTCGCTGTCTCCAGGTTCAGTGTTAACTGATCTCCTGTGTGTTCTCAAGGCCACCACCCTTGAATTGATGTTAAGGTGTTTTCAACTAGGTAGCAACGCGGTCGCAAAATCCTGCCAATCACGATAACACGCCTGCCACAAACCTGTCTCACAACTCATCTTATCAGCTTCTCTCTATCAAGATGGAAGATTGAGGGTAAAAGAAATTTAATGAGCGTACCAATTCCTATTCCGTTCTAGCACAGCCAGGACTACAACGACATCACACATTTCTGCTCTGTACACATACTTTATCTATCCTTAAAGTTGAAATCCTGGAGTCGCCACCCACGCTCCTCTGCCGAAAGGAAATATTGTGAGCAGGATTTCTATGCTATACTGGGGATCGTGCGGGCTAATTGTGTAGACGCCTCAGAGACCATGAGTAACTGACGCAAACTACACTCAGCCATCGCTCAGAACTCTTGAACCCCCAGTTTCTTCCCTGTTGGAGACACTAGCCATGCCCGCCATGCCCGTAGGGATGGTCGTCGATTCAGATTGCTATCCACAAAGAAGAAGAAAACCTGCACCATACTAACTTCAACCGAAGTAAGGCATCAATCGAGAGTGAAGGAACGTGGTTGTGAACCTTCCGACGAAACAAATGATGCGTTCGGCAAGGTTTTTACAATTGAGTGCTTCATCTGCGCCTCGAGCCTCGAGCCTCGAAGCTAGGATTGTTGTAATTAGTTGCTTTGAATATTTGAATGTAAAGAGTCAACAAAGTAACCACTCACCACCTTAATCCAATTCCGATCCCGATCCCGAGAAACTTTGAAACGATATCAAATACTATCCACTCATGTACCTTTGTTTCCCACGATGCCACAACGTGTAGATTTTCGCTCCATTAGAAAGTAAAGTTGAAAAGATAGTGATAGATGAGCATGACGACTTTTGTCGGATTTCAAAAGGGACATAACCCGTGGTTTTTCTGCCTGTCTAATTCATGCGTGACCTGCATGCCAGTATAACATGCCATAACACGTACCCCACTCATTCAAATGCATCGTGAGCCTTGCCTTCATCACATCACCTAGTATATCAACAATTCCAAATAATTTAAGCGGCATCCGCATCAGTGATCAGCTTCGTGATCTTACCAATAGCAATGGTTTGTCCTTTGTCTCGCAGCGTAAACCGACCCATCTGTGGGTAATCCTCAAATCGCTCCACACAGATGTTTCCTGCACCACCTTGGATCTCTAGTCTGGCGATAATGCTCATGCCTGTCTTTGCGAATCCTGGCGGCTTTTTGCTCTTTCGGCCAGTTCCCTTTTCAAGTTTGTGCAGAAGAGCGGCGAATGTGACTTCTTCTGTTGCGCTGTGTACGTGCATGACGCAATTAAATCCTGCGCTGAGAATGGATGGAAGGTCGATGAGGACAATCTATCAGGGTGTTAGTAAAGAGGATGGATTTGAGTCAAGTTTGAGTTCCTTACCTGTGCCTCGAAAGCGTTGACGCAATGTACCGGTCTGCTCGGCGCGCAAAGCACAAAACCAGGCATGATGTCTTCTTCTTCCACTCCTCGGATGCGTAGACGAACTTGCTCACCGCAAGCGGCTTGTGCAACTTCTTCCTCAGTCTCACCATACAAGGCTGAAATGGTCACCTTCTCTCGGTTGGGCATCATGAGGTATGAGTTCTCCTTCTTGATAACACCAGCCTCGATCTTTCCTTCTATCATGGTACCCATGTCTTTGTACTTCGCGGAAATAGGCATCATGAAGGGTGCGTTGAGCTTGCGCTCCAGAGCGGTCATGCCGTCCAGGTATTCGAGTAGCGATGGGCCGTTGTACCATGGGCATACATCTGTGGGAACACGGTTTTTGATGCCCAAAGTCGTCTGTGCACTGATTGGCATGAACATAAGGTCTGTCTTGGGGTTGTAGCCAAGGCCCTACGGGATAATGTTAGCGAATTACTCATCCGGGTGTAAGAAAATGTATCATCAGGTATTTTCCTCACCTTCAGGAAGTTGGAGAGCTTGGTTGTGCACTCCTTGTATCTAGCTTCGCTCCACTCGACAGTGACGTCGTCCATTTTGTTGACAGCGATGACTAGCTTGTTCACACCTTGGGTTTTGGCGAGCACAGCATGCTCTCGCGTTTGACCACCTTTTTCGAATCCAGTCTCGTACTCGCCCTTTCGAGCCGAAATGACAAGAACACCAACTAGCAACTCTGGTTAGCCTATCCTATTAGATGGACTCGAGTTCACCAACCATCAGCTTGTGATGCACCACCAATCATGTTTGGCACAAATGTTTTATGGCCAGGCGCGTCAAGAATGGAGTATCGTCGTTTCTCGGTTTCAAAGAAGCCTCTTCCGACTTCGACTGTCTTTCCCTTCGATCGCTCCTCTTTGGTAAGATCAAGTGCCCATGAAAGGTACCACGTCTCTCTTCCTGCCTCTTTCGCTTCTCGCTTGTATTTGTCCATGGTTCGCTCGTCCACCATGCCCGTAGCATATAATATAGAACCTCCCAATGTAGATTTGCCGGCATCGACGTGACCGAGGAAAATAACATTAACGTGTTCCTGTAGATATGTCAGCTGTGCCCTTGTGTAATCCAACCTTTGAATGGAAAACCTCGTACCTTTCCATAGACCTCGTTTAGCACTGATTCATCGATATCTTCGGCCTGTTCTTTAGCGACATCGTCCGCGGCTCGTGCAGCAGCTTTTTTTTCGGCCATACTGGGTGAATTTCGTCCGGATGATGGCGCTGGCGAAGTTGCTCCAGATCGTGAGGCAGCTGCACTCGTTGGCTCTCCAGTTTTCTCCATAGCCTTTGCCGCTGCAACCTTGGCTCCTGCCTCTGGAACTCCCTTGTTTACGTCCTTCTTCGCCGCTGATTCTGTTGCGGGCTTTGTTGCGCCAATGGACAGGACTTTTGTTCCTCCTGTCTTCTCCAACTTGGGCGTGCTGTCACCACCGATGCTCAACACCTTTGCTCCAATTGGTTTTTCGACCTTTGGCGCTCCGTCTCCACCTATAGATAAAACTTTGGCCTTTGGTGCTGAAGCTGCGGGGGCTGCCTCTCCTGCTTGTGGCCGTTTTGCGATCTTCACAGGTGCCTGTTGTTGCTGCCCGGCCACTGCTGGTTGTTGGGCATTATAAGCCGGGTATTGCTGGAATTGCTGGCCTTGTTGGCCGTAACCCGCAGCCCCATACTGAGGATATCCCTGTTGGGCACCATATTGCTGTTGCTGTTGGTAACCACCTTGCTGATAGGCTCCGTATTGGTTCTGGCCGTATCCTCCGTACTGTTGATACTGCTGTTGTCCGTATTGTGGGTACTGTTGATATTGAGGTTGGAATGACTGAGCGCCTGGTGTAAACTGTGCGGCGCCTGGCGTAAAGGTCGACGCAGTCTGAGGATTTCCGAGATTCAGGTTTCGCTGTGCCTGCTGGGCGAGCTGCTCGTCTTGGGCATCTTTATCGTCTATGGCAAAATTGTCAGTTTGGCATTTACCAATGGATGTGCTGTTCAATTCCAAATACCTTCCCATGAATTGAGGTCCGACATGGTGGCTGATATGTTGTGATTCGGTTTTGTTCGTCTTCTAGGTGTGATTCAAGTATATCGACCAAAGGTCCCCTCGTTATATGTTGGTATGGGGAAAGCCCAATTCCATATAACCTTTGGACAATCGGGCAAAATCCGGATCACGTGCAGTCCTCCAAATTTCGAGTCACAATCACTGGTACTTGCAGGAGACAAAGAGGCAATTTGGTCGCAGCCCAAAGTCTCCATTAGAGCAGGTTTCTTCGATCGGGGGACCACATCAATGTGAACAGATCACGTGGAAAGAACAGCTATGTAATATTAATTACCATCTTTTGAATTTTCACAATTAAGAGTGATAACAGCTCTCAGAGCCATAGGTCCCATGGGTATTATCCATCGTTCTCGCCAGACGCAAAGAATGAAAGGAGAAAAACAGCCGTCAGCTCATCACCGTACTCCACCAGCGCCACGCCGAAAGCAGAAAGCCGCCCTAAGCAGAAAGCCGCCCTGCTACTATCGAAACGTCGGAACTTAATTACCTTTCTTTCCTGCTGTACTAGTCATTCTCAACCCACCTCCATCCTCTTCACTTCCGGTCGTGTAACCACTTTCAGTCCCATCGAGTCCATCACGATGCATCCGCGCCATTTCTGTCTCACTGCGTCTTCGCTGGCCCCTCTCTTTCATAGCACCACGAATTCTCTTACTGACCTCATCGAACGATTCTTTGCCGTCCAGACTGCTAAATGCCGTTACTGGAAAAGCATTCGAATTAGTCCTACTTCTTGAACGTGCGTGATGAGGGGTAGATGGTTGGGAGGCGAAGAGACCAATGTGTGAGAAATTATTGAATGATTCGTTTCGGGAAATATGGTGCTGTCCATTTGCTGCTGTAAAGGTGGCCTGGTCGCCAGGAGTGGGGGACGTGAAGGAGATGTGCGTTGGGGATGTGGGAGTAGTTGGATCACCAGAAACAATTGAGTTGTAAGAATCCTGGCGACTTTGCTTCCGGAGGCCGCCGGGAGTGGGAGGGCCTTGGAATGGATCCACGATGATGCGTGCTGAGTCGAAGTCTGGAAACATTTCTGGGCCGAGTGTGTTGATCACGTCCGTTACTTTTGCTGCCAGCGCAGCCCGTCGTTCTCTGAGTTTCACGAGCATAGAACCATGCCATGGACTAAGGGCGACGAACAGTGGCCGCAGGGACTTGACAATATCCATGCCCGTTTCTCCAAACCGGAGGGCGCCGTATGTGATGAAGGGGAACACTGTGTATCCAGCTACAACCACAAGCCAGAGTGGTATCCAGTCCGGAGCATAGCCCTGCATGCGATTCCGATGCATCCACCAGGTGAGTAGCATAGTGTAGACTGTGTATAGTGTCGGTGCCAGCGCCAGTGAAACAAGTAGTTTCCAGGTTGCCATCACGTCTCGTGCCTCAATCTTGACCGTGGATGCGGCCAGGGCTTCTTTGGATTTCTTGATCGAGATCAATTTTCCAGCAATGAATACAGGTGCGAACAAGAACAAGCCTGGAAGCACTGCCACAGCTAGCAATAGGATTTTTCCAAGTCGGTAGAACAAAGTTGAGATGACCTTGATAATGGGGAGTTTGGCGTAATCAACTTGGTGGTCTCGAATATTCAATTCTAGCAGACTTCGATTGTATTCCAGCACGGATTTCTTGAGCGTGATGATTCGTGCATCGTCCTTGTAATGTTCGTAGCCCTTGACGAGACGGCGGTTGAGCTCAACTACCATTGGCAGGGGAAGTTTCTTGCCTTTGGGGTTGTAAAGTCGCCGCACAGCTTGGATCAGCTGTTCCAGAGTCAGCATATCTGCAGACGTGGTGGTCTTATCAGTCTTACCATGAGAGTGTCGTAATCTGGAGCAGTGACAGTGACAGAAACAAGCGCATTGTACACATCGTCAAGCAACTTTCCAACTGCGGCTCTTCTGTCACCCGTCTTGTACAGCTCAATCAATTCTGTCGGAACGTCCACAGGAGTGCCAAACTCCACGACTGCTCGAGATCGGAATTTGTGAGCATGAAAATAATTCATGCCGCATGGAATGATGGTAAGTCCACAGTCGGGGTCCGCGGAAAGTGCTCCAAGTGCCATAATAGCCACGCCAGCTAAGATTCACGGTTAGTGCTTTGCTTACAGCCTTGAGCGTGATTGTGGCAATACCTTTCAATGGCAATAGCTCTGTCCTGTCATGACTACCACCCTCTGGAAATATACCAACACATCCTCCCTCGTGTAGCTTTTCAAAGACGGCATCGTATACCACTGTCTGATCGACCTTGGGAGCCACTTTGAAAGTTGTACCACTGAATTCTCCATTTGGCCAGCTCTTTCGCACGCTCTCTTCGGTCTCGCCATCAGGCACAACCAGAGCTCTGCCAGTCAGTTGACCCAATGCCGTGTTCCCCTTGAAAGGCTTCTTTAGCCTCAGTTCTTCTGGGCCTTTGATCTCCAGTATTTCTGCATTGGCGCCCGAATGATTCACGTTCGGCAGCACCACTAATCCACCGACTTGAAAGTCCTTGCCTTCAAAGTTTGTGCCTACGCCACGAAGTAGTAGTGGATCGTTCTCTGGGTCCGGTAGGTATATTCTTCCTGGCACCTTCTTCGTGCTGTCGAGAGCTCTGCCAACTGGTACAGCGCCTACCAAACGAGCGAAAAATCCTATGGCCTTCCTTCTCATAGACTTTTCTGCTATCAAGAATGCAATTCGACGATGTGATTCATTACGGACTACGCGCATAAGAATGAGAGGATCAACAAACTGAGTTACCCATCAGTTGCAATGCACAAAGTAAGATATTGACCATACGTACCTGATTGGCATGAGGAGCTGCCACAAAAATGACAGGCCCTTTCCTGGGTATCTTCCATGAACTTCGAGGGTGTATCTCGCGAAAGAAAAGCTCGACGACAATGGAAAAGATCCATAAAAAGAGATCGTAGACAAAGTTGTTCATAGGAGCCAACTTCTTCCTCTTTCCAGCTCTTTCAGGCGCCATTGTGAGGATATGATAGACAGTTGGGAGAATCAAATCCTATTCAAAGATCTCTCTGGTTTAAGTGACGCGTGCAGACTGTGCATGCGAACAGTGGCGGCGGAAGGATAGGATCACTCGGTGGTGGTGGGACCTCTTTGTCTGTCTGTTATCGGGATCGAGGTGTGGCCGGCTTGTGCTATCACCATGATACTCGATATCGTATTGCTCGAAGGATGGCGTTGTCCTAGGTTTGCCGACTGCAACATCAACAAAAGACTCTTCTTGCGGCGGATGGGGTCGAAGCAGCGGAAGAGAACAGTCGATAAGAAATTCCGTGGGGATAGATGTTTTTAAGCTGGTGTTTGGTTGGGAACGTGAGGTCTGTCCATGACATGAGCTCTCTCCAGCTTCTGCGCTCCACCACACCTGGCTCCACATCATCGTGCATCCGGCCTATTAACGCCGACTCAACTCATTCAACACTATTCGACGACCGAGCATCAACACTGCTTACAGCCGTAAACCAAAGGGTTAGTCATCGTTCTGCGCTACTCCCATCAATACGAGTATCTCGTACAGACTCTTCACAACACAACCATGGTCACATCCAAGCCATCCATGTTTTTCTCACAACACAGTCATGGTATTTGTGCACCATTACGACTACGGTCTGAAAGGTTGTCTTCCGTTCGTACAACCTGGCGAGCATCACAATACAGCTCGCTACGGTAACAAAGTCGCGAAATCACGTTACGTTACAAGCTAAATCTCAAAATCTCGTTTCCTCTCTACTCAAACAGACTTTCCAACAGGCAGAATAGATGTTCATATCGATCAATGACATTCTACGGGCAAACTCCTGTCCATGGTCTTGTTGACAGCCAAAAAGAGAATTGGACGTGGCCTATCTTAATTTCGATTTAGTGGAGATTCAGGAACGCGCTGTCACGAGGCTATCAAAAGCGCCTATGAGAGAGAAGACTGTCTCCTGTAGCGAGTCCTAGTCCTACAGTTCAGACATATGAGGACCTTCTTCGCAGCTCTTATCATGACCTCATCCATTACAACAGGTCCAACGCCAGCCTTCAGGATTATCCCTCCGGTCCTCATTCTCCCTAGGCCCTTCAGTATCAGAATCTCATTCGTCCCAGACGTCATTAGAGTAGTTGGCTATACATATTCATGTTCTACGTTATCATTGATTCTCTACCCTATCTAGTGGGAGGTATCGGTTTTCGTACCAGGGTGATATTCACATCCATCATCCTCATTGTCGTGTTGGAAAAAACTCTCATCACATCGTGCGCATGCCAATTTCTGTCTTTTCACTTTGATAAGTCTCGATGAAGACTTATGATACCTAATAGTGTAGCCAGGCTCTTCTCCACTCCCGTCGTAGTACGACCAGATATATCCCTCGGGAAACTCCTCCTTCTGATCTTCAATTCTTCCGTGGCCCCCCTCACTTCCCCAGATTATCCTCAACTATTCCCTCCCTGTAAATTTCATGTGCACCAAGCGCGATCTGCTGCACAATTCGACTTCAATCCCGGAATAGAGGAATAGGTACCGCTGAGTTCTGTACACTTAATGTTGAAACCTGCATGACAACCTTGAATATACCCTAACTGGGTGGTAAAGACTTAAGTCTATGTTGACAGTTTTTCCATAGGCAATATTTCTATTAACGCTGATACAAGCATATTGCGTCGCTCAAATATCAATTGCCCCATTCGGATCTCCACCTGCTCTATACTGGTATGCAAAAGCCGATCTAGAAAAGTAACGTCGGCTTAAGATTGTAGGCTGCGTATAACTAGTAGTCTACTACTTACCCAGATAGCGCGAGGACGAGCAATTGCTTTAACGAGTACATATTTAGATCGGGTTCCGAAGAGCGTTTAATGCGTTTGCTGTAAACAGGAAGAATCAGCCGTGCAGTCGAGGTCGTTTGGTGTGGGAAATTGGAGCAGAGACGTCTAGCTTTGTAGATCAAGATATATCTTATCCTCTTACCGATCCGATCTCAGTTCCCAGGATAGATCCACCTCCGCCCCTCACCTCCCTCATAGGAGTTGGCGGAAGTAATACTGTGTATACTCCATCCGGAGCAACTCGGAATAACGAGGATAGTCCTCGTCGTGATCGGCCCAGAAGTCTCCATCCCAGTTAATTTTCATTTCTCCTAGATTTCTGTCAGGTTTAGCTCTAAGATATGAATCTTGAAGAGCCTTGCCTGGATGATAATGACACTTATCTCTTGTGATTCTGTCCGTTAGAAATAAATCGTCGCACACGGTACATTTTCCAAATCATACAACCTCAACCACATCTTCATGTTTACATTTCCTGGCTGCTGATGCTGTTACTGCTTGCGTAGTGTAGTAGTAGAGGTTCTGCTCATAACCAGAAGTTGACGAGTCAAGTACGCAGCTCAGGTATTTGATCTGATAATTCGTTTCAAAATGGTGGCCACAACCTGATCAGAAGAAGTATCAATGTCTCGGTCGAATTGCATGAAAGATGCGAAGTTGAGTAAATGTAGGTGAGGTGAGAGAAGGTGAAGCAGCGAAATGTTTACGCGTCGCACGTAAATTACGTTTCCAGAAGAAGCAAGAGTATGGTCACGAAGTCACGAGCAGCTAACTGGATTGAGTTCTGATTATTGTGATCAACGGTGCATGCCTGCCTTCCACCTGCATCAAACATCTCTTCCTCACGCTGCTCCATCCATCCCGATCCTTCAAATTCCCTTCATAGCATTCAGCACTCTTGTCCGCTGTCAACTGATCTTCTTTGGCCACCTCTGAGCTTCCAGCGTTGCAAATTTGAAGAGTTGGGGAGGCCACATGCAACATGGAAACTACTGCAACTCCTGGCTTATACTTGCCTTGATTTTGCTATGACGTGATACTCGATCTTGCGGCTAGCAAACACCGCGTTCGGCCGGCGATTTTGCTCTGGCTCGTGCCTACTTCCTGCCATCACTGCCGGTTCAATATGTTACTCAAACCTCACGGTTGTCTGAGACTAAGACAGTGAGAAAAGCTATTGAAACCGATCACTGAGGTTTGTAGAGACTGGCTCGACTGGCCCGCATAACCATCTCAGCGCTTTGACTTCCCCACATCTCGTGGTGTACTCCGAAAAGATCTGAATTTATACCGAGCAACCCGTTGTAAAATATGCTAAGAAATGCTATAGTATATTTCCAGCACTGGAACCTCGGAGGTGCTGTTGGCCCTCCCTTTTGAGTTTATGGCGAGGATATTAAATTTCCCACGCCCAGATCAAGCTAACTGTTAATGGTACTTTTTAGATGAAGGCTGACCAAAACAGTCACCCCATCCTCGCTAAACGAGGGAACGACCTCTAATCATTGGACCGCATCCAACACATCTACATCCAGAAGATTTGGAGCTTGATGCGAGCGAATGGTTTTACACGGATTTTACTGAAAATCAAGACCCTGTGAAGTTGGAATGATTGAGATCGATCGACATCCTGGAAACAATCTTTCCGCCACGATTTCGAGATCAGACCATAAACTCGGCGAGCTGGACTGCCGAGAACCTTGTGGGTCACGAGTTGAAGACGATGATGGTTTATCTTATGTGAGTAACGGCCGAATTTCAAAGACGACAAGATAGAGCCAATTCTTGAACACAAAATGGGCCTTCTGGACCCATCTTGTTCTCTACTGCTAGCGATTGTTGTTCCCGATAGTCCAGCTCGGCAAAGCTTCTCATACAAAGTCATCGTGTAGAGTAATTCCTGGGACTCCCAACTGGCCATCGGATGCAGATTGGGCAAGTCTAAACAAAGCCGTGGGTGGAAGATTGCTGAAGCCAGCTCCGCCAGCGGCAGTCTGCCATCGAGGCTGGGCAACCTACAGCGCTGCTGCTTGTTCCGATCTCAATTCAGGATGGAAAAACTCAGGTATGCCGAACAGAGGTCAGCATCGAAAATTTCGCTGACCTAGCTAACAGATTGGCATGCTGCAAATCCAACAAGTTCTATGTGGCAGAACTACAATAATTATGGCTGCCCACCCGAGGCTATCGTTGCCAACGAGTGTCAGAATTCGGAATATTTCTGGGCAACGCGTGGGGTAGGTCAACCATCCGAGTTTATCTTAAACATGCTGAAGCTTTATAGGGTGGCGGATCAACTTACGGATTGGCAATGTCCTACACTCTTCAAGGCATTCGATCAGGTCCATCGGCCCTGTACCGCTCCACTATCAACGGCTGAGACCAGATTGCTTATATGCACTCCCAATGGCCAAATATCGCCGCCGCTGGTGGTAGCGGCTATATCAGAGGATACCCAGGGAAGAATTCGTCCAGTGTCGTAACAGTTGAGGTCCATCTTCCCAACGCGACATCTGCGGCTCTCCATCGCATCGTAGACCCTATCATGAATGCCCTCCGCCGCCGCTCGTCAGACGCTGTCTGCCATACCAATACCACGGTGATACGCGGCGACAGCACCGTCCTCTCGGAATGCAACAAAGTCAACCCTGGAGAGTACATAGACTTCCCAACTTTTGAGGCCGCCCAGAGAGTCCTCATGGGCCAGGACATCGAGTACCAACCTCTTAATCCTACAGACACTGCAGGTACGTTTCCTGGCCTTGGAGCAAACAAAATAGTAACCTCATGGCTATGGTCCGCCGCCGACGTCGCAAGTCCCAGACTTCGCGCTGCCCTCCAAGGCGCCTTCGATGCAGAAGCTCAGCTTTTAACCGATGCAACGATGGGTATAGGTATCCAACAACCGCCCTTTATGCGTGGAGGTGGTAACGCAGTCAACCCCGCTTTTCGCACTGCTGTCATGAGGCCCGCCTCGGAATTACAATGGGAAGGAACAGATCCCAAGAAATGGCCAAGAGGAAACAAGACACGCTGAGATTCGGAGAGAGTCTGAAGAGTCTCAGTCCTGGAGGTGGGACGTATTCTAATGAAGCGGATCCTGATACGCCGGATTGGCAGCATGCTTTCTGGGGTAGCAATTATGAGAAGCTTCTTGAGATTAAGCGGAAGGTTGATCCGACGGGAGTGTTTTATTGTAGGGCTTGTGTGGGTAGCGAGCTTTTTAGTGATAATGATGGAGTTTTGTGTAGGAGATGAATGAAATCTGCTTGTTCGCTGGGTCACTTCATCTATTCACGTCACGTTGGGCATTATCAGCGAGGAAAAAGAAACCGAAAGATTCGAGACCCTTCCGAGTCTGATCCGCGCGGCTAATTCTGGTCCGAGCCGGCGGCTTTCTGACAAACTAGATCGCTTCCAAGACTTGAATTCCATCTCAACACCTTACCAGCTGCTCGATCTGTCCGGTTTTCATTACACTCTTGTCGGCTTCGGGAGCATATCCAAGTTATTTTAAGCCACCGGTCGTTAAGATAGCTTCTCCGTCCTGAGGATATTCTCTATCTAAACCAGAAAAGACTACTAGATAAGTAGTTCTTTGTGATCAAGGCATCCAATTGAACAGCCCAGAAACATCAAGCACCTGATGCAATCACACAATCTCTAATGATACAAATCGCTAAATGCCCTCCGAATACTATCCAAACAGAAAACCAAACGAGGTCCAATTCCAAAGGACAGTGTCGAAACAAAATACTCTGTCATCCAATGCAGTTTTCATACCCGCTTCATTCAATCCAAACAAGAGTGCCCAAGATCCCATGCGCTCTAAAATTCATTCATCAGGCCGTCATGCTATTACTTAAACTCGACCTTCCACCGCTTTTCTTCAGCGTGCGAACAAGCGCCTCAAGCCGTCTTCGTTCATCCTGTTCAGCCTAAGAAGTAAAGTTAGCAAAGGACGCCCAGATCGGATGATAAGCGGAGACACATACCCTCATAGCCTTCATATGCTCAGTCCTAGTCTCCCTCATCATCTTCTTGAACTCGTTCTTCAGCACCATAGCACCACTTCCCATCCCTTGCAAACCCCTCCCTCCTTCCGTCTCGTGCATCATCCCCAACCACTTAACCTGCTCCTCCGCAAGCCTCGTCTCCAGCTCCGCTTTCTTATCTCTCTCTTGGTCTAATTGTAATTCCAACTCATCCCTCTCCTTCTCCTGCTCAACACTAGCCTGTGTCAGTTCCTCAAATTCCTTGAGCGTATTTGCTAGTTCTCTCTTAAGCTCTTGCTCGTGAGAAGGGTCGCCTGAAGAGGCCATTCGGAGGGCGGAGAGTTCGGCATTTGCAGCGTCGAGTTTCTTTGCTGCATCGGTATTGGCTGCCAACGCAGCATCGGCCTGGCGTTGAGAACGACTTCCAAAGGCAGCATCGAGTTCAGCTTTGCAAATGGTGAGTTCGGTGGTCAATCTGACAACCTCACCTTCAAGATCCCTCAACTCAGACTCGGTCTTGCGGAAGACATGTTCTTGGTCTTTTTGCTGCTGCGTCTCGGCCTCACGTGCGGCAGCTAGAGCTGCAAGTTGTTCTTCCAACGCCTTTGCGTTTTGTTCTGCGGCGGCGATCTTGGCATCTGCTTCCGCAATGGCGATACGTAATTCGTCCTGGGCTTTTTGTGTGGCATTTTCGAGGTCCAGGGAGAGCGATTGAATCTCAGCATTCTTTTTCTCGTGCAGCATTTCCAGTTCCGCGTGACGAGAGGAAACCTTCTCTAGTTCTTCTTTTGTCGTAGAATGTTGCTCGTTCAAGCGGTCGAGCTGAGCCTGTAGATCGTCGACGACTGGTCCAGCCGTCATGCCTCGTGACGCTATGGCCCGGTGCTGGCTGACTTTACGACGTAGGCTGGTCTGCTTTTCCTTGAGATAAGATGATTTGCTGATAAGCAATTGTACTTTCGTGTTGAACGACTGCAGCGAAAACTCTTCGGGCAGTCCATCGTCCTCGTCAGGTGACGACTCATCATCAGAATCGTCTTCTCTGCCAGCACCGCGTTTGGCGATTATTTGATCGCGCTCGGCTCGTTTTCGATTTCTCAAGTCTTCCTCAGCACCAAGAATGAATTGCCACAGTCCCTGCAAAACGACATCTGTTTGACTGTTTTTTTCTGCGTTGGCTGCAGAATTTTGAACAATGGTCTTGATAGTGGCCAGTCTTTCATTCGTGTACTGTATTAGCGCCAAAGGACCTTCATCGTATGGAATTGGTGGCAAAGTGCCAGCATTGCTCGATGGATTTAAGGAGTTCAGCAGCTCAAAAAGCTGCGAGTTCACGTTACCAAGCTGGTCAGCCAGGCGATCTTCCATGGCCATGTTTTCTTGTAAGCTAGCTTGAAGCTCAATCTGAAGTTCAGCCTTGTCTTTCTCTAACTCATCGATCACCGCAGTACTGGTCGACTGAGACTCCGACTGTTGTTGCATGTAGGTTTGCTCGATGTTCAGATCTTCAATACCCTGGCCAAGTACTTCAAGCTGCTGAGTTATCGTGGCATGGGTGACGGTTTCCAGACTGGGTTGCGGAAATTGAGGATATCCATGTGCTTTTCCAGGATTGCTCTGTGAAACCATGTGCTTTACTTGACCATTCAATTCATCTAGGCGCTTTGCCACTGGAAGCAGAGCCTCTTTCTGTATATTCGAATCGCCTTCAGAACTCCGCCTTCGTGGTATGACCCCAAAACTCTCCAGCATGCCATCAAAAGTGCTCTCGCTATTCTGGAATCCGCGGTCCTGCGTCGTGTAGCCGTCAAGACTAGCAGGGCTTTCCGGTCGCCCATCCGGTACAAAACGTCCCTCGGGCTGTGTCTTCGCAAGTCCTTTGTGCGTGAGTTGTAGTATCCCGGCTGTGTGTTGCAATATTTTCGTTTGCGCATCTCGCGACCTCTGTTCCATAGAATACAGCTCCCGACTCAGCTCGTCGCATTTCTTCGCAGCAGAAGCAAGTTCCGCATTTGCCTTGTCCTCGGTCTCTTTCCTGGAAAAGAGACTACTCCGCCTATTCGCCTTGGCTGGAGATGATGCTACTGACGAGGGACGCGAATTCAAATGTAACCGCCTGAGTGATTTGGCCGCATCGCGAACCTTTGTTTCCAGCGCCAGTCTCCTCCGCAGTCCATCTATGCGCTTCCTCAGCAGTATGTCCTCCTTCTTCAAGCTTTCCAACTCTTCAAATGAGAGCACATCGTACTGCTGGCAGTCGCCAATGGCTGTCTCGACCAGTAGATGCGTTTGTATGGGATCGCTCAGTGTGGGAGATCTTCGCCGTCTCGTTTGTCGCGGTTCGCTTTGGCGTACGGAACTTTTGCTGCTCTGGTATCCTCCTAGGAGTATTTCCGGCGAGAATGGCTGTTTGTGCAAGGGCGTGCCATAGTAGCTGGATGGGGGTACTACCGACATGCGGTCCTGCTCAGGGTAGTGAGAGGAGGCGACAGAGTATGTCATGGCCGCGTCTGGCAGCATGTGCTGTTGAGAGGTACCATTCTGCATGTCGCACATATGTCTCTGCTAGAACTTCATCTGGGTTGCGCTTTCTAGCGGAATCGAGGTGTGGCAGTTAGGAATGGTGGTGCAAATAGAGACATGAACTCTGGCCGCTGCCTTGTCTCACAAGCCAAAAGATAGGAATAGGACGTTCAATATCTGCTGAACTCCCCTCGCACTGAAAGATGGAGGTGGAACAGGGGCGAAGCCAGCTACTAGAGTACTATGTATTCTAGGAAGAACGCCACAGCCGCAATCAAACGCGTCCTGCCCTGCAACCGAACACAACCATTTGTCAGCCCTCTGGAAGTTTGGAAGCCTGGATCGGGTTGGCATTGGCATTCCATTTTTATCGATTGTGCCCCTCCCCTGTCCATCCCTCAGCTGAAGTCCGTACGGCTCTGATCGATGGGCTAGCCACGCTTACACATCTGATACATAGCACGTATCAATATTAGACCATTTGCTCCTTCCAAACATCTTGACCCCAAGAAAGCCTTCAATCTCAAGAGGTGGGAAAATAAATCAAGCGATTCTTGGAGAGAAAATAGTCAGCTCCTGTTTCGAGTCGTGAGTAGAATATGGACCCGAGCTTGAAACGACAGACACTTGGACCTTCAGGGCTGACATGTACTTGGCAGGATACTACTTCGAATTTGATACAATGGCATCCCAATATTCCAAAGAAGAGATCACCCAGTATTACGATCGGATCAGCGTCCCAGAGGCTTTACGAATCTACGATGTCTCCGGATTGAGCCCCAAAGCTGCCCTGAGCTACCTCAAGGAATTACAAAAACATCACTTGGTTTCCGTGCCATTTGAGAACATCGTGAGTTTATCTTTCAATTACAAGGGTGCGGCTATAATTGTCGTTTGTTGTGATGAGCTCCACGATCGTCGCATGGTTCTGTTTTTAGCCCCAGCAATGCTTGACCTTTCAGAGTTCCATCTTCCAAATTGGATCTCGAATGTGTAGTCTTTGCTTTGAAAGCTACTGGGGTTCTTCCATCCTCTCAGAATAAGATCTATGATTGACCGACCTCAAGGGGTGGAGTTCGATGCAAGCAGATTCTTGGAAATATCTTTCATACTATGCCGGGAATATTTAGTACTTCACTTGGATCAGGATGCAAGTCGCATTGATTTGATCGTTGCACACATGGATATAACATTGGAAGATATAACATTGGAAGATATAACATTGGAAGTGCTAATCATTCCTTTCAAAGTCCCTCCATTACTCTCCAAGTAGAACAGTAATACTCCACCCCGAACAACTTTTCCGAAAGATTGTTCACGGCGGCCGAGGAGGCTACTGCATGGAACTGAACGCCGTTTTTGGTGTCCTCCTTCGCTCTCTAAAATACAACCTCTACCCAACAGGCGCCCGCGTCCATGATGGTCGAGAATTCGGAGGCTGGTAAGTCTTCCATACAAAAGAGTCCCGATCTCCGCATTCTGATCTGATCATCTGTATCAAGGGACCACATGCTCAACCTCGTCACCATCGGCGACTCCCGCTATGTAGTCGACGTAGGCTTCGGCTCCAACTACGTCCCCACAGCCCCCCTCCGCCTAATCCACGACGCAGCTGGCGTCCAAAACGTCTCCCCCGCCTCCATCCGTCTAATATACAAAAACATCGAGGGCTCTCTAAACGCCTACCAAAAAATCTGGGTCTTCCAACATCGCATCAACGATACCACCGAGTTCAAAGACATGTATTGTTTCACCGATACCGAGTTCCGACCGAGAGATTTCGAGATGATGAATTTTTGGACGAGTAAGAGTCCGAAGATTATTTTTACGCAGAGGTTGATTTGTAATAAGTTGATTTTGGGGGAGGGAGAGAGAGAGAAGGAGATTGTGGGGACGTTGACGCTGATAGGGGAGTTGAAGAGGAGGGTTGGTGCTAAGAGTGAGGTTGTGAAGGATTTCAAGAGTGAAGAGGAGAGGATTGAGGCGTTGAGTGAATGCTTTGGGATCACGCTCAGTGACGTTGAGAAGGAGGCTATTACGGGGACTGCCAATGAGATCAGGTAGATTGTTGAGGAGTTGTCTAGTATATACATTGTTGCTGCCTCACACCACTGCCACACACCACTGCCAGACTTGCTCTTGATCTTTGCATTGTGATTCTCGCTCAGATGATGCGCTTCTCGACCTAGATTTTGTGTCAGTACACCTGCCTTACTCATGCCATATCTCAAAGAAGATCCATACCTTCCATGGATTGTTCAACTCGAAACCCTTTGGTGCAATGGGCTTATCCGACTGTCCCCTTAGATATCCAGTCAATCGTCTGTCCCTCTCCATCACTGTCGCAGGTCAGTATGTCGCAGAATTGTGGTATTCAGGGGCTAGGAAATCGTACTTTGCTATCCATAAGTCAGTCGTCACAGCTCTATTTTCATTCTACAGAGAATCTATCTTACCCTGTCCCATGAGTCGATTCCCCATCTTCCGCGCTTTCCGCCGTTCTTCATGTGATCGAGTTTTGCGAGAGTTCCGCCAGTGACGGCGAACATCTATGCCATGGTGTCAGTCCTCTGCGGGTTGTAGTCGAAGGGTTGATTCGTACGCCGACCATGATGCCATAGGGAATGAGGGCTTCAAATGGGACACCCATGATGGTTAGTGTTTTTTGGGAGTTTATGCCAGCGGCTAGAAGTTATTATTCGCTCGTCGGTCGTGAGTGAGGGCGCAATTGAGTTCAATAGCAGTTGGCGATGTCGTGAAGTGGAAGGTCACGAAGGTTGGCTTAGGAGGGCCCCACGCATGAGTAACGAACACCCGGCACTTCACGAAACCATGAATTTGAGGCCAACGACGACCGGTAGACACAGTTTCTGAATTATTTCGCGACTCGAAAACTCCTAACACAGCCTATGAACCAGATTTCCCACCAAGTTCCATCGTAAAGTCCCCGAATCACTCCTACAGACGCGTTCGATCGACTCCCGCTTCACCTCACCACGCGCGACAGCCTGGAAATCATCGCCATACGGCAGGAAACACTGTCGCAAACATCTTTACAGTCATAATACAGGAAGAGAAGGTCAAAAAATCTACAGCACAGCCCATACCGTCACCTAGCGTCCGCCTGCGATCAGAGCCTCCACACCTTTAGCCTGCGATCAATGAACGGTTTCAGGCCGCGAATTGCGGCAGAGGCACTATTCTAGCCTTTCCAGACCAGGAAACTACGTGAAACTGGAATATTTCAATAGACTGGCGACAGTCATTTCGGCCATGGCTGGAGAGCCTAGCAGTCAAATGGACCACCGCTACAACGTAGGAGATACAGTTGCAAAGTCGGATGACGACGCTATGGATTTACTTCCTGTGACGGCTGAGGAGGTCCACGATTTGCAGGACAAGGCCGAAGATTTGGACCTGGATGCTGAAGGCGAGGACGATGATGCAGATGCAGATGCAGACTCGGACCCGGATGCGGACATAGATGCCGAGGGAGAGGAGGACGAAGAGGCTGTATTACTGATTCGTCGGCCACCAAAACTTGCAGAAGAAGAAGATGGCGATGTGGATGCTGAGGTCGAAACAGCTTCTGAAGTGCATCCTGAAAGTGAGAGCGAACATGATTCGGATACAAATACAGATACCGAAGTGGAAAATGAGTGGGAAGCCGAAAGTGATACTGCTGCAGAAGTGGAAGCAGAGATCGTGGACCCCAACCAGTGCATGTCAGTACTTCCCATCCTGCACTGGCTCAAGAACAAACTAATAGAATGGCTAGATTCTGTGGCGGAGACGAAGAACATGATCCGAGTGAAGAATTCGAAGAATACCTTGCATGCGCGGTTTGCGGAGATAACTGTAGGTTTTTTGTTTCCTTTTCGAGGCGAGCATTTATATTTCTCGAGTGGACCCCAGGCTAATCAATGTCACGTTCCTGCAGCTCATAGGCAATGTGCACGAGACGCTAACTCTCTTGGGCCGGACGAGGGTATGTTAAAGACATGACAAACACGAGACAAACAGAAATTGACAATGGAATACAGATGCCGAACATTGGCGATGCAAAACATGTGTTACCAACGGACTAGAGGCCGATGCAAAAGAAAATGGCGAGAAGTCAAGTTCAAGAAGGCGTTCCTCTGCACCAAAGCTAACCAAAGAGCTTCTCCCAGGTGGCCGTGGAGCTATTAAGCCAGACTCGCATTCAGTCTTTGCTAAGCTCATTGTTGACGGGGATCCTATGGACGGTTCGCGTTCACTCCGGAAACGGAAACCGTCGGATGAAGGAGAGCCTGAACAACACCCAAGGCTGCCACGTAAACGTAGGAGGCCTTCAGAAGCGCCGCTTACATCTACTGGTGATAAACCCTCTGCCTCTGCTACATCATCACCGAGAGCAACACGCGCAGCCATGAGTGAGGAAGCTGTTGTCAACGGTGACCATGCAGTGACGTCTGGCGAGGAAGGCTCTCTCAAGCTCCGAACTCGACCACGGCGTGCAGGAAGAAACCCTGAAAAAGGCTTCTGCCACCTGGTCACGTCAGAAGGTATCAGTGTCATTGTCTCGTTCAACCTAGATCCAACCAAAATGCAGAAAATTCTGGCTTCGCGACCGAGGAAAGGTCGAGCGCGAGATCGTTCGCGGAAGAAAATCATACCGCCCGTCATACAGGAGCCAGAAATTTCACATTATCCGGCCATACCGTCTGGATTTGCTTCCCAGCTGCTGGCCATGGCCGACCGAGAACAAGACGAATCCAAGATGAAACCGTATGGTGGCATCCTTTCGGAAATCGAAGCAAACACTGAAAAGACTTTCCCACAAGAGCCTGATCGCAAGCGGTTCGAAGATGCGCGCCTTAAGGCGGAAGACGATTGGAGGAAAAAGATGGCGGCCGACAATGCCTTGCAAGAAGCCGCCAGATCCGCCCAGAAAACCTCTGGCCCTCCCAGCAAAATCAAGTGCATCGCTTTTGGAAATTATCAGATCGACACGTGGAATGCTGCGCCTTACCCTGAAGAGTACAGTAGAAATAGGCTGCTTTATATTTGCGAGTACTGCCTAAAGTATATGAACTCTGACTTTGTGGCTTTCAGGCACAAGGTATGTTACTCTCCTTTTCTGCACAAGATGTTTCTAACAAAGACAAGTTAAAATGCCCCGCAAAGCATCCACCTGGCGATGAAATCTATCGCGATGGCAAATATTCGTTCTATGAAGTCGACGGCCGCAAGAACCCAGTTTACTGCCAAAACCTCTGTCTACTCGCCAAACTCTTCTTAGGCTCGAAAACACTCTACTACGATGTCGAACCCTTTCTCTTCTACGTCATGACAGAAGAGGATGAGTTTGGCTGCCATTTCGTTGGTTACTTTTCGAAAGAAAAACGGCCGAGTAGTATGAATAACGTTTCATGTATTCTCGTACTGCCCATCTTTCAACGTCGCGGATTTGGTCATATGCTCATTGACTTTTCGTACTTGCTCACCAAGAACGAACAGAAGATGGGATCGCCTGAGAAGCCATTGTCAGATATGGGATTGGTTTCCTATCGAGGCTACTGGCGGCTCACGCTTTGCGAGTTGCTGCGGAAACACCAGGGCACGATCAGTATTTCGAGAATTTCGGAACTCACAGGAATGACGCCGGATGATATTGTGTCAGCGCTTGAGGGGTTGAGAGCGCTTGTTCGCGATCCCATCACCAAGACTTATGCTCTTCGTATCGACCATGCATATTTCGCCGAGTATGTCGAGAAGCACGAAAAGAAGGGATATCCAAAGATTGATCCCGAGGCTTTAATCTGGACACCGTACGTCATGAACCGTGGACTGACATCACACTACGAAGAAGGCGGTCCTATGCACGCTGTCGCGCCTCGAGAAGAGGAAGAGGAAGAGGCCGCAACACTACCCGAAGAAGAAGACTCCAAGAAAGATGACAAGGGCAATGAAAAGATGGTCAACGGTCACGGCGGCAAACCCACAAACGGCATCACCATATCCAAGGTCGCCGTCAATAGCGACGAAACACCAAGAGCAACCTCTCAACCCCTGCGAGCGGGATCTCAAACTCGCGCAGTATCGCAAACTAGAGCTGCTTCTCAGACGCGGGGTTCTGGAAGTCCAAGATCCCATCCTACGACCCCTCCACCGCTGCAAAATGGACACTCACATGTCTCCACGTGGAGTGTAACGTCACACCCTGGCTCCAATGCCCTCTCCATCCCACCTCATCGCTTCGAGATTTTCCCGCCTGTGCCGGGTATGAATAACAGACGTCGCCCTGGCCGTCCCTTTGGCTCGAGAACGCGGAGTACTCGGAATCCGAATGGAACGCCTAGTAAAAGGGCGATGAGTTCACATCAAATGAGTCAGACTGTTGGTGCGATACCGAGACAGAGGAGTAGGGGTTTCAGTGGGAATGAGCATTTTAGGACGGGCAGTCCGAGGAGTTTGGAAGGGCTTCGGAGGACTAGGAGTATGCTTGGTGAGGAGTTGGTTGGTGGGGATGAGGAGGCTGTTGAGGGGGGTGGGGAAAATGGCGATGATAATGATGGTGAGGATATTGATGCCGATGGCGAGGGCGAGGGCGAGCAAGATGCTGAGGGTGAGAATGATGTCGATGCTCAAGATGATGAAGATGCGGATGCGGATGCGGATGCGGATACAGATGCTGAAGGCGAAGAACTCTGGCAGGAGCTCCAGGCTGGCTAGATATGGAGGACAAGTTGATGCACAGATGTAATCTGTCAAGCTAGAATATGGAAGGCAGTTACCGGTATGGGTATATAAATGGGGAATAGTATGGTCTTGCTATTGAGCACAAATATAAGTACGTATGTTCTTGTGGTAAGTACGCATATCCTCAAGGGTGCGTACGCATATAAATTTCACAAGTAAAAGAGGATATCATACCAATAGAGGGATTAACGACGCGATAGATAAGCCTTAGGTCTCTATCGCCATGGCTTCAAAATATATAATACCTCGTCTTTATTTCTAGCAGGGAGTTCTGTATCTGTAATATACGGTACTGGGTTGGATTAGTCTACAAACTTTCGAAACGGGAAGGATTCTGTGGGAGGCGTTTTCCTTCTTCTTCTTCTTCTTCTTCTATATGTGAGTGTATAGGCTCTGTTTATCAAGGCTTTGTTCATCAAGGCTTTGTTTATCAAGGCTTGTCTATAGTACACAGTTCTATTTTCTAGTACATAATTCACCGGTTTTCATCTATGCGTGCTAGAGTGCGAGATGGTACGTCCTATTCCTAGCCTCCAATATTATCCCGGTCTGGGTGAATATCTTTTACGTTCAGATTGTTTTCAAAGGTCTGTACATTCTTTCTAGGCTTTCTTGGTACAATTTTCTTTCTTTTGAGGGGAAAGTAAGTCACAGCGATATACAATAGTTGAGGCTTCAATTAGAGGGATATCCTAACTTCTTATCGGTAGAAGATGTCACAGGCTATGGCCTAGATTGTGGTTCTCGGCTATGCCCTCAACCTTTGGAAACTGCTGGAAGATTCCACAACCCCACCACCACTGATTATAAAACCATGTATTCTAGTCTTTCTCTCTTTTCTTCAAGTTTGTAATACTCGTCAATCAGGATAGTCAATTGAAAAACATATCGACCACGCTATTACGGGACGGTAGCTGGAAAGACGCAGCATACTCGTAGCCAAAGATTGTTTAGATTCAGTTAAAGAGTGAAGGTATCTACAAACAGAGAACCTCAATGAGGTTCTTTCTCTATACTAGGCTCAATCAGGCTTAGGCTCTTAGCCTATACCAACCATGGGCCATGCCCATAACATTACCCCCCTCCTTACCGGGTGTGCAGGACTAAAGAGGGTGTGGTAGGTGGGATAATCAAACAGACAAACGCCATACATCGCTTCTGCCAGCTTGTAGCAGATTCGAAGGCGCTGGCCACCGCTACTCGGTTTCTTCGGGCCCCTGTTTGAGCTCCTATATCTTCGCCGACACCGTCGCCCTTGCCATACTCTGCCTCGAAGCGGTCTAAGTCCTCGACTTCTGTGAATAATGAACGTGGCTGCCAATCGGGATCTGCATAGCCTTTCCATTTGATTAATAACTGACGAACCCAGCCTCGCCCAACCCGTTTCTTCTCTGCGCGAAGTATACGTTCTACTTCAAACTCAGCCTCTGTTTCTTCGGTTTGAGGCACTAATGGTGGCGGCTGGGTATCATCGGATTCTTGTGAGGGCAGTGTGTCGGTTGCAGCTCGGCGGAGTAGGTCAACGTGGAAACGGTTATGGATACCACTTGGCAGGTCAGCCAGCTCGTATACCATCGGGGAGATCTGGTTCTCGACAGTGTATTTGGCTTGCGTCCACGACAGTTTCTTTGATAGCTGCGGAGTATTGATATTCCTAAGGTTCAACCAGACTTTGTCGCCCTTTTTTAACGTTTCGGCAGCTTGACGTGACCTGTTGGCGTCGTTCTCCATCTTCTGCTGGGACCAGGCCATCGCTGCCTGTGCATATTCTTGTGCCTCTTCTATTCGTTGCACAAAGGTCTCGGCATCGGCTGTTGGTGAGTTACTGGGTGAGATTCGTTGTACTTTCTGGATTGGTTCCGCATGGTAGCCGTGAGTTAGATAGAATGGACTCATCCCTGTGACTGAAGAGTCACGATTGTTCAGTGCTAACATAGCCGTAGGTAGTAGCGTTGGCCAGTCTAGTTGGGAGTATGCGATGAAGGCGCGGAGATAGCGTAGAACTTCCTGGTTCATACGCTCGGTCGCGCCATCGGTCTGTGGATGAAAGGCTGTAGAGAGTCTCTGCTCAATCTTTGTAAGTTCGCAAAGCTTCCTCCAAAAACGACCTGTCCAATTGCTGCCTCTGTCCGACGTCAATGCCATGGGAAATCCGTGGTAGCGATAGTGGCATTGTAAGAACCTTTTCGCGCACTCTTTGGCGCTCATTGTAGTCATAGCCTCCAACGTAACACTTTTGAGGAGGCGATCTGTGATAACCATGAGGTATTTTGGGCCGTTTTCCTCCGCGGGCAAATCAGTCATGAAATCGATTGATAGCTCGCTGTGGAAGCGGGCCGGGATTGGAAGTGGTTTCAGAAGACCTCGCTTCTTATCACGCCATATTCCTGTTCTCCCACATACGTCGCAATTACGTACAAACTGCCGGACTGTCTTGTATTGTTGGGGCCAAAAGAAACTTCTGGATAGAATCGCAAGCGTGCTATCTCTCCCTGGGTGTCCAGTAACATGGGAATCGTGAGTTTGTTGGACCAGCGTTGTTCGCAGCGGTTCCCAATCTGGTACCCATAGGATCCCTCTTCTCGTGACCGCGCCGTGGTCGTCTACTTCGCATTCGGGTAGCTGTACCGACAACTTGAGCTCTGGAGGAAAGGAACGTTCGCCAGTAACTATAGCCGTATGAATAGCTTCGTAGGATTGGTCCTCTGCTATTGCGCGATCCCAGAGAAGTTGTAACTCTGGTTTCTCGAAAAGATCGCATCCTTTTGCAACTGACCGGTTTTGACCGTACCTAGTAGTGGACCGGTGTTGACCGTTTTCGGCAGTCAGCTGGTGTCGACCGTCCAGTCCAGTATTTTGCTGGGGCTCCCGTATAACGTCCCATGTACTATTGGATGTATTCGGTGTATTGACTGGGCAGATAAGGGCTTGTATTGCGATTGTTTCGGTCGTCCTCTCGGAAAGAGGAGGAAGCCATTCGTCCTTGATCAACTGGGCCACTCGCCCTTGTAGTCTCTCGTCGTTCTTGTCATGTGGCATATCTTGATGTCTTCTTGATAGTGCGTCTGGTCTTTGCGCTAGTTTTCCGGCGCGAAATTCCAGCTGGAATTGGTACTCAGATAGAATTAGCGACCATCTTGCTTGTCTCTCTGACAAACGCTGCGCTGTCATAAAGTAGCGGAGATTCTTGTGATCGGTAAGGACTTTGAAAGGTGCTGCAACACTGCGTAGTTCTCCTCTCCAGTGTTCAATGGACTTGATTACTGCCAGTAATTCTTTATCGTGGATCTCGTAGTTACATTCAGCCGCAGTGAGCTTGCGGGAGAAGTATGCTACTGGTCGTAGTTTTCCTTTCATATCCTTCTGCGACAACGTGCCTCCCAGCGCGTAGCCAGAGCAGTCGCACTCGAGTACCGTATCCAGGTCTGGATTCCAGTGAGCCAGTATTGGGGCGGAGATGAATAGCTCCTTCAAGACTTGAAAGGCGTTCTCATGTTCTTTGTTCCAGACAAAAGCGACGGCCTTCCGTGTTAACTTGATTAAGGGGTCGGAGAGCTCTGAGAAGTTGTCGATGAAGTCTCGATAGAAATTTGCAAAGCCTAGGAAGGAGCGTACGCCTGTGACATTGACTGGAGCCTCCCATTCTTTAATCGCGGCAACTTTCTCTGGGTCGACTTTGATCCCTTCTCCTGCAGTGATAATGAACCCCAGATATTTGACCTCCTGAACAGCAAACTCGCACTTGCTTAAGTCTAGCCGAAGTCCAGCAGTCTTGAGCTTGGCAAGAATTTGGTTAACCTTAACCATGTGATCCAGATAGTCGCCGTCGCTCCATATCAAGACATCGTCCATGTAGGCTGAACAGCAGATATCTAGGGATTCCCGTAGGACTCCGTTGATGTATCGTTGAAAGCTCGCGGGTGCGCCAGCTAGTCCGAAGGGGGTAACTAGCCATTCGAATAGTCCAAATCGAGTGCGAAAAGCCGTTTTCCACTCATCGCCGTGCTTGATGCGGAGCCGATGAAATGCCGCTCTGACGTCAAGTTTGGTGTACCAACGCGCTGTTGCTAGATTTCGTAGGGTTTCTCGGATTAGTGGCAATGGGTAGCGGTCCGATCGAGTGATTCGATTCAGTGCCCGATAGTCTACACACATCCGAATGCCTCCACCTGGTTTCCTTACAAATAAGACTGGGGCTGCCGCTGGTGAGTTGCTGGCGCGTATCCAGCCCTTGTCCATATAGTCCGAAAGTGTTTTTCGTAGGACTAATAGCTCTTCCCTCGACATGCCGTATAATGGGCCCCAAGGAACTTCTGCCTCGCGACCTTGTTCATCTCGTATCAATTCGATAACGTGATCGCGACCCTCTTGATGGGGCGCGATCTCTCCGTCTTCGTCGTCGAGAAAGGCATCAGCATGCTCTGCTATTTCTTCTGGTATCTCTTGTCGGATTTCTTCCTCAGTCTTTCTCTGTTTTCTTTCTGCTAACTTGCTTAGGGCCTTGTTGATATCCGACATCGAGATAGCCAGCACTTGTGTACCATCCGGTCCATCTCTTCTCAACCGTCGCTGGGCCCTTCCAACAATAGCTGCAAATACAGATCCTGACACTAGACAAGCCGCCCGCACGTGAGCGAGCCGGTCTCGCGCTTTGGTGTTCTGTTCTAGCCACCCCTTTTCTCTTACCGTGATGCGCTGGGATCCTTGACCAATAAGCAGCTTTCTCTTAGCTGCTATATATCGCACCCAGTTTCTCTCTGCCCATGCCTTGCCTAGGATAATAGGGAAGCTCAATCCTTTCACTATATACCCATAGACTCGCTCTGCTCGACCATCAATGTCGATCGTAGCGTAGGTCATGTGCGTAATACGGAGGTCTTCTCCGTTCTCGTGGCTCTCTTTAGCCAGTGCCAATTGTTTGGTGTCAATTGGGATGCGCGGTAGACGATGTGTTTGGACACTCTTCTCGCTGAAAGCAGCATAAGGGAGGCAGCCGTTATCAAAGAAGGATTCGGTGAAAGAAGTTCCGTTGATCAAGGTATCTATCAAGAAGGGTGTACTTTCCATCCTATCCTTTGCTGCTTTGATTTCTCTTATGCCTGGTAGCTTTGTAATGTCTTCGCCATGTACATCTACTTCAAACCCTCGTGCGCGACGATGCACAAGGGTAGCTAGTTTTCCGACTCTGATGAGGCTTCCTGTAGGGAGTCATCGGTATGCTGTGTGATTACCGCAGTGACCTGAGTCTTTGGACGTGTTGCTGGTCGGAATTCGCATACGTTCGGGTGGTGCTTGGGCTTCTTACAGCGCCCGCATTTGCCCGCTTGTATAAGTGCCAAGAACTCTGTTTGGGATCGCCATTTCGCTCTAGGTCGTCGGTCCTTCTTCGCATCCTTTCCGAGTGTATCGACCCGAGCTATCAGTGCTGCGATCTGCGCTGAAAGGGCGTTGATGCCAGTCATTTCGACATCGCCTTCTGCGTCACGACTGACTGTTTGGGGTGATTGTGGCCTCCCTCGAGTCGTTGGCGTCTCCTTATCCGTACTTGGATAGCGGCGTTGGTGGGATAGAGCCTCTGTCTTCGTCGCGAAGTACTGTACATCTTTTACGTAAGTGTCGTAGTCGTCCCTGGACAATCGCACTGATTTCAAGGTCTGTTGGAGGGAGTAGTTGAGCGCGTTGTTCATGATAGTGATCTTTGAGGCTCTTTGCGGCGCTAGGGATCCAGCGTGCGATGTCAGTTGTTCGAACTGCTGGCGGAAGTCTTCGAACGGTTGTCTGCTGCCTTGGCTAATCTTGTTCAGCTCGTCGAGAGCTTTAGCTTCCGCTTCATGATCTAAGAACTTGTCGTCCATATGCTTGATAAAGGACTCGGGTTCGTAGTTGTCATGTTGCTCTCCATTGCTTAGCCATTGGATGACGCGTTGTTGTTTCTCTGTCGGAAGCCCGTTGAAGATGTTCGCGCATATTCCTTGATTGCTTCCAAGCTTCCCATTTTCAACAGTGATTTTTGTCTTGATCTGCCATCTGAACAGCGTGTAGTTGTCTCTTTTCCCGTCCCATTTAGGCCATGCAATAGCTTTTGCACCGGTGTTCCCATCAACACTGACTGCGGTCAGAGCTGCCACCAATTGTTGTACGGTGTCAGGCGAATTTGCTCGAGCCATTGAGAGTTTGTCGATTCCTTGCGTAATGCTCGCGATTGGGTCGTCGTCGGTAGTAGGGGTGTAGGTTGTAGGAGTCGATAGGGTACTGTTGCTACGCATCAAGTACACCTAGGTTTGTAAAGAACTGAATCTATATTACGGGACGGTAGCTGGAAAGACGCAGCATACTCGTAGCCAAAGATTGTTTAGATTCAGTTAAGGAGTGAAGGTATCTACAAACAGAGAACCTCAATGAGGTTCTTTCTCTATACTAGGCTCAATCAGGCTTAGGCTCTTAGCCTATACCAACCATGGGCCATGCCCATAACACACGCCTCTCACAGAAGAAATAAGTAGGCTAAAATAGCCAAGTAGAAATTGATTTTCGCCTTCCTTCTATGACTTCACAACTGAACAAAAAACTCTATATAATTTAAAAAAAGAAGAATTAAGTATTGAAGAATAGCTTTTTCATCTATTTTGGTCCCTTGTAACGTAGTTTATAGGCAAGTGGTCCGCATGTGCATGTGGCCCGCCTGTTATGGGCATGGCCCATGGTTGGTATAGGCTAAGAGCCTAAGCCTGATTGAGCCTAGTATAGAGAAAGAACCTCATTGAGGTTCTCTGTTTGTAGATACCTTCACTCCTTAACTGAATCTAAACAATCTTTGGCTACGAGTATGCTGCGTCTTTCCAGCTACCGTCCCGTAATATAGATTCAGTTCTTTACAAACCTAGGTGTACTTGATGCGTAGCAACAGTACCCTATCGACTCCTACAACCTACACCCCTACTACCGACGACGACCCAATCGCGAGCATTACGCAAGGAATCGACAAACTCTCAATGGCTCGAGCAAATTCGCCTGACACCGTACAACAATTGGTGGCAGCTCTGACCGCAGTCAGTGTTGATGGGAACACCGGTGCAAAAGCTATTGCATGGCCTAAATGGGACGGGAAAAGAGACAACTACACGCTGTTCAGATGGCAGATCAAGACAAAAATCACTGTTGAAAATGGGAAGCTTGGAAGCAATCAAGGAATATGCGCGAACATCTTCAACGGGCTTCCGACAGAGAAACAACAACGCGTCATCCAATGGCTAAGCAATGGAGAGCAACATGACAACTACGAACCCGAGTCCTTTATCAAGCATATGGACGACAAGTTCTTAGATCATGAAGCGGAAGCTAAAGCTCTCGACGAGCTGAACAAGATTAGCCAAGGCAGCAGACAACCGTTCGAAGACTTCCGCCAGCAGTTCGAACAACTGACATCGCACGCTGGATCCCTAGCGCCGCAAAGAGCCTCAAAGATCACTATCATGAACAACGCGCTCAACTACTCCCTCCAACAGACCTTGAAATCAGTGCGATTGTCCAGGGACGACTACGACACTTACGTAAAAGATGTACAGTACTTCGCGACGAAGACAGAGGCTCTATCCCACCAACGCCGCTATCCAAGTACGGATAAGGAGACGCCAACGACTCGAGGGAGGCCACAATCACCCCAAACAGTCAGTCGTGACGCAGAAGGCGATGTCGAAATGACTGGCATCAACGCCCTTTCAGCGCAGATCGCAGCACTGATAGCTCGGGTCGATACACTCGGAAAGGATGCGAAGAAGGACCGACGACCTAGAGCGAAATGGCGATCCCAAACAGAGTTCTTGGCACTTATACAAGCGGGCAAATGCGGGCGCTGTAAGAAGCCCAAGCACCACCCGAACGTATGCGAATTCCGACCAGCAACACGTCCAAAGACTCAGGTCACTGCGGTAATCACACAGCATACCGATGACTCCCTACAGGAAGCCTCATCAGAGTCGGAAAACTAGCTACCCTTGTGCATCGTCGCGCACGAGGGTTTGAAGTAGATGTACATGGCGAAGACATTACAAAGCTACCAGGCATAAGAGAAATCAAAGCAGCAAAGGATAGGATGGAAAGTACACCCTTCTTGATAGATACCTTGATCAACGGAACTTCTTTCACCGAATCCTTCTTTGATAACGGCTGCCTCCCTTATGCTGCTTTCAGCGAGAAGAGTGTCCAAACACATCGTCTACCGCGCATCCCAATTGACACCAAACAATTGGCACTGGCTAAAGAGAGCCACGAGAACGGAGAAGACCTCCGTATTACGCACATGACCTACGCTACGATCGACATTGATGGTCGAGCAGAGCGAGTCTATGGGTATATAGTGAAAGGATTGAGCTTCCCTATTATCCTAGGCAAGGCATGGGCAGAGAGAAACTGGGTGCGATATATAGCAGCTAAGAGAAAGCTGCTTATTGGTCAAGGATCCCAGCGCATCACGGTAAGAGAAAAGGGGTGGCTAGAACAGAACACCAAAGCGCGAGACCGGCTCGCTCACGTGCGGGCGGCTTGTCTAGTGTCAGGATCTGTATTTGCAGCTATTGTTGGAAGGGCCCAGCGACGGTTGAGAAGAGATGGACCGGATGGTACACAAGTGCTGGCTATCTCGATGTCGGATATCAACAAGGCCCTAAGCAAGTTAGCAGAAAGAAAACAGAGAAAGACTGAGGAAGAAATCCGACAAGAGATACCAGAAGAAATAGCAGAGCATGCTGATGCCTTTCTCGACGACGAAGACGGAGAGATCGCGCCCCATCAAGAGGGTCGCGATCACGTTATCGAATTGATACGAGATGAACAAGGTCGCGAGGCAGAAGTTCCTTGGGGCCCATTATACGGCATGTCGAGGGAAGAGCTATTAGTCCTACGAAAAACACTTTCGGACTATATGGACAAGGGCTGGATACGCGCCAGCAACTCACCAGCGGCAGCCCCAGTCTTATTTGTAAGGAAACCAGGTGGAGGCATTCGGATGTGTGTAGACTATCGGGCACTGAATCGAATCACTCGATCGGACCGCTACCCATTGCCACTAATCCGAGAAACCCTACGAAATCTAGCAACAGCGCGTTGGTACACCAAACTTGACGTCAGAGCGGCATTTCATCGGCTCCGCATCAAGCACGGCGATGAGTGGAAAACGGCTTTTCGCACTCGATTTGGACTATTCGAATGGCTAGTTACCCCCTTCGGACTAGCTGGCGCACCCGCGAGCTTTCAACGATACATCAACGGAGTCCTACGGGAATCCCTAGATATCTGCTGTTCAGCCTACATGGACGATGTCTTGATATGGAGCGACGGCGACTATCTGGATCACATGGTTAAGGTTAACCAAATTCTTGCCAAGCTCAAGACTGCTGGACTTCGGCTAGACTTAAGCAAGTGCGAGTTTGCTGTTCAGGAGGTCAAATATCTGGGGTTCATTATCACTGCAGGAGAAGGGATCAAAGTCGACCCAGAGAAAGTTGCCGCGATTAAAGAATGGGAGGCTCCAGTCAATGTCACAGGCGTACGCTCCTTCCTAGGCTTTGCAAATTTCTATCGAGACTTCATCGACAACTTCTCAGAGCTCTCCGACCCCTTAATCAAGTTAACACGGAAGGCCGTCGCTTTTGTCTGGAACAAAGAACATGAGAACGCCTTTCAAGTCTTGAAGGAGCTATTCATCTCCGCCCCAATACTGGCTCACTGGAATCCAGACCTGGATACGGTACTCGAGTGCGACTGCTCTGGCTACGCGCTGGGAGGCACGTTGTCGCAGAAGGATATGAAAGGAAAACTACGACCAGTAGCATACTTCTCCCGCAAGCTCACTGCGGCTGAATGTAACTACGAGATCCACGATAAAGAATTACTGGCAGTAATCAAGTCCATTGAACACTGGAGAGGAGAACTACGCAGTGTTGCAGCACCTTTCAAAGTCCTTACCGATCACAAGAATCTCCGCTACTTTATGACAGCGCAGCGTTTGTCAGAGAGACAAGCAAGATGGTCGCTAATTCTATCTGAGTACCAATTCCAGCTGGAATTTCGCGCCGGAAAACTAGCGCAAAGACCAGACGCACTATCAAGAAGACATCAAGATATGCCACATGACAAGAACGACGAGAGACTACAAGGGCGAGTGGCCCAGTTGATCAAGGACGAATGGCTTCCTCCTCTTTCCGAGAGGACGACCGAAACAATCGCAATACAAGCCCTTATCTGCCCAGTCAATACACCGAATACATCCAATAGTACATGGGACGTTATACGGGAGCCCCAGCAAAATACTGGACTGGACGGTCGACACCAGCTGACTGCCGAAAACGGTCAACACCGGTCCACTACTAGGTACGGTCAAAACCGGTCAGTTGCAAAAGGATGCGATCTTTTCGAGAAACCAGAGTTACAACTTCTCTGGGATCGCGCAATAGCAGAGGACCAATCCTACGAAGCTATTCATACGGCTATAGTTACTGGCGAACGTTCCTTTCCTCCAGAGCTCAAGTTGTCGGTACAGCTACCCGAATGCGAAGTAGACGACCACGGCGCGGTCACGAGAAGAGGGATCCTATGGGTACCAGATTGGGAACCGCTGCGAACAACGCTGGTCCAACAAACTCACGATTCCCATGTTACTGGACACCCAGGGAGAGATAGCACGCTTGCGATTCTATCCAGAAGTTTCTTTTGGCCCCAACAATACAAGACAGTCCGGCAGTTTGTACGTAATTGCGACGTATGTGGGAGAACAGGAATATGGCGTGATAAGAAGCGAGGTCTTCTGAAACCACTTCCAATCCCGGCCCGCTTCCACAGCGAGCTATCAATCGATTTCATGACTGATTTGCCCGCGGAGGAAAACGGCCCAAAATACCTCATGGTTATCACAGATCGCCTCCTCAAAAGTGTTACGTTGGAGGCTATGACTACAATGAGCGCCAAAGAGTGCGCGAAAAGGTTCTTACAATGCCACTATCGCTACCACGGATTTCCCATGGCATTGACGTCGGACAGAGGCAGCAATTGGACAGGTCGTTTTTGGAGGAAGCTTTGCGAACTTACAAAGATTGAGCAGAGACTCTCTACAGCCTTTCATCCACAGACCGATGGCGCGACCGAGCGTATGAACCAGGAAGTTCTACGCTATCTCCGCGCCTTCATCGCATACTCCCAACTAGACTGGCCAACGCTACTACCTACGGCTATGTTAGCACTGAACAATCGTGACTCTTCAGTCACAGGGATGAGTCCATTCTATCTAACTCACGGCTACCATGCGGAACCAATCCAGAAAGTACAACGAATCTCACCCAGTAACTCACCAACAGCCGATGCCGAGACCTTTGTGCAACGAATAGAAGAGGCACAAGAATATGCACAGGCAGCGATGGCCTGGTCCCAGCAGAAGATGGAGAACGACGCCAACAGGTCACGTCAAGCTGCCGAAACGTTAAAAAAGGGCGACAAAGTCTGGTTGAACCTTAGGAATATCAATACTCCGCAGCTATCAAAGAAACTGTCGTGGACGCAAGCCAAATACACTGTCGAGAACCAGATCTCCCCGATGGTATACGAGCTGGCTGACCTGCCAAGTGGTATCCATAACCGTTTCCACGTTGACCTACTCCGCCGAGCTGCAACCGACACACTGCCCTCACAAGAATCCGATGATACCCAGCCGCCACCATTAGTGCCTCAAACCGAAGAAACAGAGGCTGAGTTTGAAGTAGAACGTATACTTCGCGCAGAGAAGAAACGGGTTGGGCGAGGCTGGGTTCGTCAGTTATTAATCAAATGGAAAGGCTATGCAGATCCCGATTGGCAGCCACGTTCATTATTCACAGAAGTCGAGGACTTAGACCGCTTCGAGGCAGAGTATGGCAAGGGCGACGGTGTCGGCGAAGATGTAGGAGCTCAAACAGGGGCCCGAAGAAACCGAGTAGCGGTGGCCAGCGCCTTCGAATCTGCTACAAGCTGGCAGAAGCGATGTATGGCGTTTGTCTGTTTGATTATCCCACCTACCACACCCTCTTTAGTCCTGCACACCCGGTAAGGAGGGGGGTAATGTTATGGGCATGGCCCATGGTTGGTATAGGCTAAGAGCCTAAGCCTGATTGAACCTAGTATAGAGAAAGAACCTCATTGAGGTTCTCTGTTTGTAGATACCTTCACTCCTTAACTGAATCTAAACAATCTTTGGCTACGAGTATGCTGCGTCTTTCCAGCTACCGTCCCGTAATACCGCCCCACCAAGTATAAATACTTAAAACGGCAACTTTTTCAACAACAAAGCGATTCTTGATAAAAATATACATTTTAAGCGGTTCTATGACGCTCTGGGCACATCCTAGCATTATGTTCAAGTGATTGGCATACGCTACACTTTGGTGGTGCTCGTTGCCGTACCTCGCCTCGGTCCCTAGCCTCTACCTTAGTTGTCACGTTTGACCTTGGACTTGACTTGGAAGCATGACTTGAATTCTATGGGATGTGCGAAGTTGTAAGGATGAGGAGCTAACTAAGAGGTAGAGACGAGTCTAAGTACTTGCGACCAGTCTCGCGCTAGACCTGATCGAGCAGAACCACCACATTTAACTACGTTTAACTGCATTCGAATACCAACATAGTTCGATCATGACATTAGTACGGCTAATTACTTCTCTCTCAATAAGAGATTGAGCCTCAGCCTCTGTAAGAATACCTCCCTTTGCTATATACAACCGTGGCTTTTCTCTCTTCCGTTTTTGACGCTGGTTCTCGCTTCGCAGCCTCTCATTTTCGTGCGTAAGGAGGACAGCGCTGTGCATCGCCATTTGGCAACCTTTTACAAGCTGGTTTAAGGTCTGATCCGTCGGAGAGGGAGGGCTCTGCGTACGGCGCTTAAGGTATTGCTTTAGGAGTGTTGTTTGGTGCTGTAATTGAGTGATATTGTGCGGTGTTTCTGAGGTCCAGGCTGGTCCCTGCGGGAGTAGCTGGGGCGACGGCGTATGGAATTGAGCGTGTAAGAGCGATAGTACTTGATCTGAGTTGTAAGGAACGAGGCCTGTAGCTGCAAAACCGCTTCGTAGGTTGTTTTCGTGAAGTGCCTCAGCGCGTGCTTGCTGGTATAGGGGTAGAAACTCTTGCTTGTCGATATGGTTTACGCCTAGGCTCATTTTCTGCTCGACGAGGCGGGCGTAGGATCGCTTGAGGACTGAAAAGCAGCCGACATCGAGTGGCTGGAGTAGATGCGACGAATGAGGTGGCATACAGAGTACAATAATTGAGTGTTCCGAGCAGTATCGGTCAAACTCAGGAGCAACGTGACTACCGTGGCCATCAAGTATCAGGAGCCTGTAGCGACCAATTGTACGATCTTTCGTATATTTATCAAATACGTGCTCAAGCCACCATAGGCCTATCTCGTTTGTAGTCCAGCCGTTTTCGCTCACGCCAATTGCCCAGTCTGGTGGTAGAAGCCCGTTTTCGTACCAAGCTGCTTGGTGCATTACCGCCACGAAGATAACGAGTGGTGGGACCGCAAAACCTCGCGCGCAGATTGCCTCAATTACCGTCACCCATTCACGGTTACCTGGCTGCGTGGTCCTAGGTCTCCCTGCCCTATCTGTACCCGTTATAACCTTTGCTGTTGAGACTACCCCCATCTGGAAGCCAGTCTCGCCGAAATTGTAGGTATCGTCATCGAGTATACCGTATTTGGCTTTCGTAAACTGTACGCGTTCAAACCAGGCTCCAATAAGTACTGGGTCTTCGCACTGAGAACGCTGGTAGTCGTACTTGCGGTTGCACTTTGATTTAATTGAGTCGTGGCGATTGATGAAGTTGGTAACCCAGACCTTGCCTACAGAGGCAGGTTGCTTGCGTTCAGCGAGTAAAAGACGCGCCATCTCGCGAACTGCAGACGGCCTAGGTGGCATACCACGTTGGTCCATCGAGAGAATCCATTGTACAAGGGTATCTTCTTCAGTAGGTAAGAGGAGGCGATTTGTAGCAATAGAACCGAGTTTTGGTTGTACTCCGAGTAGACGGCGTTGTAGGGTCTTTCGCGGGACATCGTACGCGTTTGCAGCGGCTGTGTAAGATCGAAAATCGCCTCGCTTGTAGGCTTGAGCTGCTAGGTCAAGTCTACCTTCTTTGTACAAGGCTGCTTGCTGTTTTGAGGCTGACATAGTTGAAAGAAGTTGTTGAAGTATGAAAGTTGAGTAACAAGTGTATTGAGGGTGAGATCCGGAGGATCTCAGCTATATAGTAATACACTAAGCCCAATTGGGCAGTAAACAAACTCCAGTGACAGAGAGTAGCCACGCTGGCGCAGGTGGAGGCAATAGCATGAGGATACTCCTTCCAACAGTCCCCCGAATCCGAACGATGTTCCTCCCATCAGTGCCAGTCCCCCCATTCATGGCGCAGTAGTTGCACAAATACGGCCTCGGAGGTTATCCAGGAGGGGTCGTGGTAGTGATTTAGTACCAATGTCGGCGAGGTTGTCAGCGGAGCAGACATGCTCGATGGCGTAGTCACCCAGGACGAATCGCTCCCGGACGAAGTGGTAGTGAACGTTGATATGTTTAGAACGATTGCTGATCCTGTGGTCCTTGATGAGCGACAGGGCGGGCTCGTTGTCAACCATGAGCCAACAGTTGGGGTACTTGGCGTGACCCATAAGCTCCTTGATGGCCTGGCGCGACCACACGAGGTGGCTGGCGGCGTGGGATGATGCCATGTACTCGGCTTCACAAGTGCTCCTTGCCACGCATGACTGACGCTTTGAAGACCATGAGACTGTCGATCCACCGACCTTCATGAGGTAACCAGAGAAGGACTTGGAGTTGTCTGGGTCAGACCCGAAAGACGCATCTGAGAACATGACGAGCGTAGGAATGGACGCGGTCCGCGCTGCAGAGCGATCAGACGGCGCAGGAGATCGTACGTCAAGTTCAACAGCTCGGGTGGCTTGAATGTAACGTAGAGTCTGGTAAGCCATCTTCAGATGCAGGTCTGATGGGTTGGAGTTGTATGAACCCAGCATGCTGACCGTGTAGGACAGGTCTGGGCGACTGACGATGGCAAGGAAGTTGATCGAGCCGATGATGGATTGATACAGTTTCTGGCGATCAAGGTCCACTGAGTCGGTTGACCTTGGTGGGAACGAGTTAGGGTCAAGCGGTGTGTGGCGCCCATTACAATCATCCATGCCGTAGCGCCGCAATATCGCTGCGATGTAAGTACGTTGGTGCAGCTTGACGTGGTCCGCGTGATGGTCAATTTCAAGACCGAGGAGCAGACGTGGTCGACCCATGTCTCTGAATTTGAACCTTGCGCGGGTGGCATCGAGCATGGCGCTGATTGCCTTGGGCGTGCCGGCCATCAGGACGTCATCTACGTAGATTCCAAGAATGAGATCATCTGAGATGAAGACGCATGGATCAAAGCTGGCCTGTGTGAAGCCCTGACCAACAAGCCATTGAGACAGTAGAGCATACCATTCGCGGCCTGATTGCTTGAGCCCATACAAAGCGCGAACAATACGGATCACTGTTGCGCCGTCAGAGGGTACTCCTGGCGGGACTTTGGCGTATATGGCGTGTTGCAGTCGTCCATTGAGGTAGGCGGCGTCAAAGTCCACTTGGTGCATGATCCATTGTCGCCACGAAGCGATAGCGATGATGAGACGCAGACTGTCGTAGCGCACCACTGGGGAATATGTGTCGTCAAAATCCACCCCAGGACGTTGTGAGAAGCCTTGTGCCACCAGGCGGGCTTTGCGCTTGACGACCTTTCCATGCTCGTCGCGCTTGATGTCAAAGACCCAGCGTGTGCCAACGAGCTTGAGGTTTGGCGGAGGATTGTGTTCCATCACCCATGTGCCATTGTCACGATGTGCTTGGATTTCTTTGTTGATCGGTGTAACCCACAAAGGGGAGTTAGTGGCGTTGACAGCTTCATTGAACGTGCGAGGTATCTCGTGGTCGATGTCTGCCTTGGTGACGCAAGCCACAGCGTGCGCCATGTTCTCATCATCTGGCGCAAGCATGTCTTCCAAAGCCAATGACGCTTCAGCGTTGTCTGCGGCTTTGCGTGAAGGTTTAGCAACTCGTTTGGAGCGTCGGAGCTCGACTGGATCAGACAGGTCCTGTGACGGTCGCGTCTCCCTTCGAGTTCCTCTTGCTCCATCGCCGGGTGCAGAGGTGGGTGGAGCGGAGCGCGTGTGTTGTCCATTTTCTGCGCTGGGCTGCACAGGCGTTGGCGCAGGCTGATCGTACGAGTGGTCCAAAGGTACCCCAGCTTCAAGCCGGGATGGGGTGTACGCTGTCGTCGTGGACCACGTTGGTGATGTAGGAGGTGTGGCAAAAGTGTCCCCCGACGGCCGACGATCTTTGTTTTGAGGCCGTCTTGGAGATGTAGAGACTGGTTCAGCAGCTGGTATCTCATTCTCCGCCACAGGTTGGAAATACGGCGCAGTCTGAGACCTTGAGAAAGGCTCAAAGCGCAGGTTGCGAGTTTCCATGATGACATGACGCGATGGGATGTAGACCCTCGCAGTTTTGGTGTTGCGCCCATACCCAACGAAGATGCCTTCCTCCGCTCTATGCAAGAGCTTGGAGCCAGGCTTGCGAGCTTCTACAGGTATGTGAGCGAAGATTTTGGAGCCGAATGGGTGCAGATGCTTGATGGATGGTTTCGCGCCAATGAGTAATTCATGCGGCGTACGACCCAGTTTGTCAGCAGCGTGAGGGGATATGTTCTTGAGGAAATTGGCTGTCTGCACAGCCTCACCCCAAAGGAACAGCTGACTGTCAGTAGGGATCATTGATCGAGCGATCTGAATGATGGACTGATTCCACCGTTCTGCGACGCCATTGAGCTCATGATGGTAAGGTGGGACCATGTCATGTTGTATGCCCATGCGCCGAAGGTCCTGGGCAGCGGCGCGATATTCGCCGCCGTTGTCAGACTTGAAGCGTTTTACCGTAGAGCTGTGTATGTGGATTGTTCGCAGTACTCATCTGAGCGTTGTATTGAGTATTTGCGAAGGCGATGAATTCGCGGATCGCCTGGGGGCCATCAGACTTCAGCTTAAGAAGCTTGATCCAGGAGTAGCGAGTTGCTTGGCAGATGAAGGATATGAAGTAACGTGCGCCTCCAAGGCTTGGGCGAGGAAACTTCCCTGACAAGTCTGAGTGTATGACTTCGAGCGGCTTGATGGTGCGCGCCAGTACTGGTGGGGATGGCGCAGGCCGCTGTCGCTTGGACTTGCTGAGGGAGCACATGTCGCAGTGGAAGTCATGAGGTTTCGCCGGTACCAGGTGCCCATCATTGTATATCCTTGCAGGGTTTGGGACGTGAAGATGACCGACTGAGTGATGAAACTCCGTATACGATGAGAAGCATGCAGTCTTCTGCGCCAGTGTTGGCCAAGATGGTGCACTGACGGTTGCAGCAGGTGCGGTCTCGGTTTTGTGTAGTGACGATTTGCGCGTCAGGTCTCGGTTAGTTGGCGCGTGGGATTCGGTCGAGGCAACGTGCGCTGTGGGTTTCGTTTTAGTTTGGATTTGTACAACGCCGTCCGCGTGCCGTGCCCACAGTACCGTGGCGCCGTTGCGCGTGAGGAAGATGTCGTTTGCTTTGCCGTGCAATTCGAGGTTGTGATGGTGACGGACATAACTCCAGGAGAAGAGCCGTGTACCATAGAGCTCGCTACTGTAGAGGACGTTGGTCAGTTCGACGATCTTGGTGGATCTGTCAGGCATTCTGCAGCGTAATCGAACGAGTCCAACACCATTGATGGGTAACTTGATACCGCCGGCCACCGTGATCGTTCCTTGCTTGGGTGACAAGGACACGAAATCATCGGCGCAGCCAGTCATGTGCCGCGAGGCACCAGTGTCAAGAAGCCATACTGTGGGAGGATCGATTGCTGAGGGCCGACGTATTGCGGCGTGAGCACTTATAGTTTCGCGTGATTGCTTGCCGTTTACGTTGATCATCGTGGTCCGCGTCGACTGCGGTGGTGATCCAGTCAGGTCAATGGTTGCGCCGGCAGTGGCGTTGGTGGCGCGGTAATGTGCTATGAAGCTCACCACCTCAGTTGCGCTGTCCTCGTCGTCCTCATCGTCTGATGATTCAGCGGCGTTCGCGTTGTTCGCCTTTTGACGTTTTGCGCCATTCTTCGTCTCCTTTGGCGCGCCGTTGCCTTTGCGCTGCTGTTGCTCCTTGTGTTTCTTGAGCTCGTTACAGTTCGTGTAGGCGTGCCCAATGAACGTCATGTTGTGCTTGCGGCACCAGGAGCATTCGGTAGTATTAGTAGCCGGACGCGTTCCGCGTGCGCCACCTTGGTTCTGTTTGGCGCCGCGCGCGGCGGATTGTTTCGCAGCGTACGCGGTAGAGGAGTCAGCGTCGAGGGAGTGCTTGTCGGAGATGTCGAGGATCTTGGGTTCGATATCGACAAACTTGGTAACGTCACGAGAGCTGAGGTTGTCGATGACGTGGTCCATAGTATCTGGTAGGGTGGCCAGGAAGAATGAGCCCTTGACCTCATCCGATTCAAACATTGCCTTCATGGCTTTTGCGACGCTCTGTGAAGAGCCAGCGCATCGCTTTGCCATGCGAGTCCATCGCTGATGGAACTCGTCCAGGTGTAGTCTGAGGTCGTCTCCATCCGCGTAGCGGAGGTTTGTGAGCGACCGGAAGAGGGTGATGGACGCGTTGCCGGTATCGCGGTCGAATCGGCTGCCGAGGTGTTTCCAGGCCTCGGGTGACGTGTCGCACGACGCGATGGACATCGTGAGGTCGTTGTGTACCGACGAGAGCAGCATGATCATGGCCTTGTTGTCGTCGGCGTCCCACTTGTCGATGAGCTCCTCGCGAGCTTCTGCGCCAGTCCCAGCGACGGCGGCGGGCTTTGTCTTCTTGCCAGACACGATCGGCCAGAGGCCAGCGTACCTGAGTGCGACAGTCCACGCGGAGCGCCATTCTGTGTAGTTATCGCCGCGGGCAGAAAGCTTGGGCAGCGAGTTGGGGTCAAGCTTGAAGCTGAAGGAAGATGACATGATGACAGAGGTGGTCTGAAGTCTGCTTCAGAGGTAAAGGTGGGTGCCGTGCTGTGCTGGTACGGTGTGCTGTACGCCGGGTAGCGGAGCGTCGGCAGCAACAACAGCAGCGATGATGAACAACAAATGTGAAGCAGTGATGCTCAGTAAGGTGCTGTATATCGGAGGAGCGCGCGGCGTGATGCCGGGCTCATAACCTGTTGAAGTATGAAAGTTGAGTAACAAGTGTATTGAGGGTGAGATCCGGAGGATCTCAGCTATATAGTAATACACTAAGCCCAATTGGGCAGTAAACAAACTCCAGTGACAGAGAGTAGCCACGCTGGCGCAGGTGGAGGCAATAGCATGAGGATACTCCTTCCAACAGAAGTAGGTGAACGAGTCGAGTTCTGGTGGGGCGGGCCACATGCATATGCGGGCCACTTGCCTATAAACTACGTTGGAATTTATTCTAGTCGTTGTAGTCCTTGCAAAATCATTTTTGTCGCGAATTCGAGGTGTCCTTTTCAACCTAGTGATTTCTACCTCCCCCTAATAGAATATCCTCCCTAAAGCACCCCTAAAAGTAGGCGGATGGGCCGCGAAATGGCCGCCAAAAACACAGCGGGGTGCTTCCAGTATTTGGGTGACCCTAGACTCAGGGTCAACGGCTGTGATTAGCTGAAATAAAATCGTGCCACAAGCCAAGGTCGGCCACACCCAGGCAAAATCTCGACTGCCGACTACATTTCGACATCGCATTGCGTTGATGTAGCGAAAATGCAAAACACGGCGCGCTTGATTCGACTAGACTTTGGGAGCGAATTGACTTATTCACGTCGTATTGTCTCACAGCTTGCAACGCTACTCTGCAGTCACGTATGCCAAAAGTGCTTGATTTCGCAATGCAAGCAGCGCGTACGTGATACCAGAATCGCTACATCGCGATGTATATAAAAAGGACCGCGACGACACGCAGCGACAGAATCGACGCGATTTGGGCTTGAAAGGAGTGCTTTCTGTCGCTCGTTGTCATCGTTGAGTCGCTCGCAATTCGGATTTTGATGAGGTGTGGCTTGACTCTTGGTATGTGGCACAAGTTTATTTCAGCCAATCAAAGACGTCGAAGGCATTGGGGACTTGCTTGTGGCCCTACCGCCCACCTTTTCGCATGTCTCTCTAGTTAACGAGGATATTCCTCTAGTTGAGGGCATTAAGAAAAGAGGTTAAAAATTATTGTTTGCAAGGGCCGACCACAATTATCAGGGAGTCTGCATTATCGCCGAGAAAAACTCGTGTCGTTGCCTTCGTAGGAGTAAGTCGAAAAGAAGATATCGTACCTAGCGATTCCAAGAAAATCGCTCTCAACCTCGCCACGAGTCAGGTCTCGAGGTTGAGCGAGGGACAAGGGTTTCGGAAAAGAGGTTCAGCCTGTTTTAGCGTAGCGGACCTTCCGAGTTCGTACCCAGGGTTTTCGAGTCAAGATAAGGCTGAGAAAATGACAGGACTGAATGAATGCTAACGTTGTATAGAGCGGAAGATCTGGTGTAGACTCGGACCGCTATTAAAGCCTTAGCTTATATCGTGTCGAGACCTCTAGCGTCCTTCTGCAAACCAGGTAAATTAGTCATTTTGATTAGATTGGAGATGTGCATTATTGATCATGCTTTCGCGCGGCGGAGCGCGTGGTCGTTCACTCGTTCTCGCACAACGCTAGTGTCTCTTGGCTGACTGAAAGATTCAGAAATGGGTAAAGAGCGACGATAGTTTCTATAGTGTCGTCACAGGTGTATGATCAGGATAGTTGACATCTCTTGTCGCCAATAGGCTTGTCCCGTAGGGCAAATGGGTTCGGCCGCGCAAGGGCAACAAGACTAAAGCGAATAGCTCCAAATGTTCAAAACCTCAAGCAATATAGAACTTCAATAGCCGAAAGAGTACTTACTGAATAATAATCTCAGTTCTATAGTGTTTAGTAAGACCGAACAATCAAAACCAGGGCTGTTCTAGTGCCCCACTCCGTCATCCCCAACACCATGTAATGTACGCCCGTAGGGATAGATATTTGATGTGAGCACACGCAGTGGCATCCTCATGTCAACGGTAGCGTGCATGAACATCTTGGCAGCGTTCAGCCACAAGGTACAACGTTTTGTCAGCGCCTTGTCCCACGCCAGAAGACGCATGTTAGACGTGCTGTCGGGACCTTTGGAATTAATTTGTGTTGACGCAACTATTTGATGAGGACTTTGCAATCCTCCCGTATCACATCGGTAGGAGCTGTCCAGAATAGCGTCCCCCACTATCAAATATCAGAGAAAAATCGTGTTCCTTTTCGCTGCAGAAGATGCTGTTGACCTTGTTGTTGGCTAAATTCCAGCAACGGCCTGGCGAGCTGCATTCTGGCAAACATGTATTGCAAATAGCAGGCATGTTGGTGTGGTGGCAGCGACGATAATTGGCTGATTCCACAGAATCTCGTTGTAGGGTTTTCCTAAGAGGTGCTGCTGGGCATAGTTCCCAGGGTTATAACCTTGCTTGGTCCAAGGGATCTCCGACGGGTATAGAAGATTAGCCGCGATATCGAGCTAATAACAATCCCAGCCTGTCAATCTGATGACGCGGAGCAGGCCTTTGATCGGAGGTGTGGATCGCCGAAAGACGGCTGGTTCGGCCAGACGTGGAACCATGGTTTGTGTTAACAGTTGAGCCTCTGTCAGAAGTAAAGATCATCCTGGTCCATTCCTAATGAAGAAAGTGGACTGTTGGAGGCCAATGTGCTCTGGAATACTTTGGACATTGTGTGTAATTGGTGAATAACAGTTCTGGCTTCCTCTGATCGACTGTTGTTTTGACGAGCTCCAGGGACTTGATGGGATCTCTGCCGGGTGGGTTGGTAGTCAATCTCTTCCAGATGGGTGATTTCCATGTCGTAGTCAAAGTGAGCCCCGTCCCCCGTCTGAGCAGTGCAACGAAATGGGATGCCGAAAGCCTGAGTCAGTATGGGCGCAGCGGCCATCATCCGGTCCTACGCAGCCCTAGTTCAACGAGCTGATCTGGCAAATACCCGGTTGCTGTGGAAAAGTGAATGAACCCGGCTAAATACCCGATATGAAATGTGATGATTGCCTTTAGACGAGTTTGCCTAATAGGGAACCAGCTCATTTTGGGGAAATGGAGAGGGCTTGGCAGCGGCTAGGGCGATCATCTCGAAGAAGCGAATGTCTCAAAAACAGTGGCCACCACTTTGAGAAAATGACATTGCTCGCAACAGCGAAAGAGAAGATTCAAAGACAGGGTTGGAAAGGCAGCGGAGCGGCTGGCAGCATCGAGCACTCGGGGCGAAGTGGATGATGAGTAACAGCGGCAGGGCTCGATGCTGTGTCGTGAGCTCGGCGAATGAGGTTGAGCACGTCTCGTGGATGATTGCCTGCGAGCAATTGATGCTGCTGTCAAAGTCGCTGTGGTGCAACACACGCAAGCTGTGAGAGGGTTGGAACGAGGACAGCCGTCACGTAGCATGCATCAGTACAGTACGTGCAGTACGTGCAGTACGTACACAGTACACAGTACACAGCAGTACAGGCTCAGTCTCTGAGGGCGACATTATCCAAGTAGAGGCGGGAGCAGGGTGAGGGAAAGGGAGATGTAGACGTTGTTGCTGGTAGATTGGTGTTGTGACAGAGAGATGGAGCAGGAATATTTGGCCTGTGGCTTCAACGGCACGCATACCATGCCCTGGCAGATCGAAACTCTTGCGGCGCGAACCTGGGCCTGGTATTGCAGCTGGACCAGGACAACCATGCACTCGTCCATGGCACAGGCCGAGCAGGGAACTCCTTGGAAGGTAGTGTATCGTGCGAGAAAGTCAATAACTCGCAAGAGTCTGCATATGCCATGATACGATTACTCTCCATTTGAGCCCCCCTACATACAACTCCTCCTTCCTCCACCAGCTATAGCCAAAGCCGTCACCAAGCCCGTCTCCAGCACGCCTCAAGCACGTCTCAAGCACGTCTGTCTTGCTCACGCCTCTCAACGACCACTTGCCCGGCCGGCCCATTGGATCGCTGGACCCACCCTATGGTACTGGTGTAGTGCCGAGTTTGCTATTGATTTTTGCCCGATTCGTCTGCAAGTGGGCGACTTTGGATGCTCGTTGAGAGAAGAGCTGTGGAATTGGAGAGATTGCAGTTGGTAGAGGTTGATATAGATCAGGAAAAAGAAATCGAGGTTGGGTAGCTGGTAGCTGGTAGGGATGAATCAGGTCCTGAACGTGCCTGGACAAAGTTTGGTACACCAGCAAGTTCCGTCAGTCCTCTCGAAGCCTTGGGATCTCAGTGGCGTCCGACGAGCGACCAATCAGTCCTGGGAAACGCTTCCTTTTCACGTGTCGGGCTTGCAAGGTCGAATGGGTGTGCGCCATATCCAGCCTGAGCTACTGTGAGGAGATACTCAGGTGCCTCGCAGGCCCTCGCAGGCCCTCGCAGGCCCCTCGCAGGTGCCTCGCAGTACATGTTACCTCCTACTCTGAAGAAATCCACAGTGGCGACAGACAGCTTGACCTCGCCCTCGCATTTGCTCAATTGACCACTCATTTGCTCACTTGCAAATCTCACCCTTCCCGAACGCGTTACTCGACAACGCCTTGGTCGTGACTCGACCAGCAATCAACCACTCCCTCCTCGTCTAGTGACTCTAGTCACGGCCTGGTCGGCACTGCGGGGTTGTCTGTTGCGCTTTGTTCGCCTTGCTATTCGTGCCACCGAGTTTCCGACTTCTGCCAGTGGTCGCGCCATTTCGGGAAGCATCCTTGGACTCGGCTCGTTACCGGCTAGCATCCTTCACGACGACGAGTCGACGACGGGTGAGAAGTGGGAGGCTGGCTAACGGCGGCCGTCACGGTAGAGTGCTGCAGAGCTTCTTCTTCAGGTGCAAAGGGCTCGTGTAGCAATCTTGAGCCTCATCGAGACCGACTCACCTTCCTTCAACGACTCCAAACTCCTCTTTTAGGTTAAGCCCGCTGTCTGTAGCCCCGATTCAGGCAAGGCGCAATCCTCCAATCCACACCGAAGACTTCAAGACCACCACTCACCTTTTCGACAATAATCAAAAGGCCAAATCACGCCGACTACCATATATCTCGTGTACCACCCATCATTACGATAATTCCATCACTTGTCACTTGTCGCGAAACACAAAGTCTCTAGCCTGCCCGGTTCTTCCTTCCTCAACACTGACTTCCCATGTCGGTCGTGCTGGACAAACGAACGCGAGATTTTGCCAAAGGCAACCTCGAGGCTGTGTCTTGACACAATTACCTAACTCACTCTCTTAAACATCTTTCGTCACGCACTCGCTCTGAGAGGTCAAAGGAGCGTTTGATGAGCATATTCTTTTTCTGTACCACGGTTTAAAAAACGTTCTCTCCTCGCACAGAACTTTGCAAACTCTGGCGCCCCCCATATATCTCTCCACGGTAATCCCTTTCCAAACCATCAATCTACTTCTCACCCACGGAAACAAAAATCAAACATCACAACTACGACCAGACTGCTACGACCAGATACTGCTACGGCTACTTTCAACGGACGCCAGAGCCTGTGCAAATCAGCAACACGATGAATCAGCACCATAACCCTCAATCTCTGTATTCAATAGCGATGCCGACGTCATATGGAATGTCATTCGTAAACCCCCAGCAGCATCCAGCTTTGCAAGGCCATAAGCATATCATACCGTAAGTCTCCTGTCAAGCATATGGCGACTGTCCGTTAGATCTCTGCTAATGTTGATAGCGAAAATGTGGAATTGCAGATTTGCCAACAGCCAAAGGAAGCTTTGGTCACCACAGATGGAAAGGAAAAAGGTGAGTCGCAGCTTCGTTGCAACCTGCGGCGGGAAGACTGACCCAAGAGATAGTGCGCAAGCCTATCGACCCTCCTCCAATCGTCGAGCTCAAGATCTCTCAAGAGATTGACCCAAACCAGTACGTTCGTCCACGGCACTAGCCTCGCGCTTTCGTTTTGACCGTCTGATAGGAATTACCTCCAGAGCCCCTATCTATTCATGACCGTTTCTCTTGTGACAAATGATGACTCTGGCACCGTAGTGAGGCACTCGAGCGGCAAGCCAGCTTTATCTGGCTCATTGACTTCCTCGCTGCATCGTTTGAAAGACACGCAAAACATAGATGGCGCGTACTTTGTTTTTGGAGACGTCTCTTGCCGAGAGACTGGAGTGCACAGGCTCAAGTTCTGCCTATTCGATCTTCATAAGTAAGGGTTCTTTCATTCGAAAGTAAGCTTCTCATATTCTAACCGCCTGCAGGGATACAAAGGACGTTCATTTCTTGGCGTCAATCATATCGAAACCCTTTAGTGGTAAGTAATTTTGCTGCCCACCGAGTGAGTTGGAGCTGACCATGTCTAGTTGTACTCTCCAAAGACTTTCGCGGCCTAGATGAGTCAACTTACCTCTCCCGCGCATTCTCCGATCAGGGCGTGCGACTCCGGCTTCGCAAAGAGCCACGAACGTATGTATATCTCTGTTGGTACATCTCCGAGTACAGTGGACTTTTGATCTGACTGTGACAGGCAACATGGAAGCATGAAGCGCCCGCACAGCGGCTATGGCAGGATGGCGACTAGCCCAGGACAAACCCACCAAGAAGCGGCATATGGATTTGAAGACGATGTGAGCCCCGAGTCTGAACCAAAAAGGATCAAGACCATGTCGTCGAATACCCATGGGCAGCATGGTTACTACCAAAATCAGCCCGTGAGAACGCCAGAGAACAGCAGTTTCCCCCAGCAAACTCAGCCGTTCATGCAGCCCGGGTACTCATCCAACTTTACCTTCAGCGTACCACAGATGGCACCTGCATCATTCGGTGTTACAACTGGACCAAGCAACAGCAGTTCCTACGACACTTCACTTGTGGCGTTGGACTACCACAGTACTCCACAGAGGGGCGTGCTTGAATCTCCACATCAACCGCATGGACTCGCAGAATACTCGCGTGGTAGCCTACACCAAGGCCCGCGCGAAGAAGAAGCAGCAGGGAGCCTGCAGTCACTTGCTGTTCAAGCCTCCCACAGCGGCAGTATGCCAGGACCTTCCATGTATATGCAAGGCAACCATATGAATCATGGCTATTCAGGCGACCTTGTCGATCCTCTACTCATGGAAACTGGCAGACCGATCTCTCGATACGAGGAGAACGTACAAAGTGAGATTCACACTATCAAAAAACAGGAGGAAAAATCAGGAGGCAACGTGCCTATCTCCAACAACGATTATTTCGACAATGGCTATTAGTCTAACTGATGGCTGACAATCCGCGCAGGCCGATGTCTCTTTGGTTTCGACCGATCGAACCTCGCACCCTCGACAGAGATAGATCCTTTACACAAGGGAACCGATCGACGCTCAGCCTCCCCAGAATTATTTTATCCACTCGATGCTACCGTTGGTTCATCTCAAATTTGCTAGTTTTTCACTCGTCTCGTCCTGTTTTGGTGGCAATGTATTTCAAACATGATACCCGTTTACGACTTGTACACCATGTGCATACAACACCTTCTCGGTCGCAGGGTTGTACATTGGTGCGGGTCGTATGCAAGGAGTCCAGGAGTATGGTTTGTTTGGATCCTCTCTTTGCTTGTTGTCAGCGTTTAGTACCGTAGAATCCAGAAAAGGCGTTTGGCATTGGGACTGGGATACTGAAAGGGAGCAAGGGCATAAGGTGGGAATGCATTTTTCTCGGCCCAGGATATGGTCGGGTTCATCATGGGAATGGACGACACATTTGATACGATTACGCTTGTTGGGTTGCTATTGGTGTGGACGAGAGGATGCTGTTATATATTACAATGCTATTATTCAAATGCTGCAACACTCGTGCGCGGACCGTGACTCTGCACGACGAGTATCAAGTTGAGAGTCGACCTTGAATCATCATAGTGATAGAGGTAGTCACGTTCATTTAACATTGCCGAGATTCCACTTATTTTCATGACTATGTGGCCTAAGATCAAAGGCTGCATAAATCCCATAGCTCACAATGAATTCCATAAATTTTTAAAACTATATGGCCTAAGATCGAATACTACCTACACAAATCATTAGCTCACAATGATAACCTTGCGACATGCACTCGCCACGCATACATGTGCGACAGAGAAAAAAATCAGGGGCTGATTTTTGATTTTTTCCTTGTCCCACTGCGGCAGTATCTACGCTACGCTTCCGGGACTTAATCCTCGCGTCCACGACTATATTTTGATTGTAAGATACCACGCACCACCGTACCTAAATTCAATCAAGCAGAAAAAAGTGAATAACACACGATAAAAAGAAAGACGCAAACAATAAAACAACACTCGATGCGACAAAACCTCCTAGACTTAGGCTTACGTACTCGAAATCATCGACCCCTCACTCACTCCTACCTCCCTTTGAACCCTTTCCCTATGCTACGTATCGGCCGGAAAGAAAAGACGACTATCGTGATATAATACTGACTAACTAACCCCCTCTCCTCTCCTCTCCTGAACCCCTACCCCCCTCCCCTCTCTCACGTGCAGGAAAAACTAAAATGAATGTGCTAGACAGTCAGATGACGAAAAAGGGGTTATGGCTCCTCCACCAGTTTACTTCTAGCTCGTGGAGGGAGTTATGCACTAGTCTAGTCCGGTCCAGTGCGAGAAGCGGGAGAGCTAATGCGCGTGATATGTTAGTTAGTTCAAGTTGTATGTACTCTCTGTTACGCAGGAGATGTCGGTCATGTGAGATAGAATGGGTGGGGCGGAATACGGGGATGTGCGTGAGAACGAGAGAACGAGAAAACGGCTTTTCAGTTTTCGCTCGAGTCGACATCACATCACATCACATCCCCGCACAACACCCACATCTAAGACATCCTGTTTCAAACTTACATCGACCATCCCCCCAGAAGCAGGAAAGACTCATCGAACCACCCGGTGACTTAATCACCAGCCTCACATCCAAAACTCTTTCCAGACTCTCCAGTCTGGAGTGAACCAAGCCAATAGTCGTTTCAACTTTCGACGCTTTTTCCTTGATCACGACACCTCTACCAGACTAAAGACCACCTAATCAACCCACCATTACAAAACATCATCATCATGAGATGTTCGCTTCGGTCCAGAGCGAAGATGTGCTCATGAGGAAAGTTTTCATTCTCCATGACCGCGATCATGATAGAGTCATCGAGATCGAGATCGAGATTGAAATGGGGGATGCCTGATACTGGATGCCTGATGCCTGATGCCTGATGCCTGATGCACTACCAAGGCATCATCATGGCTCCCGTCTGGATTGAGTCAGTCAAAGTTACAACGTTTTCCTCCGAGAAATCGTACATCACGAGTGTAATTACGAATCAGCAGGAACCAATATCTTTCGATGAAGATATTCCTGGTGGGAAGGAGGAGGCGACAGAGGATTTGTCGACGAGAAAATGAGATCGAGATCAACTCTTTTACCTGAGCCACAAAATTGCTTCGCAAGGTCGATAATCCATGAGTGCAGCAGACAATGACTAATTCAATTCTAACTTGTGAGTCGATGGGTATCACTACCTGAAGTCTGAAGCCCACCGCAGCAGCAACGCTCATGACGTACACAAATGCGATAATGATAGCTAATCTGGTTCAATTGATATGCTGGAATGATCTAATCTATTCACACAGTACAAAATCTAAAATGATTTGCTTTCTTTCGTGACGAGACTATGCAAAATAACTCTTCCACAACACACCTTCTAAGTCTTCCAGCTGTTCTGGTTCGAAAGCCTATGGTGTATCGTTAGCATCATCCATGATCTGATCCACAAATGTAGCTGACTTACCTTGACATCAACATGCCAAGTATCTTGCCTCGTCTTCTTGAAGTCTGCCAAAATCGTCTTCACACCCTTCCCAACTACTCCAGAATCTCCTGCCGCTTTGAGCGCGAGTGTTGCTAGAACATCAGGTAACCATGACGGCGGCGGAGAAGTGTAAGGGAAGGCCTGCACCAAAGCACCAAGACCCAACACAGCAGCATGACGAGTGAGAACGCGCTTATTCTGTTCCGGTGTGGGCGTTGAGACACGAGACTCTCCCGCGAGGAGTGGCTGGCGTTTCGGCATTGGATTTTTCCTGAGAAGATCCGAGAAGCGAGCCTTGAGCTCTTGAACCATTTTGTCGCGAAGCGCAACTGGAGAGCAGCGGATCATTCCGCTCAAGGTTGTCGCTGCGCCAAGACGGACTTCGAGTTGTACATCTGCTAACATGGCAGAGACACACTCAAAGAGCGCTTGTTGTTGTTTGGTCGACATGAGGAAAAGACGTCTAAAGTAAAGAATCTGGATTGAGATGAGGACTCGCAGACGCTGGTGCCAAGACGCAGCATTGCGGCCGATGCGAATCAGCGCGTTGATGAACTCTGTGTCCTCGCCAGCACGGTGTGGTATATTTGGCATATGTCGGAAGACGTGGTATGCAAGACCCTGCAGTTCAGGATCCTCTTTGATGTCCATCATATGCAGGAGCTGTTCGAGAAAGATTTCTGGGAAAAACTTGGTGAGTTGCGTGCATTCATAGGAGGAAAGTGTGGCGTCGATCCAAATCAGGACTGTCTTTCCAGCTTGTGTATAAGATGAGGGGGTTTGTTGGCCAGGTGTACGTTCATTGCGCCACTTCTCAAGACGTTCAAACACGTCTACAATGGTCTGCGAGAATGCTTCGGTAGGCTCGTATGGGCGAACACCGAGCGATGAAGCCCGATTCTGTTTCCTCATTAGAGCGGTGACTGTCGGATATGCCTCATAGTAGCGTGTGCGGTGGATGGTAGACAACGTGTTGCCTATCGATTCTCGTACACTCTTGTATGGATGATCGAGGTGCTCCATGAAGTCGTCCAAGATGGGTTGAGCCAGTTGAAAGTGCCAACCGACATCATTGATCATCTGGTTCAGCAAGGATATCTTAGAGCTCTCCTTGAACGCTGCACTAGAATTCATGTCCAGGCGAAAGCCAGATAGCCAGTCCACCAATGGCCAAGCACGACGTGGGTCCTTGGCTTGGAGAACAAGATGCAAGAAGGTCGTCCAGTACGAGGAGTTCTCCGGAGTCAGGCCATCCTGGAAGACGCGTTGTACTATAGGGAAGACGTATTCCCATACCTCTTCTCGTTGCTTTTGTTGGAGGTCCGGTGCAGCTGCGAGGAAAGCTCCCATAATTTCAGCAGTTGCACGATGCTGGTGCTTATCCATTCCGTCGCCATAGACAGCTTGGGTCAAGTCCTTGATGTCGGCAAATGTCGCAACCGCCACACCAGAGAAGACAAGTTCAAAAGCATTGGTCAACATCAGCGCGTTGGTCATACGAAACCTGTCGGCTGAAGCATCTCTTGGCTCCTGCTTCATAAATGCAAAGTAGGTTGAGAACCAGTGGCGGTCCATGAGCTTTCCTATCAAGCTCCTCGCGTCATTTTCGACCTCGTCATAATCCGCTTTGGGAGGATTTGGGACAAAGGCAGAGAACTCCTCTCTCCAGACCAACCAACCTGGGTAGTCAAAGTCTACATAGTATTCAGCCTCCGGTTTGGCGAAACTTGAGAGATAGTCCTCGACAAAATCGGAATCTTCTTGGTCAACTTTCACCCGAATCTTGTCGGGAAGATCTTCTTGCATGAGCAGGTATTTCTTGTAATCGTGCTTGCACAGGCTTCGAGCGCTGACGACCCCAAATATGCCGTTCAAGGCTCCATGGTAGAGCCCACGTAAGCTTGGATGGGGGTCGATCGTGCCTTTCGTGACCAATTCGATCAGCGTAGGCGAAGCAATAGTATCAAATCGGACACCCAGGGTCACGACGATAGCCGCAGTGCGCTGTGCTTGTTTCCAGTGACATGTGCGCACGGTCTCGATGAGTTCTCCTGCAAGCACCGTCTTCTTGTTTTCGACCTTGTTACGACGCTTCTTGATGAATTGAGCGCGCTTCTCGATCTTCGCTGTGATCTTGTCATCGATTTCAGGGGCAATAGACTCCAGGATATCCTCATCAAGGATAACCATACGTTCAAGAGGTTTGCCCATGTCCATCACTTGATACAAAGCGTTGGCGACCAATTTCTGGATGGATTGTTTGTCTGCTGTAGTGGCGTCGACGAACGTCTTGATCAAACGAGGTGTAAACCTCCAATCTCGCCCGATTGTCTTTGCGAGACTGCCAAACAACAACGAGAACATAGCGCCCTTGATCCTGGGAAAGTCTTGTTCTTTCACTGCCTTTTCAAGCGCGATGAGCAATGGAGGGATGACTAGTGGACGAGCACCGATCACACATTTCACTGCAGACTCATTGGCACCCTGTGCTGTGCGTCGTATTTCAGTGTAGACGGAAACACTGGACTCGGCCAAGTCCATAAGCATTTGGACCTGCAGGTCATCCTTGTCGCGAGGGTTTGCATTGTGTCTCAAACGTTGCAGATGGTAGACATTGGCTCTGCGGACAAGCAACGGACGCGGGTATTCCTTCCTCAGTCCACTGAACTTGTAGGGATGAATGTCGGCTGTGAGTAAACGTGTCACGCGATCCAGGACATGTGCTGAGCGCTCGATACCAACGTCAACGAACCATGCGCGGTACGCGTTGTAAAGAGCATTGAAGCACTGGACGTCGTCTTGTTGGAACTCAACTAAGAATGAGTGGACCTGGTGGAGCGCTTGACCGGCAATACGACGCAGGCGATGGATCTCTTCATACTCAGCACACCCTCTTTCCAATGAGTAGCCAGTATTGTATTGAAACACCAGTTTGCCATCATCATCATCAGCTTCGCCCAGGCTAAGCTCATCGTCTTCAGAGTCTTCAGAGTCTTCAAAGTCCTCAGAGTCTTCAGATTCCTCAGAGTCTTCAGAGTCAAGGTCCATCTTATCTTCCACAGCAGCCGCAATTTCTGCAACCTCGTCTCCTTTCGAAGCACCACCACCCGTCTTGTCAGAGAATTTGGGATCGACCAGGCAGGAGACCCCAGACAGTACTAGTCTTAGAAGGGTGATGTTTCGAGACACTTCATCAGACCAGTCTTTGCCAGTGCCGTCACGCTTGATTGGGGACGCAGGACCCGTTAGACTCTGTAAAGATTTGATTGCGCTTCCTGCTTGGCTTTTAAAGAGCTCGATAGCGAAGGTAACCTCTCCAGCACTGGGTTTATGCCAGTTTATGGTCAATTGCTGAGGGTCGGCATACCGACCCCAATCAGCAGCTGTGAGACCACGAGCCAAATCTTTTGGTTCGAAAATGGAGAAGTCGAGTGTGTATGTCAAGGTGAGATTCAGGAGTAGATGATGGACGAAGTTCGAGACGTGGACAGTGGGAATACCTCGACACCGCTCTTGCATGAAGGCCGCAATATCAAACAAGTCATCCTTGTACTCAAGCACAGCATCACCAACATGCACCACATACATGCTAAGAAGGCTGATGTGCCACACGAGCGCGCGATCTCTGGGCAGCACTTCAGACCCTGTGGTCCTGGAGGAGCCGGCACCATTGTCTTCAATCTCTGTCCGGATACTTGCGAGCACTTCGGGCAGAAGCCGCCTCAGCGCCTTCTTGGGTTTGATCTTGACGAGAGCATTGCAGATGAATGCCATAGCATCTCGGGCTTGGTGAACAACATGATTGCTGGTGAATGTGGCGACCCTGTTGAGAGCAATGTCATAGAGCTCAGGCGAAAGGGCAGCAAGAAGTGGTGTAAAAGTGGCGGGCAGGGTATTAACCACATTCTCTTCTGGCGAGCCGCTGCGAACGCGTGATGCATCGGGCAGATTTTGAAGCAGAGTGAAGACGCGATCGAGAAAGGAGTTGACGAACTCTGCAAGTTCCGTCGTCGATGAACGCAGGATAGCTTCTTCGTCTTCATCGCTCAACTCTGTGGCGTAATTCAGCTCAACGTTGGCACCCTCGTGATCCAAACGATCAACCTGTTCGGTGATCCACTGCAGCGCTATCTGCTTGTCTTCGTGGGTGTCACTAGGGGTTTGAACTCCGCTTGCGGCAGCACTGGCACGAGAGATCATATCATAGTCGTCGGATGAACCGTCCGATTTGGCATCGTCACGAATCTTTTCTTTTGTAAGATCGTGAAATGGAATCTGGTATGCGATCGACTGGATGAATGACAGAGTGTGCATGGTCTTCTCGAGATCGTTTGCATCTATGCCAGGAAGAGCCAAACCAAGTAAGGTCGTAATGTGGCATCGGTAACCTTTGGTTCGTGACATGACCTTGGCAAGCATTTGTAGAGATCGAATTGATGAGATGGTTCGGTGGACCTCGACCAACCCCTGCATTGAAGGGTATATCCTCTGCAGGGCACCAGGGAGAATCAGGTCTGGCTCTAGGAAGGCCAGACTTTGAAGTGTTGAAAGTGAGAAGTTCATAGCAGTGCTACTTTTCGCGTAAATACCCATAAAAATGACCTCGCGCAGGCAGAGCACGAAGCGTCGCTTGACGGCATCATTCAGCTTCCTCTCCTCTGGGATGTCCATTTCCCCACTTTTTTCCCGATTCCATCGCATTACAAAGAAATCAGCCAGGTAGTAGACGAGCTGGGACAGGGTTTTTGTCCAGCCACCGGAGTTGGAAGGGTGGAAGAAGGTCTCTACAGCCTGTATCAGACCTTCAAGGTTGGCTAGAATCGAATTTGGCTTATCTAAGCAAGCTGGTGACAGTGACATAACTATCCAACGAGCAATATGATGCGCGATCGGATGCTTGCGTTGATCCCGATCCAGAATGATTGCCAAACCAGCGTTGAGGTCCACAGTGTGTGAATAAGCAGAAGAGGCTTGGCCAACTGGAATTTCAAGAACTCGCAAGATAGCAGTGAACATGGTTGTCGATTGCTCTTCAGTCAATATGCCATATGCCGAAAATGGTACGTGGGGACATGTTAGGGTGTCGCGGGCAAGACGCGACAGAATGTCGATGAAATGCACATCAAACAACCGAGACCTATTCACCAGCGACCATGTGTGGAAAAAGGTCGGCAGATAGTATTGCGGTCGCAGTTCCGCCTTGTCCTCAGGGCCAGGATGCGTGGGAAGCAGAAGGTTGAGCAGTCCAACCACGACGTATGCATTCTCAGCAAAAGATGTGCTGAAGAATGGCAGAAATTCATCAAGCATCTCTGGAATATCTTTCGGATCAAAATAGATCTGCGCAAACGTGCAGATCTTGGTGAGAGTACGAGCGTTGCGTTTGACGGCGGCGCTGGTAGCGGTGCCGGATTCGCTAGGAAGCACAAAGACCTTGATTTCCTTGTACAACGGCCTCCAATCCAGCATGAGGTCTTTTCCAGGTCTGAGATAATGCTTGCGCCTATGGCATGTCAGTCTATATCCATTGTCATCGTAGCTCAACATTGCAGTATATCTTACTTGGTCAGCACCATGAACATGCTCGCGAATCTCTCTGCCACCACGTAGTCCAAGCCAGGCGCAAGAGCGAGTTCATAGTATAGCTTTACCAGTTTCACCCGAGTCTCGCGTGTCATATCGAACTTGAGAGATAGCCATCCCCGAATCTCTCTTGTCCAATGCACAGCACCTGGCGAGAAATCGCCTGCCGACACAGCGATATATAGATTCTTGATGCATTCGTCCAAGTTCCGCTCCCTCTCCGCCTGGTCTTCGGTCTCATAAGGGAGATAGCTGAAATATTGGAAGGTGCGAGGTCGCGTGCGGGCGGACTTCGACGGGTCGTTGCCATCCTTCTCTTGCCATTCCACGCCTGGTGTCGATGCTCTTGATATATCGTTCCCATTTGCAGGTTGTAATGAGCCAATCAGCTCTGATACTCGCTCGTGAGCCATGATGGCGGTGTCTGTACGGTGAGGCCAGGCTTGGACTCGATCTCGAGGAGGTTGGGGTAGGCGATGTCTGCGTGCAGATAGCTCCGAGGTCTCTGTGGGGTAGGCGCAAACTGAATCTTGGGTCGTCTGATAGGTTCAGACAGGGCTCCTGGTGTGATGTTGATCTTGATATTAATCGCGGGAATATTCTACTAGCGATGTTGTAACCGGGTGTGACCCGGTGGGCTGGTGTTGAGAGACGGGGACGGAATATATTAACGGCGTACAGTTGTCGTAATGACGGTTTTCCAGCGATCCGATTAGGAAGATGAAAATGGAGATGTTGACGAGTGCTCGTCGTGTGCTTTGCTTCGGAAGCTGTGGACTGGTTGCACAAGCACAACGCAGTTGTTCCTGCTGCCGAAGTCGACGGGAGTGTTGTTGGATTCTCTTGGTGACACAAAGTCTATTCACACAAGAATCGACCAATCCCAAAATCGAGAAGACTTTGACATGCAGGAGCTCCCGCGCGCAGCAAACTGGTTTATGAAGAGCTGGGATCCATCAGTCAGCCGCATTCTATCAGGCTGAAAGCAGTACGTAGGTCCTTAATTGCGGGACTCGCAGCTTCGCTTTAGGCAACTCAAGAACGCGTCGAGTCTCTGGCTGCAATCTATCGTCACACGACAACGCCTTGGTTGGCATTCCATCCGAGCTTGCACGACACAATCACTCCAATTCCTCCGCCAGGAATTTGGTGTTTCTGACTTGTTATGGCACAGTACTGGGATATCGACGCGATTCTCACCGATTCACTTGTAATTGACCTTACCAATCACGTCCCAACTCACGCGATTATACTCATTGCGCACCTAGAAAGTCCCCTCTACATTCGAATTCACCGTTGCCAACTTGGGATATCTTGATGGGAATCCTGGCGCTGCAGTAGGCTCACTCTTTGCTCCACTCTGCATGGTGCATTCTAACCTTGAAACGCAGATCAAAGAAGGCACAAAACTCGAACTTCCATTATGGCTGGCGGAAATGCTCGCAGTATCACAGAACCAAGCCGGCACATCAACTCTAACTCTCGATCTTCCGCATAGTCTTTCACCTCGCGTCTTGAACGCGCTGAAAGCAGATCCTCGAACTCTGGATTTAAGAGCACTGGCGCCCCACTTTTATGCTCTAGGAGCAAGAATGCTCGAGCTGTTCGAAGAGGACGAGATCAGCGATGTGCTTGCTGATGTGAGTTCGTTGTTTTGTGCATAGTTACGTATGTGTACTGATTAAATCCAGTCTTTCAAGAAACGCGCGAAGGAGATCGCAGACCAAGCCCATAATCCGCGTGGAGCGTTGGGAGAGGGGGCAGAATTCTTGAGAGGGCTCGATGAAGAAGAGAGACAATGTGAGTGGTGCGAAAGCCTAAACTCTGAATGTGACTAAAGCGCGTCCCTAGTATTTAAGGCTGCGCACGAAAGCGCGAAGAGCGTGCGAACGTGGCTGGCAGACCTGAAGAAAAAATGAGCGCGGCCTGAGAGTACACACGATGTCCATTTCTCCCAAATCATGTCCCGTGAACATGTACTTGAGTCTAACATGTCCTCTATTGCTATTCAGTAGTTAATCTTTTCCGGAAGATTGTCTCGTCGGCGAAGTCTTTTGTTCTGTTTTTGTTTCATCGTGCTCCCTTCTTCCCCGTGACATGAAGGGGGTCTACGCATCGGTGTTAATATATTTCCGGCCATCTTTTTATAGTTGCCAGAAATTCGAAGCCATCGACCTGAAGTTGAGAGACCCGAAACCAAATTGTGATTTCGACAGAATTATCAGCTTGGGGGGATTATGGGACAGTGGCCTTGCTGTGATGTGGTAATGTCCATCTGTCGTAGTATCCACCCAGCTTTAACGAAAACGTGTTCCTGGACTGGTATGCGGTGCTCTTCCAAACAGACTAAGATAGCAATGAATTCTCCGGATCGGTCCATCAAGATCGCGAGAAGGATGATTGAAGGAAGTTCCCGTTCTCTTGACCTTCCGACGCGTGGCTCCAAGGGGCGTTCTCAAATTCGCGCCCCTCAGTCCTCAGTGATGTCCTTCATGTTTACCGATTTCAGAAAGTCAGCGTCCGGGAATCTTCGTATCTTTGCGGAAGCTCAAGTGCCTCGATCCACGGAGTATTCACAAGCAACACAGCGATCTCCTCCGACGAACGTGCAAGATTCGGCTCGCCGAAAAGGTAGCCGTCTCAATCTCGGTAGTGAAGTCAAAATGGGGTTAACAATTAGAGGGATGCTACTGGCCTGTCATCACCCGATATGCGGCGATTCAGCGGCCTCGGGTGCATGGAGCATTGGCTGGGCCCTGTGCATTGTTTGAATCCACCACTAGTCCACTACCCCATATCCCGCTGGAGCTCTCAAAAGCGACGATGCACTCCAAGAAGCTCCGGATCGTGATGGCCCAATGTCTTTGCAGCTTCCCAGTACAGATGGTGAGCTCGCAGCTGAGGTGAGAGAAAGTTGTGAGTTGTGAGTTGTGAGTGGTGAGAGTCGACGAGTGAAGGGGCTAGGAGCCAGAGCCATCATTGCATATTTGCATCTGCCCATCCCATGACGGCACTACTGCGAATACTATAATTTTCACGAATACAACCTCATTGACGGGTACTTTCGGGCCCAACCCCTAGCAGTTGTCTTTCCTCCTTCCTACTCCTACTCGACATCCTAACACTTTCCATCCTCCCTTCCCCTCCTCTTCAGCCTTGACCGCTGACTGCATAACGAAAATTCTCTACCAACCCGCAGACCGCTCCTACTCCGCCACCATCTCGGCTCCCTTTTGCGCATTCGTAAACAAACCGAAAGAGTTGGCGTAAGCAATGGTCACTGTCACTGTCACAACTTTCACGACCTTCAATTATTAGCCAACATGAATTGTCCCATCAGGACAGACCCAGCCCCTGATGAAGGGCACAACCAAAACCCTCCAGAGCTTGCGCGCGAGATCACTACAAACAATTCTCTAAACCACAGGAGAAACAGCACCAGTTCGAGAAACTCGAGAATACATCTTGATGACGGCAGCCATGGGACTTTAGGAGAAGGAATAGCCGCCGAGGAGGATGGAGCACGCGATGGGAGGAAGGAAGGCAAGCAGGCGAAGGTGGACGTACAACGGAGCAAGAGTGAAATAGGTTCGCTATTTGGCATGTTCAGCAACGGAGGACATCCAAACCAAGGAGACGAGTCATGGTTTGCAGGCAAGACACATAAGCTCAAGAAGGTCTTGATCAAATACTGCAAATTCATCGGGCCTGGTTTCATGGTGTCTGTGGCATACATCGATCCAGGTAACCTTCTTAATCACTTCCGATGGTTGTCCACAAAGCTAACAGTCCCTAGGAAACTATGCCACCGATGTCGCTGCCGGTGCCTCGTTCCGCTTCCGCCTCCTGTTCATGATCCTCATTTCCAACATATTTGCCATTTTCCTACAATCACTTTGCGTAAAGCTCGGAACTGTGACTGGGTTGAATCTGGCAGAGAACTGCAAGGCTCACCTACCTCGCTGGTTGAACTACGTCCTGTACTTCTTTGCAGAGGCGGCAATCATAGCGACAGATATTGCAGAAGTCATAGGCACAGCCATCGCTCTCAATGTGCTACTCAAGGTTCCTCTCGTAGCTGGCTGCGCTATTTCGATTCTTGATGTCCTCGTCATTCTCTTCTTCTATAACCCTTCTGGCATGTCCATGCGCTCTCTTCGAATATTTGAAGCCTTTGTTGCTCTGCTCGTTCTAGGCGTCGTGATCTGCTTCTGCTTCCAGCTTAGTCTGATCAAGGACACGAGCGTTGGAGAGGTCTTCAAGGGATATCTGCCTTCTTCAGCGCTCGTCACCTCTAAAGGGTAAGCTTCACTAGATCTTGCTTCCTGACACTTTACTGACTTCTACCTAGTTTGTACCAATCATGTGGTATTTTAGGAGCAACAGTGATGCCTCATTCGCTCTACCTGGGTAGTGGCATCGTTCAAGCCCGTCTCAAAGATTTCGATGATCAACGCAACGAGGAGCGCGAAGCTGCAGGCCTTAGCGCTCAAAACTCCTCAAGTCTCTCCATGGACACAGATGAGAAATATCACCCATCACTCCCGGCCATAAAATCCTGTCTCAAATACTCCATCATCGAGTTAGCAGTGTCCCTCTTCACATTCGCACTATTCGTCAACTCCGCCATTCTTATCGTGGCCGGAGCTTCTTTGTCCAATCTTCCAGCTGACGAGATCGACAATGCCGACCTCTTCAGCATCCATGACCTTCTTTCCAAGTCTTTGGCACCTGCCGCGGGTACGATATTCGCCTTGGCTCTTCTCCTCAGTGGCACCTCGGCTGGCATAGTTTGTACCATCGCAGGACAAATGGTTTCGGAGGGACAGTTAAACTGGACCGTCAAACCTTGGATTCGCCGTTTTATCACAAGATCCATCTCCATCACGCCTTCTATCATCATTGCTGGTGCTGTGGGCAGAGAAGGCCTAAGTAGAGCCCTTGAAGGTAGTCAGGTTGCCCTTTCCATCATTCTTCCCTTCGTCTCTGCGCCACTCATATGGTTCACTTGTCGCACGAGTATCATGTCTGTGTGGGCGGAGACTGAGCCACGGGTCTCTGGAAGTGAGAATGGTGAAAGCTCGGGTCGACCGATTGTCAACGCAGGGCAGAGTCAAATGGAGAATAATACACCTGATGGTGGACGCATGGTGGTTATGCGAAATAATCTTCTGACGTCTGTGGTGGCACTGGTCATTTGGACAATTGTGGTTGTGATGAACGTTGCGTTGTTGGTCTTGGTGGGCATGGGGAAGGCTTGATCTCGTAACCGACGTGGGGACTTATGGAGGCCATACTAGTGCTGGATATGGGGTACTAGCTTTAGCACCGAACAGCGGCGATATGGTTGGCGGGTTTCGGGTTTAAGCTTGACTCTCTCGAGGGTGTTTAAGGGGGGAAAAGGAGTGTCTCTCTTCTTTGAGATGGGAAAACAAATAAGTAATCATGAATCCTTTTCTATCAGAATTACAAATGACCTTCAAACTTTGCTTTGATGACCCATGGACGAACCATCTAAATGAGTGGTGTTGTCCGGATTAAAATCGCTATTGAGCGACTTCTGGCAATGCGAAAGGAATTATTGTCACTATTTATTGGATCTTGAGACTTCGATTGGAGAATTTAATGAGAAACTGAATGCTCGATTGTGAATTGTAGGTCAGAACTTTGAATTGGATAAGAATACACACAACCTCAACACATCCAACAGTTCCAACAGTTCCCTCAATGCGATATTCAACCTCAAAAGTAGCCAAGTTTAGTAAGGTGAAGTTCGGAAGTGATATATTGGAATTCTACCTCGTCGTGAAAGAAACAAGTATCGTTTACATACACCAATCCCCACCTACTTCTTCGCGCTTATTTAAGTCAAGTCCCTCTTCGCAAGATATATAGTACGATATTAGATTCCATCTCCATCCTACACAATGAGATATCGGCAAAACTTCTTCTCAAGTGGGTAGACCGGATGGGTTATTAGGGAGACTTGTTCGTTCGGAGTTGGAGAGGGAATGTACATACACCTCTCTGATGAGCTTTCTAGTGACTTTATTCCTCGGCGATGATGGGGTAATAAGGACAACATAATCCATATTCGAAAGAGGTGCGGATATTCTTCAACCAGTTTAGAAGAAAAGGCGATCGAGCATCGCGCGATACATACAAAATCGGAGCACCGCACACGTATTGTGGGTCGGCGCCGACGCAGGAATCCAAAGATCGTTAGCCCCAGAGAGAAATTTCATGCATGTTATGAAGCTTCGTTTGAACATCAAAAAAGTCTGGCATTGGTATCGAGTATATCGCTTCTCAAGCATATCTAGCTATATGCAAAGGTTGCTGGGGGCAATATGTAAACCATCACTTCGTCTAATCATCACAATTCGTTCCTCTTTCAATTCCATGTCCACAATCTTTCTTCCGTTCCTGCAATTCCATCATCATCCTCCCCTATCATCCTCGAAATGCATATGCCCTGTAAGAAATCTTTGGGAATCCAGCCAAACGAAAAAGGTGCAAATTGCGTGCAACTGAAATATGCCCCACCACCCAGGTGTCAAGTGTGGAGAGCAGGATGTAGTGCTCACGTGGGACGAATAAAAAACAAGAAGCGAATGTGAAACGGATCTCGAAAGGTCTGCAGGAATCCATCCTGTCGGACATGTCTCATCCCCGTATAAACGCCACCGTATCAAACGCCAATCAAGCCAAACAAAACCCAAGACCATGCCTCCCATTCATCCAGGGAGTGAGAAAAGAGAAAATGCTGCTCCAGTATTGAACAAAGAACCTCTGGTAGTTCAAGGGGGAATCGAAAGGGGAATCCAGATAGTGATGAACGTATTTCGTCTTGCAAACCTTCATGCTGTTCAGGAATGAGAACTTCGGCTCGACACGACTCGGTGGCGGTGCGCGATCCAAGACAGTAGATATGTCGTAGCATTGTAGAGGCTGTCAAAAGCTCTATTTAGTCTAAAAGAGCAAGCATGTCGACGTCTAGGTGTGATCCGAAATATGGTTGTCGATCGTGAAATGCGAGTTTGTATAATCGGCAGCTCACTGCACATACAAATCGACTTCTCCCATCGCTCCCATAATCGCGCTTTGTTGTTGATCGCGCCAAGTCTCCAGCGCCATCTGCACATCCTCGTCGGACTGAATGCTGATATAGTCGCCTTCGTCCATGTATTTGAGCTTCGTTTGACCGGAACTGAGAGTCATGTTTGTTGAGCGCTGCAGTTTAGCATCAATGCGATCTTTCAGACTCTGATATGTGATATTGGTAGGAACGACCAATGTCATCACAGTCTGTGCAATGGGAACGTGGACCTTGACTTTAAGCTGCGTCGGCGTTGCCATATCCGGACTTGGTGGAGATTGCGGTTGATGATCTATTGATGAACCTGGTGTCATCACCCTGGCGTCGATGGATCCGGGAGTGCCTGAGCGATCAATTTGCGTAATCGCACGGTTCAAAGGAGGCGGATACTGCTGTGCGCCGTATGGATCATGTTGTCCGGCAGTGGGGATACTTCTTGGTGGTGGCATTCTTTGCTGCTGAATAGCGACACTGGGTGAACCTGTCGCGGCTCGAATTGGCACTGTTTGTAGGTGTAATTGTGGCGACCCAGTCCGATTCCCCATACCAGGTTGATAGGCATAGTGCTGGGGGAAAGAAGGCAGTTCAGGGACTCCAGGTTGCTGGGGTGCGACCGTTCGTGGAACAAGATTGTTCGATATGTCTGGTGTGCTAGCAGACCGCGATCTGGCGGCTTGCTGAGCCATTTGCGCGGCAGTCGCGCCTGGCGGTAACGATGGCCGCTGGTTGACCGCGGTCCTGTTGTAGTTGTTGTTGAAAGGACCGTCACGAGAACCCTTCCGTGGTATCGCCGGTGCTGTGTGGCGACCAGCGTGTCCGGGTTCCTCATACTGTCGTGGAAAGTACCCTTGCGACAACTGCATGGATCCATGTTGACCCGACATCATCGATTGCATTGACATTTGTCCACTACTCCGCGTAGACACTGGTGAATCTGTAGTTGGAGAGAAGTATGAGTCCATGGTGTTCTGGTCTGGCGTTGAGGCGGTCATGGGCTGGCCATTGGGGCCCTGTGTCCGTACTTGCAATGGCGCTTGGGCGCCCAGGGGGAATACCGCAGGTGCTACGCCTCTCGAGCCATATTCCAGTGTATTGCCCCTCGAGCGCATTTGGTTTAGACTGGTGCTTGAATCATTCCTGCCATTCTCGGAACCTTGGTGGTAACTTGAGTGAACAGTGCTGCTGTCCGTGTCATCGTCGTCATCGTCGTCCATTTCTTTGTACGGGTTCACTTGGGGTTCGCCTTGGTTGCGTAGCCACTCATACTGCGTATCAGACACATTGGCGGTTTTCAAGCTGCTGCTCACGCGTTGCATCTCTGCCCAGACTCGTCGCTGAGTGTCGACCTGCTTTGCCCATTTCCTCATGATATCCTCAGCCGGGAACTTAATTGTGAAGTACTCAATGCCAGGATCACCTTTCCAAAAGATCTGGCAAGTGTAGTAGCCTGGATTTGGTTAGCTGCGTGTCTAGGACGCTTGAAATTGAGCGTCTACGTACCAGGCTTGCTCTGGCACACAGTATCAGTGACATTTTGCATGAAGATGCGGCCCTTGAGCTGTAGCCGAGTTCTGCCCTTTTTGTCCACGGCATTCTTCGATTTGTTCTTCGATTTGCTAGGATTGATCTCTTTGCAGCAGAGTAGGATCATCTGGAATAGGTATAGTTTGTACTTCGCCTAGAAAGTTAGCCACCAGCATCAATCGTGATCAGAGCTGCGGATGCTCACCTCGCGTTCCTCGTCCCTCGATCCAGAAGCGCCATTCTTGATTACCTGGTGGGAGCCGTATAATAGCAGATCTCCAAAGCTTCCCAATCGATGTCCCTTCCAATCTTCAACACGTTCTTTCAGTTCCTCCACAGCTGCATTGCGCTCCTCTGTATGGACGGCTTCGTTGGTGCGCTGGAGGACTGCAGAAGCAGCCTCGATACCCGCAGTAATCTCCTGCTTACGTTCCTCGCTTAAGTTGCCTTTGTCACGGAGTTCTTTCAGCAGCAATGGATATTTGGCCAGACGCTGAAACGGTTTGAGTAGGAAGGAAGACAAGACGGTGGGATTCTCGACCATCGACAGAAGCTCCGGTGGGCCACCTGTTAACCTGAGCTTCTCAAATTCCCGCAGAGCTATTTCCTCGCACTTTTTTGTGTTGGCAATGTAGGGCTCGTAAACGTTGAATGCCTCTCGATACAGGGTGAAAAGGCCTCCCCAATTCTGCTGCTCTTCGGGGAGTGCATTTGTCTGCTCCACACGAATGAGGAATCGTCGCTGAAAGTCGAGCAGTGCGTTCAGGTTCAAGAAGATATCGTGGACTAAATCACCGGAAATTATGTTCTTCTCCTCGACCAATTTCTTGAAATCCTGGAGGAGTTCCAGATGATGGACGTATGTCCGCTCTGTTTTGACCAACTCTTCGACGATATGCTGGCGCTGGGTTTTGCCTTTGGCTGCCGCCCCATCTCCAAGGGCCTCCTCGTCATTGATGTCTGGTATAGAGCCATTTGCCACTAGTATGTCCAGGACGCGATTCAAAACTCTGGTCACCTTCACGAAACCCGTAGTATCGTCTCCATACAAGTCCATTATCGTGAAGCATTCCTCGGTGTGAAATTTGTATTCGCGGATGCAGGCGGTGATGAACAGCATAGCGGCTGCCTGGTCACGCTTTGTTTTCTTCTGGTCGCTCACTTTGATCTGCTGCTCTGGAGGGTGGGCAGAATTGATGACATCGAGCAGTGGGTAGCCTTGCCGTAACGTCCTCCAGACCAAGGTGACAGGATCTACATCTTCGTTGCAAGCCTCGGCGTCCTCCTCCTCCTGTATCAGGGCGGCTTCGCACTCTGGAATGACCCGCAGACGCTGGCGCAGCATCTTGCAGATCTGGAAGAGCGAAGAATCGCTTCCGGCGCGCTTGTTGAGGACATTGTTGTTGGCTAGGATGGGAGCTCCGTTCGCGGCACCATCGACAGTACTCGGCATGGAGGCCGGGCTTGCGAACAGGGTGGAAGTGGTGGTAGCGGCGGTCGAGCTGGAAGCGCGCAGTGTGGAAGCCTGGGAGTGGGAGGAGAAGTGCGAGCTGTTCGAGCTGTGGTTTTGGGTGTTCATTGTCCCTTGGAAGCTCGTAAGGCGGGTTGCGGGCGGCAGTTGTGAGGGCGCTGGGGGATGATTGCGGGCCGAGAAGTGGTTGGCAACAAGTTCCATTGCTCGTCCTCAGTCATTCGAGGCGGCGACACTCTCGAGGAAGTCAGCTTGTCCGCGTCGGTTGTCTGGCTCTAGTGGGAGGTGTCCTGGCTGCTTGATATGGCGGTGTCACCCTTGTCTTTTGCAACAAGGCGTTGCATATGGGACAGCGCACGGGGATCTTCGGAAGAAGCAAGCGTTGTGTATGCGAAAGGGAGTGTGATAGTATCGATAATATGGGCCGGTGTGTCGTGGAGTGAAGTGTTGTTTCTACAGTGTGAATATGGGGGTTGGAAGGACTCTCCGCGGCCATCGGGGAATACCAGTTTGTTTTAGGCATGATGAAACGCCTGCGACAAGGAACCTGGAAAGGTGTGCAGCATAAAGTCTCGCTTGTCCGTGTCCATGTGCACAATACTGCGCCTACTGTTGTTCTTGAATTGCTACATACTGTGCTGGTGTATCACAATGTATAACACTGTATAACACTCGAGCAGGGTCGTCTCCTCTACCTTCGTAGTATGAATCGCTCCTGTTGGGCAGTTGCCGTGCCTAGTAGGAATATTGCTTGTGCCTAGTAGGAATATTGCTTGTGCCAAGTGAGAATATTACTTGTGCCTAGTAGGAATATTACTTGTGCTTAGTGGGAATATTACTGGTGTCTTGTGGGAATATTACTGGTGCCTAGTAGGAACATTACTGGTGCGCAGTACCTAAGAAATATACACAGCCAAGCACCACCTTGCTTCCATACACTGCGCTGGGAGATGCACAGATTCCATGCCCTGCGCTGGGAGATGCCCAGATTCCATACACTGCGCTGGGAAATGCACACTGAAGGCCATACCCGTGCCAAGCCATCCTCCACATAGACTGTACTCCTTCCATTTGACTGGTGTGAGGCCGTGAAAGGGAAAGCAGAGTCGAGCCGAATGCGCCTGCTTATTGCGCCTATTCGCCAGAGTCAGGCCTGATACATCCAGTAAGGAGCGACTCATCTACGAACACTAGGGTTGGCGCCCGAATCGCCGCTTGCAGGCTTGCATTCCTATCCCTCGATTCCGCCATTTCTGTGACGCTCCCCTCCAGACAAGGCCTGAGGCGTGGGATGGAACAAGTGCAATCAGCAAGAGACTGCAGCCAACCGCCATTGAGAAACACAACAGACCCATCTACTCCCTACGACCAACACTTTATACACACCTGACCTTCGCCATATAGCACCACACGACCGCACATCACATACGCCACCTAGAACACTTGCGGCGCTCTGTAAATACCTTAGCTAGGCTGCGCCTCTGGTACCGATTCGACATACAACCATGGCAGAGCCTTTCCGGAACAATGGCCCGCCGCCGCCATTCGCCCCCTCATTCCTCCAGAACTTCAAATCAAATACTTACATTAAAGATGAAGGCTACTCCGAGGACACGCGGAGCCAGGCTGGGAGTGAGATGCGCGCCGATTCGAGGATGGGCGAGGTCGAGGGCGACATGATGGACCAAGATTCTTCTCCGTCCGGACTTCCAGATTGGGTGATAAACATGAACGAGACGGAACGTAGTGGTAAATGAATGAGACTGTGCTTTTATTATTATCATACCAACTGACAGTTGATAGAGTTTGCATACGCCATACTAAGATCCTTACGTACCTCCTCCATCGCCAACATCGTCGAGCGACTCAACCCACTCCTCCACATCGACCCTGTACGATACCTCCCTCCAGAGCTCACTTTCGAGATCTTCTCCTACATCGAACCGCAGTCTTTATTAATCGCTTCGACGTTAAGCAAGTCGTGGCGAAGTCGCACCTTGGATAGCAGATTATGGCGTCAACTATTCGGTGGAGAAGGGTGGGCTACGAACCCAAAGACTGCCAAGGCTTTCGTGGACGAGCAGAGGGCTGAAATACAGCGAAACGCCGAGCGTAAAGCCAGGATTCGGCCTTCGGAGGATGTGGAGGATGCAGAGAGAAAATCGCCGAAGAAGAGAGTGAGAGACCGCCAGCTTTTTGGTGAGGCTTCAGCTCTCTTGAGACACATTCCTGGCACACACTCTCCTCTACAATGGGCAGCACAACATGGACCAGTCGAAGCCGACGAGGATGCGAGGATGGAAGATGCACCCACCAGGTCCTCGGATGATAATGAATTAGACTCCTTGCTGCAGTCTCCCTCGCCAATCGATCTGTCTTCCAATCCAGACGCGATCGAACCCCCCATAAAAACGTCTTTACTACTGAATCCGCGCACCGACCCTGCTCTCAACTGGCAGTACCTCTTTAAACAGAAGCAGAGACTGGAAGCCAATTGGATCGCGGGTAAATACAAGAATTTTATGCTACCTCATCCTGGACATAAAGAGGAAGCGCATAAAGAGTGTGTCTATACAATCCAGTATTCAGCCAATTTTTTGGTCAGTGGAAGCCGAGACAAGACCTTGCGCGTCTGGAATCTTAGCACACAGCGATTACATCTGCCGCCTTTGACAGGGCATAGTGCTTCTGTCTTGTGCCTACAATTCGACGACAGCCCCGAACAGGATATCATCGTATCAGGTGGGAGCGACTGTCATGTCATCATCTGGCAATTTTCCACTGGCAAGATCATTCAAAAGCTCGATCATGCTCACTCGGAATCGGTGCTAAATCTCAGATTCGACAACCGATATCTCATTACGTGTTCCAAAGACAAGACGATCAAAGTCTGGAATCGGCATGCCCTTCTACCATCAGACGACGCCTACCCCAACCGCGGGATTTCCGCGTCAGCGAAATTTCCCTCCTACATCCTGAACTTCGACAATCTACTGGAAACTGAATTTAATCATATAAAGCCACTTCGGGAATATTCCTTGTTGATGACTTTGGAGGGACATGGCGCGGCAGTAAACGCCATCCAGGTATTGGGAAGTCAAATCGTTTCGGCGTCTGGTGATCGCCATGTCAAGATCTGGGACGTCAAGACCGGTCAATGTCTGAAGACAATCTCCGGCCATGCCAAGGGAATTGCTTGTGTGCAATTCGACGGTCGCAGAATTGTCAGCGGAAGCAGCGATGAGACCGTCCGAATCTTTGATCGAGCCACTGGCGCTGAGGTAGCCTGTCTTAAAGGCCATACCAACTTGGTGCGAACGGTACAAGCCCGATTTGGTGATGTTGCAGGCAGTGAGGCTGCTGAAGAACAGGAAGCCCGTGACATTGACCGCAAGTATTACAGTGCCAGACTGGACGGCGTTTTACAGTCAAGGCCATTGACTAGAGAAGAACGCCGCGCGAGAAACGCTGGGGGCCGGGACCCTAAAGACATATTTGCAGTCGGTGCCAAACTTCCCCCGGGCGGGGGTGGAAGTAAATGGGCACGCATTGTGTCTGGTTCATACGACGAGTCTGTAATCATCTGGAAGCGTGATCCGGATGGGAAATGGATCCCTGCACACCATCTATTACAGTGGCAGGCAGTAAGTAGTGCTGGGGGCGACGTCCGGCGTCAGCAGCAAGCAGCCCATGTGCACACGCATAATTCTACCGCACAGCAACAATTGACTGCCATGATGACTGGTTTGCCGCCCAACATGACGTTCCCACAATGGTTCGCCCAATTTGGAAACACACTCTCTCAGCAACAACTACAGCCATTGCACATGCACTGGACGCATCAATTGAACCAAATCAATCAGGCGAATCAAGTGGCGCCAGTATCAGTAAATGCTGTTGCGGCAACTCATACGACGAATACGACAGTAATTCCTACACAACCAGGTCACGCACAGGCATCCGTAAACAACGCCCCAGTATCTGTTCCACTTATCCCAGCTCAATGGCTTAATAACCTTCCTCATCACCCAGCGATTCCAGCGACCATCCAAGCTACACAGCAAACAGCGCAAGCAAATGCGGCTCTCACTAACGCGGCCATTCAAGCCAACCATCAACATCTCGCTCAGATGCCCGCACACGCTGCCGCTGTACAAGCTGCGCATGAACACAACGCCTCTGCGGCTGTAGCTGGAGGAAATCCTGCATTCGCGGCGACGAATTCAATCACGGGTGGGTCCAGGGTTTTCAAGCTACAGTTTGATTCTAGAAGGATCATTTGTTGTAGTCAGGATCCCACGATTGTCGGGTGGGATTTTGCGAATGGGGATAAGGAGATTGAAGATGCTACAAGGTTTTTCGGGGAGGACTGTTAGCAGGGAATGTTTTCCCACCATCTCTTTCGAGTAATGATCCTACCTTTTGCATTCTGGCGGGCGTCTTGGCGGGAATTTTGGCTTTTCTGGTCGTTTTTTTGGGAGATTGTTGACTCCTCGTCTTTTTCATGGATTATGGAACTTATTTGGATCCATTTTGAAACGTTTTGAAACGCAGCGTGCCAAATGTCAATGGCGTTCCTCCTTTTGACCTGTGGAGTATATTAGATTTCTTGTGGGGTGTTTTTGTAGGATCTTCATCTCCGTCTTCTGGCTCCCGTCCTTCTGTATATGAGAGAGTCTCTTGTTAATACATTTTACTATACTTGAATATGCTCTATATGTTTGGGGATTCGATGTCATTGTTCGCTTTGTGTTTATTCTTTGACAGCCTCCTTTGGTTTTGGACTTTGTGAACTTGGACGGTATGTTTGAGATGGAGATTCACAGCACGATGGTGATGAAGTGGAATGCATTAGGTAGAAGACAAATTATAGAAAACGTAATCGTGATGATTCGGACTAGAACTAAGCATACGGAGATTGCACGGAGATTGGCTGCCATCTCGTCCACCTTCCTCCTCGTTCACAATTTTCTTGCACCACCCGTATATAATCAATCTGGCAAACAAACGTAGGCGGGCGATGTCTTCCATGGAGCCAACCATCCTTCAATCACCTTGCGGGCTTCGAACTGGCCCTAATCGGCATTTGTACTCACGCACTCTCGCCCACTGTTCATTTACCTCATTCTCGCCAACCAATCTCACGCCACTCATGCCTGGCCAGTCGACCATTTCTGTTGTTCCATTGGCCTTTCTTTGATCACCAAGGTCTCTCGGATTCCCACCTCCATAATCATGGCCTGATCTGTTAGTACATGATGCACCCCAACCGGACATGGATTTAGATCTCGAAAACGCCTCCAAGATTTTGGTACAACAGTAAGAAAATGGCCAGCTTCTCCAGGTGTCCAATTACATCCAGTCATCCGAGCATATTTCGTTTGGTCTGTGTGTTGCTGCTCACTTGGCCTCTCCAGCATGTGCACCTGGTCGTAAAATGCCCGCCATGTGAGCCAAACTCCAGTCAACAGTCCTTGTTAGACTACAACAAAGAATTGACCTGAACTATTTTTTGGTTTAAGACCGAACCAGAGCCGAAGCACGAGGCATAACCTCCAGTTATGTTATATTTCAAACTTTTCATACTATACCTACTTCTTGCTCGAAGCTTCCTAGTGTCGATGCTGTTCTTGGTGTGGACTGTGCACCGTGTTGCCGCGCACAAAGGTCGTAAAGGAAGCTGTGGCATCGCAAGCCCGCCGCGCCAATCAACCAGCTGGCGTTTCTGATAGGAAAATCGTCCAACCAACCAGCGCCTCGTACAGAGGTATGCTTCGAGGAACTCGTAGTCGATCTGATTGCTGACTAGGCAGAGTTTGAGGAGATGAAGTGAGTTCGCACGCATCTTCTATCGCATAGCGGAATATTTGATCTCTCAGCTCGCGAGGCAGGTCCAGAAAACCGGTTTTATTTGCATCGTGGGGTTGGGACCTTGTATAGACTGGTACGGGCTGACTGTTTTGGTTGATTTTGCACTGCGATAGTTGCACTGTCGCGTGTCGCACAGGTCAGCACACAGTTTTTGAAATGAAGATCAAAATTAAAAGCGCTTACGAATATTTTTCGGGAAATTCGACCTGCAATTTCCAGGTATAGCTACTGCAAGAGAGGGGGCTCGATGCTGCGGCTTTTGTGGTGAACTTGATTTTGCGACGATTAAAACCTGGTTGCTGATGCTCTCACCCAGCTGCAGGTGAGAATCGTTGTGCGAAGTTCATGTGTTGGTACGATGTTGGTGGGTACTGACTGCCCTTCAAGCTTTTCCGACCCATCAATACCGTCCGATGAACTTTGGTTTTCATGCGGCGTTATATACGTTCTTTTATAGCAACAACATTCTGCGACTGCTGCTGATGTTGTGATTTTTAAGATGAGAGTGTAGGCTTCGGCCATAAGAGTCCACTGGCTATGGTCGTACTGCATCTTTCGTTCTCATTTTTCTCAATGAGAGGAGCAAGACCTCAAATCGCGCGATTGACCCTGGCTCTCTTTTCAGCCACATATCAAGCAGGTCAATCACCAATGTAACTCCTCCAATTTAGCAATTGCCTATCACCTATCCTTCACCTGGACCTCTTCTTTCCACTTCAGACGCCAGTAAGTAGACCCCCCTGTCCTATCTTCCAATGCCTTCAACTCATACTTCAGGTGAGCTGGCAACATTTTCTGTTCATAGTTTATGTAGCGAGAAATAACCACTACGATTTTCTGGAGCTTTGGTAAGGTGCCGAGATGTTTCCAACCTGCCTCGAATATTGGTGCCGTGCCGTGCCCATGAGCCTTTTTCCGAACTCGGCGCCGCCTTGAGACCATACTTTCACGGTTTTGAGGTTCGATGAGCCACGAAGAGCATTTCCAAGCTGCTTGAAAGCCTTGTTCAAGCAAATTGTCTCTTTAGGTGAGGACGTTGTATGGTAGGTACCCTGGTACATGGACGCGGCATATTGTCATCGTCCTTTGAAACCGAAGAGGGAGAGGTTTGGCGGAGCCTAAGGAAGCAGCTGAATTTGGAGTAGTTTTTTTAGTCTGAATCCAGTCAGACGCTCCCATTTCCAGTCCACTTGTTTATTGGCGAAGAATTGGGACATGAAAGTTTCCAGGAACTCGTAGTCAATTTGCTTGCTGACCAAACAGAGTTTGTAACTGGTGACGATGGCGCTGAGAGAATGCGTCCTTGGTTCAAAATTTGAGGCTAACTCGTCCATGATTGCTTCTCTGTATACCTTGTCTCTGGCTTCACGTGGGAGATCGAGAAATCCTACTCTGTCGGTATCTCGGTGGAGGGCTCGTGGATACAGAGGAGGCTCTCTGAACACGTCAATGAGACGGATAACGCGAGGAATTTCTGTTACAGATAGTTAGCGACTAACCAGTTCTCGGTGGAAGACAAAAAGTGAGGTGCTGTGTACAGGCGGGGGTGACTGTAGCGAGATGCTGGAGGGAAGTTATGTTCCAATCTAACTTATCAACACACTGGAATATGTACCCACACATAACGCTCTATAATAGTGTCTAGTGAGCACCGTGCACTCAAGAACAGATGTCCGTTCTGTCGGTCTCTATCAGTGTCTACAACCGGCGAGTTGAGCTGACGAACGATCTCAAAAGAATTGGAACGTTACAAAAAACACAAGAGTAAGCTATACCAAATTAACCTATAAAGGTATTTGCTAGCCTTAAAGTAACGCAGCAGCATCCCCCTTATTCGGCATAATAAACAACCTCAACCCATCCTTATCCTTCTTCGGCAATCTCCCAGCTCCAATATTCGTCTGCAAAGCCTGTTGCAACAACTTTGGTTTCCCAAGCCCAAAATCCCTCTCACTCCTCCATTTCGTAAAATCCCCCTCCTTCGTCCCACTCTTGACATTTTTATTCGCCTCCTGCTGCACCGCAATAGCCGTGTATGGCAACGCCTACCTCCCATAAGGATAATCATGTCCAGTGTATAACTTATACTCACCTGGCATGGAAAGCAATTTCTTAGTGCTGGAGAAGAGATCAGGTGTGTGGCCGGGGAGATGAACGACTTTTGCTGTGATATCGCCTGTGTGCCTTATCTGCCATAATGCTGTTGTCGGCGAGGTTGTGTCGTGGTGGAGGTGAGAAAGAGGTCGCCGTTCAACCGAGCTCGGCGTCTCCCCTGCCTCTCAGATGTACCAACGCTAAATTTCAAGCTAACCGGTGATCAACAACGGGCTTTCTAGGGGCGTCATTCCAATGAATTTATCAGCTCGGTACCCCTTGGAAGAGATGTGCAAAAGCATCTATCTTCCCACGTATAGATATCCTCAAGATACTACACATCTTCCATAGACATTCTTTTTGACTAGACATGTCTTCAACTATCACAATTGCGGCCTCTGGCGCAGTTTTTGGTGGAGCCCTGCTTGCGGCTGGTGTAACAGCACCCTCAGTTGTCATTGGACAGATGAAATTGGAACACTTGCATATGCTCAAGGTTTTTGTCGTTGGGAGTGCAAGTAGTGCGTACGTATAAATTTTTCAAGCGAGCTCGTGTAATGAGTGCCTCCAAATTTTCAACTCAAATCAAACTAACGAATCCAAAGCCTAGTCCTAAGAGGTCTGCAACGAGCAGGCTACATACTCAAAGCCCGTACTCCAACCAATCTAGGCTGGCTCGGACCATACGATGGTAATATCATAGGCGGCCTCCTAATCGGAATCGGGATGACCCTCACGGGCTCCTGTCCAGGCACAGTCTTCGCCCAACTCGGCAGCGGCGTCCCCGGCAGTCCCCTCGTCCTAGCCGGCGGAATCCTAGGCGGCATACTCTACACCGCCGTCTCCAAGAACCTCAAACCGAAAATAGCAAAAGACGCTGAACCCCCTACTCTCCTAACGATCCCACAGAAAACAGGACTGAACGCAAATATCATGCTTCTTCTATTCGAAGCTCTCTGCGCCACTATGGTCGTCCTCGCAAACAACCTGTTACCCCACATAGAACTCCGTCTAAACCCACTCCTCGGCGGCCTCCTAATTGGCATCTCCCAACTCACCTCCGTCCTACTAACAAAAAATACCCTAGGAATATCCGCCTCCTACGAAGAAGCTGGGAAATGGTTTTGGAAACTCGTCAGACCATCCAACGAACACGTGTCCAGTAATTCCATGATTTTTGCTTTGGGGACAACAGCGGGTAGTTTTGCCGTTTCGAGGGCATTGCCGGGATGGGTTCTGAGGGATGGGTTGGCGCTTTCGTCGGGGAGATTGGTGGGGGGTGGGGCTGTGATGGCGTTTGGGTCGAGGTTGGGGATGGGGTGTACGTCTGGTCATGGGATTAGTGGGATGGCTTTGTTGGGGGTGTCGAGTGTTGTTTCTGTTGTTTCGATGTTTGTGGGGGGAATGTTGATGGCTGCATTGATAGGGTGAAGTAGTTTTAGATTTGAAAGTGTGTGGGTTCGATACACCCAGTAGGATTAAAGATTATTGATCGTTAAGCATTTGGGTGCACTTTGATGTTTCGTAGCCTATATCAGAATCTTTTGATGTCGCTCCTTCTTCGAACAATAGACAGATGTGCATCAATAATTTTCCTCTTCGAAATACCAGAAGTTCTCCCAGTATGGAAGTCCACCGCCTACACATTATATCAACGACAGCATGTATTCCCCCCGGCAATAAACACCCCACAATCCATCCTCACTTCCTTAGTATTAAGAAGAGAAATATCCTTCATCGACCCCGGAACCATCATATCCCCACCTGAATCAATGATCTCGCTAGTATGAATACAGTCTGCCCTCCTCTTACATTCCACTCTCCCACAGCCAACACCTTCTATATCATCAAGGAGTTGCGTATACTTTCGCTTGACACGCCGTCCCTGGCTGAATGGACAAGCGAGTACAAAAATCGGTAGGAACCGTTCTTCGTCGGTATTATTGTTGAGTAAGCCCATGATATCGCTTCGCTCAGCATCTGAGGAGACGATTGTACTCCATGACGTGGATTGGGGATCTGAAGTACACTTTGCGTCAGCAATGAGCGCTCCACTTCACCCCACCCCACTTCCCCGCTGGCTGGGAATGATTAACCTCAAATCCCGGGCCGCACCAGCAATCTTTACTTCACCTCGACATCAGCTCACGCAAAGTGTACTTCAGATCCCCAATCCACGTCATGGAGTCTCAGATCGGAGCTGATGTCGAGGGGAAGTAGCGATTGCTGACGCGGGGCCGAGATCAGAGGTTAATCGTGCTCATTGCTGGGATATGAGGGTACCGAGGGAACAGCGAGATGGGTATCAACTGTATCCGTACTGTCGAGTAAATTATATATGATATGTAGGGGTGATGGGTGAAGTAAAGTGTCGAAAAGAGTCGCTGCAGTAAACTTCGGGTGAAGACCGTCGTGATAACCACTGCCAAGACTATCTGTTAGCAGCGAGAGGGCAAGAAAATTGTAATGGTGTCGAGTTTCGGCTGCAATTGGAACCGGGTTTGATCCTCTTCCCACGGCGCACTAACTGGAGGTATTCGAGCTCTCGTGAACCAGAATGGGCCGTTTTTTTGGGATGCCTCGTGGATATAGGGGACGAAGAAGTACTGCAACTGATTTGTAAACTATCAACGACGATGTTGTTGATATTTGAGCTGGAAAATGTAATTGTGGAATAAGTTTGTGCGGTAGTCCGTAATCGAGGTTGTTTGGAGGCGAGAGCCGCTGCTAAAATAGTCAGTGGTACGAGTCAATTACGCAAGATTGGCAATTGCATGTTTTGTGAAGTGACCATGTAGCTGGGAACTTGTTTGCCATTTTCATCCATATGTAACCGCGTGCAAACCTCCTCGAGTCTGAACAAACTTGAGCATCTTGTTTTCGGAATGCGGCGAGCAACGGGAACCAATCGTGTAGATGAAGTTTGCTTCACCAACCGAGAATGTATCGTTAGGTCCTCTCTCGAGTTTCACCACTGTTATGGAATGTAAATCATCGATGGCACAAAGTGAGCTTGACCTGAAAAAGCAAACTCGTGAGGGCATAGTGGTCTCATTGATTCACGCCCGCCAAGGATCAACGCACTTGATTGTAAGACCTGAAAATCGCGATCGATCTCGACAAGTTTCTGGCAATATCAGGAGAGATTATGGCCAGAAATTTATCAATATTGATCCTAAGTTGATAGACTACTATTGTAACGTTCGATTGCTATTATCCCCAGGCTCGAGCGGGTATGAATAGAAGAGACCATTATGAGGGCTTCAAACTCGAGTGACGAACACGATCGCCAAGCTAATGAACTGGCAACTGACGAGCTTACAAGAAAATCTAATGAGCCGTGGTCCTGGTGTATGACCAAATCAGTTCTGCGCTACTTCGCCTAATACTTTACCACTAACGAGATCGTTCAACAATGCGAACAAACATCTCTGACTGGAAAAAGAAACCGTTTCTGTTATAGCACTTCCATCCTTTAAGCGGATCGATAAGTGAAACGTCATAACGACGGAAAATCTAAGACGGTAAGCATAGAACAATATAAGATCTGGTTGAACATACCCCTCCAAGCACCTTGCCCAGCTCGAGCATAGCGATAGGTTTTCCAAGACATTGATACTTTCCGTACCCAAAGATGAGGTCAGTTGCCTTACGCATTGTTGCAGCTTGCTCTTCTGTGGCTTCTAGCCAACGTTCCGGTCGGAATACATCGACGTCTTCGCCGAAGATAGCCGGATCTTTGTAAAAGTTCCATGCGCCATAGGCAATCTCGGTAACTCCTGGTATGAATTTGCCATGGATCATATCGCCTTCCGGAGGCACACGTTTGTTGAACAAGCCCGTTACTGGCGGAAATACTCGCAGGCCTTCGGCGATACATGCTTGTAGAAATGGTAGGTTCTTGGCTTCTTCGTCGGTGAGATATGGAAGTTGCAATTGCGCTTCATCAAGCTCGTCTTGGAGTTTTCGATAAACTTGCGGCTGAGTAAAGATGTACATAGCGATAGTGCGTAGAGATGTGACTGTCGTGTCTGTGCCAGCGACCACTTGGAGAACCGCTTCCTGCTCACATTGCTCTTGATCGAGACCATGGCTGATAAAAGAGCCCAGCATGTCGTTTCTCGAGACCTTGTCTGGCCCGAATCTCTGGTCAACAGTGCGCTTAGCAACACTAAAAGCCTCAATTAGCGAAATTTCTGACCAGGCTTGTCCTATTGAAGTAACTTCGTACGGGGTCTGTAGATCGGCCTCAAAAGCAAGATTATGTCCACTCAGTCTGCAACTTACCCTAACATATAGCCCAAACCTGTCTTGTCCGTATGCTTAGGCATGGTATATTTTGCAATCCAAGGATGTTTGACAAGCTTAGCCATAGCAAGTATTGCAGAGAACCACTCAAACACAGGCAGCAATTCCTCTTGAGTTTTTATATAGCCATGAACGTCGTCATCGGCAAGCAAGAAGCCAAATGGTTCACGGAACGCAATATCCGTTATTACATCTGCTACAAAGTAGAGCATAAGTCTTGAGATGTCCACAGGTCGAGATATACTTCTGGAGGATAGATACTTTGCTGAGATCAAATCGAATAGATCTAGTAGGCGGCCGTTGACACATACTTCTAGATAGCCGTTGCCGAGGTCTGCTCCAGAGTACTTTCGCATATCTTAGCTGAGTTATATCGATGGTTGGAAGAGCAACTCACTCCTTGTGCCATCCGCGACTGTAAAGCGCTATGTCGCTCTTCATTCGTCTCTGAGAACAGGTGGTTTCTGGACGATTCAGGGATCATGTCAGACATCTTACTGTTTCAATATCCCTTGCCTGTCAATAGTGAACGACATCAAGTCGTACCACTAGGTTCTGTTCAGCGTGTTTCATCCTTGCATGATTGATATACATACCTGGCCCTTCTGGTACGGCGATCGGACGGCGTTCATTCTCCTGATCAGCACGGGGTCATTCGTTATGAGAGTATTCGGATCTATTCTAGCCAGTGGTCCTATGCCCACCTTGTTAGCAAGGCGCCAAATCCAAAATGTCTCCCTAATTACCATATTTCTTGAGAACCGCGGCATGATCGAGATGCAACGTGTTTCTGGCCGTACTTATAATTGTCCATAAACGCGGGAAAATGCCTGCTATCCAAGGCCCAGGCACATGAGAGAGGCGATGATACTGTTTTGCGCGTTGAAAACAGATTTTGAGGCCAAAGAAGAAGACGAGAACGAGAAGAAGGAATGAAAGCGCCATCCTCTGATCCCATTTACAGTGGGAGCCAAAAGATACAAATAGACTCTTCAGCGTCCTGATGATGAGCATCAGGTGGATGACCCATCAGATTGGGTTCTTCACCTGTACCTAAGTACCCTTTTGGAGTGATGGGCTTTTGGCGGAGGTGGACAATAAGTTGTACTTTGACTGCCTGATGCCAACAGGCGGTGCCAAAATGCGCTCAATCAGATGGTCAGACAGGCGCCTTGGATGTGCATTCAATTTCGGCTGCATGTAACTCTGCGGCGCAGTAGATAGGTACCGAGCGAAAAGCGGCCGGTTTTTTGACATACCTAAAAACAAGACAACTTTTAAGATAATTTAACCAAACCCAGAGATATACTTTGGAAAGCTATAGTTATTCTTACCAAGGGTCTTCTTAAGAGTTCCCGAGCCTTTTAGAATTTATTTTGAGCGTTTAGCTGTCGAAATCAATCAGGTTCGTCGCTAGGCTGTACGCAAAATCCGGCCGCTTTTGGCTCGCCCGATAGCTATCTCTTAAGGCTCCTGTATGTAGTCCTACACTAACAAGAAGGATCCGTTGGGTACTGCAGAGTGCATGTTGAGGTACCAGAATAAGCGCGAACAAGGTATGCAGTACTGCTGATTGGTGATGGTGTTAGGTCCCATTTGCGTTTGGTGCATTCAAGGTCAAGGTCGAGTGGAAGAATTATATACACTAAGGAGCCCTCCAGCGGTAATTCAATGAGCACCCTACTGCTCAGTCTATGATGATGTGAATTATTCAATATCGACAACAAACAACAATGGCTTCAAGATATACGTGTAGAACTTGCCTCAGAGCTTTGAGCTTGAAGAGTAGCTCAAATATTTCTGTGAGTACTAAATCCTTCTTCACACCTCTTAGTAGATAAAATCTAACTTCTGCGCAGCAAACCACTATTCGCAGCTCGAATCGAATTATCCTGCCCTCGCGATGCTTCAGCCTATCCGCTCGTCAATCAGCTGAAGCCCAGCCAGCTGTAGACAAGCCCTCGCTCACCGATGTCCCGAAACCAGCAGATTCTTTGGGCAAGGGAGACCTCCTCAAAGACGCGCCGCCAACTGTAAAACTGGCAAGTCAGTTGCGGAAAAGATTCAAGTCGACAACCGAGACATATGTGGCATATGGAAGCACAGAAACACTCTACAAGGCTTGCGGTGCACAAGCTGAATACAAAATAGTGCGGGACAAAGATGGCATAGCACCCAGGACTGCAACAGGCGAGGAAATTGGAGAATCAGATTCGTGGTGGTATCAAGGTATGTTTCTAACACTTCTACTGCATCACACAAGACTAATGTTGGTGACCAGACCTTGGACTTTCCTGCGCCTTCAATACTTGGGCTCAAGTAACCTTCCTTCACATGTACATTCTCACAGTTCGCATACGTCTCTTCCCAGCCGAGCACGCTCCAACCTGGCAACAACATCTCATAGACCATTTCTCCTTCGCCGCCGAGCAAAAGATGGAGACACAGCACGCCATCACATCCGGCTCAATACGCTCCCGATATCTCAAGGATCTCTTCGTACAATGGCGAGGTATTTTGGCAGCCTATGACGAGGGTCTTGTTAAGGGAGACGCTGTCATGGCGGCTGCAGTGTGGAGGAATATTTTCAAGGGTGCAGAGGATGTTGATCCTGTGCATCTGGCTACGGTGGTCAGCTATTTGAGGAGAGAGATCGCAAGAGTCGGTGCTTTGTCCGATGACCTCATTGCGAATGGTGTCGTCGACTTTGGCGATCCCAGTGCTGAAGCAAGTGTTGTGGTTATGAAGAGCAAACTGATGGACGTCCCTTTCAAGGAAACTGGACCAGCAAAATAGGGCCAGCCATATATATTGTATAATGTAAGAACCGGGTTCGCACACAACATCAATGAATATAAAGAATCGTCATTCCATGCCACTCACTTCGCTCGACCTTGGTACAATTTGCGAAAATTGGTATCCAGGATAAAGAAACAATCGTGATTGTGACGACAAGAGGCCTAGGAGCTTACCAGTCATGATTCAAAAAGGAGCGCACACAATCAAACCCTGGCCTCATAGCATTGTAGGCTTCGAAGAAAGACTTTGATACGCACAGTAAGTGGTTACACATTTTCGGTATGTTTGATCCATCCATCATCTATCCATCAACAGCTGACTGTAACCAATGCCCCTAGAAGCTGTCTCTCCAGATAACCCAAATCCTGCGCTACATAACACCTTTTCCAAAATTCGCTCCATGGGGTATCTCGCTCCTCATAACTCATATCCATCATAGGCCCTCAAGAATAATTGGCCTTTCCGCTTGTCGCCGCGTCGTGCATCTTTGACCTGCGGCAGCGAAAAGTCAAGCGTCTATTTGGCGATTGGTTGCGTGGAATAGATCATACAGTTACCGGATGGGAAGGTGAAGACGTGGACATATGTGCTGATGAGGGCGGTTGGGAGGGCGACGGGGGGGATCGAGGTCGTGGCAGATGTCGATGGTGCCTGTGATTTTGAGATTTTGGGTGGGTGGTGCGAAGTGCACGTTGATATCCGAGGTGGCGTCCTCTTCGCTGAGATTGACGAGGGTGAATTGGAAGGTTTCTTCCTCTTCCAGATCGTCCTCTTTTGCGTCCAAGGTTGGTGCGATGCTGGCCATGAGCTCGTCGTACTTCGCTGCTTTGGACGCTGAGAGGGAAATCTTCTCCTTGTTGGAGATGGTGCTTGGGTATCCGCTGCAGTCGGTAATCTCCTCGACTGAGCAGTTCATTGATTCATACCGTCCATCGTCTTTGTCCAACCAAGCAACAACTCGTTGAACGAAGTCGTCTTAATCCTCAGGCTCCAAAGTCTTCTCCAATAAATCAGAACCAGAGAGATATATCACCCCTACCTCACAGTTCATAGCATCCTCCTAGCGCGTGCGTCCATAGACCTGCTCGAAATTGAGAAATGCCTTGTTCTCCACGCAATAGAGCACAACATAGTCTTTCGAATCGCGAATATCGGATCCACAGGCGAACCTCCTGCATTCCTCAACGTGGCTTGCCTTTCCCCTTCGAACAAGTTGTTGTTCCGCCGTGTATTATGCATAGGTGCTTCCTCCCGTCACCAAAATCATCAAGTTGGTTCAGCAAATCGTCGTATTCCCCTTGGAAAACGACGACATCGCGTTGATCTTGGGTGAAACCGCGATGGCTCGCAAAGTCTTCGAGTTCCGCCTTGGAACCGAGGAATAACTTTGATACGTGAATTTCTGCCCCACGACCTGTGGTAAGCTCATGCTGTGCTCGCTCGCAGGGATCGAACTCATCAGTCTCAACCGCGGCAGAAAGCAGTAACGGGCGCAGTCGAGTAAAACACATCCTTCGAACGAACGCGCAAACTTGGAAATATCAATTTCAAATCGATACTTAGCATGTTCGTTCTCAAGATCCTTCATATCAACGATCCCCGTCTCAGTATCCGCGTTTAGTTGTTGAGCAAGCAGTCGAAGAGATTTGCTTCGCGGGTAGGAGCTAAATTGGAGGGAGATACTATTTGCCAGACCAAGTCATCGCAGAGACATGACCACAAAGTCAGACAGAGACATTCTCACCTCGCGAAAGAACAGCACGTAGTTAAAACCTCAATTACTTGTCCTAATATTAGTCCACGGTGCCCCATTCGTTCCCATTCTCCAATCGTAATGGTTGATTCTGATTCCCCGCCAGCCCGGCAACAGCCTTCATCTCCTTGGCCCTTGTACGGACACTCTCGTCCTGCCGATTGAGCAGGAGCAGATTGCGATCTTGTTGCCGCTGCGCGGCACTTTCTTGTTCTGCGATGAGCTTCCTTTGGATTGAGGTTCGCTTCTCCAGTGTCTCCGTCTCCAACAAAGCCATCTTTTTCGTGTAAGCAAACTCCCGATTGCGATCGGCGTCAACAATCTGTTTCCTTTGTACTGCCGCTGCGGCTTCGTTTTGTAGTGTGAGCTGGTGTCTTTCACTCGCGATTCTTTTGTCTTCTTCATGTCTCCGCTGGCTTGCACGGGCCTCATATGCCTCGAGTTGTTGTGCTTGAGAAAGCGAGGTTTGGTGTCGCTCGTTCGAGTGCGCCAAAGCGATTTGATGGTCGTCGTGCATGATCCTCTGCGCCGCTTGCGCCTTTTCCTCCATGCGCTTGATGTCTTGGGCTGCCCGCAAGGAGAGCAAGGCCTGCATATTCATGATTTCTTCAATGTGCTTGGGAACGCCAACTGCGCCTTCAGGTTGCGCACCTTTCTTGGAGAAGAGCCGCGGTCTACAGTTCCGATCTGCCAAAATTTGCTTAAGAGTATCCCGCATTCCTGTTGGTGGTCCTTGGTAAAACGCTTGAGCGTATTTGCAGGGCGAGTAGCAGATACCGTCCTGTTTAAAAAGAAACGCTTCGTCATTGATATGAGCGGCTATCTGCGGGAAGTCTAACAGAACGCTTGTGATATCTAGGGCTTGGTCGTTATCCAAAGCAAGGTGGAGGATAGTTTTTCTTTGAGGCCCAAATGTTTCAAATGGATCTGTTCCAGCACTGAATAGTTTTTCGATAACCCGGTATGCTTTGGATTCCCAACCAGGGCCGGAAGGAATGGCATTCCGGCACAGCTCGGCAAGAGGTGTCAAACCAGCATGGGCGAGACGTGCATCGTGTCCATGAGCCAACAGCATAGAAACAAGTTCGGTTTGTACTTGCCTAGCAGCTTCATGCAGACTGCCGTCATTTGGACGCGCTTGCGCTTTCAGAAGCATTTTTGCAGATGTGATATCGCTGTTCCGGCAAGCGAGCAAAAGCGCAGATTGTTTCTTGCTGTTGCGAACAGAAACATCTATGGGGGGGTCAAGTTCGAGCAATCTCTCAATGATAGTATGGCGCCCAGACTCCGTCGCCTTAATCAAGGCAGTGGAATCTGATACTTCGGCCACAAAGTCGGGACTGGCTGTTTCATTTGTTAGCGAATCCAAGTCACCATGATAGTCAACTTTACCTTCATGCCCCAATTTCAGCAATGTCAATATCACTTGCTCACTGATTCCTGGCCGAGGCTGATGCAGCGCCCACAGTAGTGGCGTAATATTCTCTTCAGCCATCGTGGGCTTTAACTTTTCTAGTCGAGATAATCCGCCCGGGCATCCGTGAATAAGTAGAAAACGCATGAGTTCGTGCCCCCGAGGATGATATCGCATGGCAAGGAACAGCAATTCATTATTGTCAAAGGAGAGCAGAGACCCCAATCGACCAAGACATGATGTCAGCAAAGCAATAAGTTTAGTTTCTGACTTGATCGATCCAATGAGAGCTGGCATCAGCACCTCCACATTCGGATGGGTTTGCACCAATTGCTCAAAAAGAGTCGTGTCCTTGAGCGAGGCAGCAGCAACAAAACTGGCACCACCTTCAGCTCCAGTGTCGGCTCCGTTGGCCAACATGAGCTTGAGAAGATCGTCGTCACCTTCCTCGACGACTTGTTTCAGATGCCGAGAAAGCTGTGCTATGTCTTGCCATCAGCATGGCTCATAGATAACAGCGGGGTGACTAATTCTCTACACTTCGAGAACGCATGAAATTCAAATGAGCACTTTCAGTCAGAGATGGATGTGGAAAGTTCATGGCGATACCGTTCTTTGAGATTGCCAGAATTTTCCTCGATATCGATCTCGGGATCAGAGGTTTCTGAACGAAAGATACATTCGAGATCTAGGAAGATGTGAGGGGCAATGAATTGAATGAACTTACCAGGGGCTACTCGAGCTCTAATGAGTGATCTCGCAAACGGTAATCGTTCTCCGGGAGCGAGCTCCATGCATGAGTCGAAAGCCTTCGTGTTGGCTTCCTCGCTTTTATGTGCTTCAAGCAGTAGCTTGAAGACAGTGGAAGATCTCGTGCGTATAGCACCTTTGAACGCAGCTGCATCGTCACATCCAGCACTTGCTCCGAGGTCCAACAGCATGGCTACTACATCTTGTCGGATTGACGCTCGTCCAGTCTCATGAACAAGGGCCCTGTCCAGTATGATCCGATGAATTTTACACGCAGAGAGGACAACATTCGTCTTTATCGGATGATAAGTGTCCGGGTGAAGGGCAAGGGGAATTACATAGGCCCACGTTTCCTTCTCGATATGCGCTGTGGTACATATGACCTCAAGCGATTCAAGCGCTTCCTTTTTGAAAGCCTCTTGTATCGCGAGACCATTTTGATAGTTTGCGTCAGCTCCTCCTTCGATAAGAAGCTTGCAAACCACGCCATCATCCTCTGTACGGACAACATCTATCAGAGTATCGGCCACTGGAATTCCTCGGGCTCCATGCTCTAATAGTAGACGCAGCATCTTGAGCAATGTCGATCGGCTAATTTGCTTCCTAGCTCCAAAAACAAGGGGTATAGCTTGCGAGGTGATAGCCGAGGAGGGAGGGTTCGCTGAGGCACAGAGGATCAAAAGCATCTCTAGATCGCCCCGACTGCTCACAATGTGAACACAATTGCTGCTTGACTCTCCGAAAGTGTTCACTGATGCGCCATGTTTTACGAGAGCGTCAACCATCTTCGGGTCCCGGAAGAGTGAGGTTTCGGACGCGGCTCGTCGTAAAGCAATATCGAGCTCAGGCCCAGAAACGCCTTTGGTGAGAAGAGTGGCCACTGCATCGAATCTTTGAGCTTTCCCGGGCATTTTCATAGCTTGCGGCAAGGCTTTGGCGAGGACACTGGGAGACGACGATGCTTTCGTGAGAATGCCAACCAGGGCGAGATCCTGATTGCGCAATGCGATTCTGACAGCGTGTGCATTTTCATAGTCGATTGATGCACCATTTTCGACTAGTGCCTCGCACAGAGCCAAGTGCCCGAAACCGACAGCCGCGAGGAGAACGGCTCCCCAAGGTCCACCTTTCGCGCCCTTGGCGACAAGTAATCGAAGTAGTCGCAGGGCATCTTGTTCAGAAGCTTCGGCTGGAATGCTATCGACTGCCTTTGATACAGCAGTGGGAGACACGTCGCCTCTGAGAAAGCCCTCTATCAGATGGTATTCTAATTGAGCGACTGCCCAGCAAAGCTCGTCCTGCAGGACATCGATATTGGTATCAACACCAGTAGGGAGAAGAAGTTGCAGGAATTGTGTTTTTGACGGTTGCGGAAACTTGGAGATCAGAGGCAGAGCAGGACTGGCATGTCTCGGGTCGAATTCGGCCGGAGAGGCTGTTAGAAGTAGACTTGCTAATTGCAGATCTGCCTGTTGAATGGCTAATAGAACTGGGGCGCCCGATCGATAATTTGCGTCGGCTCCATGAGCCAAAAGAATGGCCACCAACTGGTTGGACCTAGAAGTAACAGCAGAAAGGAGTGCATCACTCAATACAGCTAGGTGGAGCTGCTTTGGGGCACGGAGGAAAAGAGACACAACGTCTATGTTTCCCAGTCGTACCGCTTCGAGAAACTTGGCGGTATACTCGCCAGTTTCGGCTCCATAAATCAGAAGCTGCTCTATAGTTTTCCCAGAGTTGCTCGTCAAGGTCGATCCCAAGTTCGTCAGGGCAATTCCAAGTGATTTGTCGAGGGCGTTTTGACGCGTTCCCCGGCTACAGAGGAGCGCAACGAAGGGAGCACCATTGGCCTGGGCTGCGGCTATCTCAAGCCAGTCGCTGTAGATGGCTGATACTCTTGTTGCGCTGTCTTTCCGTCCTCTCTTGTCTGTTGGGCCTGGCTCGTCGTTTTGCTGTCGAATGTTCACGTCCAATGCCGGATGATCCGGAAATTCGATGATGGCCTGAGCAAAAGCTGCAGAAGAGCCGCCAGACGAACCAAGCGTTCCGCCTCCCTTTATAGTGGCATCCAGCAGGTCTCTTCTTTCTGCATTGGAGAAAGTCCAATTCTCTGGATTCTTGAGGTCTTGTTTCTCCTTCTTCGACTTCAGGATGTTGGTGATCTTTTTCGATGCATCTTTGTAACCCGATGCCTGTCGTCTCTCGGTGAGTCTCCGTCGAACTTCGCTGATGTCGTTTTCTGTCGCAAAGTTTGGCAACGTCACAGAGGGTGAGAGCGGCGGTAGTCTGCCGACTGGCTTTGCTCCGGCTTGTCGAGCCAATTCGCGAAGACGAACCTCGTCTCTCATGATGGCGGTAGGCGGGACGATTGTTGAGGATAGAGTGCAAGCCGACGAGATATCTGCTCAAGTCATGCAAAACGCTGGCGCAGGCCTGAACAGGATTCGTCCGGAGAAACACCCGTGAGGTCGAGTTGGGATGGTATTCTAGCTTGTTTGGCCTCGTCAATATAACTCTTGATATCGGCATGGAATCTGTTCCTGAATCCGTTGGTGTATTATCGCATCATGTACGTAGGGTTTGTTTGCGAATAAGTTTCAAAACTTCAGGTCAATGTAAAAGCGACTCGACAAGAAGCATACATGCGAAGTTTCGACCCAGGCTGGAATATAGTTGCGCGTCACTGGGCTATGCAGAAAAGCCAAGATGGCTAAGCATCCCAAATTGTCCTAGATCAACTGCAAACAGTCAAGGAACCATTAACAACCCCATCTTATGGATCACAGCAGGGATGGCAGCATGAGACTCGATTTCGGAAAATATCGCAGCTTAACAGAGCAAATGAAGCAGCTCTGGACCGTTTGCGTTCTGCGATGAAAGATTCGCTGTTACAAACTCTCGCAATTCTAGATAACCGTCTCTAATCTTCCCTTGGCCACTGACCGATCACCACTGTACACCATAGGCTCGAGCAACTGAGCTCCAGCAATCTCCTCCTCTTCCCACAGGCCGCATGATAGTGGACTTCGCTGACGGAAGTGGTCACTTGTCTCGGGCTCATACCAACGCTTGACATAACCCTGACCGATAGCAGTCTGAACATGACGGACACGAAGCCTGGGTATGATGGGCCCACTTCTAAAACCTTCCCAGCCTGCGAGTCCTTCACAGAGACGTCGAATTTCACCTGAGCCTCCAACATACTCGTTGCCCAGCAGCCATGTGGGCAAGAACGAACACTTCTCTGGAATGCGTATCAAAGCGCGCGGTGCGAATGTTCGAGTACTCCCCGAGGGAAGTCATTGGGCGTTTCCAGGAAAACACAAGGGAAAACCACAGTCTGATTTCCGGTAAGATCCTTCACATACACCGTCCATCTGCAGGATACATCTCGGCTGCTGGTATTGGTAAGCCGTTGCTTTGATATGATCAGGAAGGATTCTGTTGAAGGGAAGGTGTTGCTTTGACTCGCCCGAACCAATTCTGTGGCTGCCTAGCCATTCGAAGCTCCACTTCACTTTTCGGGGGCTTTTGACTGGTGTGCAGAGCCGGGGTAGTACTTTCTGAGGGAGAGGAACACTTCTGCAATCGTATCGACACCTGTAACCTCAGCAGTCCGACTGTCAGGCATATGTATTGAATACCGCAGGCATACGAGCAGTTGCTCGTATTGCTCTCTTTTTGGATTAGTTGGCACGGTCTTCTCAATGACTCCTGACACCGACACTCGCCAGCTCGCTACAGCAGCCGGCCATCGTAGTACGCAGGAGAACAGGGATTACCCGTCAACTGGGCTGTCCTACTCGGTACAAGTGGCAGAAAACCTGAAAGGAATCATCTTCCAAGTCGCTCTACTATGACGTAGATGCCTTGTCCATCCCATCACCTCTCCCCACTGCTCACTATCAAGCGCACGAATCAAGGAACGTTATATAAATAATTATCCAGGACAATGGGCAACCAAGACCACGTCCCACAGCCAATACCAGAACATGAAATCAAACAGAACTCTGGCGGTAATTCAACATTCCTTGTTCAATTTTCCGTGACTAATCTAAACAGTCTCCGTCAGTCTGGCCCTTCAAGCTGCAGAAAAAGCATGGGAATTGAGGCAGGCAGCAAACGCTGCAGGCGATCCAAATGCAAGAGAAGAGATTCTTGCAAAAGCGATCAACAAGGAGATCGAAGCGGAATCGTTTGGAAAGGCTGCGAAATACACTCAGTCTGGTGCTTTCCAAGGGCTAGCTGCTGGTGCAGGATTAGGTGTACAACCAGGTGTCACTCTTGGAAAGGTCACTGGAGCCATCGTGGGTGCGTAATGCATTTGTCACTGGCTTTGGGCTCTTTGGCTGATCAGATTATAGGAGGTACCGTGGCAACAGTAACAGGTCTTCTCGGTGCCGGTGTTGGCTCTGTCTATGGTGCCCTCAATGGTCCTATGTGGAATCTGGGGGAGATGGCGAGTAAAGGAGTCCGAGGGGTCGTCGGTGACTTTCCTAATTGGAAGTCAACGCCGTCACAAAAGAAGGCATTGGAAAAGATGGTAATGCAATCAAAAGAAACGCAGGCACCAAGCAAGGAAGAGCTAGAGAGAATGAAAGCTGAAGCGCCGGACAGCATGCCTCAGTCATGGTCACAATCGACAAATGACATGACTAGCTGGAGACCATCGATACCTTCGATGCCCGCTATGCCATCAATGTCTCAAGCTAGCTCAGCTTTAGGTCTGGGCGGACTGGGGGCGTCAATGGGCTGGGGAGGAGGAAAACCAACACCTGTACAGCCTAAACAGCAGGCACCTGTTCAGTCCAAAGAGCAAAGGCCAAATTTGAATAAGCAGACAGGCAGTAGACTTCAACCATCAGCACGAGCTGATACGAAGCCCACCCCTGAACCAAAGGAAGCCTCGAAAACCAAGCAAGCACCAACTCCCAAGCAAGTACCAACCATCGACAGTACTTCCAGTGCAGATACTAACCCAGCGCTGTCATTGAAGAAAGCAGAAAAGACTGCAGCTTCTGGTACATCCACGTCGGTGCAAACGAGATCAAAATCACGGACCCAACAAAATGCTACACAATATAAAGCAAAGCCGAGTGCTCCTAAGGTCAACAATGAAAAAGCCGCCTCACAGGTACCAGCTGCAAGTCTTTCTACGACGAAAAGCCGGACTAGTCCTGTCTCTAAGAAAGAGAACACTCAAACTGCAGCTCCGGCCATTGAGAAGAGGAAGCCGCGGAAGTTGGCGACAAGAAATCCCGAAGTGCAATCTAAGACGCCACCACCCGCTGTAAAACGGAAGCCCCGAAAGCTGGAGACCAGAAAACCTACTGCGTGAGCAGTGAAAAGAGCCATATTGGTTAATGTACGATTATATCTGCACACCTGTTGCGATAAGTCTAATTAAGTAAATTACACCATCACCGACGAAGTCTGACTCGTTGGACGTTCATTTTGACTGCCACATTCCAAATGAGCATTTTCTATTATGTTGTGATTCATCCTGTCACCATTTCTCTAGCAGCAATAACAATCATAGTGTCCAGTATCCTCGTTCTTGGGAGCCGTTGGCCCAAATTTCATGGCATCATTCCAATCAGCATGCCCTACACAGATCCTTCAGTGAAATTCCAATCTCATCTCCATATCCCTGGAGGAAAGCTCCACCAGCATGGCCTAATATTCACAGCCGCGGCATTGCAATTTTCATTTCATCCACTAATTCTGCTATGTAAGAAATGTTTGGAATAAGATAGTGCGTACCCAAGCTGTCGGGATGTGGGATTCACACTTAAAAATCGACGCCGGTGAGAGGCAAGGCGAAGAAGATTCCGAGGGCGAGGAAGGAGAACTACATGATGAGTGTGGTGAGGGTGAGGAGTTGGTAGAAGACTTGAGAGGTTGAATCTTGCTGGTAGAAGATGTGGGAGGATGGCTCGGATGGGCCTATTACTTTTGAATACCTCTACTGGACGTAAATATCGTCCGAAATCGCCATGGCGAGGCTGTCAACCCAGCCTCGTCATGTCTGGAATCAGCTGGATATGCTGAAGTCTAACCTTCTTCATCTGATATCACTATTGATAGTTCACCAAAATTTCAGGTTCAAAAATTGTCATGGTCTTGTCGCTATGTATGTCGGTACTCTCATCTTGTTTGAAGCTCGAAAATAATATCGGATTCATGGCGTGACTTCGCGAGAGGCAGCAGGCCCGATTGGGCTCTAGCGCGTTTTGCTGCCTGAATCACCGCGTCGAGCTTGGAACTCAAACTCGTACATAAGCCAGATCATTCCCATTGTTTCCATCAATTCATCTCTCTTCCAAAGCATCTACTTGTTCCAAGTATTTCAATCAATTTCAATTCTCTTACGATGCCGCCAAAGAAGCGCGGAAGACCCGCCAGCAAGGCGACAGACCCTGTTGTTGATCATAACGTCTCCGCTAGTGGGGATCTTGGAGCACCACCCCCCAAAAAGCGCGGTCGGCCGCCAAAGCCAAACCAAGTCCCAGACGCCGAGGCCACCAGTGAGGACGACTCTGCACCGCCACCAGCGAAGAAGGCGAGAGGCAGACCAAAGAAGACTCCCGCTCTCATTATTGATCTTAGTGATGAGGAAACACCAAAACCGACCAAGGCCAAACAAACTGTCAAGGGCAAGAAAGCCGCTGCCAAAGCCGTGGTCAGTGAGGACGATGAAGTAGCCATTGCGCCAGCCAAAAAGACCAATGGCAAGCAGATCGCAAAGGACGGAGAAGAAGATGAGCAAGATGTGAAGCCAGGTATGTTGCCTCAATTGTTAACTTATCCTTCATTCTCTCCATATTCGGGTCGCAAACTCATGGTGATCCCATCTCTTTAACAAAGGTTCTGCACTTTATCGCGACGGCAGACATTCAACATTATCATGCTAATTACGAGTTTCAGATGCGCCCAATGCAAAGGCCGAGGATCTCTTCCAGAAACCGATCAAGAAACAGCAAAACGATGCTCAAATTGCGCGCACCAAGCATTTGACCGTTCCTGTGGATGAACATGCCTACCAATACTCAGGTCAGTATCCGTTATCACTTGATACGCGTATCTTCTAAGAAGCACACAAACTAACATGAATTAGTTTCGCATCGTGTCTACATTGACAATAATGGAGTCATCTATGACGCAGCTCTGAACCAGACCAATGTCGATGGCAACAACAACAAGTTCTACCGGATCCAAATTCTGGAAGGTCGCAATGGTGGCGACTTCGTTTGTTGGACTCGGTGGGGCCGTGTTGGGGACCGCGGTCAGAGCAAACCACTCTTTTGCAATTCCTTCGAGCATGCGCTTGCAGACTTCAGCAAGAAGTTCAAAGACAAGACTGGCCTTACTTGGGACAATCGCAATGAGCAAGGAAAGCCAAAGAAGTACATCTTTATCGAGCGAAGCTACGAACTAGATGCAAGCTCTGAGGATGAGAACGCGTTACCAGGAGCTGGCGATCGTCGCGGCTCCAAACAAAGCGTGTCCAGCAGTGAGGGTGTCAAGAGTGAACTTGATCTTCCCGTCCAGCATCTCATGGAATTGATATTTAGTCAGAAAATCTTCGTACGTGAAGACAACTTATGTTGTTGGAGAAGCACTGCTTACCTGTCCCAAAGAAAGAAGTCATGGCAGACATGGCATATGATCCCGAAAAGCTACCCCTTGGAAAGCTATCAAAGCGCACCTTGGAACAAGGTTACCAGTATCTCAAGGACATTGCCGCTTTAATCTTGAATGACGAAGACGCCATTGCAAACGAGGATGAGATCAAGGAACTCTCTAATATGTATTTATCAACCATCCCACACAACATCGGAAGACAGCGCCCTCAACCCATCTCAACCCAACAACAGCTCAAGAAAGAGATCGGCCTGTTGGAGTCTCTTGGCGATATGAAAATTGCCGAGGACATCATGAAGGAGGCCAAGTCTGGCCCCAAGTCAGACACTCACCCTCTTGATCGTCAGTATGCCGGACTTAACATGAGTGAGATGACAGCTCTCGACCCCAAATCGACAGAGTTCGTAGAGCTGGCCAAATATCTCAACGCGACACGAGGCAAGACCCACAATCTCAAGTACGAGATTGAAGACATCTTCCGTGTTCGTCGCAAAGGAGAGTTCGAACGTTTCGAGAGTTCACAATTCGGCAAGATGGCTGCTGATCGACGATTGTTGTGGCACGGTTCTCGCAGTACTAACTTTGGTGGTATCCTTTCGCAAGGCCTACGTATCGCTCCTCCAGAAGCTCCTGTGAGCGGATACATGTTTGGTAAGGGCGTGTACCTTGCCGATATGAGTTCTAAGAGTGCGAATTACTGCAATCATATGAGTTCAGGCGGCGTGGGACTCCTGCTGTAAGTCTCCTTCACTCAAATCCCTGAACACAGATATCCACTAACATTTCACAGACTTTGCGAGGCTGAACTCGGAAAGCCTCTTCTCGAACTCACCGATGCGGACTACAACGCCGGAGACCGCGCCAAAAAGCAAGGCAGCTACTCCACCTGGGGCAAAGGAACAACGGCACCACCCAAATGGAAGGATGCTGGCTGTGTCCATCCAGATATTTCTGGAACAACTATGGTACGTTGGTCAACGATTCGAAGGAAAAACAGCATGCTAACTCAACTCTTCAGCCCGATGTTTCGTCTAAGCCATGTGACAGCAAAGTCCCTGGAGCCTATCTGATGTACAACGAGTTCATCGCCTACAACGTCGATCAGATCCGTCTGCGCTATCTCTTCCGCGTCAAGATGAACTAGTGTTATACTGAACTTCATCGCTATCTGATGTTTCGCGATATGTTGGCATTGATCGGTACTATGTGGCGATATAATGTCAAAAAAAGCCCGCTACCTGGGTGGATAATGCCGGCATTTTCATTCGTAGCGTCCAGTTTCTGTTGTTGTGTTCTTTCGCTTTCCTTACTTGTACGACTTGAATGGTGGCGATGTCTGATTGTGGTTCATTTGTGGGAAATCGTATGTCGGGGGTAAAAATCGAGTTTCGATTGTATGGGATATGGCGTTGTGATTTGATCTCGTTGCAAAAAGTATTTGCGAATGGTAGCTATAGTCGAGTCCAATTCTTGACGCGCTGCCGTGTACAACATTGATAGCACTTGTTTAAAGGAACTAGAACAGATAGCACATCCGGCATATCTGAACCAAACGATCACATCAGATTGCATTAAGTTTCAAATCATCCCCCGTCTAGGAGAGACTTAAGTTTGAATCATCACTAGCAGCTCGTCATCGATGTTGCTACATAAATTAATAAGTTCTTAGCGATCTGGTCCCCAGTAATAACCAGTCTCATCGGCATCAATCGCCACTAAGCAAAGTGTAGCACGACAAATCAACGAGATCGAAAATAGGTTATTGACATTATATTAGTTCAAGAGGCGTACACATCGAAAAACTCCAGTGCTCATGAATTCGAATCCAAAACGCCAGCCCTTCCCAAGACTTCATAGCATCATCAACCTAGTGTCCACCAGTCGTAGGCAATCCCAAATACACCTTGAAGGAATCATAGATCAACCACTGGAATGCCGTCAAAGTACCAATCATGAAGATACGAACGGGTAATCCATTCCACAAGCCTTTGAACCCGATATTACCATAGATTCGTGAGACGGCTTGGCCGGCGCCCTCGCCTGCTTTGCGGTCTGAGTTGAGTTTTGATACCATGACGTCTGTAGAAGGAGAAGGAGTTAGTTGATGTTTGAGCAAAAAGAGAGGATAGGTGTGATGGGAGGGTTTGACGTACCAGCGGGGTGAGACACAACAGCACATCCAACACCAGCGATATAACCACCCAAGAATGAGACACCTGTTTGTTGTAGTGTGTTATATGATTCCTTTGGTTTACCGAGGGTTTGATAGATTTTGGCGACTGCGGATTCGAAGGTTGCAAATTTGACCATTGTGTATGGGATTTGACGGCCCCAGAGTGGGTAGAGGCCTTTGTACAATCTACCCTCCTGTTAGCACATCTCCTCCAAATTTCAAATAATATTATAGTAAGATGGAAAACATACCCTCCAAATCCCTCTTTCGAGACAACCTTGCCCCATCCTTCCCTCAGATTTGCAGCATATGGCGGCAATGTCGTCTGCATCCTCACCTTGATAGCTTCGAAAGGACACAAGAACAAATCGGCAATGAACTCTGCACTAGCCGAAGCTCCGAGATATACTATTGTCTTGTTCGCATTTGGGAATAGTTTCTCGCCGTATTGGTATTTGAAGACTTCGTAGGCACCGTATTTTCCTGCTCCTTGGAAGGAGTAGCCGACGAAGGTTGGGGACTACCATTTCAAGATAATTAGTATGAGTTTGGAGGAGAGTTATGAAGAGGAACAAACCCAGCCAAAAAAGACACCACGAAGACCTTCAGCTTTAAAGATGGAGCGCCAGGCTCCGAGGTTGGAGGAGTAGATATTCGCATCAACTTGTCTCCGGCATTTCACAAGATCGAGAGGGGTAACCATGGTATGTGTTGGACCGCAAGCTATAATCAATCATTAGCTCTCTGTTTCTTCCGTCGTCTTGGAGCAAAGATCTCTGCTCTTCCCGAAAGATAGTTGATTAGAGGAGAAGCAGGAAGAAACATACCAATAATCCCACCAAGCGTACATGCCGCAAAATACTCCTTTGAATACAACTCAATCTTCCCCTTCGAAGGCGGCTGAACAGCCGCCTGTAATTTCTTCACCGCATCCGCCATGTTCTCGTATATCTCTTCAAATCGAGTCGTCAAGGGGCACGCGACCAAGGTTTCCAAGCTCTCAAACACGTCAATTCCTCTGAGTGCACAATTGATCCAGCAATATCTCAATTGAAGCTTAGGAAATGTGAGCAAAGGGTAACGCAAAGAGAAGAGAGGTGAGATTAGTTGAGTAGAGGAAAAAAGCTGTAGTGATTGGAAATTGGAAGCTGGATAGCCTAAAGGCAGGTGCGGATAAATGACGTAGCCGGTCGATAAACAAAATCAGAAGAAGGCGGCGTCCAACCATACCGGAAAGGCATCTAGTGAAAGGGCCATTCTCGGGTTTCTGCCCAGTAGCGTGCTGGATAAAATGGTTTGCAGCGAAACATCATGTCTAAGCTGCTGACTGAGATCCCGTCAGAGCCGCAAGTGGGGTTGCCTGTTCCCGACTCCAGCACTCGAGATCATGATACCAAGTCGAGACTTGGATACATTTGAAATATGACATTTTCCAGCCTCCGAGGCTGAGAGGTATCTACAAGACACGATGAACCCCCATAGATAAGCACATCCCTCAAACAAATAGAGAAATACCGCAACAGTGCTAAATTGCAACGCCATACCAACAATGAAAGAAATGTACCGCCCACTGCCATGAAATGCGACTAAGTAAATTTCCCGAGAGATTCCCATCCTTTCCCATCCATTCTCCATGATGTAGTGCGCCTGTGCTATGCGGGTTTCGAATCAAAACAAATCATTCTTACAGATCACGCCCGCCCTCGCTATTTATCAGATCATCTGTACAACATGTTCTTCATCTCTTTCTGAAGCCGGAGGGCCTTTTACCTCCTTCTGGATTTCCCATTTGATTGCCCGGGCATCGCTTCGTAATCTCCCATTGTGATCTCTTGCGAGACCGGTCGTCGCGTATCTTGGTACTCGGCTAGGGCATGATCTGGCATGCTCATAGGGCTACTCGATCGGAAGTCGGCGAACATTTCTTCTTCAGGAGGTGCGAAGGACCAGACCTGTCCAACCATTAGTATTCGTCTGGCCGATTGGGTCTGCAGAAACTCACCTCCATAACCGTCTTCTGGTTTCGACTAGCCATAATGACTGCCTTCTCTTCTTCAAAGACGACCCTCCATACAGCGTCGGCAGGTGTACTGAGCTCGCGAACAAGCAAGCCAGACTTCAGGTCCCAGACCTTGACGCGACCGTCGCTGCCACCACTAACTATCCTTGTGTCGTCGAATTGTAAGCTTGTAACGCTGTTGTCGTGTGCCGCCAGTCTATGGATTGGCTGGTTTTCCGTTAACGACCACACGCGTACAGAGCCATCGGAGCCACCGGTGACAAGAACATCGCCTCGCATCTGTAGTTGCCCTACTAAAGAAGTATGCCCTTGAAGGACAGCCAGGTTTCGACTAGTCATTTTGTTAGCTTCTAAGCAATTTCGCCATTGATAGCAAACCTACCCATCCACAGGATCCCATATGCGTACGCTCGTGTCTAAGCTGCCAGTTGCGATCCTCTTGCCATCAAACGCGACAGCATAGATCTGGCTGTAATGTCCTGCAAGCGTTTTTAGACACTTGCCTTCGGAAATACTCCAAATGCGCGCCGAAGTATCGTAACTTCCCGACACGACCAAGTCGCCGTGAATCTCTAGACAACGCACGCTAGCTTGATGACCAACCAAAACATGCTTGCAGACACCCTTGGTAATATCCCATATCCGCAGCGTCGTATCCCGAGATCCAGATATTGCCGTATTTGCATCAGACATCTTGAGGCACCGCACAGTTGATGTATGCCCCCGCAAGGTGTGCACACTTGCTCCAGTGGCCATGTTCCAGACGCGAACATCGCGATCACAACCTCCAGAAACCAGCACATCGTCCCACGGCACCATCGCCCAGACACCCATGACATGACCTTGGAGCGTTTTCTGATGACAGCCTTCGGTATCGAAGACATGAATTTTCGCATTGTCCAAAGCCACTACAATGTACTTGTCTGTCAAATGGAGGCTTGTCACCACTCCCTGATCGGGGGTGATTTGTCGATGGTCGACTTTGCCTCCATGTTTCCACGCCGTCTCCACCATGTATCTCTGCTTGAAATGCGACCGATAACTCGTGGCCTTGGGTCGCCGTCTGATTTGTTTGGGATGTCGTGCACGATCTAAGCTTTGCGTTCTGAGATCAGGAGCACTTGTGGAGGCACCTGGGATTGCTGAATTGTGACCAAAACGAAATCCGGAGAGCATCAGAGGATGGTTGTATGGAGAGGCCCCTGGCGTATGGACTCCCGAATTTGGCAAAGGAGAAGTTGAAGTTCTCGACTCGTCTGATAGTCGTCGATATGCATGCTTTTCACAGAGAGACTTCCATGCCATGTCATCGCTCACCAACTCTCTCCATCTTTTTGAAACCTGTGACGACCGTGCCAGCGTTTGTGGGTCGTCGATGAATGTTAGAACCTGTCATGACAGTGTTAGTGGAAACCTGAAGCTTCAAAGCGCATGCCTACTTACGCGTAGACAAAGTTCGTCTGGGATTGTGGTGAAAGGGTCCTTCTTCAGTCGAGGGCTCACAAAGCCTTGAACAAAAGCCAACTGCTGGCTATTGCAAAGATTCAATAATTCAGCCAGTAGCCTCTGCTTTTCGGCATCGTTCATGTCTGCAAACATTGCTCGTACACTCCGCACGCTTGCATCTTCATCCTCACCCGCCGTGCTCCAGTCCGGGGCTCTTGACATGGGCTTCGGACTAGGCGCCGGCGTGGGTGGAGATGCTGGCGCAGATGGCAGCAGGTTATGAGGCAGCGTATTAGACATTGGACTACCTGGGGTGTGTATTGGCCGTGGTTGGGGTCGTAGGGGTGCTTTCTGCATCCGCCTCGAAAGCGAGTTGGGCGATGCGAACATGGCGGGAGGCGGTGGAAGATGTTGTCGCTGGTCGTCGTCCGACTCCAAGTCTGTTACAACCATAGGGACGTCGTTCATATTGTTGAAATGGTCGTCCATCGCGAAGACCTCTTGTCTGCGAGAGAGAGGTGGTACTCACGGCCAAAGCGATGTCAGGAGGCGATGGGAGGCGAGGAGGAACAGACACCGGTTGAGGCTTCAGAACCTCTGTGCAACGTACAATGGCCAATAGTTGTTTCGCAGCAGCGTGCCCGTGACAATGGCGAAGACGGCCGTATGAAGAAGCTGGTAAAGGGCGAAGATGAGACCTGGGACCCGAACCAGCACGAGTGTTTCGAACAAGCGGAGCTGTTCTTGAAAGATGTCAGAGCTGCTGCAGGTCAGGTATTATTAGCATGCCTAGTCTGGTATCAATACTGGGAGTGTGGATGACGGTCTTTTGAACTGTAAAGGCAGGCGGTCGATGAATTATATTGCCTCTCGTTATTAAAGCGTCAGAATTGGGAATCTTGTAATCGAGCGCGGCACCTTCATTACCCATCATTCCACCCATGATCTGTATACCCATTCCTTCAACAGACAACACGCGTTTTACGCTGTTGGAATAATATTCTGCTACTGTACACTGTAACTAACTGCTATCATTACAAAACCTGCTAACTGCTGCTGTTCACGTCCTTCTCGGACGCTGTAATCAAAACCGTACCACCATCTCTCCACTTCACTCCTCCCTTCGACCCCAGTCTGCCGATCTTGCCCCTATCAGGCATTACATCTAGCAACTGCACGACCTCCCGCTTCCCTGGTCAAACCATATCAGATCTGTTTGTTCCTTGATCACGCTTGCTTTTTGGCATCGAGATTTCTTGCCCGCCTGAAACAAGAGTTTGCATCAGACTCCGGAATCTTGCTTCAACAGTCCGTAATTGGGGCAAAAATACATGTCTAATGCTTTAACATGACCATACTGGGGGACCAGGCATTTTGTAGCTCTTGAAGTTCTGGTAGATATTGATAGTGAATCCTTCATGGCCCCTTGAATGGACTTCTGGAATTTTGACAAGGTGAGAATCTGGTGGCAACTCCTTTCCAATCCCAAAAACTCCTAACTGCGCGCATGCAACATGGAACTGTGGCGGAATTCCAGGAACATGTATAGCAATCTGTTCGATTCGCATGAGATACTCGCCCGCTGGTATACACTTTGGTATCCGAACTTCGAAATGCTCTACAGAGACATCAGGATCATGTCCCGGTCTGGCAAAGGATTTTGAAACTTACTTTGCATTGCCGCCTTCCAATCGCCCCCTTTTGGAGAGAATGATGGTCCAATTTCCATGATCTTGAACCATTTTGTACTCCCGTCTGCTGCTGTTGCATTTTCAACCTTCGTCATATATACGGCGACTGGACCCTGATGGTAGACTGAAAAATCTGTAATCCAGGTCACATTTCCCCCAGCCGCAACTGCAGCAGTGGACGTGTTCTTTCCATGGTGACATCCAACGTTGCAACGAAGGTCGTTTGAGGCTTGGTCTAGAAGATTATCAGCTCGCTCTAAGACTGAAGTGTTGGCAAGGCTTGAGCATACTGATGATTGGGAAGTTGGTGTTCGTATTGGGCCTGATGTATTGATGCTTGTCTTCCTTGTTGTCATTGATTCTCAGCTGCCGGAACCGATCTAGACTCGTGTTAGATCTACTCCCTGCTAACAACAAAGTGGAGCTAACAATGCGAATGAGCACCATGAACCAAGAGTCCAATAAAAACCGCGGATAACCTGACGCCTCTCATAGCTCACTGAACACCTCCCTGGCTGGACACGTAATCCACGTTGAAATATGAGCTATTTCGTTATGGGGTGCGAGTCCGATAGTACACCAGTAAAAGCTCATAATACCTGGTCAACAAATAAAAGCCACTGCAGCCAAAATTTTGTAATTGAAAAGAAGACGCGAGGTCGTCAGCTTTGAGCAACAAAGATGCGAGTCGAGAGAAAGGGCCAAGTCCAATTGGAGGCAAGAAACAAATCATTCGTTCAGAGCTAATCTATTCATCGCCGATATGCGACAAGGATATGAACAACTCGGATGGTTGTAAGAAACACCTTGTCAAATCTTGTTCGTAATTCCAAAAACCGTGGCTTTCAGACCTCAGTGTCAACCGGTCTAGCTGAGAATCGATCTCTGATACTCTTCTATTTCTGTCTTGCTTCAAGGACCTTTGGGAAGAGTCAAAGAGTTGTAGACTTTTTGAGATGGTCGTTTCAAGTATACGGTAGTTTCGTCGGGCCGGACACTGGTGGAAACAGTCCGCAGCTTCCGCTCGTGGTTAGCTTGTCAATACAAATGCGGTAGGCAAGTCTGAGACGCATTTCTCAGACTTGAAGATGCAAGAAGTGTCTGGATTGAGACGTAGTCGGAAGAGAGCAACATGTCGAATCGAGGACTCGTCGAGGAGCGCCGCTACGGAGGTAGCACGCGAGCCAATAACCAGCCCCTGCCACACGTGCAAGCGGGCCGTAGCGGGGCTGTCAATTTATCTCCAATTCTACACAATAGCTCTTTACGAAATCGTTTTGAACTGGAGTTTCTAGATTTGAGATCGATTCTCGGGATTTTTTGGGAAGCTGTGGGGCTGGGCTTTGAGGAAAGTTTCAACATCGATCTCGAGTTGCATCTGCTGTCGTTATGAACTGTAGGTAATAGCGAAATAGAGGGTCATGAGTTATAGGTCTACTAAGTAGCGATGTGTGGGGGTGGGGAAAGGGGTATTTACAAGTAATTAGTCCAGTATCCAGAATCGACAATAACAATCCTTACCATTCTACAACCATAATCTCATTGAATAGTAGCGAATTCTCAACGACACCGCAAGTATGACAGGTGTCGTGATCGATCAGGCTACCATCGGCGGCCTCTCAGCAGCACTCGGCCTTCTCATCACAGCCTACATCGCGTCCCGATTCGCTCTCCCAAAAAATGCTAGCACCCGAACCCGCGTCCTCTTCGTCTGGCACTCGTTCGACTCCCTGATCCACTTCTTCTTCGAAGGCTCCTTCCTCTACAACTGCTTCAACGTCTACCTCTCTGCAAAAGACATTGCAAAACACACCTACCTCACTGGCAAGGCACCTGTTGAACTCTACCCCCCTGGCGTCCACTTTTTAGGCTTCAAGGATAGGATTTATGGCTCGGCATATGGGACTAGTCCGACGGCGATGTTGTGGCAGGAGTATGCCAAGGCAGATGCGCGATGGGGAGGTGCAGACTTGACAGTTATTAGCTTGGAGCTGCTGACTGTGCTGATTGGAGGACCGCTGAGTGCTTATATCTGTTATTTGATGGCAAAGGGGCATGGCGACGTTGGTGCTGCTTCCGCTAGCGGTAAGAAGAGTATGGGCGGAAAGCTGTCATTTTGGATGATTGTCCTGGCTACTGGTGAACTCTATGGAGGTGAGATGAATGAACCCCTCTTGCAGCTTGCAATACTAACTCGGGGCAGGCTTCATGACCTTTGCTCCAGAATGGTTGAGCGGAAGCCCAAACCTGGATACCAGCAATTTCATGTTCCTGTAAGATCAATCCAAACACATACTTGAACATCACAGACCTCAAGCTAATTCCCTCCAGCTACGTCTATCTCGCCTTCTTCAACTTGCTCTGGGTATTCTTACCTCTGTACGCCTTGAAGCACTCCTATTCGTCCCTCACCAGCTCCTCTCCACTCGACACCGCCGTGGCCGCCAAAGCGAAGAAAGCCACCTGAATAGACTTCGAAACAACTGGTACAACAACGTATGTGACATCGGAGCGAGATGATATCCCGGTGTAATTCGCCGGCGTAATGATTTGGGAACCAGTGCTGGCACAACAATTTTGATAATTGATATGTGCTATGGCATTTTACGGATTTGTAAATTATATGTCAATCAGAGCAGCACAGCCTGAGCATCGAGTCGGCATTATCCATTATGAATTATGAACCACTGAGTCTCTCGAGTAAATAGGTAGGCCGCGAAGGAGGATTGGTCTAATCAAGTGTCCTCCGATCAAGCACCCCACATCTCATTTCCACACATATGCAATCGTCAATCCGAGCCTTCGCGGACTGAGCGTGCTATTGGGGTCAATCCTTTGAAATCCGCAAGGTGAAAACTTGTTCTATTGCTTCGTTGCTGGTTGCAACCTTAGCGCTTGCTTCGCATGATTCACTTGGTGATTGAACTCACAGTGCTACTGGTAGAGATGGAACCCATAACATCGACACTAATTCTATTTGTGCTTTATCAGCGCAGCTTATATGATTTACTAACGCGTAGTCCAGGTGCATTGAGATATTCTACGCTGGCGTCACCCGTGATTATTGGCTAGAAGTGACCAACGCTACGATGGCTCCGGGGTCTTAGTTGTTGCAATGTCGTATTGCGTGAAGTTGCGGAGCGAGGGGATGCTGGGACTGTTACGCAGCAGGGTAATGCGATGGAGCAGCCGTCACTGAGGCTGTGATACCATACTAGGTGTTCCAACATTATAATTTGGCTATAGAATTTCCGTCTATCCAGAAGTGATCCCGACGCTCAAACACCATTCCAAAACACCAATTCATAACCAATCATCATCATAATTTTCAATTTGTACAAGTACAGCAAATCAAAAAATAGCTTTTTAGAGATCCTGCTTCATCTCGTAAACAGTATCTTCCCTCCTCTCTTCCTTAACATCCACCTTCTTCTCTTTGCCTCTATCCTCACCATTCCAAGGTAACAGATCCATACCGCAAACCGAGTACCGTTTGTCCTTGTACATACTATACATCTTCTCCCATACAAACCCCTGGTCTTCATCCGCCGGCCTCATTCTCACAAGATCAGTGTATGGTATATCATATTCCGGTCCTGGTAATTCCGGGTCTGCTAAATGTATAAATGCCGTTTCCTCCTCAAACACCCCAGCATTAAAGCCCTGCGCTGTACGGAGCAAGAATGAAGTCGTGTAAATACTCGTAGGGAATTGCTCTTCTGAATCATCTTTGAGAAGAGTAGGCGGCGCGGGAAATGTGTATTTTAAGAGTTCTAAGGAATCGAGATGGGGTTGTTTTCTCTTTAGTTCTGTAAGTGCCTTGTGAGACTGGGTTGAGGGAGTTACGAGTAAGAGGGAAGAGAGAGAGGAGCTCGTATTGAAAGGTGGGAATGCGGTTGTTTGGGAGGTAGAGGAGTAAGCGAGGATGGAGTCGAGAGGGGCAGCATTGAGGATGAGTCCTGGAGGTGGGAAGGTGAGAATGCGCTCGAATTGGGTCATGGAGTAGAGGGAAGCTGTCGAGAAGCTTGAGGGATTCGTTACTGTGCTGACGGTCAGAACGTGCTCGCGGAGAGGACGAAGGGTACGGACCATCTGCGTCTTTGAGATCGGGCTCGATAGGGACGAGAGTTGTTTGATACCATCGAGCAGCTTTCTTTAGCAACCTTCGACTCGTTTCCACCTCTTGCGATGCTATTTCTCCATCATTGTCCAAGATCCATTCTTTGGGAAAAAGCAGCAATTTTGGCGCACGACTTCTCAGCCGGTGCAACGAATTGAACAGTATCAAAGCATTGCAAAGCTCCGAATGATCCCGTACAACTTGCGCATATGCCAATCTACTCCAGTCAAAAGGACTGTCCTTATTAACGAAGTGTGCTTGTAATTTTGCTCTGTCCCTGAGCTTCCCAAACGGTCTCGACAATCTCGATGTTGGTTTTGATTGAATGTGTTCGATGTTCGGTGGAGTTTGATGTCGTGGTGAAGGTGCCCGCGGCCGTATCGCTGTCTGGAGCTGGGCTAATGTTCTTTGCTGGACCACGTATCCGGAGAGGAAGAGGAGTAATGTGAAGATAAAGACTATGCGATGGGGTTTGATTAGCTTTGGGTTTCCAATCCGAGTATCCAAACATACCGATACCCGAAGATAGCACGACTTGAACTTGACTGCTCGTTAGCAACATGGTGAGGCTGTCGATTACATCTGCTTTGGTCGATATCCTTATAGATTGATTGATTGATTGATTGATTGATTTTATCCTACTCGGTTGCAGCCGCTTAATCACGCAGCTATGTCCGGTTAGGAGGACTTCATCAGACAGCCGACACGTGATAGATTATATAATCCACCGCGCCCCACTTCGCCCCGTTCACTGAAACAAGACCAGCTGTCCCCTCGGTCCTCCCCCTTTTCCCCTAACCAGTATCTCCAGATGCCCGCGGGCTCTTGTAGATACTGGTTATTCTGCTAGTATATCTGTGCTATGTAGACTCAAGAGGCAATGCCTCGTGTTTCGCTATCCTTCTACCTACAGTCTCCCTCTAATGCTCAGCTTGTCTATCTGTTTCGCCTTATCCCTCAAGGCCAATGGGTTCCCTAAGTATGTTTCTGCTTGTGAAAGTTGCCTTGCACCAGATTCCTATGCGGCGGTGTATTTGGTTGTGTGATGCTGGAGACAATAGTAACCATCGTAGTCGTGATTTCGCTGCTTGGGTGTGATACTCCGGGTATGCCCGTGGACGAGGCTGTCTGGTAGCTGCCGTATTGTATGGCGCCGATCGTGCTATAGACCTGCCGTCTTATAGTCGGAGCCTATCTGCTGCTAGTCGCTCTCCCTACTTGCTATATCGCGCTCCTACTCTTGCCAATGCCATAACTGGGACGTAACAGTCTGGGGAGAGGCTCAAGGCTACGTCTGCTGGCTTGTAGGGAGGGGATTTGCCGCCAATAAGCTCCTTCTATACGTCCTTACTGCTTACTGTGTTGCGCACCTACTCTTGCCAATGCCATAACTGGGACGCAACAGTTTGGGGAGAGGCTCAAGGCTCTGGACATCAGCTTGCAGCAGGACGGTTTGCGGAGACGATAGTAGATGAGGTTCTCTAGCAGCTGCCGTATCGTGTCGCACCGATTGTGTTGTAGACCTGTCGTCTTATAGTCGGAGCCTATCTGCTGCTAGTCGCTCTCCCTGCTTGCTATATCGCGCACCTACTCTTGCCAATGCCATAACTGGGACGCAACAGTCTGGGGAGAGGCTCAAGGCTACGTCTGCTAGCTTACAGGGAGGGGATTTGCCGCCAATAGGCTCCTTCTATGCGTCCTTACTACTTACTGTGTCGCGCACCTACTCTTGCCAATGCCATAACTGGGAGGCAACAGTTTGGGGAGAGGCTCAAGGCTCTGGGCAACAGCTTGTAGCAGGACGGTTTGCCAAGACGTTGGGAGAGGTTGTCTAGTCGTTGCAGTGGTGTGTGGTGCCGATTGTTGCGCACCGGGCGTCTGGTGTTTGAGTTGTGTTGAAGGTATTGCCGTTCTAGCAGTGACTCGTCGACTCGGAGCGTTGCAGTGTCATCTGGGGTGATGGACTAGCCGGGAGATAGTGACTAGATGGTTGCTGTTGTCTTTGGTGGACGCATCGTTCGTGTAGCTTGCTCATGTATTCGTCTGCTTGCTCTGCCGTGGCCGCGACGGCGACTCTAGAGATATCTCATCGACGCTGAGGGACGCGCGATGGCCTCTAGAGGCCGGAGCGGCCACTGGCAGAGGTGTTTTGATGATCCTTAGATGATACTTCTGTAAATTCCAAAAATTGAGTTCTCGCTGTGTGTGCTGTTTTTTGATATCCTTATATGACCACAGGGCTGATGTTTGTCAACAAGGCGTTGCCCAGCGCCCAAGTCACATGTTAGGGACAGGGATCTTTGGCGTGTTCGAAGCGAATCTTCCGTCCTACCAAAGGTTGTCCAGTCAGCTCAACTCCAACTCTATATATCATCGACAAGCTGAGCGCGCATCGAATTGGAACCAAAAGCCATCACTTACACAAACTGATCCATCAAAATCAACACCTGTCTGGATCGACACCATGGCCTACCACAAAGCTGACGCGAAGTCCATGCTGGACGACCGAGGATATGCCGGAAAACTTATCAGAGGGCAAAACCCTGCCACTTTGCTCGAAAGAGCCGTCCTCGATCGCATTACCGATTCCATGTACTTCAAGGAACAATGTTTCGGTCTGAATGCTGCAACACTATGTGATAGAGCTGCAGATTTGCAACACTTCGGTGGAACTTATGGAACCAATGGCAAACCGACCCCATTCCTTTGTCTGATTTTCAAGATGCTCCAGCTAGTGCCAGACGACGATGTTGTATTGGAGATGTTGAACCAACCGGCCCTCGCACTAGGTGATGCTGAAGAGGATGAGGACGAGACCACCGAAACGGATCAGTCGAAATTGGGATATTTTAAGTACCTCCGGGCCCTCGCAGCCTTTTACATCCGACTTGCATGGCAACCAAAGGACATTTACCAAACCTTGGAGCCACTTCTTGCCGACCGCAGAAAGCTGAAAAGAAGAGCGAGAGAAAACTATTCTCTAACCTACATGGATCAATTCATTGATGATCTATTGACAAAGGATCGTGTATGTGCGACTTCCTTGTGGAAAATGCCAACGCGAGTGGCTCTGGAAGACTTGGGCGAGCTCGAACCATATGAGAGCGCACTGGGCGACGAGTTGGAGGAGATCGACAGAGAAAGTCAAAATGGGCACGATGATGGAGAAGTTTCTGGGAATGGAGAAGATCGGAGGGAAATAGAAAACGGTAGGGGGAGAGCTGTTGGTTCGCCACAATCTGACGGATCAGTGCGAGGTTGAATTCATCAGACCATTCAGACATGAGAGCAACCATCGTACCATCCGAGATGATATCAAGTCCACCATGCTCCTGTCAACAGGCGTCCAAATGACTGATGTTTCATGACACGGTCATTCGAGATTTGTCCAAAGGGAATTCACATACTGTGATGCAGGTGCGGCTGCATGTGCGGACATGGTATATCGAACAGAGGACAGGACTTGGTATGGGTTTATATGGTATGCTTGCTTCGCTGCTGACGAGACTTGCAGAATCTTGATACCTACCATAAGGCTTCTCTCAACTAGTTCGGAGGAGAACAGATGAAGATGATAAATATAGCAATGTCCCGAGCAAACCTGCGTTTGAAGGCAAAACAATTCACACTGTGCCTCCAACTCGGTATTACTTCATCGAAATCTGCAGCCGCGATCGCAGTCCACCTTCTCAGTCCAATCAGACCCCTGTCTTTGTGGTTTGCGTCAGACTGCTGCCTCGATGCGGTAGATTACTGAACGCAGGCTCTGTCATCCTTGGCAACTAATTTCTAAATTCTTCAAACTTTTAAAGCACACCAGCCTCCTTATATGGTTTGTCTTTGCCTGAGGCGACAGAAAATACCCTATACGGAGATCACTATGTTTCGTTTTGACCGATTACTTGAAGAAGGAGTGATGACAGGGGAAAATGCTCCAGTTGTGCTGCCAGTTCGGCTTAACCCTAACAGTGTAGTGACGATCCAGCCTGAGGAGCCAGTGCCACTCCCTGAGTATGAGTTTTTGCATGTTAGCGGGGATGGCTTCAAGCCTGTGGATGTTGCATCTAGAAAGCTCATTAGGAGTCATGTGATGAGAAACTACTTTCGGGAAAAGAACAAGAAGTCAGACAACAACGATTCCTCGGCAACATCCGCTGAAACTGTCAATTCTCGAAACAAATTGAAGGGAAGATGGAGGCTGGAGGCGGCTGAAGCAGCAGATGGGCGGCCGCCTGCGCCACGACGAAAGAGCTCGACCAAGACCACTACGTCCAGCAGCAGTGGTGGTACTTCCAGGAGAAGCAGCCAACAAATTCCTGTCCTGGACGATACTGCTGAGGAATTTGGGGACCGATACGATCCAATCACCGATCGGAGCTTTACAACACAGCCATTCCCCGAGCTTATCACACGAGACGATTTGGCGATGATTCCCACTTTCTCAATCGAGCAGTTTCAATGCAGTCAAGTCGAGCCATTCAATGCCCTGCCTATCAGTACCAGCCGGACTAGTACCAATAGGATTGTGCATTTCTGTAAGTCAAGTTTTTTCGTCGCTGCCGAGACGGCCAAGGAAGCTGTGTGGCAGTCGCTGATGACGGGCAGATTCACATTCGTTCCAAATCAATTCACTGGCTGTGAGCCCCACCAGTACTCTCTATAATTGGGTCATGAGAGATGCAGGTCTCTACCATGCCATGTTATCGTCCGTCTCACTATATATGCACGGCCACCTGGGCATCGAAGCGCGACAAGACATCCTCTACCACCGCGGCGAGACCATGAAGATTATTCACGAACGACTATCCAACATTGATAACGTGGACAAAGGTCTGCTGATGTCAACAATCGTCACAATCCTCTCCTTTGAAGTACATCCCCGAATATCCAATTCCCAAAGCGTCACAACTAACACACGACACATAGAACCTCTGCGGCAACTACTTCACAGCAAAAGCCCACCTGCACGCCCTCCGCCGTCTCATCACAAGCTCAGGCGGCATAACACCCTACAGCTCCAACGACTCCCTCCCCCGCGCCGTAGCATGGGCCGAACACCATTACGCCGCTGCCCATCGTACAATTCCCCCATCTCGCTACGAACCAACACTCATCCCCTCCCCCGGCTTCCCCGAATCATTCCAGCTCGAAACCGCAAAGACATGTTCCTACTCTCTCGTCGAGATCCCAGAATACGGACACAGTATCCATCAAATCTTTCGCCGTATCCATCTCCTTGGTATTGCAACGAGTGCACAATGGAAGCTTAGGTGGAGATGGGGGTTGGGATGAGAGTTTGTATCTCTAATATCTTGGTGGATGTGGAGTACAATATGCTTGTTTTGTCGGCGAGATTAGGAAAGGAGAGGAAAGAGAAGGATAGTCAGATATCTGGGGATCTGATTTCAATCATTGATATTCTGGTTACTGCATCGCAAATTTTCCTGTTTACAGCACTGAGGGCTCTCCTTGTTGGTGCGCGCGTTATTGAGATTTTCCTTAGCAGGATCATGCAGGCCATTCGACTGCTCCGAGGTTCTAATGGGTTACTGGGGTCTTGGAAGGTGTTTGCGGGATATGATGCTTTGCTTTGGGGATTGTTTATGGGCATGGTTGCTGCGATGTAAGATACCTCAGAATATCCCTTCACCTCGTCCATCGATCATTCTGGTAATGATTGTCGCCAAGCGATGCGCTACCAATCTTTCTCGTCATCCCTCTCTCGCTCATGAGCCCTCACAATTAACCACCATGGTTCCTCAACCTGCCCTTGTGGTCATATTCTTATCAGACAGCAACATCTGGCGTAAGTCTCGCTCCTCCCACTTCTGACAGCTCGCACAGCCTCGTACAACAATCTGTACCACATCCATTCCGAAAGCGGTAATGCCTGACGATCAACAGCACTCTTCACTGGTTCCAGCTCCTCACATGAGCCCACGGGCATCTCCTAGCCTCGCGTTCTCATCCGAAAGAAGAACAAGATATTTCTAGATTTGGTAAGATCAAATTCCACGAGATTCAACCACCGGGGCTAGAGCTTTCGCCACGATCGGTCCGGTAGGCCATTTCGATATCGATGCGCTGGTCAAAGTCTTGTCTGTCCTCTTTGTGGATTACTTTGTTTGGCTTGTCGGCTTCCGTTACACCTAGGAACTAATATATTAGCATCTTCGCTAATTGGAGAAAGAAAGATTGAACAAACCTCTACTTTCGTTCCAAGGCCGCCACACAGTATCGCGTCGCTCATCGCTTCCGAGACTGAGAGAGGTGTTATTCAGGCGACTGAGCTTATACTGTTTCAATTTATCGAGAGCTGTTTTAAAGTCGTCGAGGATGATTGTGTCGGTCAGACATTTGAATATGAAGGCGAGTTTCCAGAAGGGGTTTATGCCTTCTGGCAGTGAGGAGGAGAAGACGGCTGTTACGGAGTAGATGTCGACGACGATGAATGCTACGCTTAAAAGCATGGCTGCGAGGAGGATACCGAAACGGGGGGATACTTTGATTAGTTCTATGATTCCAAATTCGTATCGGCGGATGATGTTGTAGAAGAGGTTTATTGTTGTGAAGATCCACCATGGGTCGCTTGAAGATATTAGCGGGATGTTGAGTAAAGAACTGGTTATGATGCGTACCGAAAGATAGCTTCGTAGGGCCGGGTGTAGTGAAAAAGGTAATTGATGTTGTTGAAATAGGCGAAGTTAGCGTAAATTTCGACTACCCAGTATGGTATACTGAGTATCACCGTTCCAATATAGATCAAGGAAACCTTCCTGGTGAGGAACGGCTTGTTTTTCATCCACGCGATGACATTGTGCAGCACCCAGGAAATGTTGAGGAATACTGCTGTGATGCTGAGATACCACCCGTAGGCCTTTCCATTTGCGAATATGAATGTTCCGTGAGGCATACCAAAGATGAGCTACAATATTAATTACTACTTACAGAGATGATAGTAGTGGTCTTACCTCTATCAAAATGAGCTTATGCAACAAGACTCCTTTGCGCATATTCGCCAAGGTAACTGCTGCCATGATCACAAGTGCTCCCACAAGAAGTCCTTCTGCCCATGCCTCCAGAACGAGTCCATCTCCTGAGACGGGTTTCTCAATAGGGCTGGGCAAGGTCAAGTTCGCCATGACGAAAGAATAGTCGGCTTTCGAAAGAAAAAGTAGTGTCACCTCTACATTACAGCAAAGGACAAGAGCTGTATAGAAGATTGGCAGAACAAAAGCAACGCAATGGCATGAGGCGGAGGAAAATAGGAGCGGGATCAGACAGCAATTCCATCTCCATTAGATATAGAATATTCTAATAGTAAGCATGGCGGACGGCGATGCGGGGTGCAGCGATCACTTGCGTCGACGCCACGCATGCACACATTCGCCATCTTACTCGTACGGATAAAGCTGAGGAGCGGCAGCGGGATTCCTCCATCCGCACGATACGGTAAGGCGGCCGGGTTCGTATGGACAAAGTGCTGGCACCGAAAAGCTTGGGTCAAGTAGGCCATCTTTGTAGTGGACAGTGTTTGTTGGTCGTTCTTCCACTTGGAATAACGAAACCGTTTCCGTATCGAGCTGTCAGACCAGACTTTATTGTTCGCATTCTGCTGTCTGCTTCGACGGCTAGACAACGCTGGCCGACAATACACTCGCTGCAGCAAGATGCAGGGGATTGGAAATTGGAAGGACGGGGAAGGCTGAGCTGTGTGAGAGGTGATTCTTGAGCAATACTGCCAGAAGATGTGCCAGAGCTGCATTTGAGCAAGGAAGGAGCTTGTCCAGCCAACTTCTCCGGCTTCTCTGCTCAGACACTCCTCTTTTCTTTATTTTATCTCGTGGCTTCGTCTTTGGACGCAGTACTCCTAACAAGACACATTGAACGGCCTCTTATTCATGTGTCCAGGAGAGGAAGCCGGGAGACATGATGCCGTTAACTGCTTGTGTCAACATCGCATGCCGAGCAGATGACCGTTGATTGGAACGGTAGCCGACGTTATCGATACGATTACCATCTCTGGACTCCAAGAGAGGCTGTGCACAAGTTGTGCACCATCATGTTGTTCGTGTTCGCTTGTAGAACAGGATGTCGTTTATAAGTTATCTTATATCAGCTCACATCTTCAGAATGTCGGGCTGTGACGGACTCTGTTACCGTGTAGTCACCATCAGTGAACGCAATGAGCAAGACTGACAACAGCAAAATAGGGAGCACAAACATGGAAGAGGTAGCATATATCAGTTTGAGCTGCTCGAGTTTGGTATACTAACTAAAAAATCTAGACTCCTATAGACGAATCTCCCAAAACAGATACAGAAGCAACGCTTACCCCATACACTTCCCGCGAGCACCATGAATCTGTCCCAGCTACCACGATTTCGGGTGCGATAGCTCCCGCAGACAAATCTGATACTGTGGAAACAGCATCAACTTATAACATCTTCTGGCGAATGGATAGGCGACATTTCATCATAACTCCTGTCGATTGTCCAGAACGAGAACGCCCATGGAGGAAGCCCAGGTTCAAGCCCACAAAGGGAAAAGACGGAGAGCCGAAAGTGGCCCCTATTGATGTCTTCGAGACAGACCTGCCACCAGAAGCAGCCGCAAAGAGCTGTTTTGTACACCATCCATACATCTCCTTCCACAGTCCGCCACGTACACTCCGTCAAGGTGGCACAAAGAATAGCCCAACACTGGCATTGGTAGAAAGTTCTTGGCTTTGGAGGAAGTGGAAATTGCAGTTTGGAGAGCTGCTGGCAAACGATAGGGTCATTGATCCGCGAGGAGCGGTTTCACTGCCCTACAATTCGAAAACGACTCGTGTTGGCGAGAGAGCAATCAAGGGGTACAAAGTCCGCGGTTGGAGGCTATGGAGCGAGACTGGCAAACAGTATCATCATGACATCAATACCATAAGGAATGAGAAGAAGACTGAAGGTTGCGAATCGAACGCCGGTTGTGTCCAGGAGCTTACCCCGGATGGTTCGAGACCATCGGTAGCTGTCGACGAGATTATTGACGAAGTGGTCTATTTATCTTGGAACTCTCCCTTCGCACACCGTACTCGCGATAACCACTTCCGATACTGGGGCATTGATTTCTACTGGGGCACTGGCACTGTCAAAGAGGGAAGGGCATGTGGGGCATGCCTACACTTTAACCCCTTGAAGCTCGTGGCTCGCCTCCCTCTCGCAAGCAATGATGATGTCGACCACACAAAACAGAGAAAGAGCGATGAGCAGGTTGAGCCTGTGAGACGACCTCCCGGTAGCAAAGCATGGCAACGCTCAACTCTAGTGGTTCGCGAAGTCTGTATCGCAACATATACATCGTTCCTTGGTAAGCAAAAGGCTGGAACCCTGGCCATCTATGATGAGGCACTTCACTGCTTGCTGAGGGATGCTGCTGTTCCTTCCGACATCTGTACGACAACGGAGCTAGGAAGTGACATCGTGAGCGTCAAGCACACGAGGCTGTACGATATTACCATTGCAACAGCCATGTGCATGGTGATCGGTGAATGGCAGAAGAGGTACTGGCTAAGAAAAATCATCGAGCTTGCTGCTGGTGAGGCTGGAGGTAATGCTGAGGGATCCTGACCTGCTATCGATACACTGGGAGTCCAAAGTGCTATGTTGTATTTTTGCTCCTTGATACCCCATTCACCCGATGAACCAACGTGAACTAAAAAGAGAAGTTTAGAAACTTCTCTGGATGTGAGAGAAACGTGCGAAGGGTAAAATATTGGCAACTAGTAGGCGCATTGGGTTATTCTCCTCCGGGTGGGCTCGAACCACCAACCTCTCGATTACCTCCTAGGTAACAGTCGAACGCGCTAGCCAATTGCGCCACGGGGGACGATATGATGCGGTGATAAAATGTAACAATATCTATCAATGCTTAATCATAACATTATTTGTGTGAAGATTGCTGTATTTGGCACCACTACCGCGATGTATGATGTAACAAATTCACACCTAAAAGGAGAAAAGATCAGCCTCCTGGGAGTAGTATCTGCATTTCTATCATTTGGAATGCTCGAGTAAACACGCGATTATCGTATTCAGCCCCCTCTCCAATGGATCCGAGGGCCTCGACTTGTAATCAGTCATCGAGATTGGCATGTCGCCGGGCAAAGCCACGGTGCCTTCGCCGTGATCACTAAGCTCTCTATTTGCATGAACCACGAGGCTCGGCATGGCGTTCTGGACTTGACTTGATTGACAAATTTCATATGCAGCTGAGCTTCTGTGTGATTTTATAAGTAGGGAGCTATTTGCCCAAAAAAATTGGTTTCGTCCTATGTTTAGCTCACGCCACACCTTGTCGTCATCGTCCAAGATTTTCAGGAACGACTCGGAGTTTCACTTCCGGAATCACTCCTTCAACAAAGAAGTTGTACAGATATCTAGTTGATATATTTTCAGCGATCAACATTTTAGTAATAATGTAGGTTCAATATTACATCTCTTTTTTTAAATCCTATTCTAATTGCCATCACAGCTACACCTTTCCACAACTCCATAATCACAACCAAAAACCGCCATCATGACTTCAAAACTCATCCCCTCGAATCCATCCGAAGTAATGGTAATCCGCGAGATCACGAAAAACATAACAACCCTTTCCGTCCCCTTCTCAAGATTTGGCCACATCCACATCGGCGGACGCGGAACTCTCGTAAAGCTTCAAAGCGGTGGGGTAGCCGTCTTCTCTCCAATCGCCTTAACACCAGAAGTGAAAGAAACCGTCTCCAAAATGGGTGAGCTCAAGTACATCGCCGCTCTCGACATCGAGGTAAGCCATCCATCATCCTTCAATCCAAACGCCAAACGTCACAAATCTCTAACAAACGCCGTTCATAGCATCACATTTTCCTCGGCGCCTGGAACAAAGAATACCCCAACGCCAAAGTCCTCGGCCCAGAAGGCCTCCCCGAAAGACGCCAAAAACAGAAGAACGAAGCTGTCCCCTTCAGCGTAATCTTCACCGCAAAAGACAAAGCAACAACCAAAGTCGACGCAGAATTCGACGCAGAATTCGACTACGAATTCGTCGACGGCCACATGAACAAAGAATTGGTCTTCAATTATAAGCCCGATCGCACCCTCATCGAAGCTGATCTGCTCTTCAACCTGCCCGCTACAGAACAGTATTCCAAAACCGGGATCAATGCGAGTGCGGGCCTTCTAACGAGGTTGTTTGGGGCGTTGCAGAATACAAAGGGCAAGGCGTTGGCGCAGCAGAGGGTGATTTGGTATGGGACTAGTGCTGGTGATCGGGCTGGTTTTGCGAAGAGTATGCAGAGGATTCATGGGTGGAATTTTGATAGGTTGGTGCCATGCCATGGGGATGTTATAGAGACGGGTGCGAAGGGGATTTTTGAGAAGGTGCTTGCGTGGCATTTGGGGAAGAAGAATGTTTGATAAGCGACCATGTTTTGAAGTGGGTGAGGGTGCTCGTGGGGAGTGTTGGGGTAATTTGATGAGATGCTTTTTGTGTACGAGGTGATACCATTGTTTGTTATAGGCGGGGATCGAGATGATAATGATTTTCTGGCTCGATATTGTTATGATTGGTACCCTTCTTTCTTAATCTAGCCGAGCAAGAACGGAGATTTCATATTCTTTTCAACGCTTAAGCTTGAAAATAACATTGTGAGCAATGGATTAGAGGTACAAGCCTGAACGGTACAGGAATTGGCGATGACCTTCCAGATCGAGCTTGGGAATTTCAAGATGAACGATATTAGGAGATTGGGTACACTTTGGTTTGCACAAGATCTCAAGGAGCTCAAGTTTCAACTAACGACGTTCTTGAAGCTCTTGATATGGGCAATTCCATCGATGATCATTATTGTTACAGTCTACCGAGCCCCACCTCATCTAGGTTCCATGTCCTTCTCTTCCGTCTTCTGCGCCAATCCCGGGTATCTCTTCTCAGTATATTCATCACAGGATCTCCTCCTTGCCGCCTCTCCAACATCACTCGAGGAGGCAGCGGAATGTCTTCTGGTGGGTTTGGATTTGGTGCAGGTGTGGGTACAGGAGAGCTTTTCTTCGAACCCAACTTTAGTCCAAGCAGGATGATCATGCCTACCACCAGAAGCAACAGCAGAAGGATGATCTTCCTCTTCATACTTTTCTTCTGGTAGCCTGTAGCTACCGTCAACTCTTTGTCCGCTGCCTTCATATCCACAGCCATCCGCTCCACATTGTAGTCAATTCTGTCCAACATGCTGCCTTGGTCAATGACCATGGTTTGTAATTCTTGGAAGATGTTTGCCAGTTCAATGATTCCTTGTGCGATATCCTCGATCTCTCGTTCGCGCTGGGCGATTACTGTCTCATTAGGATTGCGTTGGAGCCGTTGCTGGGCCTGGGACAATGTGGCTTGGGAGAAACTTCGATCGGACTCTGACTCCATAAGTGAAGGATTGTTGTATGGGTTTTGAACCATTGGAGTGGATGATCGGTCGATAGGGGTGGAGAAGCCGCCAATGGTGCGTAGTTCTGGCGCATGTTAGCAATTGTGTGCATATGGAAACAGGATATCATTACTCTTGAGATACGCCGACTGCTTCTTGCGAAACAGAGAGCTGACGTCCCCTACTCTCGTCGCTAAGGATATCTTGAGATTCTTGGCCATGGTCTCTTCGCCTTTACTGATGCCACCGGACTGTTGCGATTCGCGAACCATCATATCAATCCTCTGTATAGCTTTCTGACAGTTTTGGAATTGCCGCGTCATTTGCTGTGTCATGTCTTCGATTTGGCGTTCCTCCCTTTTCTTTACATCGTCGTCGTCGAATCCAGGAAGCACATGCTTCTGATGCAATTGTTCAAGCTTTCTGGTCTGCGCGGCAATATCGGACAAGATGTCCGTGACTTCGTCTTGTATGTCCAGCCATCGCGGTGGCAGCAGATCCATTTCTATGACTACATCTCCACCGTCCTCATATGCGCCGGCAGACATGAGGCCACGACGCTCTTCGGACAGAGACGATGCACCCTCGCCGAAGCCATTTGAGGCTCTGGCGGAGAGGGTGTTCTTCTTTTGCGGATGGTGGGTGTATGACTGGCGGAAGGAGACGAAGCTGTCGCTTGCATTAGTAGATGCTCCAGGTAGCAACTACTGGGGGCAATGGGCACTCACAGATTTGTTCTATCCCTCCACATGATGGAAGACGGTGTGATGGGTAGTCAGCTCAGTCATTTGCAATATCTGGAGTCTGCCTAGGTGTCAATGGCATAGCTAGCGTCACGTACGTTGCAGTGCCGGATTCGTCTTGAGGCTGAGAGACGCTTGTGGTTTGCTGGCTGAGCCTGACTCTTTCCCGCTCCTGCCCTTTGAATCAGCACGGGCAAGGAGGTTGAGCGACGGGCGAGAAGACACTAAAACATCCACCATCTCCCCGGTCGCCCCCAAGAACAACAACTATCTCACCTTGAGGATACACAAAGTGCAAACAAACGGCACACCTTGGATATACAATACACACTCTCTCTCTCACACTCTCTCACACTCACACACCCACAACTCGTCCACCAACTCTCGTCGGCCCTCACACCATGGTATGCTCCCGCTAAACACCCCACCAAGCATGTCACTGTCAAAACCGTCAACAAACACGGCTGCGCGCCTTTCCACACGTACCACTTGCTAACACAACACACAGGCCGATTCACTCACCGAGGAGCAGGTCTCCGAGTTCAAGGAGGCTTTCTCTCTGTTCGTAAGTCACAATGACCCCTCAAAGTCTCAATTGCTGCCTGTCTCTACATAGTGGGGTCAGCTCTGTGACTTGTCAAATGTATGCTAACAGTATCTTCGCACACAATAGGACAAGGATGGCGATGGTAAGACTTATACTCCCTGTGCTCAACCTTCACGAAGTCTTCACCGAATTTCGCACACTATTGCGCACCCTGCCATAACCTGAGACACCCTCCCTGGCACCCTCTCGCTTACTTCGAAGCCCCGCACGAGGAAGAGTAAGCAGCTCACGATAATGAATAGGACAAATCACCACCAAGGAACTCGGAACCGTCATGCGCTCCCTGGGCCAGAACCCAAGTGAATCGGAATTGCAGGATATGATCAACGAGGTGGACGCCGACAACAATGGCACGATCGATTTCCCAGGTAATGACTACCACAATCACACCATAAACTTCTCTGACGTGTGTTCTCAGAGTTCTTGACAATGATGGCACGTAAAATGAAGGACACCGACTCTGAAGAGGAGATCCGTGAGGCATTCAAGGTCTTCGACCGCGACAACAACGGATTCATCTCTGCTGCTGAGCTTCGCCATGTCATGACTTCGATCGGCGAGAAGTTGACCGACGACGAGGTTGATGAGATGATCCGAGAGGCTGACCAGGACGGTGATGGACGGATTGATTGTACGTTTGCGCCCACACTCTCCCGTTCATATATGCTAACACATTCACCACAGACAACGAGTTCGTCCAGTTGATGATGCAAAAGTAGACGACAATGGCAAGTCATGACGAAGTACACGGCCGGTTAGGAGGGCATTGCTTGGATTGGGAATGAGAGACGGCATTGTTACTATCTATTAACCTCCCCTTCTCTGGCTCTTCCCTTCCTTTGGTTTGTTTTGGTTGACTTTTGCGGATGGCGAGTGTTTTGGAAGCTCAGATATCCCGGTCATTATGGTGACTATCTTGGGTGGGCTCTCTTTGGGAACCGATGCCAGTTTCTTTATATAAACCTGTGAATGCACGACTTCGATATCGCTCTATCTGTGCCGTGCAAATCCATTCCTCGTTATCACATAAGATGTTCTAAAGTGTCCGACATTAATGCACGAATGGATCCTTCCGATACTGCCCGAAACTAATCATCCTTCACCTTTACAGGCGGCCTCAACATGTAATTTTCGGACCGTTACCCGCCAAGGACAGGCATCAACTGAAGCCAGGCAGCTTAGGCTCGCTCAATTACCACCATTTTTCTGACCCCCAAACTTCTCAGCCTCGGCAACACAGCCCCTCGCCATCTCAAGCTAGCAAAAGAAGTCAACCCTTGCGCACACCATCTCTCGCACGTCAACGAAGAAACTCACCTGTTCATCAGTCTTGCAAATCAGAACCCGATGTCTTGCCCCTTCTTTCGTAATCTCCTCCACCCACCCCTCGCCAGGATTCTCATTCTTACTTTGGTCGATTCCAAAACCTAGACATTTCGCTCCTTCGACCACCGCTTTTCGCAACGCTGATCCCTTTTCTCCCATTCCGCCGGCGAAGACTATGGCGTCTACATCACCGCGTAGGGTGACGTAGTATGAACCTACGAACCCGAGGATTCGATCGACCATTAGGTCGAGAGCGAGTTTACATTTCTCGTCCCCTTCCTCTGCTTTTGACGAAATGGTACCGAAATCCGTCGTCCCGGTTAGTGCTTTCCACCCGCTTTCTTTGTTCAGAATTTGTTCTGCTGTCGTTATATGTAGCGATTTTGTGGATGAGGGGGAGAGTTTTCCGGCATCGTGGGTATAATGGAATACCAACGAGGGATCAATAGAACCGGAACGTGTTGCACCGGGCAGACCGGCTAGGGGTGTTAAACCCATCGACGTATCGTATGATTTTCCATTGTGAATTGCGGTTATGGACGCGCCGGAACCGAGGTGGAGTGCTATTATATTTGTTTCCGTCTCTGGTTTTTGGAGAAAGTGAGATACGGAGCGGGTTATGAAACTATACGAGAGACCGTGGAATCCGTATTTCCGCAATTTGTTCTTAGACGCGAGGACGGGGTCGATTGGGTAGGTTGATATGTGGGCTGGGATTGTGCTGTGGAATGAGGTATCAAAAAAAGCGATGTTTGTTGCTTTGGGCAAGATCTTGAAGACGGCGTCGACGAGGGTTAGAGCACCTGCGTTGTGGAGAGGAGCGAGGTCTGAGAGTTTTTCGATGTGGTGGTATGTTTCTTTGTTTAGGAGTTGGGGGCCTGGATAATCGCCTCCATGGACTACTCTGTGCGTTGCGAAGGCGATGTCTTCTTTTTTTGAGAGTTCGGTGAGGCCGGAGTCGGAGGTTAGATGGTCGAGGATATATTTGAAGGCCTTTTCTTGGGAGTCAATGTCGGACATTTCTTTACCTCTGATTCTGTTGTCGCCGCGGGTGTATTTGAGGGTTGGTGGTGGGGCTGTTAGGCCGTCGATTTGGGCTTCTGCTAGTTCCTTTGGATCTTCATTTTTGCCGCCAGCTTGGTATACTGAGATCTTGACGGAGGAGGACCCAGCGTTGATTGAAAGGATGATTTGGCCTGTCATGTTGACGAGGAGAGCAATTTTCTGGTGGTTTGTGATTTGTTGTTGTTCTGACGTACTCTTTAAGTGTCAGATCTATTTCCTTGAACGTCATCCTCTATCCTGAGCCACCAATCATAGTTCCCACTCAAAACCATGGCTATCATGAGTTCGAGCCAACAATGTGGCTATATTCGAAGTTTCAACGTACAGAAAGTCTGCAGCGAAAGCTTCAGGTTCCAAGTTCCATGATGACAGCAATCAGTGCTATGAGATTATTGGCAGCCTTAAGGCTGGGCATTATGTTTCAGCCTTCTAGCTTTTACATTCCTCGCTGGAGCTACCATAGTTACTGACAGGCCCATTTCCACCGTTCCTCCCCAGGTATGGCCTGTACCTTCCAACCAAAACGGCCACGAAGATGGCAGCCTTGTCAGACTTGCTCTTGGTCTCCTTCACGTGATCGGAGCGATATCGGGCAAAAGTTGACGCGTTGCCGGATAGTGGTGATGATTAACAGGTTCGCGCTATGCAAGCTGGGGCCAAGCAATCCATTATGGAGGCTCGAATCACTCCTTCGGATGCAAACAGCCAGTCTGCTCCACTTCCATTGCTGCACTCTGCTGCACCCTGCTGCACTGCTGCATTGCTGCACTGCTGCACTCTGCTGCAACACCAACATGATCATGAGAACGTGGCGGATAAGTCGGCCATCTCAGCCGATGAAGACGATGATCTGGCGAAGCGATACTCGGGACGGCAACGTACCTATCGACTGCCCAACGCTTCATTCTCTTATACATCTTGTGTGGCGCTTTCGCTATCATGATCCACTCTTTCTCTTCCTGCCATTCTCCCTTTCTGCATTGAAGCAACCATTTTTGTTTCATTTCTATTCCTATCAGCAGTATCTCCACTTGACGAAGACCTCTTTGTTGGTGTTATAATACTTTTCAACACCACAGGATACTTTGAGGCTTACTACGATGGAGAAAATAAAGGTTGAAGGACGACTGGAAGATTCTGATGGCAATTCACTAACACGCATCGTTTCTGGACTGCCATACTCTATATTTACGACCAAGGCCAAAATCTTCATCGTGGTTATGGTCTCGATATCTGCTTTGGTCTCTCCATTTGCTGCCACTTTGTTTTACCCGGCTCTCAACGTTCTGGCCGATCAATTGCACGTTTCCGAATCCTTGATCACCTTATCGGTTACGACATACATGGTAACGACCTATGTCTACATTTCCTGAATCGTTGCTTACCTTATTAGCTAGCACAAGCCGTTGCCCCGGCGTTTCTTGCAGGTATTTCTGACCAAAGTGGCCGACGATTCAGCTTCTTGATCTGTTTTGGTATATACATATGTGCAAACATTGGCCTTGCTCTTCAAACAAATTACGCCGCACTGCTCGTCCTCCGATGCATGCAAGCGTGCGGGAGCTCTGCTACAATTGCTTTGACGATAGCAGTGGTTGCTGATGTGGCAACTTCTTCTGAGCGAGGTACATATATGGGCTACGCCACTGGTGGTATTCTTCTGGGCCCGGCTTTCGGTCCTGTTCTCGGTGGTGAGCATTGCTCCGGCCTTCGTTCATAAGTTCAAACGCTAACTGCTGCCATAGGCGCGCTTGCACAATATCTCGGCTGGCGATCGATATTCTGGTTCTTGGCCATCTTCGGTGGCGTCTTGCTTATCCTTTTCAGCGTCTTCTTTCCAGAAACATGCAGAAACGTTGTCGGCAACGGTTCCATCCCAGCTCGTGGAGTGAACAGATCCGTCCTCGGATACTTGCAGCAACGAAAACGAAACGCCGATCTCGAGTCACTCGCCAGCAAAAAGACAAAGAATGGAGAGAAGCGAAAACTCAATATCCCGAATCCCTTGCTCACTCTAAAGATATTGGGCGAAAAGGAGTCTGCGCTAGTTCTGTTGTATAACGGCTTCTTCTTCAACGGTCAAATGATCGTTTCTGCTGCATTACCGTATATGCTCAAGCAAGCATATGGATACAACGAACTGAAAGTTGGACTATGTTTCATCACGCTTGGGTTCGGCTGTCTGACCTCTGCTCTCTCCATGGGTCCTGTGGTAGACTGGAATTTTCGCAGACACGCGAAAAGAGTTGGCCTTGTCATCACCAAGGGAAAGCAACAGGATCTTCGCGACTTTCCTATAGAGCGAGCGAGGATTGAGGTCGTCGTTCCCAATCACGCTATCGGCACATTGGCATTGATTGCATTTGGATGGACAATCAAATACCGTCTCCACATCGCCGTTCCAGAGGTGATACTCTTCTTCGTCGGCTTCGGCATATCGACTGCGTTCAATACCACCAATACGCTCCTGATTGATCTCCATCGCGATGCACCCGCGACAGCGACAGCAGCCGTGAATTTCGTTCGGTGTCTCATCTCCGCCGGAGGCGTTGCAGCGATCGTACCCATGATCGAGGCGATGAATCCAGGATGGACGTTCACTTTTGTCGGTTTGCTATACGTTGTCTGGATGCCCATGCTGTGGATCATCATGAAGTGGGGACCGAAATGGCGAGCAGAGAAACAGGCGAAGAGAGATCGGGAAGCGGCTGAGAAGGCGAGGATGGAAGCTGAGACAGCACACTCATCGGGTGAGTATCTGGGTGAAGACGAGAAGGCGAAATCTACAGACTGAAGACACTTTAAATTGTAAGCGAAATATTCAGTGGCTCACAGTGGAACGATGCAGCGAAAGAGTAAAAAGGAATACGCCACGAATACATCATACTGACCTGAATGGATTAATGGCTTGCCTCCCAATGACTCGGTCGTAAGAGACCAGAGGCGCAAGGCCGAGGGGCAGAGGAGGGTAATTTGATCATGCTACGCTGAAGTACTGGAGACAGTGATAATTGAACGCGTCCGAAGAAAGCAAAGCAAATAGTTCCAAATCAACACCTTGCCCATACTCAAGGTTGGGGAGTCCGTCAAGTAAAGAGACGGAGAAACACAAAGCAGGTGACGAGAGTACGGTATCAGTATCGCATACATATCAAGCAAGAATGTAATAACAAAACTAATGTCGACTATTTTCTTCTTCGTGTCGACGAGCTGCCCTTTTAGGCTTCATTGGGCGTACGAGCATAGGCGATTGTAGCTGTGTATAATTCCTTGTGATGCGAATACCAAGTCGTAAGGATCGCTGGCCTGGTCTTCTTGATGCTAGTGAAGATGTGTTACGGGGAACTCGTTTCTCAACACAGTTGATTATGTCAAGACCTTCTTGACACCTGTGTTCTCTTGTTCTGGTCCGCAGGTTTGGGTTAAGGGCAATATCAGTCTGGAAGTACTTACCTTAAGTACCTTCCCTTGCTCAGGTTCTTTGGAGCCTCACTAGATCCTAGCCGTCCGATGTATCTCCCAATTCAATGGTCGTCTAACCGATTTGATCCTCAGATCAATCCTGAACGCTTGTTGGTTAGTATGAAGGTTGGGGGTGGGCTTGCTTCGTATGCATATGACTTGTGCTTGATTGTATCTAAGTAAAAGGTCGTTACTGTAGTAGGTTGAAGAAGCTCCTATGTGAAAAACATAACATGAGATAACCACACCGAGAGAGAGGAAAGTCTGTCCAACGTCCTCCGTATATACCATTCTGGTTCTGGGTGCCAAGGTGCATTCCCACACCTCTTGGCTCTTCCCACACTTCCCACACTGTGAGCAATGCCAAGTACTGTGGGAACTGTGGGAATATCACGTGACTCCTGCTTGTACTATTCTCTCTTAGGACTGACCTGGTTGCACCAGTCCCCTCTTGTGAGCCCAAAGGATTCCCCTCCACATCAGTCCTAACAACTTCTTGTTATCCAAGTGTCCTCTGCAAGTCCCGCTGTCCCTGCTCTTCGGTCTTGAGGTGATCTGTAACAAGATGTCTGTGGCCTTTCATCCGCGGACGGCGAAAAAAAAGGTAAGAACAAGAAGGGTGAACGCTTATGCAGAATTCGAATTCATCTATGAATTTTCCCCAGTGCACGGTTAAACACAAAGAGTCAAAACCTATCGATTCACTCCACCACTCCCGCCCAAATCATCATCCCTCTAAATAAGTAGTCATCTGACAGTACCTAACAGATACATAGTTTCCCGCGGTATCTTACGGTACCCCTTCCCAAAATTAGAACGCCTATGATTTCATGCATGCCAGAATCCACCTATTACCAAATTCTCAGGAGCTAGATCACGAACGCCGTCGCTGCTGACCACTGGTAAATGTTGTTTTCCATGCGCTTGTAATATCATGTGAGAGAGGAGATGTTGGATAATGATCCACAGTGGTGGGATTATGATTAGCTAATTATAAACACGAAAGGCAGGAGTCAATCGGTGCCGTGACGTGGAACTGGATGAGGTTAAGCAAAGGGGGTCGAGCCTCGGTTGTTGTTTCGGAGTCTACATGATGATAGACGGTGCTGTTTGATGTTGTTAGCGTGAATGCTTTATTGAATGGACTTGGTAATTGCTTACAATCGACGTTGGCCTTGATGCTCTTGTGGGGTAGAACGGAGCCACCGTTGACGTAGATTTCATCGCCGATGGTCACATCGTCGCCCAAAACAGTAATGTTCTCCAATCGTGCCCAGCGACCGACTGTACTGTTCCATCCTACAATGGCGCTCTTGATCCATGCGTGGTCCTTGATCTTGCTGTTTGATAACAGCACACATCGTTGTAGACGGACACCGTCGCCGATAACGACACCTGGACCAATTGTGACGTTAGGCCCAATCTTGCAGTTCTTTCCAATCTTTGCGGTTGGGTCGACCATGACATTGCCTTGGTGAACGTATGGCTCGCTGTTGGGAACCAGGAGTTTGGAATTTCTCTTAGCGAGAGATGACAAGTAGAGGCAGGTACCCGAAATGAAATCCTTTGGTTGTCCAACGTCCATCCAGAAGCCCTCGAGATCGAACGAGTGTAGCTCTCCCTCAGCGACCATGGCTGGGAAGGTCTCCTGCTCTATGGATGTCGGTCGCAAATCGATTCTCTTCAATATGCTTGGGTTGAAGATGTAGAGACCAGCGTTGATCCTGTTTCCTACAAACTCTACCGGCTTCTCAACGAAGCGGTCGATCTTGGAAGCATGTCCTGGCTTGTGCACGATGACACCATACTTCGATGGCTCTTCCACTCTTGTGACGACAATAGTTCCCTCGTTGCCGTGTGCTTTGTGGAACTCAACTAGCTCTCCGAATGGGTAGTCGCAGATAACATCGGAGTTCAGGACGAAGAAAGGGGCGTCGTCCTTTCCGAGAATCTTCTCGGCAAGCTTGAGAGGCCCGGCGGTGCCTAGTGGCTCGGTTTCGACGGAGAACTCTATGTGAACGTTGTATTCCTTCTCGTACTACCAATTCAGCATTAGCAAAATCTGAGGTTCAGGTAATTGAGAGACAGTATGTACCTTCTTCAAGGCCGCAGTCATAATCTCCGGTCGGTAGTTGACAGCGAGCACAATATCAGTGACACCGGCAGCAGCGAGCGCCTGGATTTGGTGCAATATCATGGGCTTGTTGCCGAATTCCACGAGAGGCTTTGGCAGAGTGAGGGTCTTGGGCGAGAGTTAGAATCGACCTTGATACAGCGCAGTGCGCGTATTTGCAGCATACCAATGGGCGAAGCCGTGTGCCGAAGCCACCGACGAGAATGAGAGCTGTTTACATTGTCAGTGGGTGGTGTATGGCAATTGGGTCGAGTTCTGGATGGAGCTTACCCTTCATGGTGAGTGTTGATGGGTGCGGGGTGGGTGTAAGAGATAGAAAGCGGGAGCAACTGGTTAGTTGAGGACTGTATGGTATTTCTATGAAGGACGGGGTCAGTCGTCGGACAATTGGGTTGTTATGAGAGAGGCAAGTCCAAACGTCGGAACAAGTGGCATCGCGAGTCCTTTTCTTCTCATCATGGCCGAGCCTACTGCCCCTATTATTAGGGAGGGGTCCATTAAAGCTCAGCCACAGGCCACAGGACATAGGACACAGGACATATTCAAATTTACGTGACGAAACACGGTCCGCGTACGCACGTAATCTCCTATTCCTTAGGGGTACTCCTACTCCTACTACTCCGAGTACTACTTCCCACCCGTGCTACCCCCTATGCCCAGTAACGACACACCGCGGTTTCTCGGCAAATCCGGGACCTTCTCAAGAGGAACAGTCCCATCGCCATGACCTCGAACGGCGAGTGGGGTGAGCGATCGGAATTTCCTTTTCGCCATGAGACGCTATTCTGGCGTCTTACTCGCCACATACACACCGAATACCCATGAAAAGGGTCAGCAGATTTAAGGGAATATCGAGTCTTCCTCGTCTTCCTCGTACCTACCCATCACTTCTCAGGTTGAGGTCGAGTTACAGGAACCTGGATTCATCCCTGTTCGGCTACACTTCCGTGCCTCCTGCCAGGTGGTCCCTGAGCCTTTCAAACGGCATTGGCAGAATAGCTGCCGCGTGACTTTACAACGCTGGATGCTGTTAAACCCCCATTGTCTTTTGAGTGGTCAATCCGATTGCAGTACAACATCTAAATGGGAACATGCAGTCATCTTATGCATCGTTCCCAAACGAAGGTTACGACGACTCGTATATGTGACGAGATATAATTCTACCTTCGATTGCGTGAACTGGCCGATCAATGTTTCAAAATGGATTTCATCTTGGCGAAGTTTAGCCTGATGCTGTTCTGAGATCGTCCACACTCAGTATCCAGCCGGCAATATGTTGGACATCGGTCCCTCAATCAAAGAATGATGAGTTGCTTGTGGGTGTTACAAAACTGAGCAGAGAAATCGATGGAAGAGCGAAGGGAAAACATTGACTAGTCTACATCGATTTGCCGGACGCTATCTTCGTATCTTTGATCCAGGATTTTGGTTGTGGACCAATAGCATAAGTCCTCAGACCCCCCATCTCCATTCTTCTGTGTAAGCAAGACCTTCCGATTTTCCTCTCCAAATACAAATATCAACCCATTTGCAATCATAGCATCGATCTCCAGTTGAGCCTTCGCATCAGCGAGTCTAAAATCGAATCCACTCGTCAGAGTAGGATGGAGTAACATGCGTCAATAAAGGGCGAATCTTAGACCACGCCCCATAGCACCAACAATAAGATCCAAACCCCCTTCAATACCCCCAGCCTCAAATTCCACCCTCCCAGCCTCAATTCTCCGAGAACTCCTTCCTCCTACACTGCACACCCGAGATTTGACATACTGTACGGTAGACGCCCATTGATGTAAACGCTTCTCGATAAGAAAGCCCGTCAAGGGTTGGCTGTGAGATTATAACGACACGATGCTGAGAATGCTTGAAAGGGATCAAAATGACAGTCCAAATACTTAAAGAAAAGAAAGTACGTTAAAAGATGAAAGCAATATTCCAGAAGCTTAGAAACGATGAAGCTCGCTGATAAGAAAGCTCGTTGGGCGTTGGAGACAACGACGCGATCACTTAGAAAACAGCAGATTTGCAGGTGAGTAGACTTATCAGAGATGAGATACGGTGATGCAAATACCTACGGATCAGAAAGCTCCTTGACGTAAACGCTCCTCGAGAACTAAATATGGCAATGCGAATACTTAGGGCGTGTACGAGAAATTGGACAGATGGGTTGGGGTTGAGACTTAAGGCGCTTATTTTCAATCCATTCAATCAATGTTGAGGTGTACGAATAATGTAGATGGGTTGAAAAATCCCAGGTAGTTTTGCGGCCAACCCATCGAATCTCGACAGTTTTTGGCTGGGATCGATTTGTTCGATGGGCTGGCTAATCCGGACTTTCGATTGGCTAAATTCGAACAGCCGCGCTGAGTTCAACTGATCTAACCAATCTAGGATGCTTGGGTAAATTCTCTTTACTTTAACCCATCTAACTCGTACACGTCGGGCTTTTCTTCTTCGGCCGCAAGGTCTTGAATAGAGAATTCACCCATCGCAGAAGCAATGTTTTTGTAGGACAGGTGGTGAGGAACAGATCGCTGAGGAGGTCTGGGCGAGCCTGCCCAGAACGAGCGCGATAGACGGCGATGAAGACGGATAGAGAAAGAGTCGGTAGGAGTTCTGAGATCTCTGTAGCAGATCGAGGTGAAACCGAAACCCCATTGATATCCACGGTGACGAAAGCGCCATTGAAGATGGGATCCTGGGAGGATAAGGACAAGTGGTCGAGTAGGCCATTCTAGCGAGACCAGGTTTTCAATCCACCTTTTGAACTGAAATAGCTTGCTATAGTGGTGCGCTCAGGTAGGAAACTGAGAGTCTAAGCTGGACTAGTATGAGGTGGAAGTGAGTGAACGTCTCGGTACTCTGGCTCCCGCCAGCCATTTTCTATAAAAAGTGCGTGTAGTAACTTGCGGAGCGCGTTGGTCGGTATCGATTGCGGTAGGCGTGAATCTCCCAAACTTTGTAGATTGACGAATAACTACAATCAGAAGCGAGAATGGTGGAAAAGGTTGAGATGGGCAAGAAGCTCTGGATCAATTGGCATCGTAGCAGTGTTGTACTCTTGGATTCAGCGCAATCGATCAATGACTGCCAGGAGACTCTGACGAAATACTTCCGACGTGACATCCTTGAGTACTAAAGTGAAGTGTCGCACACAGGTTCGCATATCCGTTCGTGGATTGCTGGAGTTAGTTACCGAGTCCGCCCATTGAAACAACGGTAGGAACATGTCGTTCATAGGATTAGGTGGTGAAGCGACCGTAGTATAAGATGCGAAAGAAGACGAGGCCATTGGGAGATAGAGAAGAAGAATGGGTAGTAGGTAAGAGACGTTCCCAGCGAATTCGAAAGGAGGAGAGCGACCGAACTGGAAATGAGAGTGGCAGTGGGAGATTTCCGTAAAGGGAAGAAGCAGGATAATGAGTTTCATCTAGACCAACGAGGGAGGAAGTCACCCCAATTGTAAAGGGAAGGTACGCTCGACGCCCTAGGGCCACCACCGAAAACACACGTCTCTCCACATTTCCGATCGCTACATAGTACTTATTAGCTTTGATGTGACTTCATATAAAGGCGGAGAGCTTATACATCGCCAGTTTTGCTTCGTACCGTCGACTGGAGCGACAGTTGGGGTGGTACCGAAACTTCGCTCTCCAAAATTCTCCATCCTCAGTCCTCATCATTGACGAGTAGGTCAGAACCGCATTGTTCGCAACTTAGCTTTAAGTAATATGAAAAGAGCATCAAAGCTTACCACGCAGAGTTCAAGACGAAATGTCTTCGTACCCCAGCTACGATCTTGCGTTCTGGAGTGCCGTCTGAAGTCGGTCGCATTTAGCACACACTCTCCCCACTCCGTCATCGGGTTCTCCCAACACAGGGAAAGTCCATATGTCTGGAAGGAACTTCCCCATCTCCTCTTAATATGCTCCTCAGTCTCGTCAATGTCGAGAATGTTGACAAATCTGTCTTGGAGAATGGCGTGAATGTAGATTTCCAATGTGCGATATTCTGGATCGATTGGCTGATCGCAGCTGCCGTCGTTGGTTTGGCGCATTTGGACAATGAGCGCTGTAGTTTGAGAGGGTCTTCTGCTTGTTAAGGGTGTGTTCCGTACCCGGCTTGACTTCAGCCGAAGCTTCAAGATTCTTCCATGCAAACGCCTGAACATCCTCATTTATCCATGTAACATCATCCTAAAGAAGAGACTTCTTACGCCTCTTCATTTCATTTACGGTCTTACATTAGCTCCGAAATGGCGACCCGCTTCTACAGACCCCAGGGACTACCTGTTGAATCGATGAAGGGAAACTGATCAGCGAGAAGTGGGCGCATAGGATACATTGGGTGTTTGATTTTCCAGTTCTGCAACTTCAGATTAAAGAGTCGGTTGTGGTTGTCAGGGTGCATATTTCCACAGCAGAACTCGAACGTGTCCGTGATCTCGATAGAATCATCGAGTGTTAATTAATATCCCAACCGATGAAGAATTTAGGTGGCTTCTATTCGCATATTCCGGTAATTTTATCGGGTACACTTTCTGCATGCCAGTGGCTTCTTTCCAGGCCCGTATCAACAACATGTTATGCAATCTGCTAGGCTGAGGCGACCAGCCCCCGGCGGTTCAACCACTGTCCCAAAGGTAACATTGCTTCTTCACGATTCGGGAGTTTGATGCCCTCATAGTGTGGACCAGGTTGGGAATAATCAATTTTCCTGTCAATAGGAGTTATGTAATCTAACCTTGGCCTTTGATACCTGGGCTAAACATCGATCTAAGTCTTTCTGAAGGTCGGTCCATCAATGTAGTATTGTTCTAGTAGAAGGTATATCTACATTGCTGAAGGTTTCTCTCTGATTTGACATCAATTGCCAAACTCGTGAGTCTTCTTCACACACAATATTTGAGCAGAACCGGTCCTCTGGAGAGGTGTCGCTTGGAGTACTATGTGGAACGAAAGTCTAACGGCTTTTCCGTGGCCTAGCATGGGCATTCTGATGCCATTTCTAGGAAAGCCATGAGGTTGCTTTGTCGTAAATTTGGGACGTAAAGTTCAAATTTGGTCTTCTCAATTTGTGGGAGTTGTTGGGAGTTTGGCACGGGAAGCCTTTCGGGAGCTGGAAGATGTATTAACGCCTACAAAGTACCGCCTTTGTTTATATGGGCCAGTTGATAGACGCTGTATATAATTGAATTGAATTGAGGGTTGTTTGATGGAGAATGAAGTTGTGTATTGGTCTTCTTTCTCAATTTCCCAGGCCAAGCGTCTGAGGTCCGAAATCAACCGATTCGGAAGACGCTAGTGCCCTGTCACCTTTCGTGCCAAAAACTCGACCAGTTCGACTTCATTTCATCAACACAACTCCACATCCCATCAATCCCACTCCTCTCTCATCAATCAACACAGCCGCAATGTCTTTTGCACGCATGTCCATGGGCGCCAGGCGCTTTGCCTCCACCGCTGCCGGTACGCACCCGCCTCAATGGCTCCGGAAGAGCTCGACAGCTTCGAGAGCTTCCATTGCCATTCCAGCCGCTCATCCATCAATTGACTCAAACTGACATCTCTATCAGCACCTTCCCAGGTCCAGCGATCAGTCTCCCGCTTCCAGGCACCAGCCAACGGACTTATCATGAGCGCCCGTACCGGCCTCACCTCCAACGTCACCCGTACGTCCACTTCTTGCATTCGAAGCTCCATCTACTAGCCATTGACTAACACACACGCAGGTAACATGATGCAAAAGCGGTACGGAATATTCTCATGCACCAATGCCGAGCTCTAACGCCGGGGTTGTCATTGCCTTGCGTGCGATGCTAATTTTTTCACCACAGAGGCATTGTCGCAGAGTCCGCTGCCGCCGCTATGGTTGCTGCTGCTAAGATCCAGGGAGCTGGTTTAGCAACAATTGGTCTTGCTGGTGCCGGTAATTTGCTCCTTTCTAAAATCCGCGGTTCCGTGAGGACACGATGCTAATTACTATATTTCCAGGTGTCGGTATCGGAACAGTGTTCGGTGCCTTGATCCAGGGTGTCGCCCGTAACCCATCTCTCCGTGGTCAGCTCTTCCAGTACGCTGTCTTGGGATTCGCCTTCGCTGAAGCCACCGGTCTTTTCGCTCTCATGATGTCTTTCTTGCTCCTCTACGTCGCATAGATAACTCGCTGTCCTCGAGTTGGCTGCCGGCTAGCGTGTCTCTTCTATCGGTTGCGGCAAGCAACGGGCGGAACAAAATCTGGGCTGGAATGGATGCATCAAAAAGTTTTCCGGGATATACATAAGCGTTGCTGCCCAGTGACAAGATAAGGCATTTAGTGGTGGTTGATGGTTTTTGTAATATAGGCCGTGGGAGACACGTATAGAAATGATGGGTTATTCATCTCTTATGTCCAATTACCGAAATCACATACTTCCCTGGCCGTGGTGCTGTGTATTGATTTATGACTGCCGCACGCTTTATCTAATAGATGGAGATTCAATTGAGCCTGCAAACCCTCCAAGATTCTCCAAACACCCTATCCGGCATTTTTGTGATCATTTGTTTACACATTTGCAAGCTAGACAAGGAGCTCTTGGCCGTTTGTTTCCGAGGCTCCCCTCTTAAGCTTCAAGGACAAGCATGACTACTGAGCTTCTGCCAGGCTCACATGATTGGAAGGGTCAGTTGCTACTCAATCGCAGTGCTTGGGCCTATATAACTCCATTGGAGCCTTATTTCCGTCTTATGAAAGGCCCTGATGTACCGTTGTGCCCGCCTTTTACATCTAGACTGTTCCGTTGTTTGTGGGTGGTGGTTATAATGCAAAGATCGTCTGCGCTACTCCTACGAAGTTGGCCTGTGATGCCTTGAAACTCATTTGGACATGAAGTCTTAAACTCTACGAACAGCCTCAATATCCCCCACTCAGACGCAATCCACAAACACTTCGAAACGACCCTCCACTCTCCTCACACGGGCAGACTGCCATACGACCTACGATTCCCCTCCGCCGAGGACTCCTTATATCCTACGGGCATGAATGTTGGGAGGCGCGGAAGGGTACGGACAGTAGAAATAAGGAGGGTGACTTTCTTTCCGACAAGAATAGGATAAAGAACGTTTCTAGGGTCGGAGTACTACGTACGTATAGGGAGAATAGGTGAATATACTTCGGTAGGATAACTCAAGACTAGTTTCTTAGGGTCAGCCGGCCGACTCAGAGCTAGAAGAACTCTACTTTATTGAAATAATTTTAGGGACTATACATGAGGAGAGGGAGGAGGAAGAATCCTGTATTTATAAGTCCTTTACTTAGCACGTCCACATGCCCTTAGGGAGGCTCGAGGATTGAAAACTTGTTCTCTCCGCCGACGAAAATGAATGCAACAACAACTACTTCTACGAAGTCATGGAAAAATCTGGGACCAGATAAGGGAAACACTGCGAAGCCCAGCTGGATCAAATTTCGGAAAGCTACCCTAATGCAGGTTGTGTACGTACCTAGGTACTATGTAGAGCGTCGTCAAACGCTGGCAACGAACAACTCAGAATCGTACTGTTTATGGGACTCGTTGACGGCGAAGATGGAATGAAACTTTTTGCAAGAAAGAGGCATTAAAAGACTGTGGAAGACTTGAAGAGAAGAAGCGAGAGAGAAGCTGGTGGTTGACAACTCCAAGGGTAGGTCCAGAACATATCTTGAGGTAGCCATATCACAAGAATCGAGACGAGAAGTGCTGCGCAATCGCGGAGAGTAAAAAGTTTGATTGAGATAGCGGAAGCTGTGAAATCGCCGCGTCGTTTTTAAGAACGCATTGGTTTGCGATTGAAACGCGTTCACCGGTAGGTCAACTTAATAGATTAGACGACCCGATGCCTACCTTCGATAAAATGTCTAAGACGGAGGAAATGATGAGGTAGAAGAACAAAGACTAGATAATGAGCTCGCGAGGTTTTTTGCACCAATATAGGTAGGGCGAGTATTGTTAACGCAAAAATGATATGCAATCGCAAGTTTGTAGAGAGATACCACCTTAGCCAAATTCTAAGTCCCTTGCGGGAAGATTCTATCCATATACGCGCAGACTTAAGAATGACCATGCGAAGCGAGGAACATCACACTTTTGAGTTAATTCTACGGTTAGACCTAGAAATACATAGCCTATTCCTCCAGATACTTAGCAATAGTACCATGTTAATTTGGCCTCAGCCTCTCCTCCGCGCATGATTCGCACGCCTTTACACATATTTTTACAAGCATAGTAACACTTCTCAAAGGGTAGCGGAAAGGCAACACCATCAAGATTCATAAACTTGCCATATCGTTGCATCAGATCTTTCTGAACCACGGATGGGTTAGTCTCACCTAATTTTTTTCATGTTAAGAAAGAGCCGGGAGCGTGAAATTCATCGTACTTCAATTTCTACAGGATGAGGACAGATCAAGGTTTTATTCGTGTATGGAAATACCTCTCATGTTGGCAAAACGATGGTATTCGTGTTTTGGATCAAGTATAAGGTTGTGTACATCCAAAGCTCCAATTGAAAAGACTTCAACCCTTATCCTCAATCCCATGTTCAAAGCCTCCGTACATGACCCGGTTTGAACAGGCATATTATCACTATTTCCTGGTTAGCTATGCGAACGTAACGCTGGATCCATTACATTCACTTTGCAAGGAGGACTGCAGGATCATGCTTGACAACTTTGTTAGCTTTCTTGGCAATGTTATGGGGAGAGTGGTCCCGACCCTTAAACCATTTTCTTAACCAATTCTCCAACGACTTTCACTTGACGCTTGACAACTTCGTTGACTTCCTTGGCAATGTTGTTGGCAAAACATGTTTTTGGATTATACTACTTCCTTGATCAGCGATGCGATCGTGATATCTGATGTATTACACTCACTTTACAGTAGTATGGAGGATAGTCATCACCACCCACGCGCTCGACAACTTTGCTGTCTTCCTGGGCAATGTTGTTGGCAAAACATGTTTTTGGATTATACTACTTCCTTGATCAGCGATGCGAGCGTGATATCTGATGAATTACACTAGCTTTACAGTAGTATGGAATAGGGTCATCACCACCCTGACGCTTAACAACTTCGTTGCCTTGGCTAGGAAGTGGCATGGCGAATGCCTGGCCAATAATGGCGATGAAAGCGAAGCTGGAAGCCTTCATGATTCAATTTGTTCTTCGTCAACAATGGAGTTGATTTGAGAACTTTAGGAAGTATGATACGAACATGTTATATTTATGTTGTTTTTCAGCCCAAGATCATGAGTGTCCCCTCATGCTTGCATTGTCTCATTTCTGGAGAATATTATAGTATTTGTGACACACCTCCGCGCTGTTTCGTGGTGAATAGGATCGCAACTGGGTTGAATATACGCTCATTGGCCTGGACACCATGATACTCATTCATATGCCTCGCCTCGCTTCAATTCCGCGTGCACACAGGTCGTTACCATGATCCTTGATCGCCCCCCTTCAAATTCGAGATCTACCGTAGAATTTGACGATAGCGAACGCTATTATAAGGATTAATATATTATGCCGAATAAAGCCGACTAGGCATAACGTATTCCACCACCGAGGCGGCCATTTTTCCTTGGCACAGCCCTTATCCTCTTCAACACGCAATGTCTCAACAACGCAACGCGATAGCCGTTCAAGAAGAAGGCAGAATTAATCTCGCTCTTCAGGCCTATACCTCTGGCCAATTTCAAAGCCTACGGCGCGCTGCTGCAGCCTTCAACATCAAATACCAAAGGCTCTCTGATCGGCTCTGCGGAATTACCTCTCCATCTCAAACTCGCCCAAACTCCCATAAGCTCACTGCAACAGAAGAGCAAACGCTTGTCCAATATATCCTCGACCTCGATTTGCGAGGATTTGCGCCCCGGCTGTGTGAGGTGGCAGATATGGCGGATAAACTGCTGGGTGCACGCGGTGGAGAGCCAGTAAGGAAAAACTGGGCTGAGAGGTTCGTAACGCGCTCAGATGAGCTCAAGATGACCTTCAATCGAGCCAAGGATAGGCAGAGGATACTACAGGAAGACCCAGAGATTATCGGCGCGTGGTTCAAGCTCGTTGCAGATACTAAAGCCAAGTACGGCATCCACGACAAGGATACGTACAACTTTGACGAGATTGGCTTCCAGATGGGCGTTACTGGGTCAATGAAGGTCGTCACAGCTTCTGAAAGACGTACACGGCCTAATTTGATCCAGCCAGGCAATCGCGAGTGGGTTACAGTTATCCAGAGCATCTGCGCTGCTGGGTATGCGACCTCGCCCTTCATTATCTACAAAGGACGCGTTCGCATCTCTGCGTGGTATGAGGAGGCAGATATACCACGGAATTGGAAGCTCTCGGTCTCTGAGAACGGCTGGACAAACAATGCGCTTGGTCTTAAGTGGTTGAAGCACTTTGACGCGCATACAAAGGCGCGTCAAGTAGGGGGGTATAGGCTGCTCATCTTGGACGGCCATGAGAGCCATCTCATCCAGGATTTCAAGGACTACTGCCTCGAACATAAGATCCTAACGCTCTGTATGCCACCTCATTCATCGCATATCCTCCAGCCGCTTGATGTGTTCTGCTTCTCGCTGTTGAAGTGCAAGTACTCTCAACGAGTTCGAGACTTGGCACGCCGACGCGTCTACCATATCAACAAAGAAGGCTTCCTCCCGGCCTTCAAAGAAGCGTTTTTCGACGTGTTTACAGAAGAGAACTATCGAAAGGCTTTTGAGATGGTAGGGCTAGTCCCTATTAACGCGGAGGTGGTATTGGATCGCCTTGAAGTACGGCTACGTACCCCACCAGCACCCACACCGCAGGAGACGCCGTGGCAGTCGAAGACTCTAAGCAAAACTCAAGAATTTGGATCTCAATCAAAGCTTGTACGCGAATCTTTCACTCGGTCACCAGTTACTGCGCAGACTGGCTTCTCTCAGCTTGTCAAGGGCGCTGAATTGATGCTGCACCAGAACGCTCTACTTATTGCACGAAACCACGAGCTTGAAGAGCAATTGGCAGTAATGACGAAGCGAAAATCGCGCAAAAGGAAGTTGATCCAGCAAGGTGGTACTATAGAGTACGGGACTGCAGCAGCGCAGGTAGCTGCTGAGGCGTCTGTAGCGCCTCAGAAATCAAAGAAGGCTCGTGGTAGTGGTGATCAAGAAATAGCCCGGCCAGCTTTACGGCGCTGTGGGAACTGCGGCGCGGCTGGGCACGATGCGCGAAGGCGTAAAAAGGATATTGAGATATCTTCTGAATCAGAAAGCAGTACGACAGACTTGGAATCTATTGTTGATAGCGATAAAATTGAAGGGGCGTAATATGAGTTGGTCGTGCCAAGGAAAAGTGGCCGGCTCGGTGGTGGAATACGTTAATCAGTCGATTGACAACCTCATTCCATCGTCGGCCGTGTAACCTAGATATTTCTTAGTACTCTCAGTATTCACCTCCGCATATTCTGCATGGGGACGGGGTTGCAGAATTCCGAATGCCGGCCTTTTGATTGTCCTTCGGTTTCTGTCTTGCTAGCCACTAAGGGTGGAAGATACGGTATCGTTGTCTGCGTATCAACATGGCGGAGTATAGCGCCCACCATACCAATTTATCCCAGGATGGCCAGATTTTTCAACCGACTACAGTAAGTATTATTCCACAAAAGACACTTAGGAAATCAGGAACCAAACATATGATCTCCTTTCAGACCACTCTACCATCTTGCGAAAATAACCCATTTCTAAAGACAACGTTAAAACAGCCCTACCAGGAGAACGTTATAGTAACATCAAGTAGCAAAGTAAGCATTCACAAAGCATCATCATGAACATCTCCTTGTGGGAAAAGAGCGTTCAAAAAAAAAGGGAAAAAAAGAAAAGAAAGAAAAAAAGGAAAGAGAAAAAGGAAAGAAAAAAGAAAGGAAAAGAAAGGAAAAGAAAAAAGAAAAGAAAAGAAAGAAGAAAAAAGAAAAAAAGAAAAAAGAAGAAAAAAGAAAAAAAGAAAAAAGAAGAAAAAGAAAAAAGAAGAAAAAAGAAGAAAAATAAAAGAATAAGAAAAAAATAAGAAAAATAAAAAAATAAAAAAAATCAAGAAAAAGAAAAAAAGAAGAAGAAGAAAAAAAGAAGAAAAAGAAAAGAAAAAGAAAAGAAGAAAATAAAAATAACCTCTCCCACCCAACTAGTCCAAGACCACCAGTCAAGTCCAATACATGGTCCAGCAGTGCGCAGGAACACCCTACCAACCATCACAAGTGATAGAGGTTAAACCACGATCGGTACACGCATTCATTCCATCGCGGCAGGCGTTTTTGCAGTCGTCAGAGCTGGCGTAGTTGGAACCGCCGACTATACAAAAAGAGGTAGATGTCCTTTGAATTGGGCGAGATGGGGGTTGGGACAAGGACGGAGCACTCCAGCTGCGTCTGTACTTTGGCCAGCTTTTGATGCCAAGCTGGTTATCCTAATTCTAAGGCGGGAAATTGAGCTTTATATCACGACGACTTTAAGGACCATTCGTTTGTAATCTTACAATCATGTCACATCCATCTCTAGAAAAGATAATTAATTTTCCAAATAAGTTATGGCACGGCATGGTTCACACGATCATCAATTGCCAGCGAATTCACAATTTGAATTGTATGTAGTTAAATCATGCATTGAGCCTTCTTGCTATTGCTTTGCATAATGGGTATCATGTCTTCTACGTTCAGGTGGATTTCTTTGTATCCCGAGCCGTATCTCTTGAGTGATGGCGTATGCTAGGGCTAGCATTGGAAGGCTACACCTGTCTTTTTGACCAAATTATTCCCTCCAGATGCGAACCCAGTGCCTTCGGATTTCAGATCTACGAGACCTGGTTTCAAACCGCCACCACCGTCTTTGCCCTTCTTGCTCTTCTTTTTCTTTTTCTTCGCTGCTCCTCCATCCAGATTTATTGGTGCAGCTTCTTGCTCTTCACCTGTCAAATCAATCTCGCATACAAAGCAGCGCAGCACACTATGTTCTACCTCTGAATTATGCGGATCGGGCGTCATGACTGGTTTCATAAACTTGTCTACGCAGGGTTTGCAGAGGACATGGCCGCAGGGTATTGCCATGACTGCGTGTGTGGAATTACTGAGGGCTTTTCGACAGGCAGGACATGTAAAGGTTGTCTTTTTTGTGGTGGCGTCTGTTTCTTGGGTGAAGTTTATAGATGTGAGGGTTTTGAGTGTCAATTTGTGAGGGGCGTCTTCGGAGGAGGAAGGACAGAGTGGGTGGAGTTTGGTAGGGGCCGCGTGGGTGTTCGGGTTTGCGGTTGCGGCGTCGACCTCGTGCCCGGGGACCCAGAAAGAGGGGAGGTTGTGTGCGGCGGCTTTCTGGTGGGAGGTTAGATGTTGTGTATTGCTTTAGCATGGTGAATGGTATTTTACCTTCTCGTCGTCTAGCTCTTTACGGTATTTCATCCTATCCTCCTTTGCTAGCCGAAGTAATTCTGTCTCATCTAGCTCGAACTTTCTCTTTGTGCCCTTCTTCTTTGAATCGTAGTGCTCTTCGTCCTCTTCGATCTGGATCTTCCCACCTTCACGGCCTATGATCTTCTTGATTCCTGTCCCGCCGACTTTCGACTCGATGCCCAGCTGTACGAGTTCAAACTCCCTTACAGCACTCGCCCTAACTTCTTCTTCCTCCCGAACTTCGGATTCAAGCTCATCCTCTTTCCTTCGTTCCATCTCCTTCTCTAACCGCTTGATCTCTTGCCGTTGTGCTAGGATGTTGTTCATGGCGCATTCTTTGCAGAAGACGTCCCCATTGGGACAGGCGACTGGATCGCGGGCTGGAAGAAGACATAGTGAACAGCTCCCGAATGGTAGAAAGGAGTCGCGGCTTAGTCTTGTGCGTTGCGATCCCCATGCTGTACTGAGTAGCGATCTTTCGTAGGCCGTGAAGAAGGCAAGGGCCGTATTTCTTTTGCCTGTCAAGTATTAGTATGTACAATGATAAATATGAGGATGTAGACTCACTATGTGCGACCATGGTTTCGAGGTGGAGAGAGAGCTCAATAGTGATGTTCCTGTAGCGAATTCACTCTCGATGTCCACTGTCACGCCTACAACCTGATTCGGTATTTTATACGGGTGATGCGCCAACTTTTTCAGACCCTTGATGGGAATCATTCAACAACCTGAACACGACATTCGCTGTTGCCAATTCCTTCTTCAGTCGTTCTCTTCTTCTTTTCGATTAATTCCATAATGTCTGTATCATAACCGCAGCCATGCCCGTACCACAAGACAGCGAACCTTACACCCCTCCCAGCCTGAAATGGCGAGCTGCTTCCAAAGGTAAATCAAATGGCTCAATCCAAAGCTGGCGACCAAGGCTGACACATTGCACAGCGACAATTGCAGCCATCGGCCTGGCCTGTAAAGGATTTCTCAAAGTGGGAACGAAGAATACAGAAACACATGGCTTGGACAGCTTTGTCAAGCTCTTGGATCAGAGACAGGACATTTCCCAGAGGGAGAGAGGATTATTGACCGTCTCCAATCACACTTCTGTGTATGCTATATATCGGGGATATGCCATTGCTGGTCTGGTTAACAAAACATAGCCTCGACGATCCATTAATATGGGGTTTCCTCCCTATGCGATTTTTCTTTAATCCAAATCAGATGCGGTGGTCTCTTGGTAGTTATGATATTTGCTTTCAGGGAAGGTGTGTGGTCAATTTTAAAAATACAATGTGCCACGACTAATTGCTCAAAGCTCGATAAGTGCCCTAACAACCTTCTTCAACCTCGGACAGGTTTTACCGACCCATCGCCAGACCTACTCCGAACAGGGCGGCCTCTTTCAACCAACAATACCACAATGCATCCGGCTCCTCTCAAAAGGCCCATTTACGAAGCCTACGCCTCCTCATCCCAATTGGACCTCAGATATTCAGAAGGAAGCTTTGAAATCAGATTCATCCTTCGATCACCATCTCTCAGATCCTTTCACAGACCCGACCCATACCTACACAACCACCGGCAGCGATGTTTTCCCCGCTCCATCTTCATATTCCACCCGTCAACACAGCTGGGTTCACATCTTCCCAGAAGGCAAAGTACACCAACATCCAGACCATAGTATGAGATATTTTAAATGGGGTGTCGCGCGAATGATACTAGAGGCCGATGTTTGTCCTCAGGTAGTACCAATATTCATTGCTGGACCAGAAGAAATTATGCATGAGGCACGTCCAGCACCACGCTGGCTACCTCGGTTCGGCAAAAAAGTCAACGTTACGTTTGGAGAGCCTATAGCCCAGGTAGTTTGGGATGCTTTCCGCGCACGCTGGAAGAAATTGAGAGACAGGGAGACGGCCAAGACAGGATCCGTCCTCCCAGCCGAACAGAATGGTGATGGCACACTGAGTGAAGAGCTAATGTATGGCAAAGAGGCAGTTTCCTTACGGCTTGAAGTCGTGGCCGTTGTGCGAGATGAAATTCTCAAGCTGAGAAAAGCGCGAGGATATCCAGATGAAGACCCGAAATCTAGTTTGGTAGAAACATGGCGTGTAGAGGGGGGCAAGGCCGAAGGTAAAATGAACGATGGCAGTTGGACCAAGGACACTTAGAATTCATTTCTGCATTGTGTTTATGAGCTAGGATTGGTGTACTGTATGCGGATTTAGCGAAAGATGACATTGGGAAGCGTGCCTACGGGCCCTCCAGGGATAGATATTCAACATGCTAGATCGAGGCCGTAGTAAGGAGGCCTCTCTCACGTTAGAGTGTTCCTTTTTCAAAAGTATCAAAAGTTAGACTGTCCTCTAACGTATCTCATTACAGGAATGAAGTGGCTCTCTTACCTACCGTCATAGGTGGATCGATCTGTTGGACAGGAATGTTGTTCTAGATGATTACTGACTAGATCCGTCCCTCCATTCTGCAACAGGCCGTCGATCAATCGTTGCTCACGTGCCAGCCTGGTAGGTCAAGTGTTCACTAATCTTCTTGGTCGATCGAACCACAACTCCAACCACAAATTACCCGAACGAGGCACCATTGATGCAGGATGAAGGCAGTATTGCTATGCCGACCATTGCGGCCTGTTTACAGTGTCGGTAATCATCCAGACTATCCAGGATAAGACGACTAAGCCATACGCATCGTGCCGAGTAAGTTGAGCACAAGGCCCTTGATATGGTGTAAACTTCAAACCCAGAATTCTATGTATTTGACGTCAACCCATAATTTATTCCTTATTGAAACTAAAAGATCGCGTTGTATCTCGATTACATCCTTAGGTCCTAAGATCCAAATATCCTCCTCCGTACTCAAGCTACTAAATAAAACACAACATGTCTTCCCTTCAGCCTCTCGTCCTCGCAATCGGCGGTACAGGCGCCCAAGGTGTCCCCGTCGTCAAGGGTTCATCTCCTCCCTTACCTCCTAGCCACCCCACCCATCCTCTACCTACTGATCAACCATCGTACATATACAGCCTTAGCCGCAGACGGCAGATACCTCATCCGAGTAATAACAAGAAACGCCTTCTCCCCTGAGTCCCAAGCTTTAGCCTCCCATCCCAACATCGCCCTCTTCGAGGGAAACTCTTATTACGAACCCGATCTACGTAAAGCCTTTGAGGGTGTCACGCATGTCTTTGCCAACACGAATGGTTTCGCCATTGGCGAGAAGGCGGAGATTTATTGAGGGATTAGGCTTTATGAGTTAGCTAGGGAATTTGGGGTTGTGCATTTTTTTAAGTCTCATTCGTTCTTGTTGCTACTGTTGATGACGAGGTAGTGTATTGGAAATAGAAGACGCACAAGCTCACGAAACAATCTATATACGCCGGCCTAGAATACGCCTCCAAACTCGGCAACTTCTTGCCAAAATACCGTACCGGCCACCACGACGGTAAAGGGAAAGTAGTCGATTATTTAAAATCCCAACAGACATCTCCAATGATCTGGTCCGTATTGACAAGCTGTCTCTACATCGAAGGCCTATCCGAAATCCTCCGTCCATTCCCACAAAAAGATGGTTCATTCGTTTTATGAGCACCAATTGGAAATGTAAAACTGCCCCCATCCATCTCCACGATTACGCTCTCTACGCGCGCTGGCTCTTCGACAACCCTGAACGCAGCAGTGGCCTTGAACTCCACGTAGGCACGGAAGACATTTCTTACGTCGATCTCGCGAGGGTCTTCACAGAAGTCACGGGGAAGAGAGCAATCTACAAAGAAGTTACGACGGAGGAGTATTTCAAGCTTGGGGTTTTTGCTGATCCGGAGGCGAAGATCGGGGCGAGCCCTGGGAACGACGATTCCACATTCTTCATCTATCGTGAGAATTTCGGTGGGTTTTGGGAGACGTGGAGGGCGGGGCTGACGCATCGGGAATATGAATCGTTGGATGAGATTTTGCCGGAGAGGGTGAAGAGTGTGAAGGAATGGATGGTGAAGGTTGGGTATACTGGGGAGCCGATTAGTGTATTGAAGGATTATCGTGATGGGGCGCGGGATGCTGCTGGTGGGGAATAGAGAGGCTGTTTAGAAGATCTTGTTTTGTAGCTGTAAAGGAACATTAGTGGTACACGGGTAAAGCAAAGAACGAGACACTTACTCGGCAACACTTGGTGCGAGTTTTGGAACAGCCTTTGCAGGTGAAGGTTTTGGCTGTCTTACCAGCAGTGAGACATGGGTGGATAGGAGCGAAGTGACGAGAGCCCCCGGCGGCTACCTCGTTAGTGACGGATTCGGCCAACTATTGAATGATTACTTGAATAATGTTTCCAAAGAAACGTGGATTAATGGGACTGTGTCTGGCATATACAATACATTTTTCTCCTCACAGTACTCAGGATCATCCTCAAATCGAGACCGCCTCCGTCTTACCACCCTCCTTCTCATCACTAGCCGAATACTTCGAGGCCATACTAACAATGACACTCATATCCTGGCGCAAAATAAATCGTCGTACAAACATTGCCAGAGTATGTCGACCTTGATAAATAGGTAAAATCGCTATGATGGCTGCGGCACATATCGCCCACAAGAACGTCCAGACAACCCAAAAGCGGAAGAAACTGAGGTTGAAGATGTAGCGTGTACCATAGAGTGGCATGGGAAAAATGATCAGAAAGCAAAGAGCCACGGTCTGTATTCCGAGTCAGCAGATTTCCTGATTTGCGAGCTGAGTATGAGAAGACTTACGATCGACGCCAGCGCAGCGACATTTCGCTCCTGCTTTAATTTGGTGTTTTCTTCGGCGGTAGAATGTTCAATTGCCTGTTGAGTTGCGAGCTGTTCTTGCGTGATGCCCTTGACATCGGAGTCATCGACAGCGCGGATATTTTGGAATACTTCCCAGTCGAAGTTTTGAGGACCAGTGAGGTAAGTGATGACAGACGAGTAGATGCATGGAGAAATCATGGCGGTGACTTGGCCCACGACTTGACAGAGCGGCATCGACATTGTATCGATCGTAATCTGCAAAATCCGTCAGCCTTCTAGTTGGATTACCAGTAAGGAGCAAACATACAGATCCATACAATGAATAGGCAGAACCCAACCAGCTCGCTAGTGAGGTGATGAGTCCGAGGATTGGAGCACCAACAACGGCATAGGTGTTTTGTTGCTTCCATAGAACAGTCGCGTAAATCGGGAATAGTGCTGGATTGCAGATGATCCCGATAGACGTAATGATAAAATTGACGCCGACGGGCGTCGTAGTAAGGCCCGCCGCAACACCGCAGCATGCCAGAGCAAATAGCAATACCGATAGATGACTCAGTTTGATGAGAAGACCTCCAGATGCGTTAGGATTGAAGTAGGCCCTGTAGACATCGAAAGTCCACACTGAGGCGAAGCAAACGAGGTCGGACGAGAAGGCTGAGGTGGCCGCCATAAAGATCTGAAGCAAGATAGCCACTGCCCCGCCCTTGCCCATTAGTGCCTGTGCCGCATACGGCAAAGCAAGGCCGGCCGCGTACTGCTTTGCAGATAGAAGCGCTGGATAAGTGGGATACAAAGGGCTCGCCTCTAGAGCACGTCCCACTAGGCCGAATGTTGTCGCGAGACAGAAGGGGATGCTGAACCAGCACAAAGTCCCGAGGAAATAACCTGTAAATGTCCCCTCCGGTGTTGCAGCGATAGCCTTTTGAAAAAGCTGTACGTCGACTGAGGCCGAACACCCAGCCCCGAAAAGGATGATGCCGTATAGCACAGCATCAAGTGAGTGCATCGTGAGGTACTCTCCTCCTGGATTGCCTGCCACCGGTGTTCTGATCGCGGCTTCTCGGAGAAGCTTGTACATCTCATCGATTGAACCAATGAGGTTGGAAGTGGTATATGTGACGAACAGCCCAATCAAGATGACCACATAAATAATGACAGTGTGGACCCAATCCGTGAGAATAGTGGCTTTAACTGCATTGAGTTAGCAATTGAGTTACTATCGAAGCATCGGAGAGTGTTGACATACTGCCACCCGTGAGTGTATACAATATCGTGCCAAGTGGGATCAGAAAACAGGCTGCGATTTGGTTCATGCCTGTAAGACCTGAGAACTACCCTTTGTCAATCATGGCTCATTCGAACATCATACAGAGATCAGGAACTCACAACAGCAGATGCTAAAGGTATTTGATCAGAAAATGATTTATTAATGAACTATTTACTGGAAAGAACAACTCACTGCCAACCAGAATGCAGACGCAGTTGAAAAATTGATATAAAGTCGAAAAAATTATCTGAACCCAATGACCTGCGACACCATAGCGTAGCTTGGTAACTGTTGACTGCGTTAGCAAATATACTTTCTGAATTATCAAGGTCGAGATAGCATGCATGAGTCGCTCAGGAAATTCTGACATAATTTGTCGTCATTGTAGATCGGAGTCTAATTAAAAAATTGCTCATCATAGCGAAAAGGAAACGAATGGAAGAAGACTTACGCTCTAACATAGTGTGAGCACTTGGAGCTTTTCTCTTCAACTCAATAGCAGCAACCGCGAACAGGAAGATCTGAACACAAGCGCCAGCGCCGTCTAGCGAAGTTTGTTAGCATACGCATCTGTAAGAATCTTTGATAACGATATGACTTACAAAAATAGGCTCCACTAATGCCATATCCAAAAGTCCAGGTTGTACTTGTGAGGAGCGTGGCAGCAATTGTCCAGCTACTGACCACCGAACTGGCGAGCAAACCAGACTTGACTGAGTGCTTAGCAGTCATAAACATTTCTGTTCCTTGCACTTCGTTTGCAAATTTGGCCAGTATGATCGTGGTGAAGTACATCCCCAAGGCGAAGAGAGCACTGACGCCGACCAGAATGCCATAGCCAACGCCTTCGGAGAGAAGGAGTGATGTCGACATTTCGAACCTGTAAGTTGATAACTCAAAAGAATATGGAAAACAGGAATAATCGTTCGCGATTGCAATCGTGGTAGACAGTCACCTAAGTACCTGCGTTATCCACATAGCTGCAGTGATAATCATTACCAGAACAGATAGGCAGTAGCTTTAGTTTGATGAGAATTGCGCTCATATCCGTAGTAAAAGTGGAGGCGGAGAGAGGCTGCCTGCGGCATCGTTATCAAG